>JAQQTP010000001.1:0-693001 GCA_029884605.1 Ormosia emarginata | reverse complement strand
AGTCAAAATTTAGAAGCTTGATAGCCCAAAAGGTTTTATGTTCAAGCTCAACAAGCAGATGGCAAGGCTTCCCATAAATCAATCGAAAGGATGTCATCCCAATCGGAGTCTTGTAAGCGGTGCGGTAAGCCCAAAGAGCGTCATCGAGCCTCAATGACCAATCTTTTCTTGATCCAGACACAGTTTTCTCTAGAATACTTTTGATCTCTCGATTAGAGACCTCCACTTGGCCATTAGTCTGAGGATGGTAAGGTGTAGCAACCTTATGAGTGACTCTATATTTCTTCAAGAGGTTCTCAAACTGTCTCTCAATGAAGTGTGAACCTCCATCACTAACCACAGCCCTAGGAACTCCAAACCTCAGGAAGATGATCTTCTTGAATAACTTGATCACGGTCTTTGCATCACTTATTGGGGATGGAACGGCCTCCACACACTTAGACACGTAATCAATAGCTACAAGAATGAATTTATTGTTGCAAGAGGATGGAAAAGGGCCCATGTAGTCAACTCCCCAAACATCAAAGATCTCTACCTCAAGAATAGTATTCATATGCATCTCATGCCTCTTAGAGATACTTCCAGTTCTCTAACATGGATCACATGATAACACGAAATTCCAAGCATCCCTGAAAATATGAGGCCAAAAGAAACTAGACTGAAGAACTTTGGCCACTGTATTGGAAGCACTAGCATGTCCTCCATAGGATGCGGAATGACAGCAACTCAATATACTCGGGACTTCTTCCTCTGAGACACACCTCCTATAGATACCATCAGCACATCTCCGGTATATGTATGGGTCGTCCCACACAAAACACTTCAGATCTGAGAAAAAATTCTTCTTCTGCTGATAATTAAGCTCGGGAGGTAGAACTTTGCTAACCAAGTAGTTTGCATAGTCAGCATACCAAGGGGCATTCTCTGCAGAAAGGGCAAACACTTGCTCATCGGGGAAAGAATCATCAATAGGTAATGTACTCTCCCCAATCACAAGTTGCTCAAGCCTAGATAAATGATCTGCCACTTGATTCTCTGTTCTTTTTCTATCCAGGATTTCCAAATCAAACTCTTGTAGAAGAAGGATCCAACGGATAAGTCTATGCTTTGCTTCCTTCTTGCTCATGAGATGCCTCAGTGCCGAGTGGTTAATGTAAATAGTTACCTTTGAACCCACTAAATAGGACCTAAACTTCTCAAAGGCAAAGACTACCGCTAGCAATTCTTTCTCAGTAGTGGCATAGTTTGCTTGAGCTCTATCAAGTGTCTTGCTGGCATAGTAAATTGCATGCACTTTCTTGTCTTTTCTTTGCCCCAACACAGCTCCTATGGCATAGTCACTGGCATCACACATGACCTCAAATGGTAGATTCCAATCAGGTGTTTGCAAAATGGGGGTGGTGATCAAAGCTTCTTTCAACCTACTAAAGGCATTCAAATAATCACTATCAAAATTAAATGGGACATCTTTTACCAAGAGATTAGACAAAGGTTTAGCAATTTTAGAAAAATCTCTAATGAATCTTCGGTAAAAATCGGCATGTCCCAAGAAACTTCGTACTCCCTTCACATTCACCGGTGGAGGCAATTTCTCAATTACTTCAATTTTTGCCTTATCCACCTCAATTCCTTTTCCAGAAACCAAATGTCCATGTACGATACCCTCTTGTACCATAAAATGACACTTTTCCCAATTCAAAACAAGATTTACCTCTTCACATCTCTGCAAAATCTTAGACAAATTGGACAAACAATCATCGAAGTTAGTTCCATATACCGAAAAATCATCCATAAAAACTTCCATGATGTTTTCAATAAATTAAGAGAATATTGCAGTCATGCATCTTTGGAAAGTAGCAGGGGCATTACATAAACCAAAAGGCATTCTCCTATAGGCAAAAGTGCTATAGGGGCAAGTAAATGTGGTTTTCTCCTGGTCACTAGGATGGATAGGGATTTGGTGGAATCCTGAATAGCCATCTAAGTAACAAAAGTATGAATGCCTAGCTAGCCTCTCAAGCATTTGATCAATGAAGGGTAGGGGGAAATGATCTTTCCTAGTTGCATTATTCAACTTCCTATAATCAATGCACATCCTCCAACCTATGACTGTCCTAGTGGGAATTAATTGATTTTTCTCATTTTCAATTACAGTCATCCCCTATTTCTTAGGAACCACACGCACAGGACTAACCCATTCACTATCAGAAATTGGGTAAATTACCCTAGCGTCAAGCAACTTAAGAACCTCTTTTTTAACAACCTCTTTTATGTTAGGATTCAACCTACGTTGATGCTCAATAGAGGGTTTATGGTCAGATTCCATCAGAATTCTATGCATGCAAAAGGAAGGATTTATGCCTTTAATATCATCAAGAGTGTATCCTATGACCTTTCTATGCATTCTAAGAGCTCTAAGCAATTTATCAGTCTCTAACTCATTCAAGCTAGCACTAACAATGACAGGATAAGAAGAATTGAGACCAAGAAACTCATACCTGAGAGTGGAAGGAAGGGTTTTAAGTTCTACCTTAGGAGCCTTTTCCTCATCCCAATCTTCAGACTTAGGCTTTGGCTCGAGCCTTTCCACTTTGACTTTGTAAGGTGGAATTTTTGAGGCTGCCTCCAACAAGTGGGCATACTCGGCTACCTCACCTCCAGAATCACATGAGCTGCCACCAACCAAACATCTCTCCAGTGGATCTTCAAAATGAATCTTAGTGGATTCTTCTTTCACCACCTGGTGCAAAAAATCAATCCTGCAACAAGAATCCTCAAAAGAAGGTTGTTTAATAGATTTTGAAAGATCAAACTCAACTTTATTATCACCAATAGTTAAGGACAATTTCCCATTTTTAACATCAATTATAGCACTAGCAGTAGCTAAGAAAGGCCTACCAAGGATAATGGGGATTTGGGAATCCTCCTCTATCTCAAGCACAACAAAATCAGTAAGAATGAAAAACTTACCTACTCTAATAGGAACATCCTCCAAGATTCCTACTGGGTACTTGACGGACCGATCCGCCAACTAGAGTGAAATAGTTGTGGGTTTTAACTCACCCACCTCCAACTTCTTGCACACAGAAAGGGGCATAAGACTAACAATAGCCCCCAAATCACATAGAGCTTTATCAAAATTTGTGTTACCAATCAAACAAGGAATAGAGAAGCTACCTAGATCTTTTAGCTTAGGAGGCAATTTATTTTGAATTAAAGCACAACACTCCTTGGTTAGAGCTACGGTCTCATTCCTCAAGCTTCTCTTATTAGACAAAATGTCCTTAAGAAACTTAGCATAGGTAGGCATTTGTTTCAATGCCTCAATGAAGGGTACATTAATGTACAGTTTCTTTAGGACCTCTAGGAACTTCCCAAATTGCCTATCTAGCTTGGCCTTAGCCAATCTTTGAGGGAAGGGAACTGGGGGTTAGTAAAGTTCAGGGGGTACATACTTAGACAACTTTTCATTATTTTCCTCCTCTTCTAAGGGTTGTGTCTTAGTCTCTTTTTCCTCATTTCCCTTATCATTGTCACTCTCACCATTACCCTTACTATCCTCCAATTTCTTTCCACTTCTCAAACTCATAGCCTTGCAGTGTTCATTACCTGGATTTATTTCGGGTTGACTAGGAAACTTACCTTGTTGCCTATGTGTAGTGCTTGCTTGTTGGGCAATCTAAGTTTTTAACATCTTGTTATGAATGGCCAAATTGTCAACCTTAGCTGATAGCTCTTTAATTGCCTTAGTCACGACTTGCCCATGCTGCCTAAACTCCTCATTCTGCTTAGATTGACTCTCAACAAAATTCTCTAGAAGAGACTCGAGTCTAGATTTTTGTACTTGTTAGAATCCAGAAGAGGGTTTAGCACTACCTTGCCCAGCTTGGTATTGACTATTCCGGTAGGAGAAGTTGGGATGTGACCTCCAACCGGGGTTATAAGTTTGGGAATACGGATCATTTCTCCCCTTTTGGTTGAAGTCATGGAAATTGTGGCATGATTCCACTTGCTCCACCGATGCACCTTGTGAGAAGCCAATTCTAACTTGGCATTCAGCACCCATGTGTCCCTGCGCTCCACAAATCTCACAAAAACTGTTAGAAGCACTTATGGCATTAACATGGGCTTTATTAACATGGGCTTTTTCAAGCATGTCAAAACGTTTATTCACAGAATCAAATTTTGACATAATTAAATCAACCCTGTCTACCTCAAACTTACCTCCCGAGAGTTTTCTCGGGTTATTACCTCTTTCATTTGCCTATTGGTGATGATTAGAGGCAACACTCTCAATGATTTCATAAGCTTCTATCAGTCTTCTGTTCATCAAAGCTCCACCAGCTGCGGAGTCTAGAGACACCTTCGAGGAATATTCTAGCCCATTATAGAAGGTGTGGACTATCAACCATTTTTCTAACCCATGGTGTAGGCAGGCTTCTAGCAAAGCCTTATATCTGTCCCAAGCTTCCGACAATGACTTTCCATCTTTCTGAAAGAAGCTTGTGATCTAGGTCCTAAGATGAGCAGTCTTGGATGGTGGAAAGAATTTGTTCAAGAAAGCTTGCTCCAATTGGTCCCAAGTAGTGATTGTCTCTGCGAGAACTGACTTCAACCAAGCTCTAGCTCTATCTCTCAATGATAATGGAAACAGGCGAAGACGAATAGCATCAACAGAAGAGCCTTCAATCTTGAGGATCTCACAGAATTCCAAGAACATACAACATGATCATTCAGGTCCTCTGATGGCAATCCTCCAAACTGGTTCTACCTTATCATAGAAAGTAAGGCAGGAGGTATGGTGAACTGTCTAGGTTCAATGTCTGGCCGAGCAATTCCAGAATGCAAACCCTAAGCATTAGGGGCTGCATACTTTTTGAGAGGTCTATTATCAGCAGGTGTAGCCATGACAAGCGTTGGCTCAAGTATTTCTCTCGCTCTTTGCCTTTGTTGTCTTCTTCTTCTATGAAAAGTTCTTTCAATTTTAGGATTTGCTTCTTCAAGGGTCCTGGAACGTCTAGTACTTTGCATAAACAAGAGAAATTACCTGCAGAGAGTCAAAGAGAAACCAAGAAAGTAGTAAAAAGTTTAAAATAATTAAATTAAAAATTAAACTGATATTCAAGAAAAACACAGTCCCCAGCAACAGCGCCAAAAACTTGGTGTGTGAAATCCGTAAGTGTACAGTTTTGTCGTCAAGTAATAAAAAGATCGAATCCACAGGGACTATGTCTATGAATACCAATTAATTAATTAATTCAATTAATTAAACAAAAGGGAATATAATAATCGAGTGAATAGAATGTAGTAACCAAAAAATTAAATAAATAAAAGTTAAGATGCAGAGTTGAGAATATAAATTGCAAATTGTTAAGAAGGATTTTCAAATTCAAGAAAGCTTCTAGGATTGGGGGTAACCACAATGATACAAGACTCCTAATTGACAATCCTTTTTATTAAAATTGAAATTCAACTAAAGGTGAATTACTCTAATTTAGTTAATGTTCTTTCTCAAGAGACAAGAACCATGCCCAATTAAACCAATTCATACTCTCGTGGTAATTGAATCTAAATTGAACCCATTACGCTTTTGGTAATTCATTAATCCTCGAAAGGGTAAACCTACTATCGTGATTTAGACCTTAAGTTCAATTCTTATGGTTCCAACACCTAGGTTCACCTCTCAGTACGTCCCTAGATATCCATGAGATGCAAATAAGTGGCCAGCAAATTCACATGAATAAGCGCAATAAGGATTGAATCAAAGAACATTCAAGATTAATAAAAGGGGTAAACAAAATCAATTAATCATCATCAATGTATCAAAGGGCATTGTCCAATCCCAGAAACAAAAGGAACTACTCAGACATGAAGGAGAAGAAACCAAAAATCAAGTTCAAAAGCATTTAAACCCGTAATCAATGAGAGAAGAAAGGAAGATGAAGATCAAGAGCCTTCCAATGTGCCCCTTCTAAACCAAATTCAAACTAATATTGTATTCAGAACAACTATATATACCCTAGGGGTCTAAACTGATCTAAGCCCATAAAAACAAAGAAAAATGAACTTAAAAATCTGACATGGACAGCGATCCATGACCATAGGTAATTCCACGGTCAAGCCGTGGATCTCTCTGTTTGAGTTCCATGGCCGTGGAACTCCCTGTAAGTTCTCTTTTACTTTTTTCACGCAGCTGCTCGATCCATGGCCATCGGGAATTCCACAAGCAGGCTGTAGATCTCTCTGGAGTGAGCTTTTTGTCCCAAATTGTCATCCTTTAAGCTCCAACTTCAATTATGCAAGCTTTTCCATCCATTTCAAGGCCAATTAAGCACCAATCCTGCACAACAACACCAAAAATACTGCAGTTATCCGAACTAAGGGAAAAACAAATAAAAAAGGAAACTAAAATGCAAAAAAATGCATGTGAAACAAGAACAAAATATGATGTTGTTTCACACACATCATCCTACAAGCCACGAACCTCTATTACGGTCCTTGGTCTTTCCCGTTGAAGAACTACTTCAACCTTCGATGAATCCACAACAATTGCTTCTTTTGAAATCTCATGACCCAAATACTTAACTTCCTCAAACCAAAATTTGCACTTTGACAACTTGGCGTTCAAATTCTTCTCCTTCTGAATCTAGAGAAATATAGCAAGATGTTCAGCATGTTCCTCCCGATTTTCAAGAATAAATCAAAATGTCATCGATAAAGGCAATGACAAATCTGTCTAGATAAGGATGAAAGATCCGATTCATGTAATCCATGAATACGACAAGAGCATTTATCACTCCAAACGGCATCACGAGATACTCATAATGCCCATAGTGCATATAAAAAGCCATTCTGGGAACATCCTCAACTTCCCACGAATTTAATGATGAGCAGAACATACATCTATCTTAAAGAAAATAGCGACTCTCTTTTTGCTGATCCATCGAATCATCTATTTTCTTCCGAGGATACTCATTCTTGATCGTAATCTTGTTCAACTGGCGATAGTCCACATATCATCGAGAAGTTCCATCCCTCTCTTTAACTGGCAGCACTGGAGCTCATCATGAGAAACTCATTGATTATAGGAATAACATTCACATTCTCCTTACTTTTGACTTCCAAAGAAGATAATGGCATGTATCCATGGGATCTTTCCCTCAATAAGGCTTCAACTTGGTCGGCCATTAAGAATTCGAAAATCTTTGTTTCAGGAAACACTAAGGTTTTCATCGGAACGATCTAGCATGATACAATTAGAAAATAACCAATCCATTCCTTAAATCACGTCTATTCAAGAATGAGGTAAATAATTCAAATCAACAGAAAAGATTTGGTCTTTAACACAAATAGGATAGTTTGAGCAACTGGATAGTAACAATAGGTTTAGTAATAGAAGCAGAAATGAATAAGTCAAAAGGTAATGAAGACACCAATAGCCCTAATCAATCCACACAGTCATAAGCCATAAAGAAAAAGGTTGTCCCTTGAGTTATACAACATAGCCAAGGGATCACCTCATGTCGTAAAATCTCTATTGTTTAGATCTTCAGTTTGGCAAACTTTCGCTCCACCCAAGGTATAAACTTTCCCTTCAGCTTGAGGTCTTGAAGCACGTGCATCACTAATAGAAGACTTCCTCTTTGGTGGAGCACAGTCTCTAGAAATGTGTCTGGGCTTCCCACACTTGAAATAGATTACCCCCTTAATCTTACACTCCCTCGTTGAGTGGTTATCTCCATACTTCTTACATCTTGGTAAAAATTCCAAGTTCTGGCTGGATCAACTGTCACTAGCACTACCTTCATATGGTTATTGTTCATGTTGCTTCCTCCACGGTCGTGAATACGGTTTCTACTGGAATCGCTTGACCTTACTCTTTTTCCTCCTTCGGAACTAATATGGTCCAACGTTACGGGGTCCCATATCCTGAGACTGATTTAACTCTAACAAAATGCAAGTCTCGGCTATTAATTCTTGCTCCTTAACGGCCCTCTGATTCTGTTGTACAATTACATCAACCATTCTTTGCATTGCTTCTGCAGTCGCAGTCATCCTATCGTTGTCGCGTCCCACATTCAAACACCTACGCCTACCGCAAACCATTACTTTCCTTCAAAGACAGACAAATCAAAACATAATGAAAACCAATCGCAACCCTTTTCAAACAATATTGGCTCCTTTCGAAAACCAAACACAAAGAATCACACAAAACAAACCAGACAAACTTAACCATAAGACTGAAAGACTCAAGCTTGGGCTCTAGAGATATCACAACAAAAGGTGTAGATGCAACAAATTCTAAAAGAGTTCAGTCATACTAGTTGGATTCCTTACTAAAAGAACTCATATTCTCCTAGTACGCCTAGGTGAAGTCATAGTTTCCTATCTGCACAGAACATTACATTTTAGGTAGGCCAGTCCCCAATATCATGTAACTATGTAGCAGTAGCTACTAACCTTCAACCTATGGCAAGCCATGCATTCCTTTCCTATCATCTCAACTAAGAGACAAGGAAGTGCACAACATACAAAAACTTCTAACATGTCTAAGTATAGTCAGTCCATACCCCGGCTCAATAGGAAGAACTGCTCTAATACCAACTAATGTAACACCCTTACATTTAATAACCATGGCAAAATCGACCATAGTCACTAAATTTAGGCGTGCTACAACTCAACAATAAGTTTCCAAATTTAATCATTATACATATATATAGAAAATATGAGCCACGAATGAAGTATATTTATTACACAGCCATAACATCCTCCAAAGGGAAATTACATTCCAGATATATATGTATATATGTATAGCATAATACAATAACACATACAAAATGTAAAACATACTTGTTCAAAGACATATATGCAGCTACCATAACCAAGCCCATACTGACCCAAATGAGGAAGTAAAAACCTATAACAGGTCCTACTCAAAGGTAGGGTAATGTTCCTAACGAGCCCAACGTGCTCTAACTCCAAGGGAGAAAACTATACGTCAGCACCTCCAAGAAAACTACATCTCCACGAACCCACAAAGATTTTGCCTTGTCGCTATCTCAGTCTTCATGGGCCATAAATATAAAACAAGATAAGAAAGAAGTGAGATCCCCTACATCAAATCCTATATGGCAGCAAGCAAATGATACGAATGACAAAGTCATTCCATACATACAGAAATTGCAGATATATTCAAGTTATAAATTTCATAAATATCATCAGAAAGCACATTCCACAATAAGATAAACATTAACAGCATTATAACAACAACTATCCACCATAGATAGGTAATGATTATGCCACCATAATATGTATGCCTACCATGCCACGACAATATGTGTACTAACCATGTGTATGCATAATGAACCAGTTCCTCCTCCATAGAGCTAATACTCAAATTCAGATATGAATGGCCTATAAGATCTGCCACCCTCAATGACAGTCTATGCCGGACGTGAAAAGAAATAGTGCTTGTCGGTTCTTCGTCAGTGCGTTGCAACAGTTCTTCATGGCCAGAGGTATATAGTGTGAAAACTAGGTCATTAGATGAATCACCTCGCCCTGACGCACCCTGAGATCCTTCCCTTACATCACACTACTCAATTCTCATTCACTCTTAGCCAACAAAAGCCATATAGACACTGACTATATGATGCTCAGTGCATGATAACTCAAGCCACCATTTGTATTGTTCCCAATGATATTAAAACAACTGCCTATACAATTTTCTGATGCCATTAGTACCAATGATATTATATAACCGCCCATACAATTACATAATAACACTGATCCACATGGGTCCAACGCATCGGTACAACAACAAACCAATGTCTAATGTTCAATGTATGATAATGTTCAACGCACGATAATTCAATGCAGAACTTAAGCCACCATGGGCCATAAATCATATTTTAACAAAACTGGGTCTAGTACGTTGGCCCGATAGCAAACCGCTATTTTCACAACCGTAAAAACATATCCAAGGTTCTCTCCAAAATCCGCATTATATTAATTTACTGAAAACTTTCTCTATTACCTTTACTAAAATTCTCTTAAATAGAATACTCTACGTTCTACATCACATTCAAAACTTATTTTCCATCATCATGATCAAAATCACTCTTATCTAATAATAATAAAAACTTTGTTCCATTCCTTTCAAATAAAATGTTTAAAGTCTCAAATTACGTTTAAAACTTATTTTCCATTTCTAGTACCAAAAATCATTATTTATCCAACAAAAGCTATACATTTCATATTCCTCTTAAAATCCTTTTTAAACAAAAATACTTTAAATTTCAAACCTTCATCTTAATTTAGTATCCACGATCGAAAATCACTTCTTTTTAAATTATAAAACCTTATTCATTTTTTTTCCACTTTGTAAATCCTTAATCCAATTTCTAGTTGCCTAATCTTATGAATTCATAATTAACCAAATATTTCAAATTTGGATCACCCAAAATGGCATAGAGGCCGTGAGCCTTGGTGGTCTTTAGGACCAAAATTTCTTTCCTTTCTCAAATCATTCATAGCATTAATTCAACCATAAAAATTCTACTATAATAATTTCAGGCATATTATCATAACCACATATAGACAATAAGCAAGCATAACAATTCATGCATATTATCAATATAATATAACCACAATAAGCTAAATAAGCACAAACCAAGTTAAAGTAATATGATCACACATAGTAAATAAGCACATATCCAACAAGTAAGCACAAGCCATAATCACACAATCAAGTGAAGGAATCCTCACATGGATTCTTCACTTACAAATACAAAATTTCTATTTTCTCGCCACCATATTTGGTCGATAGGATTAATCTCCCTCTTACCTCAAGAGAAGATCAAAAGGAAGCTCCTTGAAGTCTCCTTGAATTTTGTCCAACTCCAACAAGCAACCCTTAAGACAACAAACATACAAATATTAGATCTAAAGGCTTGATAGAAAAAAACCATGGATCAAGATCATGGTTTAACATTTTGAAAATAAGATGAGAAGTGAAGATTCAAAACTTCACCAAAAAACCCTTGATCTTGAGCTTGAAGAACAAGGTTGAAAATGGATGATTTTGACTAAGATCTCAATATGAAAGTGTCTTGGATTTGTATCTAGATTCAAGATCTATGGTTGGATAAAATTATAGTAGATTAGAAGTGAAAATAGGGGTGTTGGCCGTGAGCTTCTCCAAGAGAAAAGGTGAGGGGATTTTGTGTTCTTGGCTTCAAGAAAGTGAGGATGAAAATGAACAAATAAAAATTAAGCCTTGAACCCTCTATAAAATGATACTTCAACTGTGGGGTTTCAGAGAGAAAGGTGAGAAATTTTGTTTTGTTTCTTGATAGAGAGAAGATAAATGAACAAAGTAAGATCACCTTACTATTTGGTCATCCAAGCTTGCTCTAGAACCTCCTTGATGATTTTCGTCCATTCACCACCACTAAACCCTAGGATTTTCAACTCACAAGATTAATACCTAAAGCTTGAATAAGAGAAGACTAATGGTCATAGTGATGACCATGAACGCGAAAAGAAGACGAGGAAATGAAGATCAAGATTTTTACCTCAAAAGCCCTAAGCTAGGGCTTTAAGAAAGATGATGAAGATATGAGCTTTTGAATATGGTTCCAACAAGAAAAGGTCTTCAAATGAGATGTAGTTTCAAGTAATGTGATTGCTTGAAATTAAACAAGTATAGAGAGTGGAAAAGAAAGAGTGTGGCCGTGGAGCTTGAAGAGAAGAGGAAGAAGAGAAAATGTGATAGAAAAGTGAGAGAGAAAAATGATGATAGAAAAGTTGAATTTTTTTGAAATGAAAAGGTGATGTGAATAGTAAATGAAAAGATGACATTTGGTCATCTTTTCCCCCTCAAAATCGTGACCATTACAAAGGGAGAGAGAGAAATTGGCTTCTCTAACAAGCCAAAAAGAAGCTTACTTAGGAAGCTTCATACAAAGTTTCTTCAAGAAGCCAATTTTTAACTTTTTGAAAAGTCTACAATGATGTCATCAAAGTGATGTCACACAAAGTGAACATTCTAGAAAAGATGACTATTATTTTACTAAAAGTTATTATCCAATGGATAAAGGTTACAGTTAACAAAACCAGTATTTATTGTCCGTCGGATAATAGAATACACCCTGATTTTATTTGTCAGATAAAATCTCAAAAAACAAAAACTTCATAAACTGTGTCTGAGTTTGGGTTTAGCAAGATCCCCTAGCCCTGTTTCATAGTCCAAAATTTTTCGGTCTCAGAAAAATATTATTTTTTCGGCCCAGCTTAACATGCATGCAAATCGAGAAATATATTAAAATAATCAAAATCACCTAAATAATTCACAAAATTCACAAATATTATAAAATGAATATAAATCAAGAAACAAGCAATTTTTGGGGGAGTTACAACTCTCCCCTTCTAAAAAGAAATTTTGTCCTCCTTAAAATAGATGTGGATATTGTTCCTTCATCTAGTCCTCTTGCTCCCACGTTGCGTCTCTAATTATATCATTCCACATTGCCTTAATTCTTTCTGTTGTTTGTTGTACAAGCTCGGGTCCAATCGCAATCCTTTCACTGTCTTAGTGCCAACACAAAGCTGTCTTACATCGCCGTCCCTGTAACGCCTCATATTTAACTCCTTCTAATCAACCAGATTTTTCTGACTCTAACAATCATTGTAGACGTTGAATGTTGTTCCATGTAGAAAATGCCTCCAGATTTTCAATGCAAACATAACAGTAGCCAACTTCAAGTTTGTGTAGGGTAGTTCTTCTCATGTACTCTCAATTGCATTAAAGTATACGCCATAACCTTCCTATTCTACACAAGCACACTTCCTAAACCTTGATGTGAAACATCATAAAACACCTGAAAGGGTTCATTGGGATCAGGTAGAACCAAAACTGGTGAAGTAGTCAAACGTCTCCTCAACCTTTGAAAACTTTCTTCACATGCGTTGGTCCATAGAAAAGCTTGATTCTTTTCTTGTAAGCTAGGTGATAGGTCTTGCTATCTTGGAGAACCCATTGATAACTCTTCAATAATATCTGGCTAGTCCTATAAGCCATGAACCTCCGTTACGGTCTTTGGTCTTTCCCATTGAAGAACTACTTCAACCTTTGATGAATCCACAACAATTCCTTCTTTTGAAATCTCATGACCCAAAAGTTTAAACTCCTCAAACCAAAATTTGTACTTTGACAACTTGGCGTTCAAACTCCTCTCCTTCCGAATCTAGAGAAATATACCAAGATGTTCAGCATGTTCCTCTCAATTTTCGAGAATAGATCATACTGTCATCGACAAAGATAACGACAAATTTGTCTAGATAAGGACGAAAGATCTGATTCATGTAATCCATGAATACAACAAGAGTATTTGTCACTCCAAACGGCATCACGAGATACTCATAATGCCCATAGCGCATTTGAAAAGCCATTCTGGGAACATCCTCAACTTCCCACGAATTCAATGATTGGAAAAATGTATATTTATCTTGGAGAAAATAACAACTCCCTTTTTGCTGATCCATCGAATCATCTATTTTCTTTTGAGGATACTTATTCTTGATCGTAATCTTGTTCAACTAGCGATAGTCCACATATCACTGAAAAGTTCCTCCCCTCTCTTTAACTGGTAGCACTGGAGCTCATCATGAGAAACTCATTGATTATAGGAATAACATTCACATTCTCCATACTTTTGACTTCTAGAGAAGATAATAACATGTATCATTGGGCTCCTTCCCTTAATAAGGCTTCAACTTGGTCAGCCGTTAAGAATTCAAAAATCTCAGTTTCAGGAAACACTAAGGTTTTCATCAGAACGATCTAGCAGGATATGATTAGAAAATAACCAATCCATCCTTTAAATCACGTCTATTTGAGAATAAGGTAAATAATTCAAATCAACAGAAAAGATTTGGTCTTTAACACAAATAGGATAGTTTGAGCAACTGGATAGTAACTATAGGTTTAGTAATAGAAGCAAAAATGAACAAGTCAAAAGGTAATGAAGAAACTGATAGCCCTAATCAATCCATATAGTCATAAGCCATAAAGAAATGGGTTGCCCCTTGATTCATACAACATAGTCAAGGGATCACCTCCTGTGGCACAATCTCCATTGTTTAGATCTTCAGTCTGGGAAACTTTCGCTCCACCCAGGGTATAAACTTTCCCTTCAGCTTGAGGTCTTGAAGCACGTGCATCACTAACAGAAGACTTCCTCTTTGGTAGAGCATAATCTCTAGAAATGTGTCCGGGTTTTTCGCACTTGAAACAGATTACCCCCTTGATCTTACACTCCTTCGTTGAGTGGTTCTCTGCACACTTCTTACATCTTGGTAAAAATGCCAAGGTCTGGCTGGATCTGCTGCCACTAGCACTACCTTTATATGGTTGCTGTTGTTGTTACTTCCCCGATGGTCGTGAATACACTTTTCTCCGGAATCGCTTGACCTTACAATTTTTTCCTTCTTTGGAACCAATATGGTCCAACGTTATGTGGTCCTATATCCTGAGACTGATTTAACTCTAACAAAATATGAGTCTCGACTATTAATTCTTGCTGCTGAATAGCTCTATGATTCTGTTGTACTATTACTTCAACCATTCTTTGCATTGCTTCTATAGTCACAACCATCCTATCGTTGTCGCGTCCCGCATTCACATGCCTACGCCTATCGTAAACCATTGCTTTCCTTCGAAGACAGGCGAATCAAAACACAACGAAAACTAATTGCAACTCCTTTCAAACAATATTGGCTCCTTTCGGAAACCAAACACAAAGAATCACTCAACACAAACCAGACAAACTTAACCACAAGTCTGAAAGACTCCAGCTTGGGCTCTAGAGATATAACAACAAAAGGTGTAGATGCAACAAATTCTGAAAGAGTTCAGTCATACTAGTTAGACTCTTTACTAAAAGAACACATATTCTCCTAGTACGCCTAGGTGAAGTCATAGTTTCCTGTCCACACAGAATATTACATATTGGGTAGGGCAGTCCCCAATATCATATAACTATGTAGCAGTAGCTACTAACCTTCAACCTATGGTAAGCCATGCATTCCTTTCCTATCATCTCAACCAAGAGACAAGGAAGTGCACAACATACAAAAACTTCTAACATGTCTAAGTATAGTAAGTCCATACGCCGGCTCAACATGATGAACTGCTCTAATACCACCTAATGTAACACCCCTACATTTAATAACCATGGAAAAATCGTCATTATACCACAGTCACTAAATTTAGGCATGCTACAACTCAACAACAAGTTTCCAAAATTAATCATTGTACATATATGTAGAAAATATAAGCCACAAATGAAGTATATCCACTAATAAGATAAACATTAACAACATTATAACAATAGATATCCACCATAGATATGTAATGATTATGCCACCACAATATGTATGTCGACCATGCCACGACAATATGTGTACTGACCATGTGTATGCATAATGAACCATTTCCTACTCCATGGAGCTAATACTCAAATTCAGATATGAATGGCCCAGAAGATTTGCCACCCTTAATGACAGTCTACACTGGACGCGAAAAGAAATAGTGCTTGTCAGTTCCTCGTCAGTGCGTTGCAATGGTTCTTCATGGCCAGAGGTATGTAGTGTAACAACTAGGTCATCAGATGAATCACCTCGCCCTGACGCACCCTGAGATCCTTCCCTTAGATCACACTACTCATTTCTCATTCACTCTTAGACAACAAAAGTCATATAGACACTGACTGTATGATGTTCAATGCATGATAACTCAATGTATAACTCAAGCCACCATTTGTATTTCCCAATGATATCAAAACAACCGTCCATACAATTGTCTGATACCATTAGTATTAATGATATTATATAACTACCCATACAATTACATAATAACACCGATCCACACGGGTCTAGCGCCTCGGTACAACAACAAACCAATGTATAATTTTCAATATATGATAATGTTCAACGCATGATAATTCAATGCATAACTCAAGCGACCATGGGCCATAAATCATATTTTAACAAAACTGGGCCCAGTACGTCGGCCCAATAGCAAACCGCTATTTTCATAATCGCATAAACATTATCCAATGTTCTCCCCAAAATTCGCATTATATTAATTTATGGAAAACTTTCTCTATTACCTTTACTAAATTCTCTTAAATAGAATACTCTACGTTCCACATTACATTCAAAACTTATTTTTCATCCTCATGATCAAAATCACTCTTATCTAATAATAACAAAAACTTTGTTCCATTCCCTTCAAATAAAATGTTTGAAGTCTCAAATTACCTTTAAAACTTCTTTTCCATTTCTAGTACCAAAAATCATTATTTATCCAACAAAAGCTATACATTCCATATTCCTCTTAAAATCCTTTTTAAACAAAAATACTTTAAATTTCAAACCTTCATCTTAATTTAGTCTCCATGATCGAAAATCACTTCTTTTTAAATTATAAAACCTTATTCATTTTTTTCCACTTTGTAAATCCTTAATCCAATTTCTAGTTGCCTAATCTTATGAATTCATAATAAACAAAATATTTCAAATTTGGATCACCCAAAATGGCATAGAGGTCGTGAGCCTTGGTGGTCATTGGGACCAAAATTTCTTTCTTTTCTCAAATGATTCATAGCATTAATTCAACCATAAAAATTCTACCATAATTATTTCAAGCATATGTAGCACCTTTTTTTCTTGTGTTTCACGAAGAAGGAACGTCACACCATAACAATAATTTGAAAACATAAAACGGAATAAATTGCAAAAAATAATTATTTTAAACCTCATAGACCTGGTTCATTTTATAGATGTATAAGTTTCTTTTTAAATAGCATTACATTTTTTTTGTTTAAATTATATTATTAACAAGTAGGGTCAAATAGTTCGAACGGTTGTAATAAAAACCAACGTGAAATAAATCATACATCCATACATAACAAATTTATATATATATATATAAATGCAACAACATGTTTCATTACATCTTAATTTACACAAAAAGCAAAAGATGTACCCACCCGAGATGATACAAATATACATCCATCAATTACAGCAAAATGTCAGGCTTCCCAAAAAGATAAACGGTTAGCCATCAGTAGCCATCGACAGTATCAGCCCCTAAGAATGACGAGAAGGGACCGTAGCTGGGTCCTCCTCAAGGTCCTCTTCATACGATGAAATTGCCATCAGAGCGACCGAATTTCAGGCAGAAGCCCGAGTAGTGGAGATGAAAGAATCCTCTTGTGGGGTGTAGTAAAGGTTATCCCACAGATCTCTAATAGGCAAGTAGAATTCCAAATGAACAAAAGTGGTAAAGTCAAAAACAGGTGGGTCATAGCAGCCCCATGCCAAAGACATAGTCAGTTCCCCGTGATAGATGCAATGGTCCGTGCTCAAGTTAATGTGCCAACAATCGGCCCCCCCATGAAAGGTCATCCTAGCATACCCCAAGAATCGGCACGGACGCGAAGACATCTTCAGCAACTCTAGTCGTAGTATGGCCAAAACTCGAAAACTCAGGTGTTTCCTTTTCTTCCTCACGAACATCTTCTCAGAAGTATATGAATAAATAGAAATATCGAAATACAGAAAGAGGTGAGACACCCAACTTTCATTACCAAAATTGCAGCAAGAAAATAGAACGGCGTTGGACGCCCACATAGCATTACAACATATATATTCATGCACCGCAATAATAAAATTGACAGTAAAACAAAACAACAATAAATAATATTAAGAATTAACAATAACAGACAGATAACAGTAATATCTTTAGTAGTCAACAGTCCAATAGTCAGATAATAATTGCAGTAATATGAACATATATTTTCACAGTTATAAATATTCATGCTCAATGAATTATGAGACTGACAGTTCACAATGCAGATGGTACCACGTTCCTACTCCATGGAGCTAGACATTAACATTTTCAGAGAGAATGATTAAGGAGTTATGCCAGTATCTCGTTAGCCTTAAAAATAGTGTGCTTCATCTCATAAAATATTTGCGCAATACGGCTTATACATGGCACCTCAACAGTTGATCGCGATATAGGACAACGTCTCAGTCCGGATCGTCGGTGTGTTTGCATCGGTCTATCCCACGGCCCCAGTGGAGCTACCACTGTCTATTGTGAGACACCTGCACCCCGACGCCCCCAGGGCCAACCACTATGACCCTACACTTAGTCTACTCGCACCCGCACATAGGTGTTATTCAATCTCCTAGGCATACATCACCTTTCCAATAATGTCCAACGGATAACACATATGCATGACGACGCAATGTACATCATGTATGTTTATCAATGATACATTTATCATAAGGCATACCTCAATGGCATATAATCATTTCTCAATATCAATATGTCACAATTTCACCAAGTACTTAGTCCCACATAGGAACTCACAATAACATAGAATCAATTCTCAACATCAACATATATACATATATGGTTCATCAATTATCACAAATCCATATTATGGATCCACATTTCCAATGTCTTAAGCTTTGACCAATTATGAGAATTTTAGGTTAATTAATCCATAGAAACCGTGGCCTCCCTAAGTCTTCAAGGTTCCAATTTCTTTCCATTTTATGCATTAGTGTAGGAAACCTTCAAAGTTTTCATTTCATGCCTTAATCAATTTTATAATTACTGACATAAGTTTTATTTTACACAAATCAATTCCAACCTTAGGAATTTCAAGCCAAAACCGTGACCTCCAATGGGGTAGTAAACCCTCAAAATTTTTCATTCATTAATTCTAACATTTCAAAACATTCCAACACCACCAATGCATTTAAAATCATTATTCAATCATCAACCTCAATTAAAAACACATACACATGCAAAATCATCAAACAAAGTAAGCATACAAATATAGATTTCTCCATCAAACAATCACACAAGGTCTCCTTACCACCAATAATGGTTGAAGTGAGTAAATCTTCCTCTTACCTAAAGGAAGAACACGAAAATGGCCTCCTACTTGCTCCTTGATGGTCTTGGTTTTGGGGTCCAAAAACCCTAAAAATTTCAACCACAAAGAATCAACATCAAGCTTGGTAAAAGATAGTTCTTTGGTCTCCAATGAAACCATAGAACACGAAAATGAAGAAAAAGAAAAGAAAAAGTGGAAACTTTATCTTAAAGTTTGGAGCTTGGTCTTGGAAGACAATGGAGGTGATGATGGATTTTGGAGAAACTCTCCAAATAGGAAGTGTAGAAGAGGTTGAGGGGAGTGTAGAAATGGTGTTAATGAAGAGAAAAAATGAAAAGAAGTGGTCACTAAAGAGGGATGGAAACTATGGTGAAGGAGGAGAAGAAGAGAAAAGAAGGAGAGAAAATGTAAAAATGAACTTGAAGAGAGAGAAAGTGTTAAGTGAAATGTGATATTTTTGAGTGAAAATGGGTTAAGTGTCGAGGCAAATTTTTGCCTCCCTTGGGCTAGCATTGCCGGGGCAATGGGAGATAGAGAAGGGGAAAATGGTCCATGAGGTTAATCTCCCTCTTGCCTCAAGAGAAGATCAAAAGGAAGCTCCTTGAAGTATCCTTGAATTTCGTCCAACACCAACAAGCAACCCTTAAGATAACAAACATACAAATATTAGATCTAAAGCTTGATAGAAAACAACCACGAATCAAGATCATGGTTTAACATTTTGAAAATAAGATGAGAAGTGAAGATTCAAAACTTCACCTAAAAACCCTTGATCTTAAGCTTGAAGAACAAGGTTGAAAATGGATGATTTTGATTAAGATCTCAACATGAAAGTGCCTTGGATTTGTGTCTAAATTCAAGATCTATGGTTGGATGAAATTATTGCAGATTAGAAGTGAAAATAGGGGTGTTGGCCATGAGCTCCTCCAAGAGAAAAGGTGGGAGGATTTTTTGTTCTTGGCTTCAAGAAAGTGAGGATGAAAATGAACAAATAAAAAATAAGCCTTGAACCCTCCAAAATGATACTTTGGCTGTGGGGTTTGGGAGAGAAAGGTGAGAAATTTTGTTTCGTTTCTTGATAGAGAGAAGAGAAATGAACAAAGTAAGATCACCTTACTATTAGGTCATCCAAGCTTGCTCTAGAACCTCCTTGATGATTTTTGTCCATTCACCACCACCAAACCCTAGGATTTTCAACTCAAGATTAATACCTAAAGCTTGAAAAAGAGAAGACTAATAGTCATTGGGATGACCATGAACACGAAAAGAAGAAGAGGAAATGAAGATCAAGATTTTTACCTAAAAAGCCCTGAGCTAGGGCTTGAAGAAAGATGATGAAGATGTGAGCTTTTGAATATGGTTCCAACAAGAAAAGGTCTTCAAATGAGATGTAGTTTCAAGTAATGTGATTGCTTGAAATTAAACAAATATGGAGAGTGGAGAAGAAAGGGTGTGGCCATGGAGCATGAAGAGAAGAGGAAGAAGAGAAAATGTGATAGAAAAGTGAGAGAGAAAAATGATGAGCAAAAAGTTAAAATTTTTTAAAATGAAAAAGTGATGTGAATAGTAAGTGAAAAGAAGACATTTGGTCATCTTTTTCCCTCAAAACCGTGACCATTACAAAGGGAGAGAGAGAAATTGGCTTCTCCAACAAGCCAAAAAGAAGCTTACTTAGGAAGCTTCATACAAAGCTTCTTTAAGAAGTCAATTTTCACCTTTTTCAAAAGTCTACAATGATGTCATCTAAGTGATGTCATCAAAGTGATGTCACATAAAGTGAACCTTTTAGAAAAGATGACTAGCATTTTACTAAAAGTTATTATCCATGGACAAAAATTACAGTTAACAAAATTAGTATTTATTGTCTGTGGGATAATAGGACACCCCTCGATTTTATCTGTCAAATAAAATCTCGAAAAACAAAAACTTCGTAAACTGTGTCCGGCTTCAGGTTTTGTAAGATCCCTCGACCTTGTTTCACAGTCTAAAATTTTTTGGTCTCATAAATTTATTATTTTTTTGGCTCATCTTAACGTGCATGCAAATCAAAAAATATATTAAAGTAATCAAAATCACCGAAATAATTCTAAAAAATCATAAATATTATAAAATGAATATAAATCAGGAAACAAGCAATTTTTGGGGTGTTACAACTTCGAATACTAAATACTAACCAATGTCTTACTTGGTTCTATTCAACATCATAGAAATAAGGTAAATTGAAATTAAACAAACCTAACAATCAAAAGCAATAAATGGAAGCTAAAGATAAGTGCTATAGATTAAGGAATCTGTCTTCATTTTCTACTTCAATTATGACATGAAATCCTTCAAGCAACACAGACGAATGATTAAGTTAGCTTGAGAATCTACTTTAGTTAAAAGCCTATGTTTAGGTCAATCAACCATAGTTTCATTTACCTAATCCACTATGTTTCCATGAGAACTAGAGCAAACTCCACTCTTTAATATCTATTTCTTGGTGTATGCCCTAGAGGCCAATACATTTGTCTGTATTTATATACATTGTATTATGCTATTTTTTAATATATAAGTCATTTCATTTATTGTGTTCTTTTTGTAAGACATAATAAAGTCCTTAGAATAGTAAGTTTGATACCATAGGACATCAAGTGGATGACTTGATCGTGAGATCCTATTGGATAAAATACTATTCTTAAATGTCCCTTGTCAAGTATTATTGTTAATTAGGATAACAATAATGCATTGAGACTAGTATGTGTGTAGACTGATGACCATATCTCACGGGTCATGGATATGAGATATCAAGTCTACACATGGATACATATTAGAGTAATGATGTATTGGACAGACCCGCCATGAGAACGCTACGTGGATCGTTACGTGAGTGTCATAAGTGATTCTCATAGTGATAATAGTGTATGTGGTCCTTTGACTTGAAATCACTACGATTCCTACATGAGGAGTTGTGTGTTTTAATGCCATCAAACGTCATCTATAACAAGATGATTATAAAGTTAGTTATTAGACATACAGCGATACATGTGGAGGGATGTGAGTGACCTAGATGGGATTTGTCTCTCCTACATAATAGGAGTGATATCTTCGGGCCCCCTGATTGAGTGAGACAATGAAATGCATGACCATGCTCAAATGAGTCAATATAAGATATTGATCTCATTTGTTATTACTATGTCTACTCTAGAATCAGGAAACTGAAGATTGAACTAAACAAGGGTGACATGTTCCATGCCTTGTGTTCAATCTAGATATCTGGACAAAGGGACTAAACTACACGGAAACATTGGTCACAGATAGGTTATGTCAAATCACTGACATTCTTATTACTTGGGTAGTAGTGATGTGTTGCTAGATACCGCTCATTATTTGTGATATTAAAATGAGATTTTAATATTACCACCAATGCTATGAGAACCTGCAGGGTCGCACACTTAGAACAGACTAAATTGGAGCAATAAAGATCCAAGTTGGACTCGGATTCAATTGTGGGCCTAACTCATGACAGATGGGTCTAGGGTTGCTCAACTTACCTTGCTACTGCTCACACTCACTTAAGGCAGCCACTATTATAAATAGTACTGCTAAGGGGGTTGCTAAAAAACGTAACATTACAACCCTAGCTGCACTTAAGAAAATGAGTGAGAGACAGTGAAAGGTTTTCTTCTCTTCTCTTCGCAGCTAGCACCGTGAAATAGAGGCGTGACTCCTTTTGCAAGTCTGTTCGTGTGGATACCGCAGAGACATCGTCACTATTACGATGTTGGTGATTCACCTCGCTTGTGTTTATCACGCTTCAAGAGGTAAACTTGTAAAAAACTCGGATTATGGGCTTTTTCGCATGGATCTTGTGAGGGAATTCTATTATTCCATTGTGCAATTTTTAATCCGCAATTCCTAACACTTTTCTCAATCACACACTATGCAAGGCTAAGAGGTATATTTCTATCTAATTAGTAAATCAATTTATCTAAGCCAATTGAACTTATCTAACATGTATCAACTATACATATGATCTTAATTCCAAATTCCTATGTCTAGGTTCATCAAATTTCAACAAATCACTTAAAAGTTGGCCAAACTATCAAGAGCATTAAGATCTATATTATTGAACAAAACCAAACATTAATATAAACTCAAAGAAAGACATAATTATCAATATCCATATAAAGATCCAAAGCTCTCTGTGGCGTGCAAGATTCATAGCTCTCTGTTTTTCACAGGGGAATTCCCCACGCCGTGACATTTAATATGCCACACCGTGGCGTTGAATGCTGGTTTTTACACTTGGCTTCCTCTTGAGCTTCCCAGTCCAATGCTAATCTAAATTCTTCAAGTTTAAGCTTGATTAGAGCTCTTCTTGAAATAGAGAAATAACCAATTTAATAAGTAAATGCAAATGTACTTGATTCATCAAAGATTGAACAATATTTCCTCATAATCAAAATAGAAGACATCAAGATTGAATTATATAGAATTAAGGCTAAAGTCTTCCATTCCTACTTAAAAACAAGGACCAAACAATCATTATCACACAATTCTAGAGCACATATAACTACATCTCGTGGAGTTATCAGTATGTAGGATTTTTGTAATTTTGTAGTTAGCATGTATGATTGTTGTAAGTTTAGTTAGTTTTATTGTTTATGTTTAGTTTTAAGCCGTATATAGGTTAATATGTTGATTTTGTAGTTTTGATAGTTTTTAGTTGTACATTTTATGTTTTAGCTATTTGGACAAGTTTTAGAGGTGTTGAGGACCTCTATGGACCAAATTCTACAGCAAAACTGAGTTTCTTGCAGAATTCTGCAGGCTGACCTCTCACACCGCAGAGTAAGTTTGTTGCAAACTGCGATGAGACAATTATTTTATGCCCATCAAGCCATAATCCAAAGAGCTCAATACCGCGGCGTGTAAAGTTCAATGTCGCGGTGTTGCCTTTAAACTTGTTAAAAAAAAGGACTTAATTTGGATGCTGCTGAAAATACCCATTCTGACCATATGTACCATGGTATGGATGTTGTGTGCTACGGTGTGTTGTCTTGTAATGTATATATTGCATATACTTAGTTTATTTTAAGTGTTTTTAAATATTGTAGTATACTCAGCTCTCATATTTTTAGTATTTATTCAAGCTCAGGTACCCTAGAAACCATGGATAGTGACGACACTAATTCACTTTAGTTTGGGGGAGTATCATTACATGTGTTGTTATTATAATATTGAATTTGTGTAACATGTTTTGATATTTACATTATGCAATAATGATAGTTATCATTTTTACATGATCATATGCTGAGGTTGACTATTACTGATGGGTTTCTGAGAAAAACTTTTAATTTTTAAATCATGATTGGATTGATGCTAGTGTGGAATTAGTTGTCCAATGACATAAATGGTTGCGATTGATTACTTTTAGTGAAACCATATATGATCAGAAGCATGTAAAACAATTTAGTTATTTTTTATGTATGATTTACATCCCACTTAGATGCAATTAAAACTTTGAAAAATGATAAAAGTGCATGTCTAGAGAAAGTTTATGGATGTACATGTAGAGTTTCAATTATCCTTGAAGTTGTTTTTAAACTCTCTTAAGGCGAAATCTTAGATTGTGCATGACTGAGGAAATGATTAGGGCATTGTTTAGACCGATTGAGCCTTTTCAAGCTTAACTTGATATGATGATATCTCTAGGTCCTATTTTGAAGCCTTATAATTGTTTGGCCTTATATGTTTTTCATTCACCCATTGTGTTTGTTAACCTGTTAACCATTCTAATGCATGTGAAAGCATGTCATTTTCTTCCTACCATCAATGTTTGTTGAGTACATGATGTGTTATTTCTTGAAGTGAGTCTAGTGATTATGGGTATTAATATATATCCAATACAAAATGAGTCTGAAGGAACCAAATGCAAAATTGAAGAAAAAACATTGCTTTGTGAAAAAAAAAAGATAGAGAAAAACAAGCAAAGCATAAGAAATGAAAAGTATAAAAAACATTGAATGGTCCTGGCGAGTTTTCTTCTTTCACTATTGAATACCCTGATAATATCACTTGATGATTCAAGTCTTAAAATAATATGTTTATGTTTCTTAATGTTTGTTGTATATCCTTTCCCTTTTTTTCATACACCCATTGTCATGGCTTGACATTACAAGCTATTAAAGATTCTTTTGATCCTCAGTTATGTGTGATTTACATTAGTGGAGAGAGAGTTTAAGATCAATTTTGTGGATTATATGATTCATATGCATGTATGCTTATAAACTTATCCAGATTTATGTGACTTGAATATGAGAAGTTTATCTTGCATGTTTGTGGAAAAATGTGATTTGCATGAGAGGAAACTGGGTTGTTAGCATGTTTAGGGTTGTGTATGTGTGGAGTTAATTGTGAGATTTTAGCATTCAATAAGGACTGATACAATCATTCTACGCTAGTTATGTTTAAATGAAAATTGAAATTGAAAGCTGCTGAATGCATATGAAGTATAAATTATTAAAGTAAGTTTACTTAGTGATAATTTGTTTTGCTCGAGGACAACGAAAGTCTAAGTTTGGAGGTGTGATAACTCCATAAAATGTAGTTATTTATGCCTCATATATGTACTTTCATTGATTTCTTAAATCCTCATTATATGCATATTTGGAAGGTTTTGTGCTTATATTTGTTATATTCAATTCTGATACCTTTCCTATATGATATTGAGCAAAATGTGCTTACATTGTTATTGATTAAGTGGATTTGCAATTGTTAATGATTTGGTGATTTCTCTATTGTAGGAAAGGCTCCAAACAAGTGGATATATGGAGCATTTGAGCTAAAATTGGAAGAGAAAGCCAAAGAAGCAGTCTGGCAGTTGATGCCGCGGCGTAGGCATATCAATGCCGCGTGGTGGTGAATTCCCTCATCCAGACAGAGAGCTACGATTTTTTCACTCCATGATGTGACATTTGAATACCGCGGCGTGGTGACCTAAATTATATATGTGCCACGCCGTAGGCATGTTAATGTCGTGGCGTGACTTTGTTTTTTGAGCCTATAAATACGTTTTTAACAGATTTTACAAATAGAGCTTTTGAAGTTTTAGAGAAACTACGACTGAAATTCACGTTTTGGAGTCTGAGGAGGCCAAGGGAGCCAAAGTTGGAGGCCATCTTCTTCATAGAAGGAGATTCAAGCATCAAAGATCATATCCATGAGCTTCCTTCCTTCTTCCTTCTCCTTTCTCTTTTCCATCTTCCATGAACATGACTTTTGTGATAGATTTTCGTGTTTCATGATATAGCTAAGCTGTATTTAGTGATTACTTTGAATCCTTCTATGAATATTAATGATTTTGTATTACTTTAAGCATATATTGATGTTTGGTTATGTTCAATCATATAGATCTTAATGCTCTTGATAGTTTGGCCAACTTTTAAGTGATTTGTTGAAATCTGATGAACCTAGACATAAGAATTTGGATTTGAGATCATATGTATGGTTGATGCATGTTCGATGAGTTCAATTGGTTTGGATAAGTTGATTCGCTAATGGGATAGAAATATACCTCTTAGCCATGCATAGTGTGTAATTTAGAATAGATCAATCATTAGTAGATTTCACTCTAGTTCTTATGAAAGCATAGTGAGCAAGGTGAAGGAATCCAGGGTTAACTGACCTAGACATAGGCTTTTAACTAAATTAGATTCTCAAGCTAACTTAACTATTCATTAATGTTGCTTATAAGGATTGTATATCATTAATTGGAGTATGAGGTGAAGAAGGATTCCTTAAATCTCTAAACCATTATCTTTACTTTCATTTATCGTTTTTATGTCTTTAAATTAGTTTTACTACACTTTCTCCTTTTTTATATGTTCTTGAATAGAATTTAGATAAGCTATTGGTTGATACTTAGCATTGGAAGCCAATTATCCTTGTGGGAATGATACCCTGCTCTTTCACTTTAGTACTTGTTCGATCCGTGCACTTGCAGCCTTAAAAAGGGACAAACAAGGAATCAGGACTGTACACTAAGATATCATCGAAGAATACTAACACAAATTTTTGTAAATATGGTCTAAAAATATGGTTCATGAGAGCCTGAAATGTTGAGGGGTGTTTGTAAGCCCAAAGGGCATTACCAAATATTCATAGTGTCCTTCATGGGTCTTGAAAGTTGTTTTATGGATGTTCTCCTCCTTTATGCGGATTTGGTGTTAACTAGACTTCAGATCAAACTTAGAAAAAATATAGCAGCCCTGCCCAATTCATCCAAAACTATTCTATAATCGGAATGAGAAATTTATTAGGGATGGTGATGCTATTGAGAGCTCTGTAATCAACACAGAAATGCCAGCTGCCATCTTTTTTCTTCACCAAAATTAGTGGGCTGAAATATGGGCTGGTGCTGGGTTGAATCAAGCCTGCAGCTAATATTTCTCACACAAATTTCTCAATCTCTTCCTTATGACTGTGAGGATGTCTATAAGGTCGAATGTTGGGAATTTGTGCTCCCTTTTTCAATACGATTGCTTGATCACACTCTCTCCTTGGAGGCCAAGTTGTAGTCTTCTTGAATAAGTCCCCATATTCCTTTAAGAGCTCTTTTATGCCTTCTGGAGTAGTACTAGGTTCTGATATGCAAATAATGTTCATCATCCCTAATTCCACGTAATATGATGTAGCTTCATTCCTCATTTCTTTCATGACAACTTTCAAGGATGCCACTGTTCGAGACGAGGTTGTGTCCCCCTTAATTTCTATAATTTGCCCATCTTCCTGCACTTTAATTAGGTGTTGTCTTAAATCAGCACTACTTGCCTAAGCTTTTGAGCCACTCATACCCCAAAATCAAGTCCACACCCACCAATTTGAAAAAGAAAAAATCCTAAACCATTGTCTGATTTGGTAGTTGCATTCCACCCCCTACACACCCCTTGACTTCCCAAACAACGACCATTGCCTACTTCTACAAAATGCCCCCTAGTGGCTTCTGTTGGGATTGTCAGCTCCTCCACTAGACCCAGAGACAAAAAATTATAGGATGTAATATCCCGAAGAAAATATGTTAGGCTTGTAATTAATTACAAAGGTAATATATTACTTGTTTAGCATGCTAGATAAGTTTTGTGACAATCTAAGTTGACTTAGGTACTTTGCTGTAGCACAGAATGTGATAAATGACCTAAAATGACTTAGAAAATAGCATAACTTGCTTTTTTAAGGGAAACATATATGAATAATTTGTTTTTAGGTCACAAATAAGCTAAGTAAGATGTGGTTAAAGTTTGAGAATTTTCAGAGTTAATTTGGCATTTTTAGGCATACTAGTTAAGCATTTTAATACCGGATTAGCCCCCAGCAGATATAGAAATATAAGATAAAGGTGAAACATGATTTTTAATGAATCTTATGATTTATTTCAAATTTGTTAGAAGTTAGAAAGCTGGATTCGGTGAAATGTAAGTGTTCTTAGCAATATAGAAATTTTGCGATAAATAGCAAAGTGAGACTTTATTACTCACGATAGAAACCAAAACAGAAGAAAGAAAAGAAAGAAAAAGAGAGAAAGGAGAAGAAAGAAACTGAAGAAAGAAAGATGAGAAAGGAAGAGGAAGAGAAGGAAAGCAAAAGAGAAAGATCCAAGACTATGATCAAGGCTTTAAGATCATCATCCAAGCAAGAGGTAGGAGATTTCTATTCATCTATTCCTTTGATTCATCTTAAATGAACATGGGTTTTATGAATGGAAATAGGGGTTTGAGTAGTCAAATCCATGTTTTTGGATTAGTTCTTGATTTCAAGGACTAAGTTAGCATGTTTTTAACTTAATGAGAATAAGAAAGTTGGATTTATCCATTTAAGGAGTTAGATGGTTCTTGAGTATGAACCTAGGTCATGAACAACCAAGTGGGTGATTTTTGGTGCTTGATCCAAGTTAAGAGAATTAATAGGATGTAAAAGTGTTACAACATGTTTAGAAGATGTTGGTGAAGCTAGAAATCGTAACATCCTAATACAGATATCTGGATATATCATAGTTACACAATGATATATAAAGATAACGGTACTAGAAACATCATTTCCTCATACTATATTCTAACATATATCCATAATCACAACTGAGTAATTATAGAAAACCTTGAGAGATTGCGGAAAAACTTAAACTCATACATATATATACAAACTTAGCCACAAGAAGGCTTATTGTAATACAGATAACATAAAACTTACAAAACAAATATAAACTGATTACATAAGCTTTGTATACTTAAAGAAATAAAAACTACTCTAGTCTTTATGCTTTATCCTCTTACCCTAAGCAGGGTCTGTACCATCGTACCTGTGCCTTTGCCTGCATCTGAGCCTGCATCTAGATTTACATGGAATAACAACTGGGGTGAGAATTAACATTCTCAGTAAAAGCAATTCCAATATCAATTCTCTAAAACATTGTATATAACAATTATATAACAAATGTTATAATTTCTAACTTAGGAGTTTCCTCTTCTTTTCTTATATCTGCACACTTTCTTATAGTGTGATATCAACCGATAGCCTACACACTGTTAATATATACAATGCCCATACAACTATAAATACCAACAGTGACGGACAATGCCCATACAACTGTCCCTGAATGCAATGAGAATGATATGTAATATGAATATGTCTAAGAAGGTCCTAAAAGTATGTGGATGAAATGCAAATGCAGGGTTTTGTTATGAAATTCATGTAAAAGTTTATTTTGAAAACAAGGAAGTTTGCTAGGAACTAGTCAGTATATCATCTAGTGGTAATTAGAGGGAAAACTTATCCTCACATTACACATATCCTGGCACACTGAGAAATTCGGGTTTCATCCTTGCTCAAAGAGCGTCTTTGGATTTCCCACTTATCTCCTTTGGCCTTGGCACTGTCGAGACATCAGGGTTATGTCCTTCTCAAAAGTCCTTCGAACACCCATCTATCTCTTTTTGCCTCCATGAATGAACATCAAAGGATACTCACCAAGATTGATACAACTTGACCAATTCATAGACTTACATATGTACTTATATACTTAGTTCCTTTACGATCTAAGCATATTCTCCTAGGAACTTTGGCTTCTTATGTTTATCCTTAGTAATGAGAAGATTCTGTAACCTCATATTACATGTAACCTTAGTATTTGGTTAGAAATACTTGTCCCCTTAGGAACTTCTCTGATTCCTTACCTTTTGGCTAAATGACCTCGCGTCATATAACGTTACATTCTCAGGTAAACATCACCAGTCCATTTGTCATACTTGTATCTAAACTCCACCTCATCACTCATATCTCTTAAGTAATTTCTAATGCAACCCTATGTTGCTGAGGTGTTAGGTACTTACCTATGGCAAACAACTAATCTTGGTTGCACTAAGGTTCTTTCTCTTCACATACATACTAGATTAATTAACTAGTTGTGTGAAAAACTTAGTGTTATGTTTATCTCTTACATAACCACCATCTTAACTTTCTTATAGACTCAACTCATCCTAGTGAAAGAGTTTATCTTAACTAATGCCTCATCTAACCTTGCTTAAGGAAATAAATGAGCATTTCTCTAAAACTTTGCATAATTAACTCAACTTTAACTAAAGCGAGTAAGTCATGCATCTAGATAAGTATAACATACTTATTCTGGTTGTATCTAGTTTTCCCTTCCATCACACTTCTAGTAGTAGCTTATACTACACTTGTGTGCTTAAGGTTCCAGATGTAACACCCCAAAAAGTGTTTATTTAATTGTCAATAATCATTTTATAATATTCTTGATTTTTAGGAATTTTTCTGGAATTTTTCGGAAACGATGAATATTTTAATATATTCCTTGTTGTATGTGTGCACTGAGCAGAAACCTGTTGATGTCAGTGTAACGCTCCGGAAATCAATTATTTTATTATGAATGGTCATTTTCAAATATTTGTGAATTATATAAATTTTTCTAGAATTTTTCAGAAATGAATAATATTTTAATATATTCCTCATTTTACGTGCGCACTGAGCGGACTTGGGAAGACGTAATATCTTCCCTGTGTCTGTGGACTTGTCGATGGGGGATCTTACTAAACCCGAGACTGGGCATAATTTATGAGATTTACATTTTATGAGGTTTTTACCTGATAAATGAAATCACGGAACTGTAAAATCATCCGATGAACAATAAAATATTATTTTCATCATCTGTGACTCTCCTACAGTGGGGGGAAAATAATACTGATAGTGTAAATATTCATCTGTGTTAGTGTGCTTAATTAGGAGGCAATCTTACTTTCATTTTATCGTAAAACGTGCGAAGCTTCTCATGCAAGCTTGAAGGAAGCTTCTTGGAAATTTCCTTCTCCCTTTCCCCATGCAAAATGCAGCCCACTCTCCCTCTTCTCTCTCCTTCATGCATGGCTGGACCATCATTTTGGGGGGGAAAGAATTGATTTTTCCTTTAACTAATTACCTTGATTAATTTCAAAACAAAAACCTAAAGCACTTCTCTCTCTTCTTCTTCTTCTTTCTTCATTTTCCTCTTCTTTTCCTTCTCTCTAGAGCTACGGCCAGCCCTCTTCCTCCCCACTCATCCATCACAAAAATTCCAACTAACCACATTTTCTTAATCCTCTTCACCTCCTAAACACTTCTCTTGCTTGGAGCATCTTGAAATTCCACCATTTTCACCATCTTCTTCAAGCTTCAAGCTTTGAGTTCTTAGGTAAGATTTTTTATTCTTCCTTCCCTCTCTTCATTTTCGTGTTCATGGCCCTCATGGTGACCATCCCTGCTTTATTTTTCAAGCATTGGTGTTGTTTTAACCAAGTTGAAATTTCTAGGGTTTTGGTGGCACCCAATCCGAATTTGCAAGGAGTTTCTTGGTGGTTCTTCATGATTTCTACACTTAGGTAAGAGGAAGACACTCTTCCTCAACCTCTATTAGCATTTGGGAACCTTAATTGTGTTGTTTGTGGAAAAACCCTAATGAGGGTTATCCTTTGATTTTGTGATTAGTATGCTTATATGTTGATTTTATGGAGTTCATGACCTTGATTGGATTGATTGTGTATATTGATACATTGGATTGGATTGGATGGCTTGAAATAGAAGAAAATGAATTTGGAAAGGCTCTTGAGTGGCCACGGTTTTGAGGTTTAAATTGATGTGTCCTTGGTGAACAAATTTTAACAAGTGAATGGTTAAATTAATCAAGTGTGTGGTATAAAATCAATGGAATAGAAAATTGAGGATTGACCCCTTGAGGGAGGCCACGGCCTCTAGGGCAAATTGGGACTTAAATATGTAAATTTTGGTAATCTTGGAGATTGGAAAAATTAAATGGTTAAAACATAGATAATAGATTAGTAAATTAATAAATTTGAAAGAATGAAATAAAATCAGAGATTTATAAATTTTAAAGAACCAAGAAATGAACTTGTCATGAAGCTTGAGAAATTTTACAAGGGTAAGAACAAGAGAGCGTGAGAACTTGAGACCTTAGAATAACCTTCTAAGTGTATGAGGATAGATTGCTTTAGAAAAACTTAATTGATTTTGAGGACTTACTTAGTGATGGATTCTTGTAAGAATGGCAAATCTTGAATACGAATGCATAACGGATCTTAAAAATGTATTGCCTTATTTGATTTCAATATTGTGATGTTATGGGTCCATTTGAGAGACCATTTGTATATTGATGCTTTCTTGGCAAATTGTGGCATATTATGGAATTGTATGAAATTGATGATCATACATGTTCATGCATAGAGTCTTATGCATTGTGAATATCCTGTGGACTGTTGTAAGGCCAAGTTGCCTAGGAGATTGAACACACCTTAGTGCGGGTGCGAGTAGACTAGTGTAGGTCATGTTATGACCTTGGGGGTGTCGGGGTGCGGGTCCTTCACAATGGGTAGTTGGTAGCTCTCCTACCCGTGGGGCAAACCGATGCAAACGCACCAACGATCCGGACCGAGACACTGTCCTATATCGTGATCGAGCATGGAATGTCTATACAATGCCTGGATGTGCACATGAGAATTATTGATTTTAGCACTTTGGCCGCGGCAGCCGAGTTACAAACATGTCCCCTGATCTTTCTCTCCGACTGTTTGTGTCTAGCTCCATGGAGTAGGAATTTAGGAAAGCATGCATGTGCATCATGAAATAATCTGTCATTGTAAATCATTACTTTCCGTAACTGTGAATTGTCTAATCATTACTATAATGAACATCTACCTGGAATTGTTTATTTGCTTACTGTTGGATCTACTATTTATTAATTTGAAATGCTGTTTCGAATTACTATTTAGGCGCATTGCACCGTTTTGTTTCTGGCTACTATAATTAGTAATGATGGTAGGATGTCTTGCCTCTTTCTTGTATTCCTATTATTTGTTGTTTATGTGTATACGGTATCTACCAAAGACGACGGCCAGGAGGTTAAAGCCCTTGATTTCCCCAGCTTCTGGCCAGATCAAGACTAGCATCCACAGAGGAAGATGGAGGCACGTATGCACAGATTTCTAAGCGATGTGCATCTGACCTTCCTCGGAGGGCCGGAGTGTTGGCACATCAACTTGAGTTCCGACCGCTATGTCTATTTGGGAGACGTGTCGATTGCTTTAGCCTGGAGACGTCATGAGACGCCGGTTTTCACTTGCTATGTCAGCCTGCACCTGGAGTTTTACTTGCCCATTCGGGAGATGTAGGGTGACCGTTACTACACCCCACAAGAGGACTCTTTTGATTCCACCGCTCGGGCTCCTGCCCGTGCCTCTGTGGTTCCGATGGAGGTTTCCTCGGATGAGGAGGATCCTGCTGAGGACCCTGATACGGTGCCTCCTCCTCTGAGAGACTGATTTTACTGGTAGGCTGGCGATGGTATAGTGTTTTGTTTTGGGGGCCTGATGTATTACTTTTGGGTGGGCTGTATATTTTGATATTCCGGGGGGATGTATGTGTATGATTCCTTCGGGCTTGTATAGTTTTGCTTTTTGGAAATTTCCAGGCTTGTATCTAAAGTACAGTTGATATTCAAATATATATATATACGTATTATTCAGATGTGAGTTTTATTTCCTATCTTACTCTTTACTGTTGTTCAAGTTTTGTCACTTAGTTTTATTTATTAATAATATATATATATATATATATATATATATATATATATATATATATATATATATATATATATACCGCCATTTTTACTCACGTATTAAAGCATCGAACAAGTTAACCTTAAACTAAATGAACCAGGTCTTAATTTAGAAAAAAAAATTATTTTTTTGCATTTTTATTTATGTTTAATAATGTGACGTTCCCTCCCCAAAAAGGAGCGTTTCATTTAGTTGGTATCAGAGCCCCGGTTTGTGTTACTTTGGGTCTTGTGTGTGAGTTTGTCTTGTTTGTGCTGTGTGAATCTCTGTGATTGGTGTTTTGGATGAATCTCTCTGACCTTCCTTGTGTTTTTTAGTTAATCCGATTTAAGAGGAAGTGAGATGGCGAGAGGCGGAGAAATGGCAGCTGCTATAGAAGCGATGCAGCGGATGGCGGAAGTCATCACGCAGTAAAATGAGCGTGCTACTCAACAACAAGAGAGAGCTACCCAACAACTTGAGGTAACTGCAGATGCACAAAACTTAGCAAAATTTTGTCGCCACAACCCTCCACAATTCAAGGGAGAATTTGATCCAGACAAGGCTAGTTTGTGGATCAAGGAACTCAAGAAGGTTTTTCGTGGCATGAACTGCGCAGAAGACAAGAAGGTGAACTATGCTACCTTCATGCTTGTTGGCAACGCTGAAGACTGGTGGAACAGAGCTCAGAGAGCACTGGAAGCCAAAGGTGCTGACATCACATGGGACTTGTTCAAGGACAAATTCTTAGATAAGTACTTTCCTACCAGTGCACGACATGCAAAGGAGATGGAATTCCTCAACCTGAGACAAGGAGGCATGACCATCAGTGAGTATGCGGCCAAGTTTGAGAACTTGGAGAAGTTCTCAACGCATTATCAGCATCAAACAAATGAAGCTTTGAAGTGTTAGAAGTTCACTGAAGGGTTGAGGTACGAAGTAAAGAAGGCTGTAATCACTCTGAAAATTAAAGTATTCTCAGAACTGTTGGACACGTGCTGTGAAGTTGAGGCCTTGGAACGAGCTAGAGACTCGAGGAGTAAGAACTTTGGACCTGCGAGGTTCCAAAGAGGTGGAGGCAATAGTTCAAACCACTTCCAAAAGAAACCCTATTCTCAACCAGCGGGAGGTCAGCAACAAACTGGTGGAAGTTCTGGTGGAGGTTCTGCTGGGAACCAGACTGGTCAAATTGTGACATATCCTTCTAAATGCCTAAAGTGTGGAAAAGACCATCACACGAGAGACTACACGATCAAGGGATTTATCTGCTCAGATGTGGCAAACCGGGCCACATGTCCAGAGATTGCAACCAAGCAAAGACTGAACCTTCAATCAATGCAACTCAAGCCAAGAAACCGCAAGCCGGAGGTTGAGTCTACACCATGAGCAGAGCTGAAGCCTCCGAATCCGAAGACTTGATTCAAGGAGAAGGCACCATAGAAAGTAATCTTTTAAAAGTACTGTACGACTCTGGGGCTACCCATTCTTTCATATCATATGACTGTGTGCTACGACTTGACTTGCCAATTTCTACCCTACCTTTTGATTTGACTGTCTCAACCCCTACTGACAAAACCGGTAGTTACTACCAAAGTCTGTTTGAAGTATCCCCTAATTGTTGAAGGTCGAATCTTTTCTGTCGATTTGATCTGTTTACCTCTCTCACAATTAGATATAATCTTAGGGATGGACTGGTTGTCTTCCAACCATGTTCTGTTAGACTATTCTAGAAAAACTATAGTTTTCCCTATGGATGAAGATTCTAGATACTTGACGGCCAACCAAGCACGAGCTTTCTTGAAAGAAGGAGCTCAGGGATACATGTTGTTATCTTCCTTGAAAATTGAGAGTGAGGCTGATCTGAGCACTATTCCGGTGGTGAAAGAGTTTCCTGAAATCTTCCCCGAAGATGTACCTGGTTTACCACCAACGCGTGAGATAGAGTTTGCTATTGACCTTGTACCGAGAGCTGGTCCCGTGTCTGTAGCGCCTTACTGGATGTCGCCGACGGAATTGGCAGACCTTAAGTGTTGGGAATTTGCTGATCAAAGTCTCGCAGCGGAATAACAGAATTCCCTCACAGGATCCATGCGAAAAATCCATAATCCGAGGTTTTTAAAATTTTACCTCTTGAAGCGTGACAGACACAAGCGAGGTGAATCACCAACACCGTAATAGCGACGATGTTTCTGCGGTATCCACACGAACGTACTTGCAAAAGGAGTCACGCCTCTGTTTCGTAGTGCTAGCTGCGAAGAGAGGAGAAGAAGACCTCACTATCTCTCACTCACTTTCTCTGTAGGTGCGGCTAGGGTTGTGATGTAACCTAGTAGCAGCCCCTTAGCAGTACTATTTATAATAGTGGCTGCCTTAAGTGAGTGTGAGCGTGTAGCAAGGTAAGTGGTGCAACCCTAAACCCATCTGTCATGAGTTAGGCCCACAATTGAATCCGAGTCCAACTTGGATTCTGATTACTCCAATTTAGTCTGTTCTAAGTGTGCGACCCTGCAGGTTCTTATGACGTTGGTAGTAATATTAAAATCTCATTTTAATATTACAAACGATGTGAGCGGTATCTAGCAACACATCAATTGCTACCCAAGTAATGAGAATGTCGGTGATTTGACATAACCTATCTCGTGACCAATGTTTCCGTGTAGTTTAGTCCCTTTGTCCGGATATCCAAATTGAACACAAGGCATGGAACGTGTCACCCTTGTTTAGTTCAATCTTCGGTTTCTGATTCCCGAGTAGACATAGTAATGACAAATGAGATCAATATCTCATATTGACTCATTTGAGCATGGCCATGCATTTCATAGTCTCACTCAATCGGGCCGAAGATATCACTCTGTTATGTAGGAGGGACAAATCCCATCTAGGTCACTCACATCCCTCCACATGTATCGCGGTATGTCTAATAACCAACTTTATAATCATCTTGTTACGTATGACGTTTGATGGCATTAAAACACACAACTCCTCATGTAGGAATCGTAGTGATTTCAGTCAAAGGACCACATACACCATTATCACTATGAGAATTGCTTATGACACTCACGTAACGATCCACGTAGCGTTCTCATGGCGGGTCTGTCCAATACATCATTACTCTAATATGTATCCATGTGTAGACTTGATATCTCATATCCATGACCCGTGAGATGTGGTCATCAGTCTACGCACATACTAGTCTCAAAGCATTATTGTTGTCCTAATTAACAATAATACTTGACTAGGGACATTTAAGAATGGTGTTTTATCCAATAGGATCTCACGATCAAGTCATCCACTTGATGTCCTATGGTATCAAATTTACTATTCTAAGGACTTTATCATGTTTACCAAAAAAAAAAAAAAAACGAACATAATAAATGAAATGCCTCATATAAAATAGCATAATATAATGTATGTAAATACAAACAAAACGTATTGGCCACTAGGGCATACACCAACAATCTCTCACTTGCACTAGAGCCAATCATGCATATTTCTAATGCCTAAAGACCTAGTGTGACCCTCATGCTTCTGCTGTGCAAGAGGCTTCGTCAGTGGATCAGCAATGTTATCATCTGTTGGTACTCTGCATATCTTCACATCTCCTCTATCAATGATTTCTCGAATGAGATGGAAGCGCCTAAGTATATGTTTGGATCGCTGGTGTGATCTGGGCTCCTTAGCTTGTGCAATGGCTCCATTATTATCACAATAGAGGTCCACTTGGGTCCACAATGCTAGGAACTACACCAAGCTCAATAATGAACTTTCTAATCCAAACGGCCTCCTTTCTTTGCATTGGAGGCAATATACTCACCTCTGTGGTAGAATCGGCCGACTGTCTCGCTTTGAACTCTTCCACCACACAACCCCACCATTCGGGCAATAAACAAAACCCGATTGCGATCCGGAGTCGTCCTTATCGGTTTGGAAGCTAGCATCGGTGTAACCCTTTACTACTAGTTCCTCTTCGGCTCCATATACCAAAAACGAATCCTTAGTTCTTCTCAAGTACTTAAGGATGTTTTTGACAAAGACTCCGTGACTGACTCTCACCGGATCGATCGGTACACCTCGTCATGCTCAAAGCATACGAGATATCTGGTCGAGTACATAACATGGCATACATGATAGATCCAATTGCAGATGCATATGGAATCTTACTCATGCGATCCCTCTCATCCTGGGGTGGAAGGGGATTGAGCCTTAGATAGGCTTATACCATGCGACATAGGCAAGAGTCCTTTCTTGGATTCATGCATGTTAAATCGTCTTAACACTTTGTCTATGTATGTACTCTGACTTAGACCAAGCAATCTCTGCGACCTATCTCTATAGATCCTGATACCTAATACATAGGTGGCTTCGCCTAAGTCCTTCATAGAAAAGCACTTCCCTAACCAAGTCTTTACTGACCGTAGGGTAGGGATGTCATTTCCAATTAGTAGTATGTCATCTACATACAATACTAGAAAGACAACTGTGCTCCCACTAACCTTCTTGTAGACACAAGATTCTTCTTCGTTTTGATGAAACCAAACTGTTTGATTGTATCATCAAAACGAAGATTCCAAATTTTCGGAAGCTTGCTTCAATCCATAAATAGATCGTTGCAACTTGCATACCTTTGTAGCATCCCGTGGAGTGGCAAAACCCTCGGGTTGTGTCATGTACACATCCTCGAGAAGATTTCCATTAAGGAAAGCAGTTTTGACATCCATTTGCCAGATTTCATAATCATGGTATGCTTTGCAATAGCAAGCAAGATCCGAATGATTTAAGCATCGCAACCGGGGAAAAAGTCTCATCATAGTCTACACCATGAATTTGCTTGAAACCTTTAGCCACCAATCGCGCCTTAAAGGTATGCACATTACCATCCATGTCGGTTTTCTTCTTAAAAACCCACTTGCACCCAATGGGTTTTATCCCTTCAGTGGGTCAACCAAGGTCCATACCTGGTTGGTATACATGGATTCCATTTCGATCTCATGGCCTCAAGCCATTTTTCAGTCTGGGCCAATAATGGCTTCTGGTAAGTCACAGGCTCATCTTGATCCATGAGTAATACGTCACCTTGTTGAGTCATGAGAAATCCATATCTCTCTGGTTGACGACGTATCCTGTTAGACCTACGCGGGTCTTGTGCTACTAGAGCAGATTGTGGTTCCACAACGACTTGTGGAGGCTACTCTATTTCCACCATTGGTTCGCTGCTACTTTGTGAACTTTGAATTTCTTCAAGTTCTACTTTCCTCCCACTGATTCCTTTGGAGATAAACTCCTTTTCTAGGAATACAGCAGTCCGTGCGACAAACACTTTGCCCTCGGTAGGATTATAGAAATAGTATCCCTTGGTTTCCTTAGGATACCCCACAAAGAAGCATTTATCTGATTTTGGGCCAAGCTTATCAGAAACTTGACGTTTCACATAAGCTTCGCAACCCCAAATCTTCATAAAAGACATACTGGGTCGTCTCCCAGTCCACATCTCATATGGTGTTTGTTGAACCGTCTTAGATGGAACACGGTTAAGTGTGAAAGCTGCACAAGAGCATGTCCCCAAAAGGAGCCTGGAAGGTCTGCATGACTCATCATAGATCGGACCATGTCCAACAAGGTCCGGTTCCTCCTTTCGAAACACCATTCCATTGTGGTGTTCCAGGGAGGAGTGAGTTGAGATATTATCCCACACTCTTTCAGATGATCATCAAACTGTTGGCTTAAGTATTCACCTCCTCGATCTGATCGAAGGATTTTAATACTCTTGCCAAGTTGGTTTTGTACTTCATTCTTGAACTCTTTGAACTTTTCAAAGGATTCGATTTGTGCTTCATAAGATATACAAATCCATATCTACTTGAAATCATCGGTAAATGTAATGAAATACTTGAAAACCGCCTCTAGCTAGTGTGTTTAGTGGCCCACATACATCACTATGTATGAGGCCCAAAAGATCACTAGCCCTTTCACCTTGTCCAGATGAATGGGGCCTTAGTCATCTTTCCCAATAAACAAGATTCACATGTCTCATATGATTCGTAATCAAACGAGTCCAAGAATCCATCTTTATGGAGTTTGGAAATGCGTTTCTCATTTATATGGCCCAAACGACAATGCCGAGAGATAAGTCGGGTTCATATCATTTGACTTGAACCTCTTTGTATTTACGTTATAAATGGGCGTTTCGAGATCAAGGACATAAAGTCCATTACTCAAATGTGCACTACCATAGAAAATATCATTCAAATAAAGAGAACAACTTTTGTTCTTAATTATAAAAGTAAAACCCTTCTTGTCCAAACAAGAAACAGAAATGATATTCTGCTAATAGCAGTACAAAATAACAATTATCCAATTCAATTACAAGCCCGGTTGGCAAAGCTAATAAATAAGTCCCTACGGCTAGTGCAAAGCAACCTTTGCTCCATTTCCCACTCGTAGGTCGACTTCGCCCTTAGTCAATGGTCTCTTGCTCTTTAGATCCTGCACATTTACACAAATGTGAGATCCACATCCAAGTATCTAATACCCATGATGCATAAGTAGATAAATTGACTTCTATAACAAAAATACCTGAAGTGGAAGTCTCACTTCCCTTCTTCTTCTTGAGCTCCTCTAGGTACTTGGCACAGCTTCCTCTTCCAATGTCCTGGTCGACCGCGGTGGAAGCATGTACCTTCCTTAGCCACTCCACCCACCGGTTTCAAGCCGAAGTACTAGGCTTGGACTTTTCCTTGCCCTTACCCTTCCACTTGTCCCGGGCTTTTTCTGTTTCTTCTTGCCCTTATTCTTATGGACCATCATTATGGCCTTTCCTTTGCCTTTGTTTATGTTCTCGCTCGGCGAGCTCTCAACATGCTTAGCACTACGGTAGTGATTTGTCAATTTCATTCATGTTGTAGTTCATGACAAATTGACTAAAACTCTCCTAAGCAACGATTGCGGGACTAAGTCAGTGGCCAACTCTTGGCCCATAGGAAAACCGAGTCTCTCAAGGTTTTCAATGTACCCAATCATCTTGAGTACATGAGCACCAACAGGGCTTCCTTCTACCAGCTTGCACTGAAAGAGTGCTTTGGAGACCTCATATCTCTCATGTCTAGCCTTGCTCTTGATAGAGCTTTTTGAGGTGTACGATCATATCGTAGGCTTCCATGTTCTCGTGTTGCTTTTGGAGCTCAGAGTTCATGGTGGCTAGCATTAGACATCCAATGTCCAAGGCATCATCTTGATGCTTCTTATAAGCATCTCTTTCACTCTAGGGGCATTAGCGGCAGTGGTTCGGAATAGGTTGTTCTAAAACATACGCTTTTTCTCTTTGCTTGAGGACAATCCTCAAGTTCCTGTACACTCGCCTAGGAAATTTGTCCCATAACTTGTCCTTCTCAAGGACCGATCGCAATGATAAGTTACTTGATGTGTTTGTTGCCATGGTAATCTATCAACGAAAATATGCAAAATATAAGTATTATGCTATAAACATATTTAACAAGGTCTTTTAATTAAATACGTCTCCCACTATTTTATTCAAATCAATGACCCTCAGCATTGACTTGGAAAATCCCATTGGAAGATTTCCTAGTGGGCCAAGATCCATATTTCACCTAGTTTTGAGTCAGCTTTGGTGATCGCCCAAAATTCAGATTATTTAGGTAGGAAACTCTTTCCAATTACATCACATGCAACTCTTGGATAGTTGGGTGAATAACACTTATTCTAATCCATCTAATGGACTAAAGCCCAACTTCATGCCTCTAAGCCTTCAATCCTATTGAAATGGCCTAGTTAAGTCAAACCCAATGGTTGACAATTGGATATTACTATTATCCTATCGCATCTTACTAAATATAGATAAAGGCACCTGCTTTGGCAGACCTACACTTGATCGATATTAGTCTTGACGAGTGCCACGCATTGGAAGGCATCACATAATGACTTAATATTTTCTTTGAGGGAATTTTATTATTAGATCTCACCATTTATTAAACTTGTTAATCATACCATAAACATTATCCATGCATCTCATACATATAAAGCATATAATAAATGTGACATGGTTATGGCCTCTAAGAGAGTAACATTAATAAATGTCAGCTTCACCAAGCGTCTCCCACCAACGTTCTCACTTGATGTCGTCTCCTTGTCTCCACATGAAGATTACATTATAGAAACCTCTTTTACATTCGAGGGAGTTAGATGAGAAGAGAATGTACAATCGAATGTAGAGAGAAAGGCACGACACGCAGTCGTATTTAAAATAACCAAAATAACATAAAATAAAGACTAAGGCCATAACCATGCACCATGCATCTCTAATAATACATAAACACAAAGCAATAACACATTATTATTTTGTGAATTATAAAAATAGTTTTGAATATTACATTTTCGAATATCACACACCACGAAACGGGGTTCGCCCGCAAACGGGGATCCCCTGCCCTAGGTCAATGACAAGGGGAGTCCCTTGCGGGTGCGGGGCAACGCCCGCTCAAAATTTTTCATTCATGTACCACCACCGTTACTTGAACAAAAATTCGAGTTGGACCCCTCCCCCTCTATGACGGCTAGGGCAACAACACTTGAACCCTAAGGCCCGCAAACACATGAACGCTTCATGTGCCGCGGGGGTTCCTCACAGCCGTCATCGCCTATCCGAAACAAGGTTTCCGAGAATGCGTGAAGACATGAACACTTCATGTCATGAGGAAGCTTCATGGCCGTCGCAAAACGTAAACAAGGTTTCCAAAACCTTGTGTCGCGCTTGCTTGTGTATATCGCATTCATACATAAAATATGCAGAAATAGAAAGCATTCAAAACAGTTTTCGTAGAAACATACATATCATATATGTATATACCAGAAAAACGCAAAAACAGAAAGCATTCAAAACGATTTTCATTCATACATATCACATATATATATACCAAAAAATGCGAAAAGAAAAGCTTTCGAACAGGTTTTCGCAAAAAAAAATATGAACATCTTCACGGTTTCAAAATAACATATAAAGATCATATCTTTTATAAAAAAAAAAAAAATCTTTTATGAAGTAACGAATCATGTTATCGCATATAACAAGAAAAGCAGAAAACCAAATCATGGTTTCGCAAGTGGCTTTGATACCACTGTTGGGAATTTGCGGATCAAAGTCTCGCAGCGGAATAACAGAATTCCCTAACAGGATCCATGCGAAAACAGAATTCCCTCACAGGATCCATGCGAAAAATCCATAATCCGAGGTTTTTAAAATTTTACCTCTTGAAGCGTGACAGACACAAGCGAGGTGAATCACCAACACCGTAATAGCGACGATGTTTCTGCGGTATCCACACGAACAGACTTGCAAAAGGAGTCACGCCTCTGTTTCGTAGTGCTAGCTGCGAAGAGAGGAGAAGAAGACCTCACTATCTCTCACTCACTTTCTGTAGGTGCGGCTAGGGTTGTGATGTAACCTAGTAGCAGCCCCTTAGCAGTACTATTTATAATAGTGGCTGCCTTAAGTGAGTGTGAGCAGTAGCAAGGTAAGTGGTGCAACCCTAAACCCATCTGTCATGAGTTAGGCCCACAATTGAATCCGAGTCCAACTTGGATTCTGATTACTCCAATTTAGTCTGTTCTAAGTGTGCGACCCTGCAGGTTCTCATGACGTTGGTAGTAATATTAAAATCTCATTTTAATATTACAAACAGTGAGCGGTATCTAGCAACACATCACTTTGCTACCCAAGTAATGAGAATGTCGGTGATTTGACATAACCTATCCGTGACCAATGTTTCCGTGTAGTTTAGTCCCTTTGTCCGGATATCCAAATTGAACACAAGGCATGGAACGTGTCACCCTTGTTTAGTTCAATCTTCGCTTTCTGATTCCCGAGTAGACATAGTAATGACAAATGAGATCAATATCTCATATTGACTCATTTGAGCATGGCCATGCATTTCATAGTCTCACTCAATCGGGGGCCCGAAGATATCACTCTGTTATGTAGGAGGGACAAATCCCATCTAGGTCACTCACATCCCTCCACATGTATCGCGGTATGTCTAATAACCAACTTTATAATCATCTTGTTACGGATGACGTTTGATGGCATTAAAACACACAACTCCTCATGTAGGAATCGTAGTGATTTCGGTCAAAGGACCACATACACCATTATCACTATGAGAATTGCTTATGACACTCACGTAACGATCCACGTAGCGTTCTCATGGCGGGTCTGTCCAATACATCATTACTCTAATATGTATCTATGTGTAGACTTGATATCTCATATCCATGACCCGTGAGATGTGGTCATCGCCTACGCACATACTAGTCTCAAAGCATTATTGTTGTCCTAATTAACAATAATACTTGACTAGGGACATTTAAGAATAGTATTTTATCCAATAGGATCTCACGATCAAGTCATCCACTTGATGTCCTATGGTATCAAATTTACTATTCTAAGGACTTTATCATGTTTACCAAAAAAAAGAACATAATAAATGAAATGCCTCATATAAAATAGCATAATATAATGTATGTAAATACAAACAAAACGTATTGGCCACTAGGGCATACACCAACAGTAAAGAGGTGCCCTGTGGAGATATGAAATTCCTTGTGACTAGTAGGGAATGCCACTGCGGAGCTGGTCTCTGTCTAGACAAGCAAAACAGATCCTGCAGCTTCTCTTCATTCAAACGAGCTAGCTCTGTTGCTTGTGATAGTGAAGTAGGATGTTTGGCAAGGACCTCCCTCTTAATCTCTGGTTTGAGACCCGAAATAAAGTAGCTTAAAGGGAATGGAGATGGCAGCCCAATAATTCGATTAGCAAGGGCCTCAAATTCATTAAGATAAGCAGTGACTAATGAAGTTTGAGTTAGCTTGAATAGCTTACCGTGTGGGTCGTCGTACGCTGATGGGGGAAACCTCATTTCCAAGGCTTGGAGAAATTGGAGCCATGAGTGAACATATCCATTCCTATACATCCATTTAAACCAAGCCAATACGGGACCATCTAGGTAAAAGGACGCCATTGTGATACGCTCTTCCTCTGGCGTGTTATGATAGTTGAAAAACTGAGATATCTTAAAAACCCAGCCAAGGGGATTTGTATCATCGAAGCGAGGGACATCAAGTTTCATAAAATGCTTCTGGGTCGGATGATTCTCATGAGTATGGTAAGAGGTAGGAGAACCTGTAGGGGATTTAGCTTCCAGAGCCGAAACCCGTAGGGCCATTTCGCCCATCTTAGTGTCCATTGTTGTCTGGAAAATGATCAATCGTTGCATAATTTCATCAAGTTTCTATGTTTGAGACTTCGAACGAGTACCTTCTACCATGGGAGGACTCTCAACGAGAGCACCAAATGATATGAGAGGAAGAAAGGAGGAGGGGGTTTAGGAAATTTACTCTGATTAGAGGTCAGAGCAGCCTCCTTAGAAGAGAATAGAGAGAGAAATGACAATATTCGCTAATCCCCATTCATTTCCCATCATTACAATATATATCATCCAATACTAACAAAATTCCACCGCATACAAAATAACAACCTATAACAAACTTCTAGAAACTCTGCTGATTTATTCCTTACTAATAAAAGACATAATTTGTCCATTTCTTGGGCTTGTGCGCCACTCTTTTGCGCCTATTGTCAGAATGGTCTTGATTCAATTGAGGCTCAGGCATATCAAGCTCTTTTGTACATAAGAATTTCTCAATAGCCCTTGAGTCATGTGAACATAACATGTAAATGAGGAAAAATGTGGGAGAGCGGTCTTATGACAGATTCATGGTAGGAAAAATTGAGAATGTACATGAGTCATATGATAAGAGATCATAATAAATACTCTTTTCACGTGGCTTCAAAACGTAAACATTTTGTAAGAATTACATGTCCCAAAGATATTGATTATGATGAATATCAATGGCACTTAGTAGAAAATTTAAATATATTGAAGGAGATATTGAATGATTTTTTTTTATTTATTATTATTATTTTGTGAAACAAGAAACACTAAATGAATAATTGCATATATTGAAGTTGAAATTACATATTAGAGTAAACTCTCAAATTCCTCTTTAAAAATTTAGCGGCAAATAAAGACTAATTTGGTCAACATTTGAATTTCTTAAAGGACTACGTTGAGGATTTTTTCTAGAACTAATATATCCGGCACTAAATTTTTAAGGGACGAATTTGGAGGTTTATTCTGAATATTATGCATGGAAGTATGCACGATAATATGCAACATTGTGGGCAGGGTTATAAGTCAAGCAAATTTATGAATGCAGTAACAATATTGTAATTTACACTATAGATTAACAAAAAGGGAATATGGAACAAGTAAAACATCTACTTATAGAGAAAAAAACTTGATGGCATCGGTTCTGTATAAGACTATGGTTTTTTTGGAGCAAGCTGCTTAAAAAATGCTTCACAGCTCCTGCCACTTCATCCTCATCTTTACCTGGCATCATATCAAGTAATTAAACATAGTGGTTATCTTCTGCCAGAAATGTACCCAATAAACCAGGTAATAATTCCACCAAAATTGGATTACTTTGAACGATACGTCAAACAGTGGCAATGGTGAGTTTACCTCAGCTTAAGAGTAGCTTTTAACAGGCAGCCATAGCATACATGTAACATACTTCCCCACCCAACAACCTTAAACAACTCTTGCACATATGTTCTGTTTAAGAAACAACCTTGGACAACACTAAGACAATTGTGTTTATTTGTCATTTAAAGGGTCCAATGCACTCCCCTCTGGTTTTCAGTTTATATCCTAGTCTATGAGAATAATGCCCATCAAATTCATTGTTAAAAGTGGTTAATACGGGGAAGAAAGGTTTACTGGAAGGATACTAAAAAAACAAGAACATCAATTGCGTACCATCTTGACCCATATAGGGCATCCCCAGACCTTGAACATCTAAGGTTAGAAAATTGGATAAAGGCAGGACTTGTATTTATACTATATCAAGCTTGACAAATAGACTTTGTCCATTTTCTATCAACGTAAGGTTTTAGATACCCTTAGGATTAACACCAGCACCCGCCTTGTAAGAAAAATGTTAAAACCCATACCTATACTGCCTTGCACTTACGAATATTTAAACTAAATCTATACTATTTAATTACAATCTTAAAATTAATTCTTCATCTCGTATATAAACTTAAAAGTATGTTCAAGTGCTAAAACTAGCGAATATTAGTTAATATGAATTTTATTAGTAGATAAATTAAGCATAATGTTCATTTAGATGACCCGCCATGGGCTGGGGTGGGTTGGTTACTTGCAATGCGGGGTGAGATTACTAATCCTAGTTTAGGAGTAATTGATATTGATAATAAAAAGAAAAAGAGTTGGAAATTGCTGGAAGAAATTCACTAACTTGTATCCATGATAGTATTGAAAAAGGGTTGAATTCATATATTGATTTGAAGAAGAGAGATAAGATTATCAAGGTAAAGGATTCTGAATTATGTATTAGACAGGAAGCTGCTTCATTTGGTGTAAGTTGCATCAAAAACATAAATAATACTTCAGTCAGCCCTTCTGAGCAAAATATATTGAAGTATTGAACATACATGTTGAAGGTAGGAAAAGTCTATTTTAAACAGTGGAATTGAGGAATGTAAACAGTGTACAACCTCTCTAAGAAGAATAATTTCTCTTTCTCATTTTCAGTCCTTGCCAAGCTTGTGAAGGTAGTGCGAGCATGGTTCTGTCCCTTTAGGGATGAGATATTTTCCTATTAGCAACTATCAATTGGTCATCAGAACCTAGTTGGAGCTTCAGAAAGATGGCTAAAATGGTTCCTTTAGTTCTTTGGGGCAGAAAACTAAGGGCCCTGGTGATAAGTTGCCGCTTTTTGATACCGATATTGGTATCAGAAAGAGTCCTCCTGGCGACAAGCTGAATGCACATTATGAGATTCCTAGAGGTATGCTATAACTAGTTTTTCAACCTTCTCGCGACATAGACATTGATAAATATTTGTCTCATCTATCATCTATGCAATCCATAAATTCTTCAGCAATCAGCAGGGTCTTAGAAGCATATAAAATTTTGTTACGGTATACATCAGAGAGAAATTAGATATATGCATGTCTTTTCTGGACCAGATGGTGGATATAAGTAGAGTCCTACTCGGAACTTTGACAAAAATAATACATGTGGAAGAATTGAATCTTTTCTGTTAAATTGTTTTTAGACATTTACTCTGAAGTGACACAGAGATCCTTCTAACTTGAAGATTTATCAAGTATTCCTATCTTTTGTTTTATCCTGAATGCCAATATTGAGATTTGGAGTTGATTAGGATTCACATGCAGAGATTAGATTTTTTTGTTGAGGAGTTTACTGGGGAAGATGTTACCAACCCACCAATTATCATCCTTCAATCAGGTATGGTTTTAAATTATTATTTTTTGGGTCTACGTATGGTTTTAAATTTGAAAAGAACAATTTTGCAGACCTTATAAGATCCTCTTTGGATCCAATAAACAATTTAGCCTAGCCTTGGATATAACATCCTTGGCCTAGCCTTGCATAACTAACCCTTTTATGAAATACCTCAGTGTCACCACTCTACTAGGCTTTCTCGGCAATGCCCACTACTCGGATAGCTAATCCTTTTATAAAATACTCCGGTGTCACCACTCTACTGGGTTTGTCAGACAATGTCCACTACTCGGATAACTAATCCTTTTATGAAACACTCCGATGTCACTCGGATAACTAATCCTTTTATGAAACACTCCGATGTCACCACTCTACTGGGCTTGCTTGACAATGTTCACTACTCAGATAACTAATCCTTTTATGAAATACTCCGGTGTCACCACTCTATTGGGTTTATCCGGCAATGTCCACTACTCAGATAACTAATCCTTTTATGAAATACTCCGATGTCACCACTCTACTAGGCTTGCCTAACAATGTTCACTACTCAGATAACTAATCCTTTTATGAAACACTCCGGTGTCACCACTCTATTTGGCTTGCCCGGCCATGTCCACTACTCAGATAACTAATCCTTAGCCTATTCTTGGATATAACATCCTTAGCCTAGGTTTAGATAACTAATCATAACTCCACCTTTAGCAAAGTGTTTTTATCACTCCATTGCCAGGTCAAGGGGCTTGCCTCGCTCCCTCAGTTAGGAATTGTGATAAACTATGGGTCAACATTTCTAAATAAAGGAACCAACTCTTGCCAACTAGGTCCTGTGGCACTTAACTCTTGCCATCTAGGCCCTACGGCGCTCAACTATTGCCAACTAGGCCTTATGACACTCAACTATTACAACCTGGGCCTTATGGCACTCAACTATTACCAACTAGATCCTATGACACTCAACTATTGCCAACTAGGCCTTATGGCATGCAACTCTTGCCAACTAAGCCCTATGGCTCTCAACTTTTGCCAACTAGGCACTATGGCACTCAACTTTTGCCAACTAGGCCCTATGACGCTCAACTGTTACCAACTAGACCCTATGGCACTCAACTATTGCCAACTAAGCCTTATGGTACTCAACAATCACCAACTAGACTCTATGACACTCAACTTTAACTATTAAAGGAGTTACTAGTGTTTTTAGGACTCAAACCATCCCAAAACACCTCAAAATCTTGCCTAAAAAGACTTATTTTCAATATTGTACCAAATGTGCATTGTAACGCCCCTTTTTGGAGAAGGACCATCACACCAAACCATGAAGCGAAAAAGGAAATATAAACTAAGACCCAGTTCTTTGGATATAGATAATAGCCTGTTCATTTGTAAACGTATAAATAATTTGGTGAAATCTTTTTTTTTTGTAAGAAAATGATAAAACATAATTACAGCAAAATTAACATGATGATTGAAACCATACATTCATACATCCTATATATATATATATATATATATATATATATATATATATATAAGAGGCATATCTAGTGAGAGGAGTTTTTATTATAAGAGGGTGAGAGGAGTAAATCTTGACCATACAACCATACATGGATGGTTAAGATTAAAAGTTACTTAAAGGTCATGTGACCACTTAAAAAAGACACATGCATTTTTGTTCGAATCTTGACCATTCATGTAAGATCCAATAGTCAACATTTACTCCTCTCATCTCTTACAATAAACACTCCTCTCACCAGAGTAAGATCCTATATATATATATATATATATATATATATATATATATATATATATATATATATATATATATATATATATCATGCGTGTTTTGATACATCAACTATTATACAAAAGAAACAGAAGCTTTATATGCCCCAAAAGGATTATACATTTACAGCCCACCAAAAAGACAAAACATCAGGCCCCTAAAGCGATATACAGCTAGCCACCCAAAAGGCTACCAAAAAGAGTCAAGCCTCCATCAACAGCTAAGAAGGAGCCTTAGATGCGTCCTCCTCAGGATCCTCCTCAGAAGAGGAAATCCTTATGGGAGCGGCTGACCCAGGATAGAAACGAAACTGAATCCTTGCGTGGGGTATACACACGCTCACCCCATACCTATCGCACAGGCATATAGAACCCCAACCAAACATAGAAATCAAAAGAAAACACAGGGGGATCGTAACGACCCCACGCTAGAGACACAGTCACGTCTCTAACATAAACAAAACGCTTGGTGCCAAAATCCACGTGCTAGCTATCACCTTCCCCATGGAACCTCAACTTGGCATACCCCAAAAAGCCATGTGGACGGGATGTCATTTCCAAACAGATGACTAATCAAGAATAGGCCAAAAGCCAGGGAATTTGTGCACTTTCCCTTCTTCGTCAACGTCTTCAAAGAAGCACATAAATAAGCAGAATAACAGAAATACAGAAAAGAGGTGAGACTTCCAGTATTCAATACCAAATATGACAGTAAAGAAACAGAACAGCGCAAGACGCTTACATAGCACCGCAACAATATTAACAGTAATAATAACAAGTGATAAAAGAAACAACAATAGAATCATAGATAATAAGCAGTTAAATAAGTCAAATAATCATAACATCAGTAAAAGAAGTAATTCTATAATCACATAAATTCATGCCAAGTAAAGTATGTGATGGACGATGCACATGCACAAGGTACCAAAAATCTTACTCCATGGAGCTAGACATAAACATTGGAGAGAATGATCAAGGAGACATACCAGTATCTTGTCAGCCTAAAATCAAGTGCTTTCATAAAATCAGTAATTTGTGCAACAAGGCTTTATACATGACATTCTTCACAAGATTGCGATATAGGATAGTGTCTCGGACTGGATCGTCAGTGCATTTGCATCGGTATATCCCATGGCTGATGCGGATTAAAGGATGCAAATCCAAGTGCAGGTTGTCTCAAGTAATAAATTTCTTAGGAGTCCGAGGTCAATCCACAGGGAATTGATGAAGAAAAATTCTTTTAGGTAAGGGAAGGCTTTATCACCACAAAAAAGATACTAAAACTTGTTTATAATTAAATTAAAGAACTTGATTGAGCTACGAGATCTACTTTTGGTAATAAATTAAGGACACGATTAATTCTTTTTATAACTCAATTGAAATCCACACACAACGGATGTTCCAATTGGAGAATAAAACATTCAAAGTCTATTTAGAATTATATACGTAAGTATATTATGGTTCCTTTAATTATTTACCAACACCTACACTTGTAAATGAGTTCAAGCATTCATTGTGCCAAACCACTTGTCTACAATGAATCAAGAACTCCACTTTACAAGGAGGGTTTCTAAATTGATTGGAAACAAAATACAACACGTGTAATAATCACTTGATAATATATCATTTAAGCACAAGAAAAAAATTAATCTAACCTTATTTAATTACCAAAAGTTTCACCACTTCATCCAAGCAAGATGAAGATTAGTTACCCATGAGCAAGAAGAAAGAAAGAGAGAAGAAGAAGAAGATGATCATAACTTCTATTTACAACAAAAGAAAATTATAACAAGTAAATAACATAATAACATGAACTTAATCTAAAACTAAGAATCTTTAAATGATCTACCTATGGTCCCTTTTATAGAGGATTAAGGATACAAAATGACAAGAAAATTAATTAATGAATGGGTGGATGAGTGAAAAATGCCAAAGAACTTTTGTGAGTGAAAAATTATTGAAATTTCTTGTCTCCGAAATCATTCAATGATGAACTCATGGATAACGTCAGAACAAAGCAAAGTGGTCTTCATGAAAGTTCTAGGAAATTATCTTATCTTTCCAATGCCACTAGAATCATCCAAAAATTCATCCTACAACCCAAGATATGATCTAATTACTTCAGACTGCTCAGGCCCAGTTTCAGCACCTCTGTTTTGACTTCCAGACCTAATATAACCTCCAAGCTATTCGAATGAGCTCTTGTGTTCTTCATGAAAGTTGTAAATATGGGTCTTAACTTTCAGAAGCCAAATTTTCAGCCCATTTCAGTTCCTTCAACTCGAATTATGCAATGATTATTGCACACTATTCGAGGTCCAATCACAAAACTTGTGTTTTGACTTCCAAGCCCAATTAGCTCCACTAGATGTCCGATTTTTCCCTAGAGCTCTCATGAAAGTTGTAGAGCTCTCTCTCATCTTTCCTACAAGGTAAGATACATAATTATAAGACATCTAGAACTCAAGATATGACTGAAATATAGAAACAGTGTAAGACCAAAATAATGCTGAAAAAAATCAATTAAGTCCAATTTGAGTCTAAACTTACAAAACATAACCAAGCTTAATCAATTAAGTACATGGAGAGTGTAAATGACTAAAAATGAAGGTTTATTAATATATAAAATATGTGATTATCAATGGCTCAGAGGAGCTACCAACTGTCTATTGTGAGACACCCGCACTCCGACGCCCCCAAGGTCAACAAGAAACCTACACTAGTCTATTCGCACCCGCACTAAGGTGTGATTCAACTCCTAGGCATAAAGCCTAACTTCGACAATGCATGATGACTCAATGTATACAAATATATATAATCATCAATAACATGATTTTTTTTCCACAATTCCATGCCACAAAAGGGGCTCAATCCATATTATTTAATTCTTGGTCGCACATATGGACCCACCATAACTCGTCATCAAATTTTCAAGAGTAACACATATTTATTAAAATTCAACACAAAGCTACGTCTCTATTTCAAGACCTTCATCATTAAGCCTCTTTAGAGGAATTCCCTTGTAATTCTCATTCAATCTTTATTTCTCTTAATTAGCTAAGTTCTTTACTTTAATTTAATCATACTCACTTAGAAAATTGTTCTAACATTCTCCAAGTCTCACACACACTCTTGTTCTTCCCTTAAGTTCAAAAATCACTCTAGGTCATCAAATAAATTTCTTTCCTTCATTCCTTCCATCTTATGAATCCATAATAAATTTTTAAATCACCTAATCACCTAAGCCTTATTTTGATGCATGAATTTTAGCCAATATGGCCCTTGAGGCCGTGACCTCCCAAGGACAAGAGTCTAACTAATTTTTCCATCACATTGTTAATTACTTAACACTTAATTACTTAAGTTCTAAGGTTACACAAAAATCACATGCTTGGACCCATAAAAGGCCCTAGAGGCCGTGAGCCTCCCAAGGGGTAAGAACCCAAAATTTTTCCATTGCAATAATTAATTCTTTAACACTCAATCACCTAAGTTCCAATTTCTACAAAAATTAAATCTTGAACACCCAAAAATTTTGGCCTCTTGGCCGTGAATCCAAAAGGGGCAAAGAGCCCTAAATTTTCCATATATCAATCCAAGCAATCCAACCTATATTTCATAGCCATCAAGATGCACAATGACAATCAATATATTCATACAAGTCAAAATAGCCACAAAATCATGAAGAACAACACAACAAAGAGAGCAATCCCATATGGATTCCTCATCAACAACACCAAAAACATTTCCTCACCACCAAGATAGGTTGAAGAGGATCATTTCCCTCTTACCTATAGAAGACAACACAAGAAAGCAAGCCTCTTGATCCCTTTGTTGCAATTTTCGTCCTCCACCTTCAAGAGAACCCTAAGGTGAGCAAACTTTTACAATCCTCACTCAAACCATGAAAAGAGGAGTTCTTGGTCACATAGGTGACCAAGAAAAATGAAAAAGAGAAGAAAAGAAAAGAAAAGCCAAGAACTTTACCTTAGAGCTTCAAGTTAGGGCTCTAATGGTGGAAGATGAAAAAGGAAGATTTAGGAGATGATCACCAAAGAGAAAAGTCTTACGATGATGAGAGGAAGCAAAAAATGAGATTAGTTTAACAAGCTAGTGAAGATGGCCTCCCAAGGTGGTGGGTGCCATGGAGTAGAGAGGAAGAGAGAAACTTGAGAGGAAGAAGAAGATGAAGTGAGAGAACAATGATAGCTTTTGGTGATTTGAAAATTATGAGTGAAAAGTGATAAAGCAAAAAGCAAATTTTTGGCTCCAATAAGCCCTCCTTGCCGTGGAGTGTGGGGGGGAGGAGAGAGAAAACAAAGCTTCCTTTGGAAGCTTCGTACAAAGCTTCTTTAGGAAGTTTTGGAACATTTTTCCAAAAGTCAAAGGATGATGTCACATGCATTATGTCATCTTTGATAATGTCATTAAAGTGTTATCTACAAAAGATGACTAACACTCTACTAAAGCTATTATCCAGTGGATAAAGGTTATAGTTAATAAAAACATTATTTATTGTTCATTGGATAATTTCACGGTACAACGATTTTATTTATCAGATAAAATCTCAAAAAACAAAAACTCCGTAAACTGTGTCTGGCCTCGGGTTTAGTAAGATCCCCCGTCAACGTTTTCACAGTCTAAGATTTTTCGGCCTAGGGGAAAATGTTTTATTTTCCCAGCCTCGCTCAGTGTGCATGCAAAACGAGAAATATATTATAATAATCAACGTTTCTGAAAAAATCCTAAAAAATTCACAAAAATCACAAATATTATAAAATGACTATTTATCATAAAATAATTTTCGGGGTGTTACATGCATCATAACTTCTAAAATTCTGAAATTTTATTAGTATATAGTTTTTCTCATATCTTTCAAATGCCACAAACCTCATCTCATTTGGCTAAGTGTAGCCAAAGTTATGTGACATTTTGCAGAGGCCAAAACAGGACATTCACTAATTTACCCAATTTTGTCTTGACTTTAAACTGAAACTGGGAAAAAACTAAAAGTGGTAAAATTCTGAAATTTGACAGGCAAGAAGCCTTACATCTTAGCTTCAAAATGCCACTAGTTTCATATCAATACGACATCGGAGCAAAAAATTATGCAATCTGGTTTACTGGCTACCAAAATGCTTTTTTTTTTTTTTACAGAATTTGTATTAGATTCAAACAGAAATTGGTACTAATTGGCTTGCTTTATAATTCTAAAATTTTTGGCACATGAAGCCTTATGTCTTAGCTTTCAAATACCACTGGAATCAAGTCAATCAGATGTTTGTAGCTCATGTTATGTATCAGACACTACAAGCTGTCAGGATGTTATTCTATCTCACGCCTAGGCTTGGTTTTACCATGCCTAGGCGTGGTGCTCTCTATCTCGCTTAGACTGAAAACTGATCAGTCCACGCCTAGACATGGAAATTTTGTGCCTAAGCATGATCATTCTGCTGAAAATTTTGCAAAATGCATTTCTGAGTTTTCCACCCTCAAGCTCAATTACTATAATAATTTAAACATCAAAACATCCAAAATCAATTCAAGAATAAGCTACAAACTCACATCTCAATAAACTAACAACTTAGAAACTATGGATTCCATCAATAAAGAGGTTATGAATTCCAAGATTTTCATTTTTTCAACCAAACTTCAACTATAACATATCTTTCCATTCTCACCCAATAACCATGATTCCTTATCAAATCAATGTCAGAATAAGATGAAGATTAAGAAAGGAAGGTGAGAAATCAAGAACCCTTACCTCTTGAAGACTAGTTGATTCTTGAAGCCTTGACCTTAATCCTTGAGCTTTGCTCCTTGATTTTTCCCTTTCTCCCCTTTCCTTTCTCTCCCTTCGTCCCTCTTTCTTTTTTCTTTCTTTCTTTGTTTCTCTATTATGTGTTTTTGCTGAGAGAAAAGAGAGAAATAAGAGACAAGGGCAAACTTGTTATTTTAACATTTTACTGTAACTTCTTGATCTGCTAAGAACACTTAGATCTCACCAAATCAACTTTTCTAATTCCAACAACTTTAAAATAAATACTAGGATTCATCTAAATTATTGGTTCAACTTTATTCTATTTTTTCATATCTGCTAGGGGTCAATCCAGCATTAAAAGCACAACCAGTATGTCTAAAAATACCAAACTAACTCCGATTGTTCTCAAATTTTAATTGTACCTTATTTAACTCATTTGTAACTTAGAAACAAGTTATCTATACATGTTTCCCTCAACTTAGCAATTTATGTTATTATTTAAGTCATTTTAAGCTACTTTTCATCTTTTGTGTTGCAGCAAAGTGCCTAAACTGACTCAGTATTTCACAAAAACTGAACTGACATGTTAAGCAAGTATTAGGCTACCTTTGTGACCATTTACAAGCCTAACATGTTATTGAGGGTATTACACTTTTCCTAATTGATTTATTTCACTCTTGTTAGTTTTAAATATTTTCTTATTAGTATTTTCGTTTTTTATTTACATTCTATTTTAATTCTCATTCTTTGATAGCTTTAACAGAGTTGATTTAACGAATTTAGTAATTGACAACGTAATCCTCATGGGAATAATACTCTTACTCATCATTTATGCTAGGAATTGCAGATACATCATGCAGCAGAAAAACAAAATTCCAACTAAGGATCCATGCGAAATAAACCATAATTTGTGTTTTAAAATAATTTACGTCTTGAAGCGTGACAAAAACAAGCGACGTGTGTAACACCCTTCCTTGGAAATTACATTTCAGACTAAAATGTTATAAAAATTAACCCAATTCCAAATTAATTTAATATTATAATAATACAAGTTGTAAAATTTCTTTTCACTAATCACATAAACTTAATAGAATATTAAAAACGCAGGGTATAGTGATTGAATAATATGCATCTCATATACATACAAAACATATAGTACTAACAATTTAAAATATAAGACTTACATACCCAAAGACATAGATACAATTACCATATAAAAATTCGATCTGGCCAAAGTCTAAAAACTTGAAGAGAAATGTCTTGCACTTGATCCTCTTTTGGATCCCCATTAGACATATTCCCCAGTCGAGGCATGTCACTAGGAATAGGAATCCGATTAGATGAAACTATAAAGTTCTCTCTAGGGGTATGATGACGATCACCCGACAGACTTCTAACAGGCATAGAGAACTCTAAATGTACATAAGCGCTACAAGAAAATACAGGAACATTATAACGAGTCCAACTCATCGTTAGGGTCAAATTCCTAACATATGTAACACCCTCATTAGGATGTCACATTTACGACTACTATAATAAAACCTTACCCAAGTTATAAATCATTTATTAACATATAATAATATAAGTTGTAAAAATTTTCTTTTTGTACATTATATCATTAAATAAAATAAACAGAGTATAAAATAAAATAAATTATTAAATACACACCATACTTATACATATGATTTTGTTTTAAAGATACAAATATTTACACACTACAAACTATCTAGTAAAGTAGTAAACTGTTTGGCAAAGCAGTAAATTGTTTAACTCATAACAAACTGTAAACTAGCCCAAGTACACATCTAAAAATTCTAATCCTCTGAAGGATCCTCCTCTGCAAGATCATCGGAAGACAGAAACCCTGGATGTCATGTAGCTCTACGGACAGGAGTCCATGCTGTCGACACACTACTAAGCTCACTAGGGGCATGGAAACAATCACCCCAATAGCACCTAATAGACAAGGGCAACTCCAAATGTACATGGATGGTAGTAGAAAACATAGGGACTCCATCATATTCCCTCCTGAGGGACACAGTTAAACGTGCCACATAAACAATCGTCTCCTTATCAGCTTATAGATGCCAAGCTTTAGAACCTCCATGAAACTCCAGTTTCACGAACCCCAAAAAACTCGGTAGCGCCATAACGCGTCAAAATCAATCCAAACAATATGAATGATCTAGAGGCTCGCCCTCTTCCCACTAATCACTCGGATGTTATTCCTCCTTGTACTGACAATAAGGAGGTTGCTCCTCTTTGCCTTCCCCACAATCTTTACCGAACACAATAATAATACAGAAATGTATACAAAGAGGTGAGACAATCTACATCATTACCAGCATGGCAGTATAGAAAACGACAGTACATACAAATATAGCAATCAATATGTTAAATCATATTATCACATCATACATAATATCTCAGACTAAATATAAATACCATATCATGATGCAAACCACATATACAGATGTACACATACTCGTTCCTACTCCATGGAGCTAACCACAAACGTTAGAGAGAATGACCTAGTAGATCTGCCTGTAGCTCCGGCTGCCCCAGCCAAATATTACACAATTAAAACATCAAGTACAACAGGCATTGTTCCAGACAGTCTAAACTATATTGTGATTAAGAATATTGCTTTGTCAAGATCACTAATGTGTTACCCGGTACCACAGCCTAGAGGAGCTACCAATTGTCTTCATGTGGAATCTTCTGCATACTAATGCCCCCAAGTTAACTCAATGAACAACACTACGCCTATCGCACCTGAGCTACGGTGTAATTCATCTCTTAAACAACTTGCCAATATCAACCAAATTGACACATATCTCTATGCATGATGCATGAGCCAAAATACATAAATCACAATACTATGATTTCTCACAACCACACACCATCACTTGGCAGTACCATTTTTCAACACAACCGGGTCCACCACTTTAACCCGACAGTAAACTGTTGTTATTCTCAATCACGTAAATATTTTATCGCGTTTTCACAATCGCGTCACCTTTTTCCAATATTTTCAAATTGCATAAATATTTTTTGACGTTTTTGAAATCGCGTAGTGTTTTTAATTTTTTTCACAATCGCGTAATGTTTTTAAATCATTTTCTCAATAGCGTAACATTTTTAAATCATTATTTTAAATACGCATAAGGTATTTCTAATATTTTTCAACTACGTAAAATATTTCTTTACTGTCTAAATTAAATTTTGAAACTTTCTCCAATATATATTTATTTTTAGCTTTATTTACAACATTTCCCCTTCAAAATCCTTTTAATAGTATTTTCTACTGTTTCCTTTAAAAATTACCTTTCTTGGATTTAACCAATATTTACAGCTCAATGTAACACCCCAACTTTAGGATAAATGACCGTTATGTCCTGATTGTACTGTTTTATGTTTTTTTGTATGATATGAAATTTATTTGACTATTTCATGTTCATATTTGAGTGTTTTGTGTGATTTTCTTCGAGTTAGGAAAATAATAGTTTTCGAACCGAGAAAATCTTATTTTAATTATTCGGAGCTAGGGGATCTTACTAAACCCAATTGTGAATGATACGTGTATCAATCTTTTAATTTTTAGGATTTAACTGTGTAATAAAAAAATTTTATATTATTATAATATTATTTTATTAGTCAGTATAAATAAAACAACAGTGGACCCAGGAATGCCTGTGGGACCCACTTTTGGTTTGTAGGACCCTTAATTGATTTACGGGACCTACGTTTAGAGAAAGTAGTCAACAATGATGGCTTGATTTATTTTGAACCAATAGGAAATTAGTCAACAAAGAGGGCTTGACTTGATTTGTACCGTTGGATGAGAAGGTTTAGTTTTGAATATCAACCGTTGATCTAATCTATGGTTGTAAAGATAAGCTTACTATTGAAGGCTTTGGAAATCCGCCGTTGATCAATTGTATGGTAGAGATTGGTCTCACAAAATGGTTAGAATCATTTGTGACCATTGGATGAGGAGAAATGTAGGGAAGATCTTGACCCTTTATTGTTTTAAGATGAATCTAATGGTTAAGATTTCATGGAGAAGAGATCTAATGGTTTAGATTTGATCATATCACTACCTAATATGAACCCTTGATTTAATCAATGGCTCTTGAAGCTTAGATTACAAGAATGTTAATTAATTAGTAATGTAACAAATTAACCTAATTAAACTAGATTAAGTGTGCATAGAAACTTAATGAGATTAGTAGCTTAATTAGTGATCATCATTAAGGAAGAACATTCAAGAACAAGTGACTAGGCTTATGACAAGGCATGGATTAGCCAATGGAAGACAAGCTTAGTGACCAAGTTTTGATCTCAACCTTTTATCACATCTAAGGCTAGGATGGAATCTTGGAAGGTCAAACAAAGTGGCCACCTTTCTCTCTATTGAACTCCACGACCATGCACATTTAGAGGGCATTTTGCACTTTAATTTCTATCACTTGGTTTATACTTTCTCTCTTCCAAAATCAAGAACCACCATTGTTGCTTCTCTTTGAGCCATTCAGACACACCACCTACACCACCATCCATCCATCTAAAATTTTATCTAACCTACTTTTCTAAACTTAAACACTATTCTAAGAACATCTCTAGTTGAGAGTTCTTCCAAAATCTATCATTTTAAGCTTGGAAAATCACTTTGGAGATTTTTCCTAGAAGGTTTTCTTGGAGGTGAAACCGAAACCACTAGGAGAAGGAGTAGTAGATTTTGTCTTCCTTTAAGGTAAGAGGGAGATTTAATCTCATCAACCATGTGTGGTGATGAGAAAATGGACTTGTATGTATGTGAAGAATCCATAAGGATTCACTTGTGTTTGATTGTTTAAATGCTTTCTTACTTGTGTATGATATTGTTTGAATGCATGTCTACAAGCTTTAAAATATATTGTATGTGTGATTATGCATGAATATTACTTAGGATGTGAATAACATGTGAGGTTTGCATGAGTGTTCCAAAGAACACAAAATAGAGGCTCACGGCCTCAATCAAGAAAAGAGAACCAAAATGTTCTCAACCATTTTTCTAAAGGAATGATTTAGTAGAATTAGGTAAATGATTGAAAATCAAAATGATTTAGAAGATGGAAAATGATCCAAAGATAAAATGCCAATGTTTTGTGAAATTCGGCGAAATGCTTTCTAAAAGAGAAATCAATTCAAAATTATTTGCTAAGTTTAGAATTGATATTTAACCCAAAAAGAAATGCATTTGTAATGAATTTTCAATAATTAAAGAAGTAAACTAATTTTTATTAGAAAAGTGATATAGTAGAATAATGAACAAAACCTTTGAAAAATACTTACTTTTAGATTTTAAAGTATAGTAACAATTTCTAAAGTGGATTTTATAATTAAAAAATAAAATAAAAGAAATTTTAGAGGAAAGAAGTAGAAAGCACATTTTTAATAGAATTTACAGACAAAATGCTGTCAAAATTTATTAAAAACAGTCAAATAACAGTCAAATAAAAGAAAACATTTTATAATATATTTATAACGTAAGAAAAATTATTCTACGTAGTTTTAAAGTAGTGAAAATAGCTTACGTAGTTTTAAAAGAGAGATTTTAAAGCTTTAAGATCAAGAAAACGATTTAAAAATCTTAAGCGATTGAGAAAACGATTTAAAAATATTACGTAATTTTAAAAACAACAAAATATATTTATGCGATTTAAAAATGTTTGTAAAAATGACAAAATTGTGAAAACGCGATAAAATTTTTATGCGATTAATTGGAACAATGAGTTTTACTGTCGGGCCAAAGTGGTGGACTCGGACATGTGAAAATGTGGTACGTCAAGTGGGAATGTACTGTATTTTGGACATGTGAAAATATGGTACGTCAAGTGGGAATGTACTGTATATGAGAATATTGCCATTGAGGGCATTTGCGTAAATATAAAAATATTTTTGAGACTAAGGGTAACTTGGTAATTACTATTTTTATTCATGCATTGAGTTGTGCCAATAAGGTTGATTATTGGTGATTTGATTGACGAGACGAATAACACCGTGTTGTCGGTGTGATAAGCATAGTGTGGTTCATTTCTTTGTATAGACTTGGAGGCATTAGTGTGTGGAGTATTCCACATGTAGACAGTTGGTCGCTCCTCTGGGCCGTGGTAACTGGCAACACACTAGTGATCTCGACACGCACTATACTTAATCGAGATCTTGTAAAGACTATTTTAGTATAATGCCTGTAGTTACACGATGTTTGGACTGTGTGCTACTACACGATGATTGGACAGTGGGCTATCGACACAACGTTAGACAATGCAATAGTTTGGTTGGGCAGCCTAAAGTACTAATAGATCTTTGCGGGTCATTCTCTCTGATATCTGTGTCTAGCTCCTTGGAGTAGGAACGAGTCGTATTGCATTTGCATTTGTGTCATGCATCATAACATTATTATCTGTGATATTATTTGATACTGTTGTATTAAAATTGCTGTATGAAATTGTATTATTATTTATGATGCTATAGTATGCTTTATTGTATAAACTGTTATATCTGTTGTAATTGGCGTTTTCTTATTTGCCATGCTGGTATTAATGTATGATTATCTCACCTCTCTATACGTACTGTTTCTGTATTATAATTTATATGGTAAAGATTTTGAGGAAGAGGATCAGCCCCTAGATTGTGAGTATCCTGAGGAAGAGCAGCAGTAGCAAGCAGAGGATCAGTTCGACGACTGCGAACCATCCGATCATCCATACCCGCTAGATTGACTTTTGAAGATGGCATTACCTGGATTTCTTGGGTTCGTGAGACTGGAGTTTCACGGAGGCTCTGAGGCCTGGCGTTTGCACGAGGATCGAGGATCAATTATTTACTTGGGACGACTGACTGTGTCCCTACGAGCAGAGTTTGATGCTGAGCCTGTTTTTACTATGATGTTATATCTACAGTTGGAGATGCCGTTGGACTTGAGGCGTCACTGGGGAGGGATATTCCGTATCCCTAGTGAGATCAGTATAGTGTCGACAGCGCGAACTCCTGTCCGTAGAGTTGCGAGACATCCTAGATACCTATCACCTGAAGTTTCATCTGAGAGTGATCCTTCAGAGGGTTAGATATCTATGATGTGCACTTAGGCACTTTTTGATGTAGTGTTGTATATGAACTCTTTACTGTTTACTTTAAATATTTTGTAGTTGTAAATTATTTGCTTAACTTAAAACAAATTCTTATGTATATTATGTGTGTGATGGCAGTTTACTTACTTTATATTCCATGTTATTTTATTTAGTAATATTCTGTATACAAGAAGAAAAAATTTACTACCCATACTATTTATGTAACAAATGTTTTACAACTTGGGTAGATTTTATTTTATTGCATCGTAAATGTGGCACTCCCACAAGAGTGTTACATTAGTTAGTATCAGAGCCTAAGTTAGAGTCTTTTGGGGTTGTGGTTGGGTCTGTTTTTGCTTGTGTTGTGTGATTCTCTGTGATTTACTTCCGAAAGGATGTATCTAATTTTGTTTTGTTATGATTGAAGAAAGAAGATGTTTGATGGAATAGGAGCATGTGTGAATGCAAATCGTAATATGGACCCAATGATTGCAGCTGTGGAGGCTATGCAGCGAATGGCTGAAGTGATAACTCAACAAAATGAGAGAGCAACTCAACAACAAGATGCTACTGCTGATGCCCTAAATTTATCTGAGTTTAGGCGTAATAACCCACTGTAGTTCAAAGGCGAGTTTAATCCTGAGAAGGCAAGTCTGTGGATACAAGACTTGGAAAAGATATTTGAAGGAATGGGATGCGCCGATGATAAGAAGGTGACGTATGCTACCTTTATGCTGAGAGGGGATGGAGAAAATTGGTGGAAAGGAACCCGCTGATTATTGCAGGCTGAAGGAACTGAAATTACTTTAGAGGTATTTTCTGAAGTATTCTGGATAAGTATTTTCCTGCCAGTGTTAGGCATGCCAAGGAAATGGAATTTCTTAGTTTACGTCAAGGCAATATGACTGTTAATGAGTATGCTTCTAAGTTCGAGAGTTTATCTCAGTTTTCGGATTATGCTCAAACCCGACCGAATGATGGGTGGAGATGTCAGAAATTTGAGGAAGGATTGAGGGTAGAATTGCGACGAGGAGTGCTACCCTTGAAGATGAATCAATTTCATGCATTGGTGGATACTTGTGCACAACTTGAGAAGTTGGAGCCGTCACGGGATCGAAGGAACCGTAATTTTGGACCAACGAGGTTTCAGAGAGGAGGTAGCAGTAATAATAGTTGGCTTCAGTGCAAGCCGTATTCGAGACCACCAAGAAATCAATCTCAATGTCCACATGTTGGGGGAAGTGCTAGTGGTAATAGAATTGGTCAGAAAGTGGCATTTACGCCAGCGTGTTTTAAGTGTGGAAAGAGTGGCCATATTTCTATGGAGTGCTCAATCAAAGGGACAATCTGTTTTAATTATCGACAACCTGGACATATATCTAGGGATTGTACTCAGTCGGAAAGGAAACCTGCTATGAAAAGTGTTCGTGCAAATCAGTCGAGGTCAGGAGGTAATCAGCCAAGGTCAGGAGGGCGAGTATATACCATGACTGGAACTGAAGCTTCTCAGTCTGAGGATCTTATTCAGGGGGAAGGTGTCATTGAAGGTAATCTTCTGACTGTGTTATATAATTCAGGTGCAACACATTCGTTTATTGCATATGATTGTGTGCAAAGATTAAAATTGCCTGTGACTTCTCTGAGTTTTCAATTGGTTGTGTCTACACCAACTGCTAAACTTGTAATTACATCCAAGATATGTTTGAATTGTCCTGTTGTTATAAAGGATCATATGTTTTCAGTCAATTTGATTTGTTTGCCTCTTATTGAGATAGATGTAATATTAGGAATAGATTGGTTATCTTCTAACCATATCCTTATAGATTGTGCAAACAAAACCATAGTTTTTCCTAAGGAAGAAAGTTCTGGATTTTTGACTACTATTAAAGTCAAATCATTGTTAAGAGATGGAGCACAGGGATATATGTTATTATCTTCTCTAGAAGTGAAGAGTGAGATGGATGTGAATGTTATTCCTGTCGTCAATGAATTTCCAGAGGTTTTTCCTGATGACGTACCTGGTTTGCCACCTAAGAGGGAAATCGAGTTTTCTATCGATTTGGTACCAGGAGCAGGTCCTATCTCAATTGCACCATATCGGATGTCGCCAGCGGAGTTAGTGGAATTAAAGAAGCAATTAGAGGAGCTGTTGGAGAAACAGTTTGTGCGACCTAGTGTTTCACCGTGGGGAGCACCAGTGCTTTTAGTTAAGAAGAAGGATGGAACTTCTCGACTTTGTGTAGATTATCGCCAGCTGAACAAAGTGACTATAAAGAATAAATATCCACTTCTGAGAATTGACGATTTGATGGATCAGTTGAAAGGAGCAGTGGTATTTTCTAAGATAGATCTGAGGTCAGGTTATCATCAGATTCGTGTCAAGCTTGACGATGTGCCAAAAACAGCTTTCCGAACTCGTTACGGGCATTACGAGTATCAGGTGATGCCGTTCGGAGTGACGAATGCTCCTGCAATATTCATGGACTATATGAATAGGATTTTTCGTCCGTATTTAGACAGATTTGTCGTTGTCTTTATTGATGACATTCTGATCTATTCTCAATCTAAGGAAGAGCATGCTGAACATCTTGGTATAGTTCTTCAGATTTTGAAGGAAAAGAAGTTGTATGCAAAGTTGGTAAAATGTGAATTTTGGCTGGAGGAAGTTCAATTTTTAGGTCATGTGATTTCCAAGGAAGGTATTGCGGTAGATCCATCGAAAGTGGAGACTATTTTGCAATGGAAAAGGCCTAAGACAGTAACGGAAGTCCGAAGTTTTGTTGGAATGGCTGGGTATTACCAGAGGTTTATAGAAGGTTTTTTCAAGATTGTTGGACAGCTTACGCAGCTCATAAGGAAAAGTCAAGCTTTTGACTGGACGGAGGAACATTAAGCGAGTTTCCAAGAATAGAAGAAAAGGCTGACAACTGCACTAGTGCTAATTTTTCTGGATCCTAACAAGTCCTTTGAAGTGTATTGTGACGCTTCTTACCAGGGGTTAGGGTGCGTATTGATGCAAAACCGGAATGTGGTGGCTTATGCTTCTAGATAGTTAAAGGTTCATGAGAGAAACTATCCAACACATGATTTGGAATTAGCCACAGTGGTTTTTGCATTGAAGGTGTGGAGACATTTTCTGTATGGAGCTATGTTCAATGTCTTTAGTGATCACAAGAGTTTAAAGTACTTGTTTGATAAAAAAGAATTGAATATGAGGCAGAGGCAATGGTTGGAATTCTTAAAGGATTATGATTTTCAACTCCAATACCATCCAGGAAAAGCTAATGTGGTAGCTGATGCTCTGAGTAGAAAGGTGATCAGTGTTTCTACAATGATGATAAAGGAGGAAGAATTAATTAACGAGTTTAGAGATTCGTGGATTGTAACGCACCTAAATATACCAACTGCAGCACAATCGTCATTACACTACAATTACTAAATCCAGGTGTGTCATATTCATGATAACAGTAGTTTCCAAATTTAGAAGTTTATTTTTCGCATTTATGCATAAGTAGAAAATACGAGCCATGAATGAAATATAAATGTATTCAACCCTTAATACAACCATTGGAACGAAATCACGTTCCTTATATATATGGTTTATAGCCAATTTACACGAATCACTGATAACATAGGATATAATAATTACAGAGTCAAATAAAATACAGCGGGAATAAAAACATTAAAGGGGAGGAGTAGTAACCTAGGGATGGGTACTACCAGCAGACAAGGCCGCAACCCCATATGTACATGACACACGGCGTCCCAGTTGAAACGACAGGCATCAATGCCACCACGCGGCTGCACTCTTACGTAGTCGACGAAATCTTGTCCAGACGCTCAAGTCAATCAACCAAGGTATGGTCCCTCTTTATCTTCCTCACGATCTTTTATCAAATATAAATGTAAAACAGAATTGCACAAATATAGGAAAGAGGTGAGATTCCCAACTTTCAATACCAACGTGGCAGCAAGAAAATAAACGGCGTCAAACACCCACATAAGACACAGTTAATACATACAAATGCAGTAATACCCGAAAGCAATTAACGAGAGTAAAGCAGCAAAGAACAATAGTTAACATTATCCATAGCCAACTAGCAACATTAGCATTACCAAGAGTCAAATAAATATCGCAGTCATAATAGTAAACACATTATCTAATTATAAATGCTCAATGGACTATGTGACTGACAACTCACAATGCAACAAGGGTACCAAAGTTCCTACTCCATGGAACTAGACTCAAACAGTCAGAAAGAAAGATCAAGAGACGTGTCCGTAACTCGGCTGCCGCGGCCAAAGTGCTATACCTCAACAATTTTCACGTGCACATCAGGCATTGTACGGACAGTCCACGCTCGATCACGATATAGGACAGTGTCAAGTCCGGATCATCGGTGCGTTTGCATTGGTTTGCCCCACGGGCAGAGAAGTTACCAACTACCCATTGTGGAGGACCCGCACCCCGACGCCCCCGAGGTCATAACAAGACCCACACTTGTCTACTCGCACCCCCACAAAGGTGTGTTCAATCTCCTAGGCAACTTGGCCTTACAACAGTCCACAGGACATTCACAATGCATAAGACTCTATGCATGAACAAGTATGATTCATAATTTCATACAATTCCATAATGTGCCACAATAGGCCAATATAAGCATCAATATACAAATGGTCACTCTCGTGGACCCATAACATCATAATATAAGGATCAAGTCAATTTGTACATCTTTAGGTCCATTATGAATCCTAACTTAGAAATTTGTTTCCCTTTACAAGGTCCATGTCCAATCCAATTCTTGCAATTAATTAATTTTCCAAGGCAATTTAATTTTCTCATAACTTGTAAATTATTTAAGCCATTAGGCCTCACACTCTGTTGTTCTTCACTCACTTGAAATAACCTTAAGTCTTATGATAATTTCATTCTTAGTCCTTTAAGATTTATGAAATCTCTAATTCTATTAAGTTCTTCCAATTTATAAATTTTCCAACTCATCACCTAGGTTTCTAATTACCTAATCACTCATGCTTCCTAATTACCAAGGTTACAAAATTTAGCCCCAAAAGGCCTTAGAGGTCGTGGCCTCACAAGTGTTTCCATTTCAAGTCTTTTCAAGTCATCACCTTGCATACCATTCTCTTAGTTCATTAAATTGTTCACTTGTTAAATTAGTCCACCAAGAACTCTAATTTCTTGGCCCAAAACTGTAGCCCTCATAGGAATTCCCATTCCAAATTTTTCTTCCATTAAATTCTATTTTATCCATTAATTAATCTAAGTCTTATGCTAGTTACAACTTAACCACAAATTTACCTAAATTTCTAGCCTAAAACCGTGACCCTCCAAGAAGGTCTCTCAAATGTTTTTCTTCCATTTTCTATCACATTTAAGTAAAGTAAAATCCTTGAATCTAGGGTTTTTAGGTTATGTTTGAGTTACAAAGGACAAAGAACCATAATTTCAATCATTTCCAGCTCAAAAATCTCATTTTTGGGTCTTGGTAATCGATTACCAACGTAACAGAATCTCTGTAATCGATTACAATTTCATTGTAATCGATTACGTGATTCCCAAAACCACAATTCGTAACTTCAAGGCCCTAGTAATCGATTACGCAGCCGTGGTAATCGATTACTAATTGGACAGAACCTCCGTAATCGATTACCCACAAGTTGTAAACGATTACGTGATTCCTAGAAGCACCATTTCGTGACATCAGAGGCTTGGTAATCGATTACACCACTCTTGTAATCGATTACAAGCTAGACAGAATCTCTGTAATCGATTACACACAAGACATAATCGATTACCAGATTTTTAGAATCACGATTTCGTACCCTTAAGAGCTTGGTAATCGATTACAACCCCCGTGTAATCGATTACCACGCGTAAACTTGCAGAAAATAGGGTTCTCCAGGTCCTTTAACTCAAACCAAACCAATCATTATCATATTTAATCAATAAGTTACTCAAATATACCTTCAAATCATGCAAGAGGCATCAATAAATCATACAAACCCAACAAAATGCACTATCATGAAGAACAACATAAAAATGAGAGAACTTTATACATGGATTCAGAAATCAATAACAACACACATACAAGACATTCCCTTACTACCAAGATTGGTTGAAGAGGATCATCTCCCTCTTACCTATTTGGAAGACAACACAAGGTGTTACCTCTTCTTGCCCTAGATTTTCGTTTTCCCCTTCAAGAAGAACACCAATGTGAGTGATTTCCATAATGTCCACTCAAACCATGGAAAAATGAGAAGAAAGTGAAAGAAAAGTGAAGACTTTACCTCCAAGCTCAAAGCTTTAGCTTCAATGGTGGATAGTGGAGGAAGAAGAACCAAAGGACGGTCTTGGAATGGTGGAAGAAAACAAGAAATGAGTTTGGTTGGGGCAAACAATGGAGATGATCTCCAGTGAGTGTGTGTATGGTGGTGAAGCAAGGAGAAGAAGAGAAGAGTGTTTGAAGTGTGAGAGTGGAGTGATAAAAGTGAGAATGGGAAAAGTGGGTATTTTAGGCTCCCAAAATAGCCATCTACTGTGTAGAAGAATGGGGAGAGGGAAGAGAGAGAAATGGGAAATGGGAGGAAATTTCTTGGAAGTTTCCTAAAAGAGTTTTTGAAAATAATTTAATCTTTATTATGAAAATAGAGCTAATAGATTTGACACAAGGTAGATTTTTAAATAGTGTGATAAAATTTTTATTATATGTTATTATTTATTGGACAATAGTTATAGTTGGCAGAAGTCAGCATTAACAAATCTGATAGATTAATTCTTCGCATTGTTTTATTATTCAATCTATTAAAATTTCTCGAAGGACGTGAAACCTTGTAAACTGTATCCGGTCTCGGGTTTAGTAAGATCCCCCGTCGACGTTTCCATAATTCAAGGCTTTCGGAGAAAATATCTCATTTCTCCAGTTCCGCTCAGTACATATGTAAAACGAGAAATATATTAAAATATTCTGCGTTCTCAGAAAATTCCAGAAAAATTCCAGAAAATCACAAATATTTTAGAATGAATCCCGATAGTAGAAAAGTAAATTTTGGGGTGTTACATGGATGTCAGTGGAATTGGAGCCTGGAAAGATTCGTCTAGGTAGGGTTATGATCTTGAAGAATTACTTGATATAATTCGAGATAAACAGGAGGAGGATGCGTTTTTGCAAAACGAAAGGGAATTCTTGGAGCAAGGTCATAAGGCAACAGTGGAGGAAGGATCAGATGGAACCTTAAGATTCAAGGGAAGAATTTGTATACCTGATGACCTTGAACTTAAGAAAGCAATTATGGATGAAGCCCATACTAGTGATTTGAGTATGCATCCGGGGATGACCAAGATGTACCAAGACTTGAAAAGGTTATTTTGGTGGCCAAGGATGAAAAGAGATGTAGTGGAACGTGTGGCGTCTTGTCTGGTTTGTCAGAAGGCAAAGGTGGAACATCAGAGGCCAGCCGGTATGTTACAACCGTTAGCTATTCCAGAGTGGAAGTGGGATAGTATCTCGATGGATTTTGTTACTGAATTACCAAGGACAAGGAAGGGGCATGATTCGATATGGGTTATAGTTGATAGGCGTACGAAGTCAGCACACTTCTTGCCGATCAATATTAAGTATTCATTGGAAAGATTAACCCATATATACATCAGCGAGATTGTTAGATTACATGGTGTACCTACATGTATAGTTTCTGACAGAGATCCAAGGTTTACATCGAGGTTCTGGCGAAGTTTGCAGGAAGCCATGGGGACCAAGCTACGATTGAGTTCTGCTTATCACCCACAGACTGATGGTCAGACAGAGAGGACTATACAGTCTTTGGAAGATTTGTTGCGTGCTTGTGTACTGGAACAACGAGGAAGTTGGGATGAATTTTTATCTTTGATAGAATTCACCTACAACAATAGTTTTCACTCAAGCATAGGGATGGCACCCTATGAAGCGCTATATGGAAGACGATGCCGAACACCTTTGTGTTGGTATCAAGATAGGGAGAGTATGACTATTAGGCCAGATCTTGTGCAGCAGACTACGAAAAAGGTAAAGATGATACAAGAAAAGATGAAGACGACCCAAAGCAGACAAAAGAGCTATGCTGATAAGCGAAGGCAACCTCTAGAATTTAAGGAGGGTGAGCATGTATTTTTGCGAGTAACTCTTACAACTGGTGTCAGAAGGGTTATCAAATCCAAGAAGCTTACTCCTAAGTTTATTGGGCCTTATCAAATTATTCGACGGATAGGTCCTGTAGCCTACCAGATTGCTTTGCCGCCTTTTCTATCCAATCTGCATGATGTATTCCATGTGTCTCAATTCAGGAAGTATATTCCCGATCCGACACATGTTATACAGCCTGACGAAGTGCAACTAAAGGATAACTTGACGTATGAGACACTTCCTGTTAGGATTGAAGACAGGAAAGTGAAGCAGCTTCGAGGGAAGATGATTGAGCTGGTGAAGGTGATATGGAATGACGTAACAGGTGATGCTACATGGGAGTTAGAAGACAAAATAAGGGAGCAATACCCTAAGTTGTTTTGATGTACGACAAATTTTGGGGACGAAATTTCTGTTCGTAGGGGAGAGTTGTAATACCCTAACTTTAGGATAAATGACCATTATGTCCGGATTGTACTGTTTTATGTTTTTCTGTATGATATAAAATTTATTTAACTGTTTCATGTTCATATTTGAGTGTTTTGTGTGATTTGCTTCGAGTCAGGAAAATAATAATTTTCGGACTGGGAAAATCTTATTTTAATTATTCGGAGCTGGGGGATCTTACTAAACCCAATTCTGAATGACACGTGTATCACTCTTTTAATTTTTAGGATTTAACTGTGTAATAAAATAATTTTATATTATTATAATATTATTTTATTAGTCAGTATAAATAAAACAACAGTGGACCCCGGAATGTCCGTGGGACCCACTTTTGGTTTGTAGGACCCTCAATTGATTTGCGAGACCCACGTTTAGAGAAAGTAGTCAACAATGATGGCTTGATTTATTTTGAACCACTAGGAAATTAGTCAACAAAGAGGGCTTGACTTGATTTGTACCGTTGGATGAGAATGTTTAGTTTTGAATATCAACCGTTGATCTAACCTATGGTTATAAAGATAAGCTTACTATTGAAGGCTTTGGATATCCGCCGTTGATCAATTGTACGGTAGAGATTGGTCTCACAAAATGGTTAGAATCATTTGTGACCATTGGATGAGGAGAAATGTAGGGAAGATCTTGACCCTTTATTGTTTTAAGATGAATCTAATGGTTAAGATTTCATGGAGAAGAGATCTAATGATTTAGATTTGATCATATCACTACCTAATATGAACCCTTGATTTAATCAATGGCTCTTGAAGCTTTGATTACAAGAATGTTAATTAATTAGTAATGTAACAAATTAACCTAATTAAACTAGATTAAGTGTGCATAGAAACTTAACGAGATTAGTAGCTTAATTAGTGATCATCATTAAGGAAGAACATTCAAGAACAAGTGACTAGGCTTATGACAAGGCATGGATTAGCCAATGGAAGACAAGCTTGGTGACCAAGTTTTGATCTCAACCTTTTATCACATCTAAGGCTAGGATGGAATCTTGAAAGGTCAAACAAAGTGGCCACCTTTCTCTTTATTGAACTCCACGGCCATGCACATTTGGAGGGCATTTTGCACTTTAATTTGTATCACTTGATTTATACTTTCTCTCTTCCAAAATCAAGAACCACCATTGTTGCTTCTCTTTGAGCCATTCAGCCACACCACCTACACCACCATCTATCCATCTAAAATTTTATCTAACCTACTTTTCTAAACCTAAACACTATTCTAAGAACATCTCTAGTTGAGAGTTCTTCCAAAATCTATCATCTTAAGCTTGGAAAATCACTTTGGAGATTTTTCCTAGAAGGTTTTCTTGGAGGTGAAACCGAAACCACTAGGAGAAGGAGTAGTAGATTTTGTCTTCCTTTAAGGTAAGAGGGAGATTTAATCTCATCAACCATGTGTGGTGATGAGAAAATGGACTTGTATGTATGTGAAGAATCCATAAGGATTCACTTGTGTTTGATTGTTTAAATACTTTCTTACTTGTGTATGATATTGTTTGTATGCATGTCTACAAGCTTTAAAATATATTGTATGTGTGATTATGCATGAATATTACTTAGGATGTGAATAACATGTGAGGTTTGCATGAGTGTTCCAAAGAACACAAAATAGAGGCTCACGGCCTCAATCAAGAAAAGAGAACCAAAATGTTCTCAACCATTTTTCTAAAGGAATGATTTAATAGAATTAGGTAAATGATTGAAAATCAAAATGATTTAGAAGATGGAAAATGATCCAAAGATCAAATGCCAATGTTTTGTGAAATTCGGCGAAATGCTTTCTAAATGAGAACTCAATTCAAAATTTATTTGCTAAGTTTAGAATTGATATTTAACCCAAAAAGAAATGCATTTGTAATGAATTTTCAATAATTAAAGAAGTAACCTAATTTTTATTAGAAAAGTGATATAGTAGAATAATGAACAAAACCTTTGAAAAATACTTACTTTTAGATTTTAAAGTATAGTAACAATTTCTAAAGTGGATTTTATAATTATAAAATAAAATAAAAGAAATTTTAGAGGAAAGAAGTAGAAAGCACATTTTTAATAGAATTTACGAGACAAAATGTCTTAAAATTTATTAAAAACAGTCAAATAACAGTCAAATCAAAGAAAACATTTTATAATATATTTATAACGTAAGAAAAATTATTCTACGTAGTTTTAAAGTAGTGAAAATAGCTTACGTAGATCAAGAGAACGATTTAAAAATCTTAAGCGATTGAGAAAACGATTTAAAAATAGTACGTAATTTTAAAAACAGCAAAATATATTTATGCGATTTAAAAATATTTGTAAAAACGACAAAATTGTGAAAATGCGATAAAATTTTTATGCGATTAATTGGAACAGCGAGTTTTACTGTCGGGCCAAAGTGGTGGACCTTGACATGTGAAAATGTGGTACGTCAAGTGGGAACATACTGTATTTTGGACATGTTGAAATAAGGTACGTTAAGTGGGAACGTATTGTATTTGAAATTATTGCCATTGAGGGCATTTGCATAAATATGAAAATATTTTTGAGTCTAAGGGTAACTTGGTAATTATTGTTTTTATTCATGCATTGAGTTGTGCCAATAAGGTTGATTATTGGTGATTTGATTGACGAGGCGAATAACACCGTGTTGTCGGTGTGATAAGCGTAGTGTGGTTCATTTCTTTGTATAGACTTGGAGGCATTAGTGTGCGGAGTATTCCACATGTGGACAGTTGGTCGCTCCTCTGGGCCGTGGTAACTGGCAACACACTAGTGATCTCGACACGCACTATACTTAATCAAGATCTTGTAAAGACTATTTTAGTACAATGCCTGTAGTTACACGATGTTTGGACTGTGTGCTACTACACGATGATTGGACAGTGGGCTATAGACACAACGTTAGACAGTGCAATAGTTTGGTTGGGCAGCCTAAAGTACTGATAGATCTTTGCGGGTCATTCTTTCTGATATCTGTGTCTAGCTCCATGGAGTAGGAACGAGTTGTATTGCATTTGCATTTGTGTCATGCATCATAACATTATTATCTGTGATATTATTTGATACTGTTGTATTAAAATTGCTGTATTAAATTGTATTATTATTTATGATGCTATAGTATGCTTTATTGTATAAACTGTTATATCTATTGTACTTGGTGTTTTCTTATTTGCCATGCTGGTATTGATGTATGATTATCTCACCTCTCTATATGTACTGTTTCTGTATTATAATTTATATGGTAAAGAGTTTGAGGAAGAGGATCAGCCTCTAGATTGTGAGTATCCTGAGGAAGAGCAGTAGCAGCAAGCAGAGGATCAGTTCGACGACTGCGAACCATCCGATCATCCATACCGCTAGATTGACTTTTGAGGATGGCGTTGCCAGGATTTCTTGGGTTTGTGAGACTGGAGTTTCATGGAGGCTCTGAGGCCTGGCGTTTGCACGAGGATCGAGGATCAATTATTTACTTGGGACGACTGACTGTGTCCCTATGAGCAGAGTTTGATGCTGAGCCTGTTTTTACTACGACGTTATATCTACAGTTGGAGATGCCGTTGGACCTAAGGCGTCACTGGGGAGGGATGTTCCGTATCCCTAGTGAGATCAGTATAGTGTCGACAGCGCGGACTCCTGTCCGTAGAGCTGCGAGACATCCTGGATACCTATCACCTGAAGCTTCATCTGAGAGTGATCCTTCAGAGGGTTAGATATCTATGATGTGCACTTGGGCACTTTTTGATGTAGTGTTGTATATGAACTCTTTACTGTTTACTTTAAATATTTTGTAGTTATAATTTATTTGCTTAACTTAAAACAAATTCTTATGTATATTATGTGTGTGATGGCAGTTTACTTACTTTATATTCCATGTTATTTTATTTAGTAATATTCTGTATACAAGAAGAAAAAATTTACAACCTATACTATTTATGTAACAAATGTTTTACAACTTGGGTAGATTTTATTTTATTGCATCGTAAATGTGGCACTCCCACAAGGGTGTTACATTAGTTGGTATTAGAGCCCAAGTTAGAGTCTTTTGGGGTTGTGGTTAGGTCTATTTTTGCTTAGGTTGTGTGATTCTCTGTGATTTACTTCTGGAAGGATGTATCTAATTTTGTTTTGTTATGATTGAAGAAAGAAGATGTTTGACGGAAGAGGAGCACATGTGAACGCAAATCGTAATATGGACCCAATGATTGCAGCTGCAGAGGCTATGTAGCGAATGGCTGAAGTGATAACTCAACAAAATGAGAGAGCAGCTCAACAACAAGATGTTACTGTTGATGCCCTAAATTTATCTGAGTTTAGGCGTAATAACCCACTGAAGTTCAGAGGCGAGTTTAATCCTGAGAAGGCAAGTCTGTGGATACAAGACTTGGAAAAGATATTTGAAGGAATGGGATACACCGATGATAAGAAGGTGACGTATGCTACCTTTATACTGAGAGGGGATGGAGAAAATTGGTGGAAAGGAACCCGCTGATTATTGCAAGCTGAAGGAACTGAAATTACTTGGGAGGTATTTTATGAAGTATTTTTGGATAAGTATTTTTCTTCCAGTGCTAGGCATGTCAAGGAAATGGAATTTCTTAGTTTACGTCAAGGCAATATGACTGTTAATGAGTATGCTTCTAAGTTCGAGAGTTCGTCTCAGTTTTCAGATTATGCTCAAACCCGACCGAATGATGGGTGGAGATGTCGGAAATTTGAGGAAGGATTGAGGGTAGAATTGCGACGAGGAGTGCTACCCTTGAAGATGAATCAATTTCATGGATTGGTGGATACTTGTGCACGACTTGAGGAGTTGGAGCCGTCACGGGATCCAAGGAACTGTAATTTTGGACCAACGAGGTTTCAGAGAGGAGGTAGCAGTAATAATAGTCGGTTTTAGTGCAAGCCATATTCGAGACCACTAAGAAATCAATCTCAATGTCCACATGTTGGGGGAAGTGACAGTGGTAATAGAACTGGTCAGAAAGTGGCATTTACGCCAACGTGTTTTAAGTGTGGAAAGAGTGGCTATATTTCTGCGGAGTGCTCAATCAAAGGGACAGTCTGTTTTAATTGTCGACAACCTGGAGATGTATCTAGGGATTGTACTCAGTTGGAAAGGAAACCTGCTATGAAAAGTGTTCGTGCTAATCAGTCGAGGTTAGGAGGTAATCAGCCAAGGTCAGGAGGGCGAGTATATACCATGACTGGAACTGAAGCTTCTCAGTTTGAGGATCTTATTCAGGGGGAAGGTGTCATTGAAGGTAATCTTCTGACTATGTTGTATGATTCAGGTGCAACACATTCGTTTATTGCATATGATTGTGTGGAAAGATTGAAATTGCTTGTGACTTCTCTGAGTTTTCAATTGGTTGTGTCTTCACCAACTGCTAAACCTGTAGTTACATCCAAGATATGTTTGAATTGTCTTGTTGTTATAAAGGACCGTATGTTTTCGGTCAATTTGATTTGTTTGCCTCTTATTGAGATAGATGTAATATTAGGAATGGATTGGTTATCTTCTAACCATATCCTTATAGATTGTGCAAACAAAACCATAGTTTTTCCTAAGGAAGAAAGTTCTGGATTTTTTACTGCTGTTAAAGTCAAATCATTGTTAAGAGATGGAGCACAGGGATATATGTTATTATCTTCTCTAGAAGTGAAGAGTGAGAAGGATGTGAATGTTATTCATGTCATCAATGAATTTCCAGAGGTTTTTCCTGATGACGTACCTGGTTTGCCACTTGAGAGGGAAATCGAGTTTTCTATCGATTTGGTACCAGGAGCAGGTCCTATCTCAATTGCACCATATCGGATGTTGCCAGCGGAGTTCGTGGAATTAAAGAAGCAATTAGAGGAGCTGTTGGAGAAACAGTTTGTGCGACCTAGTGTTTCACCGTGGGGAGCACCAGTGCTTTTAGTTAAGAAGAAGGATGGAACTTCTCGACTTTGTGTAGATTATCGCCAGCTGAACAAAGTGACTATAAAGAATAAATATCCACTTCCGAGAATTGACGATTTGATGGATCAGTTGAAAGGAGCACTGATATTTTCTAAGATAGATATGAGGTCAAGTTATCATCTGATTCGTGTCAAGGTTGACGATGTGCCAAAAATAGCTTTCCGAACTCGTTATGGGCATTACGAGTATCAGGTGATGCCGTTTGGAGTGACGAATGCTCTTGCAATATTCATGGACTAATAGGATTTTTTGTCTGTATTTAGACAGATTTGTCGTTGTCTTTATTGATGACATTCTAATCTGTTCTCAATCTAAGGAATAGCATGCTGAACATCTCGGTATAGTTCTTCAGATTTTGAAGGAAAAGAAGTTGTATGCAAAGTTGGTAAAATGTGAATTTTGGCTGGAGGAAGTTCAATTTTTAGGTCATGTGATTTCCAAGGAAGGTATTGCGGTAGATCCATCGAAAGTGGAGACTATTTTGCAATGGGAAAGGCCTAAGACAGTAACGAAAGTCTGAAGTTTTGTTGAATGGCTGGGTATTACCATAGGTTTATAGAAGGTTTTTTCAAGATTGTTGGACTGCTTACGCAGCTCACAAGGAAAAGTCAAGCTTTTGACTGGACGTAGGAACATGAAGCGAGTTTCCAAGAATTGAAGAAAAGGCTGACAACTGCACTAGTGCTACTTTTACCGGATCCTAACTAGTCCTTTGAAGTGTATTGTGACGCTTCCTACCAGGGGTTAGGGTGAGTATTGATGCAAAACCTGAATGTGGTGGCTTATGCTTCTAGACAGTTAAAGGTTCATGAGAGAAACTATCCAACATATGATTTGGAATTAGCCACAGTGGTTTTTGCATTGAAGGTGTGGAGACATTTTTTATATAGAGCTATGTTCAATGTCTTTAGTGATCACAAGAGTTTAAAGTACTTGTTTGATAAAAAGAATTGAATATGAGGCAGAGGCGATGGTTGGAATTCTTAAAGGTTTATGATTTTCAACTCCAATACTATCCAGGAAAAGCTAATATGGTAGCTGATGCTCTGAGTAGAAAGGTGATCAGTGTTTCTACAATGATGATAAAGGAGGAAGAATTAATTAATAAGTTTAGAGATTCGTGGATGTCAGTGGAATTGGAGCCTGGAAAGATTCGTCTAGGTAGGGTTGTGATCTTGAAGAATTACTTGATATAATTCGAGATAAACAGGAGGAGGATGCATTTTTGCAAAACGAAAGGGAATTCTTGGAGCAAGGTCATAAGGCAACAGTGGAGGAAGGATCAGATGGAATCTTAAGATTCAAGGGAAGAATTTGTATACCTGATGACCCTAAACTTAAGAAAGCAATTATGGATGAAGCCCATACTAGTGATTTGAGTATGCATCCGCGGATGACCAAGATGTACCAAGACTTGAAAAGGTTATTTTGCTGGCAAAGGATGAAAAGAGATGTAGTGGAATGTGTAGCGTCTTGTCTGGTTTGTCAGAAGGCAAAGATGGAACATCAGAGGCCAGCCGGTATGTTACAATCGTTAGCTATTCCAGAGTGGAAGTAGGATAGTATCTCGATAGATTTTGTTACCAGATGACCGAGGACAAGGAAGGGGCATGATTCGATATGGGTTATAATTGATAGGCTTACGAAGTCAGCACACTTCTTGCCAATCAATATTAAGTATTCATTGGAAAGATTAACCTAGATATACATTAGCGAGATTGTTAGATTAAATGGTGTACCTACATGTATAGTTTCTGACAGAGATCCAAGGTTTACATCGAGGTTCTAGCGAAGTTTGCAGGAAGCCATGGGGACCAAGCTACGATTGAGTTCTGCTTATCACCCACAGACTGATGGTCAGACAGAGAGGACTATGCAGTCTTTGGAAGATCTGTTGTGCGCTTGTGTACTGGAACAATGAGGAAGTTGGGGTGAATTTTTATCTTTGATAGAATTCACCTATAACAATAGTTTTCACTCAAGCATAGGGATGGCACCCTATGAAGCGCTATATGGAAGACGATGTCGAACACCTTTGTATTGGTATCAAGATGGGGAGAGTATGACTATTGGGCCAGATCTTGTGCAGCAGACTACGGAAAAGGTAAAGATGATACAAGAAAAGATGAAGACGACCCAAAGCAGACAAAAGAGCTATGCTGATAAGCGAAGGTGACCTCTAGAATTTAAGGAAGGTGAGCATGTATTTTTGCGAGTAACTCCTACGACTGGTGTGGGAAGGGTTATCAAATCCAAGAAGCTTACTCCTAAGTTTATTGGGCCTTATCAAATTATTCAACGGATAGGTCCTGTAGCCTACCAGATTGCTTTGCCGCCTTTTCTATCCAATCTGTATGATGTATTCCTTATGTCTCAATTAAGGAAGTATATTCCCGATCCGACACATGTTATACAGCCTGACGAAGTGTAACTAAAGGACAACTTGACGTATGAGACACTTCCTGTTAGGATTGAAGACAGGAAAGTGAAGCAGCTTTGAGGGAAGATGATCGAGTTGGTGAAGGTGATATGGAATGACGTAACAGGTGACGCTACATGGGAGTTAGAAGACAAAATAAGGGAGCAATACCCTCAGTTGTTTTGATGTACGACAAATTTTGGAGACGAAATTTCTGTTTGTAGGGGAGAGTTGTAACACCCCAACTTTAGGATAAATGACCGTTATGTCCTGATTGTACTGTTTTATATTTTTCTGTATGATATAAAATTTATTTGATTGTTTCATGTTCATATTTGAGTGTTTTGTGTGATTTGCTTCGAGTCAGGAAAATAATAATTTCCAGACTAGGAAAATCTTATTTTAACTATTCGGAGCTGGAGGATCTTACTAAACCTAATTCTGAACGATACGTGTATCAATCTTTTAATTTTTAGGATTTAACTATGTAATAAAATAATTTTATATTATTATAATATTATTTTATTAGTCAGTATAGATAAAACAACAGTGGACTCGGGAATGTCCGTGGGACCTACTTTTGGTTTGTAGGACCCTCAATTGATTTGCGAGACCCACGTTTAGAGAAAGTAGTCAACAATGATGGCTTGATTTATTTTGAACCAATAGGAAATTAGTCAACAAAGAGGGCTTGACTTGATTTGTATCGTTGGATGAGAAGGTTTAGTTTTGAATATCAACCGTTGATCTAATCTATGGTTGTAAAGATAAGCTTACTATTGAAGGCTTTGGATATCCGCCGTTGATCAGTTGTACGGTAGAGATTGGTCTCACAAAATGGTTTGAATCATTTGTGACCATTGGATGAGGAGAAATGTAAGGACGATCTTGACCCTTTATTGTTTTAAGATGAATCTAATGGTTAAGATTTCATGGAGAAGAGATCTAATGGTTTAGATTTGATCATATCACTACCTAATATGAACCCTTGATTTAATCAATGGCTCTTGGAGCTTAGATTACAAGAATGTTAATTAATTAGTAATGTAACAAATTAACCTAATTAAACTAGATTAAGTGTGCATAGAAACTTAACGAGATTAGTAGCTTAATTAGTGATCATCATTAAGGAAGAACATTCAAGAACAAGTGACTAGGCTTATGACAAGGCATGGATTAGCCAATGGAAGACAAGCTTGGTGACCAAGTGTTGATCTCAACCTTTTATCACATCTAAGGCTAAGATGGAGTCTTGGAAGGTCAAACAAAGTGGCCACCTTTCTCTCTATTGAACTCCGTGGCCATGCACATTTGGAGGGCATTTTGCACTTCAATTTCTATCACTTGGTTTATACTTTCTCTCTTCCAAAATCAAGAACCACCATTGTTGCTTCTCTTTGAGCCATTCGGCCATACCACCTACACCACTATCCATCCATCTAAAATTTTATCCAACCTACTTTTCTAAACCTAAACACTATTCTAAGAGCATCTCTAGTTGAGAGTTCTTCCAAAATCTATCATCTTAAGCTTGGAAAATCACTTTAGAGATTTTTCCTAGAAGGTTTTCTTCGAGGTGAAACCGAAACCACTAGGAGAAGGAGTAGTAGATTTTGTCTTCCTTTAAGGTAATAGGGAGATTTAATCTTGTAACGCCCCAATTTTTAGAAAATATTCTGAATGTACTGTTTGCTGTTTTTCATGCTTTTGCGTGAATGACCGCTGTGTCCCTATTTTACTGTTCTCGATTTCTGTATGAAAACAATTACGATAATACTGGCTCAAATTTTATTTGATCATTTTTCGTAATTTGCTTCGAGACAAGTAAAATAAAAATTTTTCGAGTTCTTGTTTTAATTTTTCGTAAGATATACGAGATAATTAATACTGCTGGATATTTTATTTGAACGTTTTGGACGATTAGCTACGTTGTGGGAAAAAATGGGAAAATGATTGTTACGTCCCGAACGTGTCTGTTTTTATTGTTTTTGCTTTTTTTAATTGTTTTCTACTTGATTTAACGCCCGATAATACTTGTCTGTGATTTTATATGGACTTTTTGTGTGATTTGCTCGAGGCGGAAAATAATATTTTTCCGGCCGGAAATCTTATTTTATTATTTAGATTGGGGGATCTTACTAAACCCGATTCTGAATGAGACTAAAATTAATCTTTTAATTTTTAGGATTTAATCACAAATAAAATAATTTTATATTATTATAATATTATTTTATTAGTCAAGATAATTTAGTGACAATGGACCTGGAAAAAATGTTTTGCGGGACCCACAATTAGCGAACGGTTTGATCGGTAGCTTAATTAATCACCGTTAGCGTAGAACTTTCAGAAACAGTGACTCAAATAGTGACTCAAGAGAGAATTAAATGACTGTGTGACTCAGCATGTGAGTCATCAAGGAGAACCAATAGGAATCAAGCTTGTTAAGCAAGATTTAATCCTAGCCTTTGATGCAATCTATGGCTTGGATGAAGCCAAATCCATGCACATCCCTTGCCACTTGATGGCTACGGCCAAGAGGAGTGAGAAGGCCAAAATAACACTTCATCTTCATCACTTTTCTCTCTTCTCTCTCTTCCAAGAACCCTAGCCACCATTGTTGTTCTTTTCTCCTACCATTCGGCCAAGAGCCATTCTTGACCATCCAACCATCCAAAAAATTTTCTAACCAAGTTTTCTAAACCTAAACACTATCCTAAGAACCTTTCTAGTTGGGAGTTTCTTCAAAATCTTCCATTTAGGGCTTGGAAAACAACCTTGAAAGTTTTACCTAGAAGGTGAAATATCATGTTTTTCTTTTCTCTCTTCTATTTCAAAATTCTAGACCATGATTTATCCATGGTTTAGCTTCATTTCATGGTTAGTAACATATAAATTTTTGTTTGAGGTTTCTAGGTATTTTTGAAGGTGAAAACCATGACCTAGGAGGTGTGAAAGCAAACCTATAGTCTTCATTTAAGGTAAGAGGAAGACAATTCTTATCATCCCTTGGTGGTGGTAAGAAGATGGAATGAATTGTAATGTTTGAAGAATCCATAAGGATTCGGTGGTGTTGTCTTTGTTTGGTGTGTATGTGTTAATTTTTATGTTTGCTAGTAGTTTATGTGGTAATTGTTAGTAGCTTTCTTGTTTGATGATTGTAATAATTTTGCATGTCTATTAGTTTTTAGGTGCATGTCTACAAGCTTTAATTTAGGTTATATGTGTTAGAAAATATATTGCATGTGTTAGAATTGTATGATAAGGTATAGGATGTGAATAACATGTTTAAATTTGCATGAGTGTTCCAAAGAACACATCCAATAGCTCACGGCAATGACAAATGTGGAGGACCAAAATGTTCTCTTGATTTTTCCTAAAGTGTAACTTAATTAACCTAGGAGAATCAAGAAAGTTTCAAATTGATTTGATCAAAGAAAATGCATTTAGAAATCAAATGGTAAAGACTTAGTATTTTGGGCCAACATGCCTAAAGGATTAATTTAACTCCTACTAACTATTTTCTAATATGATTTAGTGAACTTATACAATGTAACACATTTGATACGATTTGGAAAGTGAAAGACAATTTAGAAATCAAATGCCAAAGTTTTACGAAATTTGGCCAACATGCCAATATAGGTAATCATGATTTCTAAAACTTAATTCTAAACCTTTTTCAATTAAAAAGAGACAATACAAGTTAAAAAGAAATTTTCTATAATGATTTTTGAAGAAACAAGTTGATTAGAAATAAGTTTAAAGGGTTAAAATTCATAATTTTATCATTAGGAAGGAAATACAGTAATGTTGAGAAATTTTCTAACATATAGCTCACTTTAGGTTTTGAAGCATGTTAGAGATTTCAAAAAGAATTAAATGATGTGGTTAAAAAATTAGGTAAATGGAAATTTTATGGAAAAATTTAGTAAACCATTATTATGATTTTTTTAAACAAAATACTGTCAATTTTTAGTAAAAATGAACCAATAAGATAGCAAAAATATCCAAAAGACAGTATGCGGTATGAAAAATTATTCTACGTAGTTTAAATATACTAAGTACTATTTCTGTTTGTTTAAATAGTAATTTTAAAGGCATTCGAATAAGAAAATGATTTGAAAATCCTACGCGATTGAGAAAACGTATTAAAAATGCTACGCGATTTTAAAAACAGAAAAATATCTTTACGCGATTTAAAAACGTTTGTAAAAACGACAAAATTATGAAAACGCGATAAAATTTCTACGCGATTGACCGTTACTATATTTATTTTATGCTGTCGGGAAAATGTGAACCCATACAGATTATTTTTGAGGATCTTTCGCTGTCGGGAAAATGTGAACCCGTACAGGTTTTTGAGAATTTATCTGCTGTCGAGAAAATGTGAACCCGTACAGGCTTTTGAGAATTTATTTGCTGTCGGGAAAATGTGAACCGCATGTGCTTTCTATTTATCTGTTATGTGTGCCAAGTTTTTGGTGGATTGGTTGACGAGACGAATCACATCGTGTTGTCGATGCGATAAACGTAGTGTGGTTCATTGTTCTAATGAACTTGGAGACTTTAGTGTACGGGATCCCACATGTGGACAGTTGGTAGCTCCGTTGGGCCGTGGTAAACCGATAGCACACTATGGTACTCAACACGCACTATATTTAATCGAGATTTGTGAAATCTAGTAGTACATTTGCCTGTAGTGCCACAACGTGAGACCGTGAACTACACCACGCCTGGATGATGGATTCCTGTGTCGTGGGGCTATAGACGCAACGTGTGACAGCGCAATAGTTGGTTGGGCAGCCGTGGTACTAATAGATTTTGCGAGTCATTCCGCTCTCTGATACTTGTGTTTTCTTTAGCTCCATGGAGTAGGGTTTTGTCATATTATTTATTTATCTCTATGTCTATTTATTTCCATCTTATCTATTTATTGTTTATCTGTATTTTATTTGTTTATTTTATCTGGTTACTGTTACTATATTTGGTTATTATATCTTATCTGTTTATTCTTATCTTTCTTATTTTATCTGTGATGTTTTATCTCGTGATGTGATATATTGTTATGATATCTAAATCTTACTCTAATCTGTTATTCTTTCTGTTATAGTATTTTGTATTGCATGAACTGTATATATGTTGTTTGTCGTCTTCTTATTGGCCATGTTGTGATGATTTTATGTTGTCTTACCTCTTTGTTATATGTATTTTCTGTTTATTTATTTTACGCGGTAAAGACTTCGAAGAAGAGGATCAGCCTATTGAGATCTTGTACCCCGAGGAGGAGGAAGATAGCAGGCAGACGACCAGTTTTACGATCAAGAACCATCCGATCATCCATACCCTTTGGATTGATTGTGAGGGATGGCAACACCAGGGTTTTTGGGATTCGTAGAGCTAGTATTTCATGGGAGTTCGCTAGCTTGGCATCTACGAGGCGATCGTGAATCTGTGACGTATGCAGGACGTGTGACCGTGATTCTATGTCAACGTTTTGATGGAGAGCTGTCATGACTACAACACTTTTTCTCGCATTTAGAGTTACCCTTATCCATTAGGCGTCACCGGGTTCTTGAAAACCCCGAGCCTAGTGAGATAAGCATCGTATCGACCGCGCGATCCCGTTATCGCCGTGTGTCGAGACATCCGGATATTTATCTCGATGATCATTTTCATCTTGAGAGTGATCCATCGAGGATTAAATAACCATGATGTTTTTTTTGGGCGCGTCAGCTGTATGTCTGTATATATTAACTCTTTTATTGCTTTCTTTACTGTTTTTGTTTAAATATTTGTAGTCTTAGTTGTGAATTACTTGTACAGCTTATAACTTAAATCATATGTATATTATTAGTGGTGATGTTTTTTTTTTATTTCGGATTTCCGCATTATTTTTTTTATATCATATTTCTGTTTATCAGGAATTATTTTACAACCCGTAATAGTATGTAATAAACGTTTCACAACTTGGGTAGACCTTATTTCTATTTCTTTTATTTTCTTTTATGTGTGACATCCTCCAAAGGGGTGTTACAAATCTCATCAACCATGTGTGGTGATGAGAAAATGGACTTGTATATATGTGAAGAATCCATAAGGATTCACTTGTGTTTGATTGTTTAAATGCTTTCTTACTTGCGTATGATATTATTTGTATGCATGTCTACAAGTTTTAAAATATATTGTATGTGTGATTATGCATGAATATTACTTAGGATGTGAATAACATGTGAGGTTTGCATGAGTGTTCCAAAGAACACAAAATAGAGGCTCACGGCCTCAATCAAGAAAAGAGAACCTAAATGTTCTCAACCATTTTTCTAAAGGAATGATTTAATAGAATTAGGTAAATGATTGAAAATCAAAATGATTTAGAAGATGGAAAATGATCCAAAGATCAAATGTCAATGTTTTGTGAAATTCGGCCAAATGCTTTCTAAATGAGAAATCAATTCAAAATTTATTTGCTAAGTGTAGAATTGATATTTAACCTAAAAAGAAATGCATTTGTAATGAATTTTCAATAATTAAAGAAGTAAACCACTTTTTATTAGAAAAGTGATATAGTAGAATAATGAACAAAACCTTTGAAAAATACTTACTTTTAGATTTTAAAGTATAGTAACAATTTCTAAATTGGATTTTATAATTATAAAATAAAATAAAAGAAATTTTAGAGGAAATACGTAGAAAGCACATTTTTAATAGAATTTACGAAAAAATGCTGTCAAAATTTATTAAAAATAGTCAAATAAAAGAAAATGTTTTATAATATATTTGTAACGTAAGAAAAATTATTCTACGTAGTTTTAAGGTAGTGAAAATAGCTTACGTAGTGTTAAAACAGAGATTTTAAAGCTTTTCGATCAAGAAAACGATTTAAAAATCTTACGCGATTGAGAAAACGATTTAAAAATACTACGCGATTTTAAAAATAGCAAAATATTTTTACGCAATTTAAAAACATTTGTAAAAGCGATGAAATTGTGAAAACGCGATAAAATTTTTACACGATTAATTGGAACAACAAGTTTTACTGTCGGGCCAAAGTGGTGGACTTGGACATGTGAAAATGTGGTACGTCAAGTGGGAACGTACTGTATTTTGGACATGAGAAAATATGGTACGTCAAGTGGGAACGTATTGTATTTGAGATTATTGCCATTGAGGGCATTTGCATAAATATAAAAATATTTTTGAGACTAAGGGTAACTTGGTAATTATTATTTTTATTCATGCATTGAGTTGTGCCAATATGGTTGATTATTGGTGATTTGATTGACGAGGCGAATAACACCGTGTTGTCGGTGTGATGAGCGTAGTATGGTCATTTCTTTGTATGGACTTGGAGACATTAGTGTGCGGAGTATTCCACATGTGGACAGTTGGTCGCTCCTCTGGGCCGTGGTAATTGGCAACACACTAGTGATCTCGACATGCACTATACTTAATTAAGATCTTGCAAAGACTATTTTAGTACAATGCCTGTAGTTACACGATGTTTGGACTGTGTGCTGCTACACGATGATTGGACAGTGGGCTATAGACACAACGTTAGACAGTGTAATAGTTTGGTTGGGCAACCTAAAGTACTGATAGATCTTTGTGGGTCATTCTCTCTGATATCTGTGTCTAGCTCCATGGAGTAGGAATGAGTCGTATTGCATTTGCATTTGTGTCATGCATCATAACATTATTATCTATGATATTATTTGATACTGTTGTATTAAAATTATTGTATTAAATTGTATTATTATTTATGATGCTATAGTATGCTTTATTGTATAAACTATTATATCTATTGTATTTGGCGTTTTCTTATTTGCCATACTGGTATTGATGTATGATTATCTCACCTCTCTATACGTACTGTTTCTGTATTATAATTTATATGGTAAAGAGTTTGAGGAAGAGGATCAACCTCTAGATTGTGAGTAACTTGAGGAAGAGCAACAACAACAAGCAGAGGATCAGTTCGACGACTGCGAACCATCCGATCATCCATACCCGCTAGATTGACTTTTGAGGATGGCGTTGCTAGGATTTCTTGGGTTCATGAGATTGGAGTTTCACGGAGGCTCTGAGGCCTGGCGTTTATGCGAGGATCGAGGATCAATTATTTACTTAGGAGGACTGACTGTGTCCCTACGAGCAGAGTTTGATGCGGAGCCTGTTTTTACTACGACGTTGTATCTACAGTTGGAGATGCCATTGGACCTGAGGCGTCATTGGGGAGGGTTGTTCCGTATCCCTAGTGACATCAGTATAGTGTCGACAGCGCGGACTCCTATCCGTAGAGCTGCGAGACATCCTGGATACCTATCACCTGAAGTTTCATCTGAGAGTGATCCTTCAGAGGGTTAGATATCTATGATGTGCACTCGAGCACTTTTTGATGTAGTGTTGTATATGAACTCTTTACAGTTTACTTTAAATATTTTGTAGTTGTAAATTATTTGCTTAACTTAAAACAAATTCTTATGTATATTATGTGTGTGATGGCAGTTTACTTACTTTATATTCCATGTTATTTTATTTAGTAATATTCTGTATACAAGAAGAAAAAATTTACAACCCATACTATTTATGTAATAAATGTTTTACAAGTTGGGTAGATTTTATTTTATTGCATCGTAAATGTGGCACTCCCACAAGGGTGTTACACTCGAAACTTGCTAACGCGCTTCAAAATCCGAAGGGTGAGCTATACGTTAGTACTTTTCAAGTATTTCTTTTATTTCTCATCCTTACTTAATTTCTCTAATTAAGCTCTAAAATAATTTCACTTTCTTTTATTCCCTAAAATTCATTAAGTTGAGTTCTCATTTAAATTAATTACATAAGTCCATGCTTAGGGAATAATTTTAGATTGAAAACATCATGAGTAGGCATGTTGGCCAAAAATTATTCTATGCTTTAAAAATCATATTTAATTGCTTCTCATCATCTAATCTCTTGTAAAAGCTCTTAATCCAATTTATTATTATTAATCCACTTAATCCATGAAAAATAATTTAGGACATCTTGGTCCTCTTGGTGGTGCTGAAGCCGTGAGCTTCATGTGTTCTTTGGAACACTCATGCAATTCCTTATCATGTTATTCACATCCTATTACATACAATAACTATCATGCCTTCATAAACACATACCAAAACATATATCAAAGCTATAGACATGCTTACATCAAAACTAATCACAAATAGGAAAAACTTTAAACAACCAAGTGAATAAATTTGTTATGGATTCTTCACCACAAACACATCCATTTTCTCACCACCAATACATGGTTGATGAGATTAAATCTCCCTCTTAGCTCTAAGGAAGACAAAAACCCTTTTTGCTTAATCCTATAGATTTCGTGTAGCTCCAAAAAAAAATCCTAGTAAACTTAAACAATTTACAAAGTCATAAACTATGGTTCAAAAAGAAAAATCATGGATCAATCATAGCTTAGGACTTTAAGAATCAATTTAGAACCAAGAAATAAAGATTTTACCTTGTATAGAAGAAGCTTCAACCTTGTTTTCCAAGCACAAGATGAATGATTTTGAAGAAACTCACAACATGAAAGATGTCTGGAATGGTGTTTAGGTTTAAGAAGTGGTGTTGGATAAAATTTTAGAAGAGTGGAGGTATGAAAATGGTGTGGAGGCCGTGAGGTTCACAAGAAAGAAAAGGAAAGAATTTTGGTGAAGCTTGCTTTAGAAAATGGTTGAAGATGAAATAAACTAGCTAAGTGTCATCCTTAGCTCCTCCTAGAGCCTTATGGCCGTGGAGCTCCCAAAGGAGGTGGCCACTTTGGTTAACCATTCAAGACCTCCTAATGGCCTTAGATGAAACCAATGGTTGATCTTCAAAGCTTTGCCTCCAAGCTTGTTTCCTATAGGCTTAGAAAATCAAGTCATCAAGTTCTTGAACCTTCCTTGGAGTGTCTTGGCCGAATTGCTCAATGGAAGAGCAAACCAAGTTTTGGTTCATTTAGGTATCTAGTTAAGCTTAGGTAAATCTAGTTAGATTTCCTAGTTACTTAGCTAACCATCTAGTTACCTAGGAATGACTCCTCCATTTCTTGAATATACTAGAACCTTCTTGTAACTAAGGCTCTAATGGGTAGCAAACTAGGTTTGTTCCATTTAGTTACTACTTAAGTATTTTGGATTAAATTAGTTAAGTTTAGGCTAACTTGGTTAGGTTTTCTAGTTACTAAACTAACTAGTCCAACCACCAATATAGACCACTTTCTATTAGTCTAGAAAATCAATAATTCTGTTGCGTAATTACTTTCACCATACGCTGCATGGCCTCAGCAGCTGCAGTCATTGGATTAACATTACATCCCATGTTCGCACGCGTTCCTCTACCACGAGTCATTTCTTTCTTCAATCAATCAAACAAGATAAAACAAAGTCAGATGTAACCTTTTGGAAACAAATCATGGAGAATCACACAACACAAGCAAAATAGACCTAACCACAAACCCCAAAAGACTCTAACTTGGGCTCTGATACCAACTAATGTATCACCCTCCTTAGGATGTCACATTTATGACTAATATAATAAAACTTTAATATAAGTTGTAAAAATTTTCTTTTTGTATATTACATCATTAAATAAAATAAACAGAGCATGAAATAAAAAAAATTATTAAATACACATCATAATTATACATATGATTTTGTTTTAAAGATACAAATATTTACACATTACAAATTGTCTAATAAAGCAGTAAATTGTTTAGCAAAGCAGTAAATTGTTTAACTCATAACAAATTGTAAACTAACCCAAGGACACATTTAAAAATTCTGATCCTCCGAAGGATCCTCCTCTGGGAGATCATCGAAAGACAGAAACCCTGGATGTCGTATAGCTCTACGAACAGGAGTTCGTGTTGTCAACACACTACTAAGCTCACTAAGGGTATGGAAACAACCACCCCAATAGCTCTTAATAGACAAGGGCAACTCCAAATGTACATAGATGGTAGTAGAAAACATAGGGACTCTATCATATTCCCTACTGAGGGACACAATTAAATGTCCTACATAAACAACTGTCTCCTTATCAGTTTGTAGATGCCAAGCTTTAGAACCTCCATGAAACTCCAGTTTCACGAACCCCAGAAAACTCGGTAGCACCATAACGCGTCAAAATCAATCCAAACAATATGAATGATCTAGAGGCTCGCCCTCTTCCCACTGATCACTTGGATGTTGTTCCTTCTCGTACTGACAATAAGGAGGTTGCTTCTCTTTGCCTTCCTCACAATCTTTACCGAACATAATAATAATATAGAAATGAATACAAAGAGGTGAGACAATCTACATCATTACCAGCATGGCAGTATAGAAAATGACAGTACATACAGATATAACAATCAATATGTTACATCATATTATCACATCATACATAATATCTCAGACCAAATATAAATATCACATCATGATGCAAACCACATATGCAGATGTACACAGACTCTTTCCTACTCCATGGAGCTAACCACAAACGTTAGAGAGAATGACGTAGTAGTTCTGCCTGTAGCTCCGGCTGCCCCAGCCAAATATTACACAGTCAAAACATCGTGTACAACAGGCATTGTTCCAGACAGTCTAAACTAGATTGTGATTAAGAATAGTACTTTGTCGAGATTGCTAGTGTGTTGCCCGGTGTCACGGCCCAGAGGATCTACCAATTGTCTTCATGTGGAATCTTCCGCACACTAACACCCCCAAGTTCACTCAATGAACAACACTACGCCTATCACACCTGAACTACGGTGTAATTCATCTCTTAAACAACTTGCCAATATCAACCAAATTGACATATTTCTCTATGCATGGTGCATGAGCCAAAATACACAAATCACAGTACTATGATTTCACACAACAAAACGCCATCACTTGGCAGTACCATTTTTCAACACAACCGGGTCCACCACAAACTGTTGTAATTCTCAATTGCATAAATATTTTATCACATTTTCACAATCGCGTCACCTTTTTCCAATGTTTTCGAATCGCGTAAATATTTTTTGACGTTTTTGAAATCACGTAGCGTTTTTAAATTGTTTTCTCAATCGCATAACATTTTTAAATCATTTTCTCAATCGCGTAACATTTTTAAATCGTTATTTTAAATATGCGTAAGGTATTTCTAATATTTTTCAATTGCATAAAATATTTCTTTTCTGCCTAAATTAAATTTTGAAACTTTATCAATATATATTTATTTTTTGCTTTATTTACAACACTTCCCCTTGAAAATCCTTTTAATAGTAGTTTCTACTATTTCCTTTAAAAATTACCTTTCTTGAATTTAACGAATATTTACAGCTTAAAACTTGCTAACGAGCTTCAAAACCCAAAAGGTGAGCTATACGTTAGTACTTTTCAAGTATTGCTTTTATTTGTCATCCTTATTTAATTTCTCTAATTAAGCTCTAAAATAACTTCACTTTCTTTTATTCTCTAAAATTCATTAAATTGAGTTCTTATTTAAATTAATTACATAAGTCCATGCTTAGGGAATAATTTTAGATTGAAAACATCATGAGTAGGCATGTTGGCCAAAAATCATTCTATGCCTTAAAAATCATATTTAATTATTTCTCATCATCTAATCTATTATAAAAACTCTTAATCCAATTTATTATTATTAATCCACTTAATCCATGAAAAATAATTTAGGACATCTTGGTCCTCTTGGTGGTGGTGAAGTCGTGAGCTTCATGTGTTCTTTGGAACACTCATGCAATTCCTCATCATGTTATTCACATCCTATTACATACAATAACTATCATGCCTTCATAAACATATACCAAAACATATCTCAAAGCTATAGACATGCTTGCATCAAAACTAATCACAAATAGGAAAATCTTTAAACAACCAAGTGAATGAATCTTTATGGATTCTTCACCACAAACACATCCATTTTCTCACCACCAATACATGGTTGATGAGATTAAATCTCCCTCTTACTTCTAAGGAAGACAAAAACCCTTCTTACTTGATCCTATAGATTTCGTGTAGCTCCAAAGAAAAACCCTAGCAAATTAAACAATTTAGAAAGTCATAAATTATCGTTGAAAAAGAAAAACCATGGATCAATCATGGCTTAGGACTTTAAGAATCAATTTAGAACCAAGAAACAAGGATTTTTACCTTGTATAGAAGAAACTTCAATATTGTTTTCCAAGCACAAGATGAATGATTTTGAAGAAACTCACAACATGAAAGATGTCTAGAATGGTGTTTAGGTTTAAGAAGTGGTGTTGGATAAAATTTTAGAAGAGTGGAGATATGAAAATGGTGTGGAGGCAGTGAGGTTCACAAGAGAGAAAATTAGAGAATTTTGGTGAAGCTTGCTTTAGAAAATGGATGAAGATGAAATAAACTAGCTAAGTGTCATCCTTAGCTCCTCCTAGAGCCTTATGGCCATGGAGCTCCCAAAGGAGGTGGCCACTTTGGTTGACCATTCAAGACCTCCTAATGGCCTTAGAGGAAACCAATGATAGATCTTCAAAGCTTTGCCACCAAGCTTGTTTCCTATAGGCTTAGAAAATCAAGTCATCAAGTTCTTGAACCTTCCTTGGAGTGTCTTGACCAAATTGCTCAATGGAAGAGCAAACCAAGTTTTGGTTCATTTAGGTATCTAGTTAAGCTTAGGTAAATCTAGTTAGATTTCCTAGTTACTTGGCTAACCATCTAGTTACCTAGGAATGACTCCTCCATTTCTTGAACATGCTAGAACCTTCTTGTAACTAAGGCTCTAATGGGTAGCAAACTAGGTTTGTTCCATTTAGTTACTACTTAAGCACTTTGGATTAACTTAGTTAAGTTTAGGCTAACTTAGTTAGGTTTTCTAGTTACTAAACTAACTAGTCCGACCACCAATATAGACCACTTTCTGTTGGTCTAGAAAATCAAGCCATCATCGTTGACCAATTTCTATTAGTTCACCGAATTGTAAGTCACAAAGACTTTTCCGGTTTCTATTGTCCACTGGGCAAAAGCTACTGCTCTTAAGTCAATAGGTACTATCCATCGAATAATAAAAGAATATTAAAATATAAAATATTTTTATTTCACAGATAAATTCTAAAAATTAAAAGATTGATACATGTATCACTGGGAATTGGTTTTAGTAAGAACCCCTAACTCCGAATAATCAGATAAAGATTTTTTTCTTCCCGAAAATTATTATTTTCTTGACTCGGAGTAAATCACACACAATAATGAAATACAGTCACGAAACAGTCAAAATAAATTTACAGCACACAGAAAATACAAAACAGTACACTTCATACATTACTGTAAATTAGCAAATTTTGGGGTGTTACAATATAGGTAACATGCTCCGTATCCCAATTGATACACCATGCATCTGAACCTCCGTGAAATTGAACTCTGATGAAATTACGAAGATCACCCTTCGATGTCATCACTGAACTGCAAAGATCCTCAAACCAAACCCAAGAAAAACCCACTTTGTCTACTTCATATACTTTAACAAATATAAACACAAAACAAAACAATACAACAAAGAGGTGAGATCCCCTACATCACATCCAATATGGCAGTAAAGAAATGACATGAATAATAATGTCAATCCACATAAATATATAAATCACGTATATCACAGGTATAGTATAACATCCCGAAAATTAATAATTTCATGACAAGTAATCGTTTTATAATATTCATGATTTTAGGGAATTTTTCTAGTTTTTTTTTTTAAAACGCAAAATATTTTAATATTATTTCTCGTTTTACGTGCAAATTGAGCGGGCCAGAGAAAATGAAATATTTTTCCTGAGAACCTTGAACTGTGAAAACGTCGACGGGGGATCTTACTAAACCTGAGGCTGGACACAATTTACGAAGTTTCACGTTTTTTAAGAAATTTTATCTAACAGAGCGATAAATCGCTGTGTAATTTTATCCGCTAGACAATTAATACTGACTTCTATCAACTGTAACAATTGTCCATTGGGTAATAGTGTAACGCCCCTTTTTGGGAGGGAACGTCACATTGTCAAATAAATAAAATGCGGAAATTAAATAAACAAATGATTAAGACCCGGTTCATTTTAATTAATTAATGTTTAACCATGTGAGCAAAATTGGCAATATTTTTTTTTATAATAACGATAATGCGGAATGTGAATAAAAGGAACGAATAAAACAATACACAGAAATTGCACCTGGATAGCATATATATATATATAAAATTTGATACAGCTGTTTTGTAGATACAAGCCTGGCCATCATCAAAAAACAAAACTATACCCACCCCAAGGGAAACATGCATATATACCCTCATGCATATACAAAATATACAGCCCAACCAAAAAGAAAAATACATCAGGCCCCCAAAACAAAAACACTGGCAGCCATCAGTAGCCACCAATGATCATCGACCCTCGGATAAAAGGGATCGATTCGGGATCCTCAGGAGGACCCTCATCAGATCTTCCTCATCCGAGGACTCATCCATAGGAACCACGGGCGCGGGACGGAGCCCGAGCGATGGAATCAAACGAATCCTCTGCGGGGTGTAATAACGGGCACCCCACATCTCCCTGATAGGCAGGTAAAACTCCAGGCGCAAGCTGAGGTAGCAAGTGAGGACAGGAGCCTCATGACGTCTCCAGGCAAGTGCTATCGACACGTCTCCCAAATACACGCAGCGGTCGGAGTTCAGGTTGATGTGCCAGCACTCCGGCCCTCCAAGGAAGGTCAGACGCACATCTCCCAAGAACCCACGCATACGTGCAGACATCGTCGCAAGTAAAAGTCAATCTTGTGCAGGCCGAAGCCGGGAAGACAGGATCTTCTCGTCTCTTCACCGTCGTCTTCGATCGCACAGGTGCACATAAACAGCAAATAATAGAAGCACAGGGAAAGAGGTAAGACATCCCACCATCAATACCAATACAGCAACCAAGAACCGAACGGCGCATAACGCCCACGTAGCATGTAAAGGCAATAAATAAGCTTTTAAACAGATAACCAGACAGGCAATCATTAATAAAGGTAATGAATAATTCATAATATCCAGACAGTTAAATTCAGACAGTTAAATATCGTGTAAACAATAATTTTCAGATGACAGAATATTTCACGATGCATGGACACAATATTCAATTTCCTACTCCATGGAGCTAGACTCAAACAGTCAGAGAGAAAGATCAGGAGACATGTCTGTGACTCGGCTGCCGAGGCCAGTGCTATCAATAAATTTTCTCGTGCACAATCATGGCATTGCACAGACATCCTACACTAGATCACGATATAGGACAGTGTCAAGTCCGGATCGTCGGTGCGTTTGCATCGGTTTGCCCCACGGGCAAAGGAGCTACCAACTACCCATTGTGGAGGACCCGCACCCCGACGCCCCTAAGGTCATAACAAGACCCACACTTGTCTATTCGCACCCGCACAAAGGGGTGTTCAATCTCCTAGGCAACTTGGCCTTACAACAGTCCACACGGACATTCACAATGCATAGGACTCTATGCATGAACATGTATGATCCACAATTTCATACAATAGCATAATATACCACATTTGATCAAGAGAGTGCAATAAGAAAATTTGCATCCAAAAAGAACCCAATATCAACATAATATCAATTTATAATTCAAGGAACATATTTTAGGTCCATTATGGATTTCTAAAATCTCCAAGTCTTATGAAAATCATCTCATTGGTTCATTAAGGTTTATGAAATCCTTAATCTCTTGTATTCTTTGATTACTTGTAATCCGAGTAATGGGTTATGGAATCTTAACCCAAATTTTCACCTAGAGGTCGTGGCCTTCCCAAGGTTTCAAGTAAGTCATGTTCACATCATTAGGTCCATTTACTTGTTATTTTGATCCAAGTTATTTGATTCTTATAATTACCTTCCAAATTTAGCTTATCTCCTAAGTCTTAACCACAATCCATCATAAAAATTATTGTTGCAAGTTTCCTGCTATTAATCTACGTTTAATTACTTGATTAATTCAAGTCTTGATATCTCAAATTTGTTATCTTTTCCCTCATTCAAGCCCTCAAAATCGTGGCACTCAAGAGGGTCCTAGGTTACAATTTTCTTCTCACTAGTTTAGTCTTCCTTTACTTAATTTGCCTAGCATTATTCTTGACACAATGTCAACCAAAATTCTGCTCTTAAAACATTTCAAAACCGTGGCACTCACCAAGGTCCAACAACCAGAATTTTGTCCACTTGGATCAACCTTAACTACTTGATTTAATTAGCCTTGCATTGGTCAAAATTTAAGCATCATTTCCCTTCATTTTCCAGCCCAAAACAGCCCCAAAACCGTGACACATCCAGGGGTCCAGCAACCAGAATTTTCCAGCAAGCAATCATGGATTTCAATCACAAAATTACATGAATAATTAACCACTCAATCAACTACTCAAAGCTAAATTAAGATAACATTCAAGAAATCAATTTCAAGAAATTTCAAGAACAACCACCATGTGGTTTTTCTTCCAAAAATCAAACACAAGATTCCTAGTTGCTAAAGAGGTTGAGGAGGATTAATCTTCCTCTTACCAAGATGAAGAACCAAGAAAATTCCAAGAAGCACTCTTGATTTTCGGATTTGAAGCTCAAAAACCCTAGAAAATGTGGTCCAAGTTAGAACAATGTAATGATGTGAAAAAGAAGAAGAAAATGACCATTAAATCAAGAGGAAACCAGAAACGAAAATGGAAGTGAAGGTCTGAAATTTTTTCAGCCATGGAAGCTCACCTTCAAAGCTTGAAAAATGGTTGAAGATGGAAGCTTTCTTGAAAACTCCAAGCACAAAAGATGATGAGAAGGAGTATGAGATTAAGAAAACATGGTTAGTGTAAATTTTTATGAAGGTTGGGGTTCTTGGGGGTGGCTGGCCGTATGGCTATGGTGGAGAGAAAGAAGAGAAGAAAAAATGGAGAAGAAGGAGAAGAATGGATGAGAGAGAAAGTGTTTGATAATTAATGAATTTGTGTAATGAAAATTAAATGAAACCAAGCAATATTTTGCCTTGCATGGGCTGCAATCAGCCGTGCATAGAGAGAGGGAAGAGAGAGGGAATTTGGCTTCCTTTGGAAGCTAACACATGTGGTCAAAGCTTGGGGTCAAAGCTTCTTAAGGAAGCTTGAATATTTAACTATTAAATTTGAATTAAAGTGATTTGATTAGACATAAAGCGAATTACACTAGGATAATGTGATAGTATTTTTATTACACACTATTATCCAATAGATAATAGTTACAGTTGACAGAAGTCAGTATTTAATTAATCTGACAGATAAATTTTTCATTTGTCTTGTAATTGTATCAGTAAAGATTTCTCGAAAATTGTGAAACCTCGTAAACTGTGTCAAGTCTCGAGTTTAGTAAGATCCCCGTCGACATGTCCATAGTCCAAGGTTCTCAGAGAAAACATCGCGTTTCTCAGTTCTCGCTTCAATACAAGACGCAAAATGAGGAATATATTAAAATATTCGACATTTTCGAAAAATTCCCAGAAAATTCCCAAAAATTGCAAATATTATAAAACGACCATTCGTCATATAATTTTCCAATTTTCGAAGCGCTACAAGATCATTTTCCCGACTCTGCTCGAGTTTCACGCAAAACGAGGAATATATTAAAATATTCATCGTTTCCGAAAAATTCCAGAAAAATTCTCATAAATCACAAATATTAGAAAATGACTATTCATGGTGAAATAATCAATTTCCGGAGTGTTACACTGGTCTCAAAGAACTCTCACCCGTGTGCACGTAAAACGAGAATATATTAAAATATTCGTCGTTTCTAAAAAATTCCAGAAAAATTCCTAAAAATCAAGAATATTATAAAACGATGATTTATGATCAAATATGTATTTTTCGGGATGTTACAACACTCCCCTACTAAAAGGAATTTCGTCCTCGAAATTTACATACCTTAAAACAATTCTGGATGTTGCTCCTTCATCTTATCTTCCAATTCCCAAGTCGCATCACCAGTTGCTTCATTCCAAATCACCTTTACCAATGGAATCTCCTTGCCTCGTAGTTGCTTTATCCGTCGATCCTCGATTCTCGCAGGAGACGTTTCATAGGTCAGGTTCTCTTTTAACTGTACTGTGTCCGGTGCTATGACATGACTTGGATCAGGTAAATATTTACGAAGTTGTGACACATGGAAGACATTGTGTATGTTTGAAAGGATAGGGGGTAAGGCTATCTGGTAAGCTACTTTGACCTATCCGGCGAAGAATTTGGTAAGGTCCAAGAAATTTTGGAGTGAGTTTTCTAGATTTCAAGGCCCGGCCGACCCCAGTCGTGGGTGTTACTTTCAAGAACACATGCTCACCTTCTTCAAACTCAAGAGGCTTTCTTCTCTTATCCGCATAGCTCTTCTGTCGGCTCTGAGCAGTTCTCATCTTCTCTTGAATCATCTTAACCTTCTCAGTCGTCTGCTGGATAATGTCTGGTCCAATCGTAAGACGCTCGCCGTCTTGGTACCAACATAATGGTGTTCGACACCGTCTTCCATACAGAGCTTCATAGGGTGCCATCCCTATACTCGAATGATAACTGTTGTTGTAGGTGAACTCCACCAGTGGTAGAACTTCATCCCAACTTCCAGTCTGTTCCATAGAACAAGCTCTAAGTAGGTCCTCTAGAGATTGGATCGTCCTTTCCGATTGACCATCGGTTTGCGGATGATACGCCGAACTCAGGCGCAATCTCGTTCCCAACGAAGCTTGTAAACTTTGCCAAAACTTTGAGGTAAACCTCGGATCTCTATCCGAGACTATACTCGTAGGCACACCATGTAATCTGACAATTTCCCCAATATACAGTCGGGTCAGCTTTTCCAAACTGTACCTTATGTTAATCGGGAGGAAATGAGCCGATTTTGTAAGTCGATCAACTATTACCCAAATCGAGTCATGTCCCATCCTTGTCCTTGGCAATCCCACAACAAAGTCCATTGCGATGCTGTCCCACTTCCATTCAGGAATAGACAATGGTTGCAGCAACCCTACAGGTCGCTGATGTTCCACTTTGGCTTTTTGACAGACTAGACAAGTCGATACACATCTAGTGACATCACTCTTTAGTCCATGCCACCAGAACAACTTCTTCAAGTCTTGGTACATCTTTGTTATACCAGGGTGCATACTTAGCTTGCTAGTGTGGGCATGATCCACAATATATCGTCTAAGCTCTTGGTCACGAGGAATACAAACTCTACCTCGGAATCTCAGAATTCCATCTGTTCCTTCTTCGAACTCTGTTTTCTCGCCTTGTTTCATTTGTTCTCTTATTTCTTGCAAGAATTCATCGGTCTTCTGTTTTTCCCGTATGTCTTCCATCAACTCGCTTGAGATGGTAACCATACCCATGCAAATTCTTCCGGGTTCCAACTTAACAAATGACCATACATCTCTAAATTGTTCGATGAGATCTCTTTCCTTAATCATCAAGGCAGAAACACTGATAGTCTTTCTACTTAAGGCGTCAGCCACAATGTTCGCCTTACCAGGGTGGTACAACAACTGGAAATCATAATCCTTTAAAAACTCCAGCCATCTCCGCTGCCTCATATTCAGCTCTTTCTAATCGTACAAGTACTTCAAGCTCTTGTGGTCACTAAAGATGTTGAATGTCGCTCCATAAAGGAAATGCCTCCATATCTTCAGAGCAAAAACCACAGCTGCCAACTCCAAATCATGAGTCGAGTAATTCTTTTCATGCACTCGCAACAGTCGCGAACCATAGGCTACCACCTTTCGGTGTTGCATAAGGACAGATCCCAATCCTTGGTACGAAGCGTCACAATACACCTCAAACGGTTCATTCGGATCAGGTAACACTAACACAGGTGAGGTAGTCAGCCGTTTCTTCAACTCTTGAAAACTCTGCTCACATCTATCAGTCCATTCGAAATCTTGATTCTTCTTTGTTAATTGAGTGAGCGGTCCGGCAATCTTGGAAAACCCTTCTATGAACCTCCGGTAATATCTGGCTAAGCCAACGAAACTACGGACTTCCGTCACTGACTTCGGTTGTTCCCACTGCAATACTGCTTCTACTTTGCATGGATCCACTGCAATTCCTTCTTTTGAGATCACATGACCCAAAAACTTCACCTCATCTAGCCAAAACTCGCACTTCGACAGCTTGGCATACAGTTCCTTTTCCTTCAAAATCGGAGAACTATGCCGAGGTGCTCGGCATGATCCTCCTGATTAAGGGAATATATCGGGATGTCATCAATGAAGACGACAACAAACTTATCCAAGTACGGACGAAAGATGCGGTTCATATAGCCCATGAAAATAGCAGGCGCATTCGTCACACCAAACGGCATCACAAGATACTCGTAATGACCGTATCGCGTACGAAAAGCAGTTGGGGGTATATCCTCCGTCTTCACTCTTATCTGACGATACCCGGATCTCGAGTCAATCTTCGAGAATACCGCTGCCCCCTTCAGTTGGTCCATCAAGTCGTCAATTCTCGGGAGAGGATATTTGTTCTTGATTGTCAACTTGTTCAATTGCCTGTAGTCCACACACAATCTCGAGGTACCGTCCTTCTTTCGAACTAGTAGCACAGGTGCTCCCCACGGGGACACACTTGGTCTAACGAACTGCTTCTCCAAAAGCTCTTCCAGCTGCTTCTTAAGTTCGGCTAATTCTGTCGGTGACATTCGGTACGGTGCTATAGACACGGGACCAGCTCCCGGTACTAGATCAATAGAAAACTCGATCTCACGTGCCGGTGGTAAACTAGGTACTTCTTCAGGGAAGATCTCAGGAAATTCCTTCACTACCGGAATAGTACTCAAATCAACCTCACTCTCAACTTTCAAAGAAGATAATAGCATATACCCCTGAACTCCTTCTTTCAAGAAAGCTCGTGCTTGGTTGGCCGTCAAGTATCTAGAATTCTCATCCACAGGAAAGACTATGGTCTTACTAGAACAATCTAACAGAACATGGTTGGAAGATAACCAGTCCATCCCTAGGATTACATCTAACAGTGAAAGAGGTAAACAGATCAAATCGACAGAAAAGATTCGACCTTCAACAATCAAAGGACACTTCAAACAGACTTTGGTAGTAACTACCGGTTTATCAGTGGGGGTTGAAACAGTCAATTCAAAAGGTAGTTCAGACACAGGTAAACCAAGTCGTAGCACACAACATATATGATATGAAAGAATGGGTTGCCCCATAGTCATACGGTACTTTTAAAAGATTACCTTCTATGGCGCCTTCTCCTTGAATCAAGTCTTCGGATTCAGAAGCTTCAGCTCCACTCATAGTATAAACTCGACCTCCGGCTTGCGGTTTCTTGGCTCGGGTTGCATTGACTGAAGGTTCAGCCTTTGCTTGGTTGTAGTCTCTGGACATATGGCCCGGTTTGCCACATCTGAAGCAAATGATTCCTTTTATCGTGCAGTCTCTTGTGAGATGATCCTTCCCACACTTCAGGCATTTGGACGGGTAGGTCGTATTCTGACCAGTTCGGTTCCTAGAAGAACCTCCACCTGAACTTCCACCGATTTGTTGTTGACTCCCCGTTGGTCGGTTATAGGGCTTCTTCTGAAAGCGGTTTGAACCACTGCCTCCACCTCTTTGGGACCGTACAGCCCAAAGTTCTGTTTCTCGCGTCTCTAGCCTCGCTCCAAGGCTTCAACTTCACAAAGAAATGTCTAACGCTTCCGGGAATACCTTCATTTTCAAGGTAATCACGGCTTTCTTACCTACCTCGTACCTCGGTCCTTCGGTGAATTTCCAGCATTTCCGGGCTTCATCGGTTTGATGCTTTGGTAATGTGTCGAAAATTTTCTCCAAGTTTTCAAACTTGGTGCGTATTCGGCCGACACATGGGCACCGTCATGTTCCCTGTCTCAGGTTGAGGAACTCCATCTCCTTTGCGTTTCTCGCATTCGCAGGAAAGTATTTGCCCAAGAATTTCTCCTTGAACAATTCCCAAGTGACCTCTGTTCCTTCGGCTTCTAATGCCCTTTGAGCTCCATTCCACCAGTCTTCGGCATTTCCGACAAGCACAAAAGTCGCATAATTTACCTTCTTGTCTTTCGCACAATTCATGCCACGAAAGACTTTTTCCAACTCCTTGATCCATAGATTAGCCTTGTCGGGATCAAACTCCCCCTTGAATTGCGGAGGGTTATGACGACGAAACTCTGCTAAGTTTTGCGCGTCGGCAGTCGCCTCAAGCTGTTGAGCAGCTCTTTCCTGTTGTTGAGCAGCGCGTTCATTTTGTTGGGCGATGACTTCAGCCATTCTCTGCATCGCTTCAATAGCAGCTGCCATACCACCACCTCTTGCCATCTTGCTCTTCTCTCAAATTAGATTACTGAAAACATAAGAAAAGTCAGAGGAATCCACTCAAGACACCCATCACAGAGATTCACACAGCACAAACAAGACAGACTCACACTCAAGACCCAAAGAAAACATAAACTGGGGCTCTGATACCAACTTAGTGTAACGCCCCTTTTTGGGAGGGAATGTCACATTGTTAAATAAATAAAATGCGGAAATTAAATAAACAAATGATTAAGACCCGGTTCATTTTAATTAATTAATGTTTAACCATGTGAGCAAAATTGGCAATATTTTTTTTTTATAATAACGATAATGCGGAATGTGAATAAAAGGAACGAATAAAACAATACACAGAAATTGCACCTGGATAGCATATATATATATATAAAATTTGATACAAATTGTTTTGTAGATACAAGCCTGGCCATCATCAAAAAACAAAACTATACCCACCCCAAGGGAAACATGCATATATACCCTCATGCATATACAAAATATACAAATTTCCAACCAAAAAGAAAAATACATCAGGCCCCCAAAACAAAAACATTGGCAGCCATCAGTAGCCACCAATGATCATCGACCCCTCAGATAAAAAGGGACTGATTCAGGATCCTTAGGAGGACCCTCATCAGGATCTTCCTCATCCGAGGACTTATCCATAGGAACCACGGGCGCGGGACGGGCCCGAGCGGTGGAATCAAACGAATCCTCCCGGGGGTGTAATAACGGGCACCCCACATCTCCCGATAGGCAGGTAAAACTCCAGGCGCAAGGTGAGGTAGCAAGTGAGGACAGGAGCCTCATGACGTCTCCAGGCAAGTGCTATCGACACGTCTCCCAAATACACGCAGCGGTCGGAGTTCAGGTTGATGTGCCAGCACTCCGGCCCTCCAAGGAAGGTCAGACGCACATCTCCCAAGAACCCACGCATACGTGCAGACATCGTCGCAGTAAAAGTCAATCTTGTGCAGGCCAGAAGCCGGGGAAGGCAGGATCTTCTGTCTCTTCATCGTCGTCTTCGATCAGTACAGGGTGCACATAAACAACAAATAATAGAAGCACAGGGAAAGAGGTAAGACATCCCACCATCAATACCAATACAAAGAACCAAGAACCGAACGACTGCATAACGCCCACGTAGCATGTAAAGGCAATAAATAAGCTTTTAAACGAGATAACCGGTCGAGGCAATCATTAATAAAGGTAATGAATAATTCATAATATCCGAGCGAGTTAAATTCGAGACGGTTAAATATCGTGTAAACAATAATTTTCGGATGACGAGAATATTCCACGATGCATGGACACAATATTCAATTTCTACTCCATGGAGCTAGACTCAAACAGTCGGAGAGAAAGATCGGAGACATGTACGTGACTCGGTACTGCGAGGCCGTGCTATGCATCAATAAATTTTCTCGTGCACAATCATGGCATTGCACAGACATCCTACACTAGATCACGATATAGGACAGTGTCAAGTCCGGATCGTCGGTGCGTTTGCATCGGTTTGCCCCACGGGCAAAGGAGCTACCAACTACCCATTGTGGAGAACCCACACCCCGACGCCCCTAAGGTCATAACAAGACCCACACTTGTCTATTCGCACCCGCACAAAGGGGTGTTCAATCTCCTAGGCAACTTGGCCTTACAACAGTCCACACGGACATTCACAATGCATAGGACTCTATGCATGAACATGTATGATCCACAATTTCATACAATAGCATAATATACCACATTTGATCAAGAGAGTGCAATAAGAAAATTTGCATCCAAAAAGAACCCAATATCAACATAATATCAATTTATAATTCAAGGAACATATTTTAGGTCCATTATGGATTTCTAAAATCTCTAAGTCTTATGAAAATCATCTCATTGGTTCATTAAGGTTTATGAAATCCTTAATCTCTTGTATTCTTTGATTACTTGTAATCCGAGTAATGGGTTATGGAATCTTAACCCAAATTTTCACCTAGAGGTCGTGGCCTTCCCAAGGTTTCAAGTAAGTCATGTTCACATCATTAGGTCCATTTACTTGTTATTTTGATCCAAGTTATTTGATTCTTATAATTACCTTCCAAATTTAGCTTATCTCCTAAGTCTTAACCACAATCCATCATAAAAATTATTGTTGCAAGTTTCCTGCTATTAATCTACGTTTAATTACTTGATTAATTCAAGTCTTGATATCTCAAATTTGTTATCTTTTCCCTCATTCAAGCCCTCAAAACCATGGCACTCAAGAGGGTCCTAGGTTACAATTTTCTTCTCACTAGTTTAGTCTTCCTTTACTTAATTTGCCTAGCATTATTCTTGACACAATGTCAACCAAAATTCTGCTCTTAAAACAGCCCAAAACCGTGGCACTCACCAAGGTCCAACAACCAGAATTTTGTCCACTTGGATCAACCTTAACTACTTGATTTAATTAGCCTTGCATTGGTCAAAATTTAAGCATCATTTCCCCTTCATTTTCCAGCCCAAAACAGCCCCAAAACCGTGACACATCCAGGGGTCCAGCAACCAGAATTTTCCAGCAAGCAATCATGGATTTCAATCACAAAATTACATGAATAATTAACCACTCAATCAACTACTCAAAGCTAAATTAAGATAACATTCAAGAAATCAATTTCAAGCAATTTCAAGAACAACCACCATGTGGTTTTTCTTCCAAAAATCAAACACAAGATTCCTAGTTGCTAAAGAGGTTGAGGAGGATTAATCTTCCTCTTACCAAGATGAAGAACCAGGAAAATTCCAAGAAGCACTCTTGATTTTTGGATTTGAAGCTCAAAAACCCTAGAAAATGTGGTCCAAGTTAGAACAATGTAATGATGTGAAAAAGAAGAAGAAAATGACCATTAAATCAAGAGGAAACCAGAAACGAAAATGGAAGTGAAGGTCTGAAATTTTTTCAGCCATGGAAGCTCACCTTCAAAGCTTGAAAAATGGTTGAAGATGGAAGCTTTCTTGAAAACTCCAAGCACAAAAGATGATGAGAAGGAGTAGGAGATTAAGAAAACATGGTTGGTGTAAATTTTTATGAAGGTTGGGGTTCTTGGGGGTGGCTGGCCGTATGGCTATGGTGGAGAGAAAGAAGAGAAGAAAAAATGGAGAAGAAGGAGAAGAATGGATGAGAGAGAAAGTGTTTGATAATTAATGAATTTGTGTAATGAAAATTAAATGAAACCAAGCAATATTTTGCCTTGCATGGGCTGCAATCAGCCGTGCATAGAGAGAGGGAAGAGAGAGGGAATTTGGCTTCCTTTGGAAGCTAACACATGTGGTCAAAGCTTGGGGTCAAAGCTTCTTAAGGAAGCTTGAATATTTAACTATTAAATTTGAATTAAAGTGATTTGATTAGACATAAAGCGAATTACACTAGGATAATGTGATAGTATTTTTATTACACACTATTATCCAATAGATAATAGTTACGATGACAAAAGTCAGTATTTAATTAATCTGACAGATAAATTTTTCATTTGTATTGATTTAATTGTATCAGTAAAGATTTCTCGAAAATTGTGAAACCTCGTAAACTGTGTCAAGTCTCGGGTTTAGTAAGATCCCCCGTCGACATGTCCATAGTCCAAGGTTCTCAGAGAAAACATCGCGTTTCTCTGGTTCTGCTCAGCGCGCACGCAAAACGAAGAATATATTAAAATATTCGACGTTTCCGAAAAATTCCCAGAAAATTCCCAAAAATTGCAAATATTATAAAACGACCATTCGTCATATAATTTTCTAATTTTCAAAGCACTACATTCGTTTTCCCGACTCTGCTTGAGTTTCACGCAAAACGAAGAATATATTAAAATATTCATCATTTCCGAAAAATTCCAGAAAAATTCTCATAAATCACAAATATTAGAAAATGACTATTCATGGTGAAATAATCAATTTCCAGAGTGTTACACTGGTCTCAGCAACTCTCAGCCCAGTGTGCACGCAAAACGAGAAATATATTAAAATATTCGTCGTTTCTGAAAAATTCCAGAAAAATTCCTAAAAATCAAGAATATTATAAAACGATGATTTATGAGCAAATATGTATTTTTCGGGATGTTACAAATAGCATGCATTAGAAATCCTATCACCTTATCCTAATGCAATCCACTTTATGTCAAATGAAATCCACTTTAATTCAAGTTAGTATACTTTTTCAAAGCTTCTTTGAGAACCTTTGACCACAAATGACCAAGCTACCCTTGGCTTGTAGGGGAAGCCAATTTCTGCCCCTCTCTTCCCCTTGTGTGCGGCGGCAATGCCCTTCATGGGAGGCAAAAGTTTGCCTCCCCACTTAACCTAACACACCCAGAATCACCTCATTTCAAACCTAACACTTTCTCTCTCTAATCTTCTTTTTCATTTCTCTTCCTTCTCTCTTCTCCTCCCCTCTCCAATCCGAAATTACAGCCCCATCCTTCACCATTTTTCTTCATCTTTTCTCTTCACCAAGCTTATTTCTACACTCACCTTTACTTCCCTTACCTTCTTTATTTAGAAAGTTTTTTCATTTTTCATCTTCACCTCCATTTTCTCTCTTCATTCTCTCTTCTTCCTCTTCTCAACCACCAAAATTCCAGCCACCATTAAAGATTATTCTTTTCACTTTTCTCTTCATAAACACCATTTCTACACTTCCCTCAACCTCCTCTATAACTTCTATTTGAAGGGTTTTCTTCAAAAACCCACTTTTCCCCCATTGTCATCCAAGACAAAGCTTCAAGTTTTAAGGTAAAGTTTTCATTTTTCTTCTTTCTTCTCTTCATTTTCGTGTTCCATGGCCTCATTGATGACCATGGATCTATTCTTTTCCAAACATTGATGTTGATTCTTTGTCTTGAGATTTTTAGGGTTTTTGGACCCCAAAACCGAATTCACCAAGAAGAAAAGAGGAGCCCATTTTCATGTTCTTCCTTTAGGTAAGAGGGAGATTACTCACTTCAACCATTATTGGTGGTGAGGGAACCTTGAGTGCTTGTTGATGGAGAAATCCATCTTTGTATGCTCACTTTATTTGGTGATTTTACATGTTTAAGTATTCTTGAATGTGATTAATATTTAAATGGTGATCTTGAATGGATTTGATGTGTTTGATATGTTTGATCATGTTAGGGTTGTTAAATGAAAAATTAGGAGTTTCCTACCCTAACATGGTGCCACGGTTTTAAGTGAAATTTTGGGATAAATATTGGTTTTTGTACACAAAGAAATAAAGCTTATGTAATTTAATGTTGAATGATAATATTGAAAGTAATGAATGGAAAATTTTAAGGGTTTGATACCAAAGAAGGAGGCCACGGTTTTGGCTTGGAAACATGAGAGATTGAATTGATTTTTATGAACTAAAATTAAAGTGATTTGATATCAAGAAACTAATACATGAAATGGAGAGAAATTGGAATTTTGAGAACCTTGAGGGACCACGGTTTTAGGGAGAAAATTTAGGGCTTAAATGATACCTAGGTGCATTTTTGGAGATTTAAAATCTAGAGACATGCATAATCTACAATGAGGTTGAAGAATTAAATTGGATGATAACACTTAAGAGGGCCATGATTTTGAAGGGTTAGTTAACCTGAAATTTTCATAATTGACCAAAGACTTGAGACTTGGAAAATAAGAATCCATAATATGAACATTGTAATAATTGATAAACCATGAACACCTATTGTTATTGAGGAATTGAATTAATTCCATGTGGAATAAAAACTAAGTAATTAGGTATCAAGAGACTAGTGCATAAAACAGAAGAAAGTTTAGAACCTTGAAGATTTGTGAGGCCATAGTTTTAAGGGTTGTTTAACCTAAGGAAATTCATAATTTATCAAGACTTAAGTTATTGGAAACGTTGAACCCTTAATAGGGAATGTTGATAATTGATGGACCATAAACATACATTGAGGTTGAGAAGTGGTTCCATATTATTGTAAGACCCTATGTGGGGCTAAGTATTTATTAATGAATTTCTTAAGGAAATTATGATGTATTGACATTGAGAATGATTATATACCATTGTGGTATTGTATATGATAAATGTATCATTGATATGATGTATTGATATTGAGAATGATTATATACCATTGCGGTATTGTTTATAATGAATGCATCATTGATAAATATACATGATTGGACATTGTGTCGTCATGCATATGTGTTATCCGTTGGACATATTTGAGAAAGGCGATGTATGCCTAGGAGTTTGAATAACACCTTTGTGTGAGTGTGAATAGACTAAGCGTAGGGTTATAGTGGTTGGCCCTGGGGACATCGGGGTGCGGGTGCCTCATCATGGACAGTTAAGAGCTCCTCTAAGCCGTGGGGTAGACCAATGCTAACACACCGATGATTCAGACTGAGATGCTGTCCTATATCGCGATCAACTGTTGAGGTGCCATGTATAAGCCATTGTTGCGAAAATAATTTTATGAGATGAAGCACTGTATTTTTAAAGGCTAACGATATATTGGCATTACTCCTTGATCATTCACTCTGAAAATGTTGATGTCTAGCTCCATGGAGTAAGATTTGTGGTACCATAGTGTATTGTGCATGGTTCATTGTCGGTCTCATAAATTGTTGAGCATGAACACTTGTGGCTGTGAAAATATCTATTCTATTCCTATAGTAATTGTCTGGATATTATACTGATTACTTGAGATATTATTGCGACCTACCTGTTGTTATTGATTTTTACTATTGCTTATAATTGTACTGCTTTGCTATAAATTCTACCATTATTGTTAATAAGTATCTCAACTGTATTGCTATGTGGGCGCTCTACGCCGTGTTGTTTTTTTACTACTATAATGGTAATGAAAGTTGGGTGTCTCACCTCTTTATTTCATTACTATGTCTTATATTGCGTTGAATAAAGATTGTGAAGAGTGCAAGTTGGATTTACTTAGCTTACTGTTGGAGAATCGACTTTTGTTTCATTGTGATGGCATCTGCACAACCTCCTCTCGTTCGCACGTAGATACAGTTTCATGAAGGCTCGAAAGCTTGGCATTTCGACCGTGACGCGGGACGTGTTACTTACATTGGGGACGTGACTCTAGTTCAGAGTGGTAATGATCCTGGAGCTGGTACGAACATCTCGTATGTTCCTATACGCGTGGAGTTCCCTATACCCATTGGGGAGATGTGGAGTAACCGCCACCTCTTCCCTAGAGAGGTTTCGGTTATAACATATGTTCGTGCTCCTATCCATTTGGACGTGTCGCAGGGACGAGTATTATCTATCGGAAATGAAGAGGAAGATCAGGTGCAGGACCATTCCATTCATGTGTTAGACTTCGGGGAAGGCCGAACTTTTATATGGTAGTTATGTTATGTGATGTAAAACCTGAGTTTAATATTGTTGTAAGCTATTTTATGCATTGATTATGGATATGTACTTTATATTAAAATAATCTTTGTATTTGTATTGTAAGTCAATATGATTATATTTCATATCGTGGCTCGTATTTTTTACTTATGGATAGTGGAAACAACTTAAAAGTTAAATAATTACTATTTGTGAAACTGTGACACGCCTGGATTTGGTGACTGTGGTGTAATGACGATTGTGCCGCGGTTATTATATCTAGGTGTGTTACATATAGACATGCTATCAATTAATAGATAACCACCACAAGCATATATCACAATGATATAAATATTAATAATACCATGATAATATATATATCAACAAAATGCGTATTGACTATGCCACCACAATTTGTATATTGACCATGCATATGGACATAATCCTACTCCATGGAGCTAACACAAATTCAGAGTGAATGATACAGAAGACATTTGCTTGTACTTCGTTAGCCTCAAATTCAAGTGCTATATATTTTCTCAGTTTTTGCGCATCAGGGCTTTGTACAAAATAGTCTACGCCATATCTTGAAAAGTATAGTGTATGTCGAGATCGTCAGTGTGTTGCATCGGCTTTCATGGCCCAGTGGTGCGACCGAATGACCACTTGTTACTTACCGCACCCTAGGTCCCCTAAGATCATTCATAGATCTACACTAAGCAGTTCGCACCCACACTTAGGTATAATTCAACTCCTAGGCCACCGGCCCATAACAGCCACTGACTGTTTAATGTTCAATGCTGAATGAATGACTCAATGCATAAATATATATTCATAATATGATTTTCCCACAACAATGAACCACCACCGGCGAAACCATTTATTAATATTTCCGAGACTAGTATGTCAACCCATCAGTAAACTTACTGTATTTTCAATCGTGTAATGCTTTTATCGCATTTTCACAATTGCGTAACAATCTAGTTACGTTTTCAAATTGAGTAAAAATATTTAAACGTTTTCTCAATCACGTAGTTCAAAAATTACCATTTTTGAATTGCGTAAAGTTTTATCACCATTTTTCAATCGCGTAAATCATTTCTTAACTTTCTAAACTTGATTTTGAACCCTTCCAATTTTAATATAAAATTCAAACTTTAATTTCTGTTTTTCCTAGGAAAAACTCCTTTAAATAATATTCTCTTACATTTATTCTAAAATCTGTATTATTTTAATTTAATCAAACATTAAAGAAATTCTCTTTCCATTTCCTTCACTAAAAATCCTTTAAACAAAATGCTTTAAGTTCTAAACTATCATACTAACTTATTCTCTATCATCATAACCGAAAATCACTTTTATCTAAAAAAAAACCTTATTCCATTCTTCTTAAACAAAACACTTTAAATCTCAAATCACCTTTAAAAACTCCTTTTCCATTTCTATTGCCAAAAATCATTCTTTGTCTAATAAAAGGTATATGTTTCCATATTCCTCTTAAAATCCTTGATTTAATTCCTTATCAAACTTCCTCTTAAGTAAAATACTTTAAATTTTGAAGCATCTTCCACACTTATTCCCATTTCTTTTGCTAACCACTCTTTTAAATAAAATACTTTAATCTTTACAACATTCTTCCAACTTATTCTTTATGATCATTGTCAAAAATCCATTTCTTTCAAATAATAAAATCTTATTCATGTCCTTTCTAAACTTAAAAATCTTTAACTCATATTCTTATTACCTAATCAACTAAGTCTACAATTAATAAAATATTTTTGACATGATTACCCCTATTTTTAGCTAGATGGCCATGAGCCATGGTGTTCACTGGAATCAAAATTTCTTTCCTTTTCCATATCGTTTCATAACATGCAACATATCAAAGTTCTATCATAACAAGTTTATACATATTGTCAAAGCTTTAACATCATATAAAGCAAATAAGTACAAACTATTTAACTCATACAATCAAGTAAATAAACCTATATAGCAAAATAAACAACCATAGAGATTTCATGCATCCTATTTATCATCATATAATCATACATAACTAAACAAACACAACTAGTTAAAATCACACAATCAAGTGAATAAATCCTCACATGGATTCTTCACTTGCAAACACAAATTTCCATTTATCACCACCATGTTTGGTCGATGAGGTTAATCTCCCTCTTACCTTAGATAATTGCTCAAAAATCCCTTGTATGCCTTCTTTGAGTAAGTCTCCACCACCCCAAGTTGTTCTTTAAAACAAAACAAACACACAAACTTTAACATCTAAGGCTAGACTAGGATCACCATGGATCCAAGTCATGGTTTAGAACTTTAAAATGGATAGAAACTTAAAGATCAAAGAACTTCACCTAAAGAGCTTCAAACTTGAGCTTAGGAAAAGTGAATGAAGATGGATGATTTAGAAGAAAGTCTCAACACAAAAGTGCCTTAGAATAACATATAGATTAAAGATGCAAGGTTGGATTAAATTAAAGAAGATGGGAAGAGGGATTTGGGGCTCTTGGCCGTGAGCTTTGTTGACAGAAAATGATGAGAATTTTGGTCACTTTGTTACATGAAATAAAAGATGATAGGATAGCTTAAGGAATTGAGTAACTAATTGTTGATCATCAACACTTATTCTACAAGTTTCTAAACCATGACACCTAGGGTTGCAAGATGTCAAAGATGATGAGATTAACTTAAGATATTTTTCTTAACCAAGATATTTTCTTAACTAAGATATTTTAAAAAAGATATTTAACCAAGATATTTTCAAGCATGTCCTAGAACCTCCTAGAACCACCTTGAAGCTCCTTGAACACTCTTGAACTCTCCTTGGCTATGAGTCACCCTTGCTAGATGAAGTGTCCAACTTCTCCACCATGTCTTCAAGCTTAGCTAGGAAGTTTTCCCTCCATTGGTCCATACTTTAAGTCGCCACTACATTTGACTTTTCAATAGTTTGTTAAACAAGCTTGCTCTCCTATAGGTGCACACAAAAAACTTGTCATGATTGTTCATGATGAGCTCTAAGATATTTAAGCTTATGGATAACCATTCATCAAGATATTTTTGGGTAATTATTATCCAATGGACAATAGCTACTACATTTTATTGTCCAATGGATAATAAAACGTACCTAGATTTTATTTTTCAGATAAAATCTTAGAAAAATAAAACTTTAAAAATTGTTCCCGGTTTCTGGTTTAGTAAGCTCCCTCGGCCCTATATTAACAGTTCAAAATTTTTTAGCCTGAAAAGTTTTATTTTTTCTGACCCTACTAAAAACTCACAAACAACCCAAAAATAGTAATAAAATAATTAAAATAAATCAAACAATTCACAAAAAACATAAAACTCATAAAAACTACAAATTACTGAAGTACGTGAAATTTTAGGTTTTTACAACGTGAATCACTAACACCGTAACATCAATGATGTCTCTGCGATATCCATATAAACAAACTCACGAACATCCAACATCCACAAAAAGAAGTCCCACGTCTCTGGCACAGTGCTAGCCACTAAGAGAAGAGAAACTCGTCATTCTCTCACTCATTGTTTTTGTCAAGTGCGGCTAGGGTTTGTAACATATGCCTTGACAGTCCTTTAGCAGTGCTATTTATAATAGTTGCTACCTTATGCGAGTGAGAGCAGCAGTAAGGTAAGTTGTGCAACCCTAGACTCATCTATTATGAGTCGGTCCATGATTGAATCCTAGTCTAACTTGGATTCTAATTGCTCCAATTTAGTCTGCTCTATATGTGCGATGCTGCAGGTTCTCATGATGTTGGCAATAATATTAAAATCCCATTTTAATATTACAAGCAATGAGTGGTATCTAGCAACACATCGCTACTACCCAAGTAATGAGAATGTCAGTGATTTGACATAACCTTTCTGTGATCAATGTTACCATGTAGTTTAGTCCCTTTGTCCAGATATCTAAATTGAACACAAGGCATAGAACATGTCACCCTTGTATAGTTCAATCTTTCATTTCCTGATACTCGAGTAGATGTAGAAAAAAAATGAGCTCAATATCTCATATTGACTCATTTGAGCATAGTCATGCATTTCGTAGTCTCACTCAATCAGGGGACCCGAAGATATCACTCCTGTTATATAAGAGGGACAAATCCCATCTAGGTCACTCACATCCCTCCACATGATTTGCAGTATGTCCAATAATTAACTTTATAATCACCTTGTTACAAATAACGTTTGATGGCATAAAAACATACAACTTCTCATGTAAGAATAGTAGTGATTTCAGGTAAAAGGACCACATACACCATTATCACTATGAGAATCACTTATAACACCCACGTAACAATCCACATAGCATTATCATGGCAGGTCAATCCAATACATTATTACTCTAATATATATCCATATGAAAACTTGATATCTCATTTCCATGACTCGTGAGATGTAGCCATCATTCTATGCACATACTAGTCTCAATGCATTATTGTCATTTTGATTAACAATAATACTTGACTAGGGACATTTAAGAATAGTATTTTGTTTCTATCTGATAAGATATCACGATCAAGTCATCCACTTGATATCCTATGGCATCGAACTTACTATTCTAAGAACTTTATTATGTATATCATAAATAACACAATAAATGAAATGCCTTATATATTAAATAAATAACATATACAATGTATGTAAGACTGTTAAAATAAATTGGCCTCTAGGGCATACACTAATAATTTATTATTTTTATCATTTAGTACACTTGCCAATATCACAACACAAGCATACACCAAGCATCAAGAAGGTATAGAGTGAAAAAAGAGTTATGCAAGGACAAACACCCCTACCTCAAGTCTCTAAAGGTTGATGCTCAAGTCTTGATCCTCTTGCTCTCCTTTGGTTCTTCTTCCTCTCCTTCTTCTTTTCCTCTTCTTTCTTTTCCTTCTCTCTTGTTTCTTCTAGCAATCGTGTGAGAAAAAAAGAAATGGAAAGAAAAGTCAAAGATAAAGGATAAGGGCGGTGGAAACAAAGGGGAGATAAGGATGGATTAAGATATTTAGCTTGAAACATTATATCTTTCAAGAATACTTTGATCATACAAACTAAGTTTCCTAACTTCCATAGGTATTATAGAAAATCCTAGAATTCATCTCAATTCCATTTTCATCATTCCATAACCTTCCATACACCTAAAACTATCACTTAAACTATATTATTCTTCCTCAAGTTAAATTAAACCTAAGGAAATAAACTAATAAGCCTGCAGGTATATATCTTAACCTACACTCATTACCAAAAAATTATTCATTCTTTACTTGATATCTTCAGAAAAGTTCACAATTTTTCAAGGTATTTGGTGTTACCCAAGTGGCTTCAGTACTCAAGAGGGGAGGTGAATTGAGTAATTAGAAATTTTTCGCAAAAGCCTTAAACAAATGAATTATACTAAATTTAAATAATAAAGGCGAGAATGAGATAAAGATAAGAAGAACAAATAATAATTAAATTGCAAGAATAAATAAAGTGCATAAAGATAAAAGATTAAGGGTAGAAAAGCAGTACGATATTTATCCCGGTTCGACCACCAACCACTTGTGGCCTACGTCCAGTCCCCGAAACACGATTCGAGATTTTTCACTATTTAACACAAGCTTAACAACGGTGCTTGCAACCTTTACACAACAGGGGATACCTCACCCTATTTACTAGAGGGATACCTCACCCCTTTGAAGGATACCTCACCTTCTTTACACCAAGGGATACCTCACCCTTTTACTAGAGGGATACCTCACCCTCACGAATTCACTAAGGGATACCTCACCCTTTTACAGAAGCAGAGAATAGATGAAAAATAAACTCTCACTTAGAGCAGATATTACAAGTTGAAGTGCTAATGAGCTCTCTAAAGGATATCTCAAGGTTTTGGCAAAGAGAGCACAGAAAGGAGAGAAAATAATGTAAAATTCATTTTCAGCCAAGCAAAAAATAATTCAAGTGGTTGGGGGTTTTCAGAAGAGACCCAAGGTCTGTATTTATAGAGCAAAGAAAGCAACTAGCCGTTGGGTGCCAATTAAGAAACCATTAAAAGCAAATATGGCCGTTGCTGCCATTTTTGAACGTTTCGTGAAAACCATTTCTGGAGAACGGTATTCGAATACCTTATGAGGTATTCGAATGCCTCTTGCCAAAACTCTTTTAAAAACTCGATTAAGGTTGGGTTATTCGAATACCGTTAAGGGTATTCGAATGCCTCATTTAAAAAGGTTCATTCTGAATCTAGGGTATTCGAATACCATATGGGGTATTCGAATGCCTCTGTTTTAACACTGGCACAAGAAAATATCGGTTTCCAAATAGGTTATTCGAATACCATAGATGGGTATTCGAATACCACTTTGAAAAACGAAAACGTTCAAACTTGAAAAACACTCTATTCGAATACCTAACAGGGTATTCGAATACCTCTGTTATAAAACCAGTTTTAAATGCTTTCAAATGACCAAAAATGGTTGTTTAATTTTAGAAAAACAATTTTGAAAACATTTCTTTGCAATGCCAATTAATGAGATATCCAATGAGGCTTTTACAAGGATCCTAAGACCTAAAGCTTATTCTTGAAGATCTTGGACTTGGTTTGTCTTCACGTTTGTTATCATCAAAACTATTGCTCATGATAGCTAGCCAATTACATTCTCCCCCTTTTTGATGATGACAAACTAACATTTGAGAAAAGCATTAGTTCATATAAATTGGAATTCACAAAGTTAGTTTAGAGATACTTACTCCCCCTCTTTTTCATAAGAGGTGATTTTCATCAGAGATATGCACAGCAGCTCCCCCTTACTTTTGGAATTCAATTTCTATTTTTGTTTTGACTTGTTCTTTTCTTGACTTTTCTCAAACAAAGACATTTAAACTTGTTCTCCCCCTTTTGTACATTTGATACCATTCTCCCCCTTTTGTCATGATCAAAAAGATGGGGCAAGTATTTTTCTCTCCCATTTTATCATATTAAACAATATATGCATGTCCTCAAGTTGAATGAATTTTGTCCATTTAAATTATGCTTGAGGTAGTGTTCCCCCTACAACAAAATTCGGAGTGCTTTCATTGGTATCCATTAATGTTGGATCCATAGGGGTTAGTCAAACTCATAAGCCAATAAGCATTTAAAACAATGAGGCAAAAGCAAAAATGATTCTCAAGGGCAAAAATATATTTATCGATTAATTTGGCCAAGAAATCACTTGTTTGATATCATTTGTTATCATTTGTTATTATGTTCATACCACTTTGATATCACTTGTTGTCAAAATGTAAAGCATTTACCACTTGTTTGATATCACTTGTCAAGATGTTCTAAGCATTTACTACTTGTTAACAAATTCTTATAAATCTGACATATGTCAATAAAAACATAGATATTAAATATTTCATATACCACTTATTGCACTTGTCCGTATATCAAAACAATAGCCAATTACATTTACCTTAAACATTTACCTTACAAAGGATTTAAATATGCAGCATATTCTAGAGAAAGATAAGGTGAAAGAGCAAGCAAAAATATGCATGTAAGAACATCATGTGATTTTCATATAAGGCATAAATGAAGGCTTGATGAAATAAGATTAAAACATGTTATTCATAGTTGGAATATATTTTTATTGCATATGTATAAGAAAAGGAAACAGAAACGAAACAAAGAACACGTCGTAAGATTTGCTTCAGTCATGTGGTATTCGAATACCTCTTGCCGTATTCGAATACCCATCACATTTTATAAACTCCAGAAGGAGCAAGTATTCGAATGCCTTGGAAGGTATTCAAATACTCCAGATAACATGTGAGAAATACTGATGTGATAGTTATCTGGTTATGCGAATAGCTATATAGTTATTCGAATACTCTAGCTTTATAAAGACATAAAATTGATGTACTGATGTATGGTATTCGAATACCATGGGAGGGTATTCGAATAGACCTATCAGAAAAACATAGATTTTTCACGTACAAAGCAATGGTATTCGAATACCACAGGGAGGTATTCGAATAACTCAAACACAAAAACATATAATTTACGTCCATAAGGTATATTTAAGATATGAAAACTTACCTTTTGATGGAAATACAAAGAAAATACCGTAAGAGAGCTTGCCTTATTATTTGCCATTATTTTCTTATCTGTTCCAATGATTAAGAGCTTATTTCATGGTTGCAACTTCAAGCTTCATTGAAAGGAAGGAAGAGAGCTTGAAGTTATTTCCGGTCTTGTGCTCGCATAGCCACTTTCAAAAATGCCGAAGTCAGTTCTAGGCTTTCAAGCACACCTGCAACACAATTTAATTTTTTGTTTTTGGTACCCAAATTTTCTTGGGTCCTTGAGTGTCAGTTTTGGGCAATGTACCCTTTGGAACCCAAACCATTTTTGTCCCAATTTTTGTGTTAACATTCTTTCTTGCATTGCATGTTGAAGCACTATGACCCTTCTTTCCACAGTAAAAACATTTGATAAAAGGACTACAAGAAGTGCTTGAATAAGCAAAGAAGTTTTTATAAGATTTATGCTGATTTTTCGGGTTATAATCAATTCCAGCTTTTTCAAAAATAACCCTTTGTTTTCCTAATAAAATATTTAAATTATCTTTTCCACATGTGAATTTGGCAAGGGTGTTCTTTAAATTTTCAATTTCGTTTCAAGCAATGACATGAAGAACAAGAATACGAAGTAGAAGCATGTGAAGAATGATATGAGCATGCATCAATTAATCCTAAAGTTTTATTTTCAATTTTTAATTCTTCAATCTCTTTATTTAAAATAAGAATTTGATTTTCTAAAGAAGAGATTTTTTTCTTAGATGAAGAAATTAATTTTGTAAGCCTAATTGTTTCGTCATGCAATTCTTCAAAGGCATCTTGTAACTCATCATAAGAAGGAGATAATTCAGAATTTACCTCGTTGTCGCTTTCTTCTTTTTCTTCTCCTTTGGCCATAAAACATAGATGGGCTTCTTCGCTATCTGAGCTATCAGTGGAGTCCATGTCGTTGTCATCCCAAGCTATGTAGACTCTTCTTTCTTTGGAGGGTTTCCTTTCAACTTTCTTTGGGGGAAAGGGCGGTCTTCTTTGTGTCCCCTTTTTCTTTAGGTACTTACCAAATTTTCTTACCAGAAGATTGAGATTTTGTTCATTTAGCTCAATGTTGTCCACGTCATCTCCATCGTCTTCTTCTTCATTATTGATAGTGGAGGTGGTGGCTTTAAGCGCTATCCCCTTTTTCTTTTATCGTTTTCTTCACTTTGACTTAGTCTGTTTTAGTTCCAATTCGTGCTCATGAAGTTTTCCAAAAAGAGTTGCTAATGACATAGTTGTTAGATCCCTTGATTCTGAAATTGCTGTTACTTTTGGTTGCCAAATCCTGCTAAGACATCTCAACACTTTGTTAATCAAATCTTCGTTAGTAAAATTCTTTCCTAATGATGCAAGATGATTAACAATGTGGGTGAACCTCTTTGCATTTCTTGAATGCTTTCTCCTTGGTTCATTGTAAATAATTCATATTCACGAGTTAGAGAATTGATTCTCGACCTCTTAACTTCACTAGTACCCTCATGGGTAACTTGTAAAGTGTCCCACATTTCTTTAGCAGTTTTGCAATTTGAAATTCTAAAAAATTCATCATGTCCCAAAGCTGAGGTAATGATGTTTTTGGCTACTAAGTTATTTTGAACTTTTCTTTTATCATCTTTAGACCAATCACTTCTAGGTGTCTCGGTTTTTACACCATTGACAACGCGTGTAGGTATAAATGCGCCATTTTCGACAGCATCCCACACATCTAGATCAATAGCCTCTATAAAGATTTTCATTCTTTCCTTCCAATATGCATAACCATCCCCATTGAAAAAGGGTGGTCGATTTATGGAAGTTGCTTCTGATAAAACATTTGATGAAGCCATGTACTCTTGAAGCGGCTAAGCTCTTTATACAAGAATCTAGCTCTGATACCACTTGTTACCCAAGTGGCTTCAGTACTCAAGAGGGGGGGTGAATTGAGTAATTAGAAATTTTTCGCAAAAGCCTTAAACAAATGAATTATACTAAATTTAAATAATAAAGGCGAGAATGAGATAAAGATAAGAAGAACAAATAATAATTAAATTGCAAGAATAAATAAAGTGCATAAAGATAAAAGATTAAGGGTAGAAAAGCAGGCACGATATTTATCCCGGTTCGACCACCAACCACTTGTGGCCTACGTCCGTCCCAGAAACACGGTTCGAGATTTTTCACTATTCAACACAAGCTTAACAACAGTGCTTGCAACCTTTACACAACAGGGGATACCTCACCCTATTTACTAGAGGGATACCTCACCCCTTTGAAGGATACCTCACCTTCTTTACACCAAGGGATACCTCACCCTTTTACTAGAGGGATACCTCACCCTCACGAATTCACTAAGGGATACCTCACCCTTTTACTGAAGCGAGAGAATAGATGAAAAATAAACTCTCACTTAGAGCGAGATATTACAAGTTGAAGTGCTAATGAGCTCTCTAAAGGATATCTCAAGGTTTTGGCAAAGAGAGCACGAGAAAGGAGAGAAAATAATGTAAAATTCGTTTTCAGCAAGCAAAAATAATTCAAGTGGTTGGGGGTTTTCGGAAGAGACCCAAGGTCTTATTTATAGAGCAAAGAAAGCAACTAGCCGTTGGGTGCCAATTAAGAAACCATTAAAAGCAAATATGGCCGTTCTTGCCATTTTTGAACGTTTCGTGAAAACCATTTCTGGAGAACGGTATTCGAATACCTTATGAGGTATTCGAATGCCTCTTGCCAAAACTCTTTTAAAAAACTGATTAAGGTTGGGTTATTCGAATACCAGTTAAGGGTATTCGAATGCCTCATTTAAAAAGGTTCATTCTGAATCTAGGGTATTCGAATACCATATGGGGTATTCGAATGCCTCTGTTTTGGCAACAATGCGTGTGAGAAATATCGGTTTCGAAATAGGTTATTCGAATACCATAGATGGGTATTCGAATACCACTTTGAAAAAGCGTTCAAACTTGAAAAACACTCTATTCGAATACCTAACGGGGTATTCGAATACCTCTGATTATAAAACCAGTTTTAAATGCTTTCAAATGACCAGAAAATGGTTGTTTAATTTTAGAAAAACAATTTTGAAAACATTTCTTTGCAATGCCAATTAATGAGATATCCAATGAGGCTTTTACAAGGATCCTAAGACCTAAAGCTTATTCTTGAAGATCTTGGACTTGGTTTGTCTTCACGTTTGTTATCATCAAAACTATTGCTCATGATAGCTAGCCAATTACATTTGGTTATTTAATCTGGCCCTTAAACACTTATTCACTGTTATTAAAAAATACCAAATTACCTCAATTAATTCTAAAAAATTAACCACTTCACATTCAATTCATGTGTGACCTAAAAATAATTTCTCCTTATTTATTTATCTTATCTAAGCAGTTTAGGTTCAAAACTGAGTTATTGTAAGTTATTTTTCACATTCAGTGTTATGGCAAAATGTCTAAACTAACTCAGATGGTCACTAGAATTAACAGGAAATTCATGCAAAATGTTATTGTACCTCTATAACCATATTCAAGACTAATAGATTAAGGAGAATGGTACACTATCCAACAATAGCATTATATAAGTTGATAATCGATTATCACCTCTTGATAATCAATTATCACATACCAGCAATAGCATTTTGCAAGTTGATAATCGATTTTCACCCACAAACATAGCATTCTGGAAATTGATAATAGATTATCACCACTTGATAATCGATTATCAAATATATTTCCACAACCAAAATGATCTCTAAGACATGGTATTCTCCTATTTGATTCCTAATATAAAAAAATCTCATTCCTTTTCATTCTTAAAATCAACACATCATCAAGACCTCAACATATGTATTCAATCCAAGATCCATGAGGCATAATAATGGAAGTCAATCCAATAAAACTAAGTCATCAACCATAAAATCCATAGAAACTTATAGGTAATTTTGAAATCAATCTTCTAATATGTATCATTAATTCAACTTATAGATTATATGAACAATTTCTTAAACTAATCCTCTAACATTGGATTTAGGAAACAACAGGAGAAATGAGTATATAAAAAAGCATAAACCCCTTCCTATAATCCTTTATTGATGGTGTTTCTAGTCTTTTACTTGTTCCTCTTTTTGTAAAACCCCTTGATTTAATAACCATGGCACAACCGCCATTATGCCACAGTCACTAAATCTAGACGTGCTACAACTCAATCCATACATTTGAAAATTTGATCACTGTGCATATATAGAAAATATGAGCCTCAATATGAAATATATTTATATTTAATCGAATTCAAAACATAACATCAGCTTAAATAAAGATACATTTCCACAATTCATGCATAAAAGTAACATATAACAATGTTAAATGTAAGTTTACATAGAGTAACTACCATATAAAAGTTCGACCTCTCGCAAAGTCAAACACCTGAAGAGAAGGATCCTGCACTTGATCCTCTTCCGGATCTCCAACAGATGAACGGAAACCCTTGAGACACGTCATGATGCATAAGAACCTGAATAGGTGACACAACCGAAACCTCTCTAGGAAAGAGATGGCGATCATCCCACAACTCCCCAATGGGTATAGGGAACTCCACATGCATAAAACGCTCTGCATCACGGTCGGAATGCCAGGCTTGCATGCCTCCATGGAACTGTATCCACATACAACTGAAGAAAACTTGTCCAGATGCCATCGCAAAGAGACAAAAGTCGATCCCAAACCAAACTAAGCTAATTCAACTCGCTCTTTCCGCAGTCTTTATCCCAACATAAGCATAAGACAGAGTAATACAACAAAGAGGTGAGACATAATACTTTCACAACCAATTATGGCAGTAAAGAAACATAACGGTGCAGAACACCCACATAGCAAAGCAACAATATTAAACAACAATAATCACATACGATAAAAGAAACATCAACAGAGTCTCAAATAATAAACAATAAAACAATTCAAATAATCATAACATCATTAAAACAGTAGTCCAATGATCATATAAATGAGTGCCAAATAATATGCTGACTTACTATGCACATGCACATGGTACCAAAAATCCTACTTCATGGAGCTAAACCAAATTTTAGAGATGAGCATTCCAGAAGATCTACCCCCCTCAATGACAGTCTATGCCAAACCATGAAAAGAATAGCGCTTGTCGGGCTCGTAATGAGTTGCAATGGTTTATCATGGCCAGGGGTATATAATGTGATAACATCATCATGAAATGAATCACTGCGCCTTACGCCCCCTAAGATCCATCATAGATCTCACTATCTGATTCTTGCTCAACTCATAGGCTCAAGCAGCCTTTTAATAGTCATCGACTGAGCAATTGTCCAAAGCATGTTAACTTAATGCATAATCATGTATATTCAACAATAATGATATACTTTCCATAACACGCCATAATTTGGCCAAGTTAAACATCAATAGAATTTTAGTCCTAAATATAGACCCACAACAGCATAGTATTAAGTTCTCAACAGTGATAACACACTTTTTGAGGTTCATTTCGGGGTTTCACTTTAACTTAACAATTCTTATGAAACCATTACAAAGTTTCGCTTTGATTAACGTTTCTTAGGAAATCATTATAAAGTTTCACTTTAATTACATCTATTATGAAATCATTATAAGGTTTCACTTTAATTAATATTTCATATAAATTCATTTTCTAGAGGGATTCTCTTGAAGTCCTTATTCAATCTTCATTCCTTTAGATTAGTCAAGTTCTTTAGTCTAATCAAATTATGCTTACTTAAAAATTACTCTAAGGTTTTATAAGTCTCACAAACTCTCTTGTTCTTCCCTTATGTTCAAAATCATTCTAAGTCATAAGATAAAGTCTTGTTCTTATTCTTTCCATTTTATGAACTCCTAAGGAATCTAAAATTTTCTAATCATCTAAGTCTCCATTTTGTGGTATTTTACCTTAAGAGGCCATGAGTTCTAGGGGTTTAGAAACCCAAAATTTTCATTTCTCCATTCATTAATATCCCTTTAATTAGTTAGTCTTCCAACTTACATCAATATTTTAAATCTTGGACACCCTATTTTAGGGCACATGGCCGTGAGCCTCAAGTGGAAGTGCAAGGAACCCTTGCTTCCCATTCATAATTCTAATTTATTACAAACAACCCAAGATTACCAACATACACCAATACACCCACAAAATCACACAAAAGCACATTAAATCCAAAGAATCAATAGAAAACTATAAAATTAAGAGAACAACCCATGTTAGGGTTTCTCACAATCCACATACAAACAAGTTTCCCACCACCAATAGAGGTTGAAGTGGATAATCTCCCTCTTACCAAGAGAAGACAACACAAAAGCAAGCTCCTTTCTCCTTTGAAATTTCGTCCTCCACCTTTAAGAAACCCTAAGAACATCAAACTCACAAGAAACACAATCAAGACTTGAAAAAGGTATCCATGATCATCAAAGTGACCACGGATTACGAAAATGAGGGGGAAAAAGGAAAAAGCCATGAACTTTTACCTTAAAGTTTCAAGCTTTAAGTCTTAAAGAGATGAAAATGAAAATGGTGGATTTTGATGATGGTCACAAAAGAGAAAATGTTGTAAGTGATGAGAAATGGTAGGAAATGAGGTTGGTTGGATGAAAAGCTTGGATGGCCAAAAATGGTGGTCTAGGTTGAGGAAGAGAAGAGAAAATGGAGAGGAAAGGTTGAGTTTTTGAAGATGGTCACCAAAGGAAAATGTCCTAGAATGGTGAGAGGAAACAAGAAATGTGATTTATTTTAGCAAGCTAATGGAGATGGTCTCCAATGGTGGCTACTACCGTGGGGTGGAGAGGAAGAGAGAACTTGAGAGAAAATGAGAGAAAGAAAGGATGGAGAGAGAAAATGATAGTTTTTGAAATGAGTAAATAAAAATGTGATGAAATGAAAACACAAATTTTGTCTCCCCAAAGTGGTGCATTGCTGTGGAAACAAGGAGAGAGAGGAGGGAAAAATGAGCTTCATGCATGCATAGGAAATTTCTAAGAAGCTTCCTTGAGGAGCTTTTGATTAAACAAATCATTCTTTTTGAAATAAAGGAGATTGGATGTGACATAAAGTAGATTTCCTTCAGATAAGGTGATAGGATTTCTACTACTATCTATTATCCAATAGACAATTGTCACAGTTAACAATACTAGTATTAATTGCCCAACGGGTAATAGAGCGTATTGCAAAAATCTTTATTCATCAGAACGTACCGTAATTTTATTTATCAGATAAAATCTCAAAAAACGTAAAATCTCGTAAATCGTGTCTAGCCTTGGGTTTAGTAAGATCCCCAGTCGACGTTTCCACAGTTCAAGGTTCTCAAGAAAAATATCTCATTTCCCAACTCTGCTTAGTGTGCACGCAAAATGAAAAATATATTAAAATATTCATCATTTTCGAAAAAATCCTGAAAAATTCATAGAATCACAAATATTATAAAATAACTATTTATCATGAAATTATCAATTTTTTGGGTTTTACACTATTGCTCCCTTATTGATGGTGTTATCTTCCTCTTCTTTCTTTCTTATTTCTTTTATGTTGCCTTACATGTGTGTGTGTGTGTGTGTGTGAAATGAAAAGTAAGAAAGTGCATATGAAGATATGAGGCTATGGAAAAACAAAAAGGAGATAAGAACAAAAGGGAAAATGTGTTGTCATTGTTAAGTGATGGAGATTTGTCTCTTAGGGATACTTTGATATTCCATTGATGAGTTTTCTAACTTTTGAAATTGGCTATTGACCTTTGAAGTTTAGTTTTGATGATAAAAAAACATAAAGATGTTGCAAGATCAAGTCCAAGACCTTCAAGAATAACTTTAGGACTTACATAATTATATAAAGGTATAAAGAGGTTCACACTAAAGCTCTAAAAATGATTTTCAAAGAACCAAAATAGCACACTTGTTTTAAGGCTTCAAAATAGTTTTTGGTTTCTTAAGAAATAACCGCTAAGTGCCCAAAAGCTTGTTAAAACATATAGAATCCATTGGCAAGTTTTTAAAAGCTGATTAAAATATTTTTCGAAAGGGTTTATTCGAATAAAGGATCTTTGTTCGCTCTTTTGCTTACCGCAAATGCATGGGTCACACTTATAATATAGTTCAAGAGTCGGATATCGTTCCCACGAGGATAATAGAACTTCTAATGCTAAATATTAACCAATAGCTTAAATAGGTCTATTCAAGAACATAAAAAATAAGGAAAAGTGCATTTAGACTAATCTAAAGACTAAAACCAATAAAGAAAAATTAAAGATAATGGTTAGAGATTATGGAATCCTTCTTCACCTCCTACTTCAATTAATAACTTGTAATCCCTCTAAGCAACATTAATGAATGAGTTAAATTAGCTTGAGAATCTACTTTAGTTAAAAGTCTATGTCTAGGTCAATCAACCATGCTTCATTTACCTAAATCACTATGTTTCCATAAGAACTAAAGTAAAAGCCACTCATTAAGATCTATTCTCAATCAATTACTATGCATGGCTAAGAGGTATATATCTATCCCGTTAGCGAATCAACTTATTCAAACCAATTAAATGAAATCAAACATGCATCAACCATACTTATGATCTTAAATCCAAATTCCTATGTCTAGGTTCATTAGATTTTAATAAATCACTTAAAAGTTGATCAAACATTCAAGGGCATTAAGAACTGTATGATTGAATAAAACCAAACATCAATATAAACCCGAAAAAAGATAAAATTATTAATATCCATACAAGGATTCAAAGTAATCCCTAAATACAACTTAGCTACTCATTGAACACGAAAACATAACTCAAAAATCATGTTCATGATATAGAGAAGAGAAGAAAACAAAGGGAGTAGGAAGGAAGCTCATTGATATGATCTTTGATGCTTGAATCTCCTTCCATAAAGAAGATTGCCTCTAACCTTGCTCTTCTGGCCTTCTCTCAACCTAGAAATAAATTCCTAGTCGCAGCTTTCTATCTAGAACTGAAAACCTAACTAGCCTCTCTAAAGAAATCTGATAAAAGAGTATATGTAGGCCCTGAAATCTGGTTCACGTTGTGGCATTAACAAGACTACGCTGCGACTTGTGTGTAAATTAGGTCACCATGTTGCAAAATTAACAAGCCTACGTCGCGGCGTGCAAATTTCAGAGCTATCTGCCAGAAGCAAGGGATGCACTATGCCATGACATTAATATGCCTACGCCACGACGTTACATGTTGATCTTTACACTAGGCTTTCTCTTGGTCTTTTGCTACCAAAGTTAGTCCAAAACTTCCATTAATCTGCTTATTTACAGCTCTTCCTGCAATGGAGAAATTACCAAGTTACTAAAAGTTACAAATCTACTTAATCAATTATAGAATACGCATAATTTACTCAGAATCATATAGGACGGTATCAATGTTGAATTTGACAAGAATAAGCATAAAATCTTCCATATATGCATACTAACAAGGACTTTAGCTATTAAATAGAGCATGGATATAGGGCACAAATAACTACAAATTATGGAGTTATCAATCCCTTATTCGAATAACCAAAGTCAGAGAAGTCAAGAATTCCATCTAATCAAGCTTTATTTGAATAAAGCCCTGCTTTATTCGAATAAAGGTTTAAAATAAGCTTGGCACATTTTGTTTCAAATGATGTATTCGAATAACACAATTGTTATTTGAATAACAGTGTTTTGCATAAACCTATTTTAAAAAGGTTTATTTCAATAATACTTGTGTTATTCGAATAACACGTTCTAGAACCAAATTTCCTCTATGTTATTTATAGCTTTATTCAAATAACAAAACTATTATTCGAATAAACTTGTTTTCCAAAAACAAAAACAATGGCTAGTTTGAAGCATTTAATGCTCCAACCAACCCCCCAACGACTCTAATCTTTAATGGGCTATAAATACAAGTTCTTGGGCATTAAAGACAAGTTGGAAATCAATATGATATTCATTGTTAAGCATTAATATGAGCTTTCACAGCCATTTCCATAAAACCTCTGTTTTGAGCATTAAAGTGTGAATCTATATACCCTTTGAGCTTTAATTTGTATTATCTAATCTTGTGAGAGTTTCCTTTTATTCATACTCTAATTATTTTTATAAAGAGGGTGAGGTATCCCTCAAAGTTGCAAACGTGAGGTATCCCTTGTTGTTGAGGCTCAAGCTCAAAAGGTGAGACATCCCAAGGTGTTGTTGAGTGCTCGATTTTGTAAAGGTTGCAAGCATCTGATCAAGCTTGAAGTTTTAGTGAAAAATCATAAGTGATTGCTTGAGGACAAGACATAGCTCAAAAGGAGTGGTTGAACTAGAATAAATCTTGTGTTTGATCTTCTAAACTCCACTCCTTTATATTTGTGTATTTATTTTATATGCTTGTTTGAATACTTTCTATCTTGGTTCATTCATTTGTGAGTGAAAGTATTCAATCTTATCTATCCATTCATCTCAATCAATTAGTAGTTTCAACGAAAATTGATATTCAAGTGCTTTGTGAAAGATTTGCGAAAATATTTTATAAACTCAATTCACCCCCCTTTTGAGTTGTGAAGCCACTTAGTAACAAATGTTATCAGAGTTAGACTCTTGTGAAAAGAACTTAGCAGTTTCAAAAGAAGTGATGGCTACTTGAAATGATTTTTCTTTATAAAGTTCTTCTATAAATAGACCACCCTTTTTCAATGGGGATGGTTATGCTTATTGAAAAGTGTTGGTTGTGGCTTCTTAATACTCAAGAAGGGGGGTTGAAATGAGTATGATAACTTTTCGAAGTTTTTTTTTTTTGTAAAAACTGATTCTTTTCTTTAACTAAGAAAAAGATTTTGTCAACCAACAAACCAAAATGTGTTTTTGCAAGATGTGTTTCTACCAAGACTTGAAGCTTATAAAAAAATCATGCAAGCATCCCTAACATATTGCTTAATTCATACATTCAACAATAAAGCAAATAATGAGTTAAGGGATAGAGAAAATTGCAAATCGAGTTTTATCCTGGTTCAGCTACCTCCTATGGTAACCTACATCCAGTCCCCACATCACTGTGAGTTTTGTCCACTATTAAAAATCAATATACAAGATTCTTTACACAAGCTTCACTTCTAGGTTCCTTCTACCCAATTGACAGCTTTTTCCAGTCAAAGCAATCTTGTAATTCCCACAAGAGTTCCTTCTACTCTTGCACAACACCAAGAGTCCCTTCTACTCTTGATTTAATCAACGAGAGAACCTTTTCTCTTATCTCTCTTTTACAATATGAAAAGATTGAATCAGATTCTAAGAAATTAGATATTACAATTTGAAGTTCTACGGAAAAAATACTCAGTTTTTTTCAATGAAAAGCTCTCTTAATATTTGTGTGTTTGATTTCAAGTTTTGAATGAATTGTTATTAAGAAAGTGTTTGCCAATGTCCTTATATAGGTATATTTCAAAATAGATCTGTTGGACACACTTTACAAGTCAATTAAGATCAAAACAAACTTATCTGAAAAATTATGTTATCAGTCAATCGATTAGTACACAGATATATTAAACAAAATTTCACTCTTACAATGTATGTACATCGATTACCTAATCGATTGTGTTCTTGGATGTTCTTGATCTTAAGTGATACACACATGAGTACATTGATGTTGTTCTTGAGAAACATTTGCATTTTCAGCCCAGAAGTTCATACATCGATTACCTAATTGATTGTATGGCTATTTCAAAAAGTCCTTGCTTCTGTTTTGGCTTATGCATCGATGTACTAATCGATGTACAGATGCAAAAGTGCATACTATTCAAGGAAGTCCAGAATCAATCGATATATACATAGATGTATAACACTTATACATAGATGTACACTGAGGTTTTCATTAAAAGTTAGTTAATTAACTGAAAGTACATCGATGTACACATAGATGTACAGACTTATTAATTAACCTTTCTCATTCTTAGTCCATTTTTATTTTTGAAAACCATTTTTACTTATTTTAGAGAGCTTAATCAAAGAGTTATACTAAGTCTTTTCTTTACAAAAAACTTCCTAATGATCTTCCTTGAATTCCTTCTTCATGATGCTCCTTCTTCAAGTTTTCCTTCATGATCCTTGTATTGAAATGCTTTGTTCCATGATCCTTTGCATCCACTTTTCTTGCTCCATTAAATCTCATTGAAAAAGTCAAGCTTGACAAGTAGTTAGTGAATCAAAGTAATAATTATGTTAAGTTTAGTCATTAATCAGAACATACTAGGGTCATTTATCCACAAACTCCCCCTTTTTGATTGATGACAAACTTACCATACATAACATGTTTAACATTCAATATATCTTAGGAAGTAATTAGAAATATCAGAGTAACAAAATGCAACAGTTGTTTACCATTTACTCCCCCTATCTAATTGACAATTCTTATCATTTGAACATGTATAGGATCATTGCATCATTATGTTAGATCATTAGTTCAAGTTGTTTTATTTAGTATATACCCGTTCTCCCCCTTTGTTATTATAAAAAAGAATATGTGTGGGAGATTTAAAGTATAATAGCATGTAAAACAAGGTACATACTAGACATTTAACCATTCATTGATATCAAAGATTCATTCATTCATATCAGCATAATCAAAACAAGTTTTACAGTCATTTATATTCATCATTGTTCAAAATAAATTTAAATTGAAAACAGTAGAACAAACATCAAAAACAGCATGCTAACATCATTATAGACACACTTAAGATACCTTAAGATCTAAACATCTTCATTGGTCCCTGGTTCTTCAGTGTGCGGTGAAGCTTGGGCTGCTTGTTCTTCAAGATTACCTTGCTCTTCAAGTGCAGCAGTAGCAGCTTCTCTAGCTATGTTCACAACATCTTTAGAAGTGGGATGAACTTCTGGAGGTGCAGTGATGGAAATGCTAAGATTTTGATGCAAAGTGGCCATTTGGCCTTCTAATGTGTTAAGTCTGATACTCAGATAATCAATAGACTGTTTCAACACTAGATGATGTTTAATTTGCCTAGCCTCAAAGTTCTGAAACATTTGCAGCAGCTTGTCTATCTTGCTATTCAGCTCTGAGTTGTCCACAACAGCTCTTGGCTCTTCACCAGCTATCCTAACCCACTTTCTATTTACTTTAGCAAGCTTCATCTTGCTAATGGTCCCTTCACCAAACTTGTGAGTGACCTTCCTAGTCTGAAACCTCTCTTCATTATCCAGAGAGACTCCAAAATGCTCCAGTAGACTCACCACTAATCCAGGATAGGGTAGGGTAGCTCCACTGATTTTGCAATCCAGCATGTGCCTAGCAATTATGAAGCTCCAACTCATCTACTTCTTCTGTATCATAGCCCAGAGCATCAGAATATCATTGTTCTGCAACACAACATGATTTTCAGATCTTGGTAAAAGCATCCTGCTCAGCACATATTGTAGGAGCCTATGCTGAATGTGCATAGAATTGATGTTGATCAGTCTTCCTTCTGGTGCATTTTCAACTAGAAGCACCTTCCTTGCTTATTCCTTGTCAAAGTTCTTGATCCATACACTGTCAGGTCCAGTACCAGCAAGATTACTTCCTTTGTAATCTAGTCTAGTAAACTTAGCAAACCCATCAAAAGTCATCTCAATTCTTGTGTTCTTCACCTCAGCAGAAAATCCGTCATTGTCCATCTTAAATGTACAGTAAAATGCTTTGATCAATCTAGGGTAACTATCACTCTTGATTTGCAAAAATTTACTCAGTTTATACTCCTCTAAATTCTTATGAAAAGTAAACTCTTTGGCCTCGAAATAGTTGAAATCTATAGTCCTAGCCACATGAATATCCCTATGTTTAAAATCATTCTTATAAAGCATGATGCACTCCTCATCAGAAAAATACCTCTTGAGAAGTTCAATCTCAGTGACTCCTTCATCATCTTATTTTTCTTCCTCTGTCCTCTTTCTCTTCTTTTGAATTGTCTTCTTTTTGGGTGTTTCCTTCACCACTTTCTTCTTCTTTTCTTGTTTCTTGGGTGCTGGTTTTGAAGATTCAGCTACCTTCTTGCCCTTGTCTTGTGTCTTCTTCAAGCTTTTGATTGAAAGCTTATCAATCCTTTGAGAAGCTTGGGTTTTCTCAGTTTCTTTTCTTTTAGGGCGTGCAGGGGTTGCTATGGGTGAAACATATTGAGGTGTGGAAGATTGAGTTGAGGAGGAAGATGTGGAGTTAGAGGGAACAGGTGTAGAGGGAATAGGTGTAGAGGGTCCAAGTTGCTTCACACGAGCCATTAGAGATGATTTCAAACTCTGCTAGGGTTTGGGTCTTTGAAATTTGGATTTGAAAAATGAAAGATTTGGAGGGAAGGGTTGAAATTTATAAACCCAGATCAGTCAATCGATTACCCACTCGATGTATTAAAGTGTTTTTCCTCCTGTACACATGTGCTAATCAATGTACTTAGCATCAGGATTTGAATTTTAAACCAGGTACATCGATGTATTAATCGATGTATTAACTAAGTCAAAGAGTACCAAGTTCTGAAAACTTGAACTCAATCGATGTGTGAATCGATGTATAAGCAATTTTAGAGAGTCCAACAATTTCAACATACACCCAATCGATGTATAGGGTAAGTCAGTGAGTCCTAAATTTTGGAACTATCACTCAATCGATGTTACAATCGATGTATATGATATCCTGTACCTAATTGATCAAAATAATTGATTGTCTAATCGATGTATAATGACTTCCAGAGAGTCATGTTTTCTAATTTTTGAAGTCAATCGATGTACAACATTGATGTTCTAATCATTTTAAGTCTATATTGCTTGTATCAATCGATTATATAATCGATGTAAGGGCACTTACAACGAATTTCTAAGTTTGTACATAGATTACCTAATTTGTGTACCAACTTTTAGATTAGGGATTTTGCCTAGACAAATTGATTGTTTAATCGATGTACAAACATTAATCATCAAATTATCATCCATTCAACATTCAAAGCATCAAGCATAGGTAGGATTAATTATTCCTAAATCTCTTCTTATGTAGAAAAAGCTTTCTTTAGCTAATGGTTTAGTAAAAATACTAGCTAATTGCTTATATGTATCAACATATTCAATGATTATATCTCCACTTTGAATGTGATCCCTTATGAAATGATGTCTTATCTCAATGTGTTTGGTTCTTGAATGCATTATAAGATTCTTAATGAGATTTATAGCACTAGTATTATCACATCTAATTGGTACTTTCTCTAAGAGAATGCCATAGTCAATAAGTTATTGTTTCATCTAAAGAATTTGTGCATAACAACTTCCTGCTGCAATATATTCTGCTTCAGCAGTTGATAAAGCCACACTTGTTTGTTTCTTACTAAACTAAGAAACTAATGAGTTTCCTAGAAGGTGGCAAGTTCCACTAGTACTTTTCTTATCTAACTTGCATCTAGCAAAGTCAGAATCAGAATATCCTACTAAGTTACATGTTGATCCTTTAGTATACCAAATCCCATTTCTTTAGTTCCTAATAAGTATTTCATGATTCTTTTTAACGTAGTTAAGTGTGATTCCTTAGGATTAGATTAGTATCTAGCACACATATAAGCACTGAACATTATATTAGGTCTACTTGCAGTTAGATAGAGTAAGGAACCAATCATACCTCTGTACTTAGAAACATCTACTGATTTGCCTTTCTCATCTTTGTCCAAGTAGCATGATGGACTCATTGGAGTAGTCATTTCCTTTGCATCCTCTATTCCAAACTTCTTCAATAGTTCTTTACAGTACTTAGTTTGGCTTATGAAAGTCCCATCATCACATTGTTTGATTTGTAGTCCAAGGAAGAATGTAAGCTCTCCCATCATAGACATTTCAAACTCATTTTGCATTAGTTTGGAAAACTTCGTACACAAAGATTCATTAGTAGTGCCAAATATAATATCATCAACATAAATTAGACCAAGTAGTATGTTTTGTGCTTTTCTTTTAGTGAATAGTATTACGTCAACTTTTCCTCTTATAAATCCCTTTTGAAGTGAGAAATTACTTAGCCTTTCATACCAAGCTCTTGGAGCTTGTTTAAGTTCATACAAGGCTTTAGTGAGTTTATACACATGATTAGGAAATTCACTTATTTCATATCCAGGGGGTTGACCAACATACACTTCTTCTTGTATATATCCATCTAGGAATGCACTCTTAACATCCATTTGATACAATTTAAAATCCATGACACATGCATATGCTAACAACATTCTAATGACTTCTAATCTAGCCACAGGTGCATATGTCTCATCATAGTCAATTCCTTCTTCTTGATTATAGCCTTTTGCTACTAATCTAGCTTTATTCCTTACTATGATACCATTTTCATCAAGCTTATTCCTAAATACCTATTTTGTACCAATTATTTGTTTATCCTTGGGTTTTGGAACAAGTTTCCAAACTTTATTTCTTTCAAACAGATTAAGTTCTTCTTGCATTGCCATAGTCCAGTTTTCATCAATAATTGCTTCATCTATAGTTTTAGGTTCAACTTGTGATACAAAAGCCATATTATTGCATGCATTGCTTAAGGAATGTCTAGTGGTTACCCCTTTGGATATTTCACCAATTATGTTGTCCAGAGGGTGATTCCTTACAATTTTCCATTCTTTAGGTAGATCTTCATGTTGAACCTCTCCTGGAATTTCCACTACTTCATCCACTTTGGCATTGTCCTGCTTTTCCTCAAGTTGAATCTCTTCTAAAGTTTCTGCAACATCATCAACAAATTCCTTTCCTAACCTTTTGGGGTTAGTTTCATCAAATGTAACATGTACAGATTCTTCAATTGTTTGTGTTCTTTTATTGAAGATTCTAAAAGCTTTACTAGATGATGAATAGCTAGAAAGATTCCTTCTCAGCTTTAGGATCAAACTTTCCTAGATTGTCCTTTCCATTATTTTGTACAAAACATTTACAACCAAAGACATGGAAATGTGAAACATTTGGTTTTCTACCTTTATAGAGTTAATATGGAGTCTTTTTCAAAATTGGTCTAATCAAGACTCTATTCATTAAATAGCAAGTTGTGTTTACAACATCTGCCCAAAAATATTTTGGCATGTTTGAGCCATTCAACATAGTTCTTGCTATTTCTTCTAAAGATCTATTTTTCCTTTCCACAACTCCATTTTGTTGTGGAGTTCTTGGAGCAGAGAAATTATGTTGAATTCCCAACTCTTCATAGAAATTATGAAATTCTTCATTTTGAAATTCTCTACCATGATCACTCCTTATAGAAGTTATTTTCATGTCTTTTTCATTTTGTACTAGCTTAGCCATTTTCTTAAAGGCTGTAAAAGCTTCATTCTTATGTGCTAAGAAGAAGGTCCATGTAAATCTAGAGAAATTATCAACTATAACTAATGCATACAAATTTTCCCCAAAACTTTTGGTCCTAGAAGGTCCAAATAAGTCCATGTGCAGTGGTTGTAAAGGTCTTTCAATTGAAACTATATTCTTAGCCTTAAAAGATACTTTAGTTTGCTTGCCCTTTTGGCATGCATCACATAAACCATCTTTTGAGAACTTGGTGTTAGGAAGTCCAATTACTAATTCTTTAGAAATGAGTTTGTTTAAATGATCCATATGAATATGTCTTATTCTTCTATGCCATAGCCAATTCTCCTCTTCCTTAGATATCAAACAACATACATCACTAGCAGAAATACTCTCTAAATCTATCATGTATATGTTATTCAATGATTACCTATCAACTTTGCACTACTATCATGCTTGTTTTCTATAATGCAACTACTAGAGTGAAAGAATACCTTATAACCTTTATCACATAGTTGGCTAATGCTTAGTAGATTGTGCTTGAGCCCTTCCACATATAGTACACCTTCTATCTTGGTAGTTGTGCTTCTTCTAATTATTCCAACTCTTAAGATCCTTCTTTTGTTGTTATCACCATAGGTGACACTTCCATCTTGTTTGTGAGTGAAGGATGAGAACCTTCTGATATCTCCAGTCATATGTTTGGAGCAGCCACTATCAAGATACGAATTGGAACTTTTGGCTCTCAAACACACCTACAAAACATATTTTAAGCATTTGTCTTAGGTACCCAAATTTTGTTGGGTCCTTTGGTGTTAGTCATAACATATGTTCCCTTGGGAACCCAAATTTGTTTAACACTAATCCTTGAAGGATTTCTAAAATAGCATGTAGAAGTTGTATGTCCTTTTCTTGCACAATAGAAAAATTTAACAAAAGGACTAATAGAGGATTTAGGTGCAACAAAGAGTTTCTTAAAAGCCTTTTCATACAATGCTGGTTTATAGCCTATTCCAGCTTTGTCATATACTCTTTTTTGTTGTCCTAATATGGCATTTATATTATCTCTTCCCATTGTAAATTTAGAGAGAGTGGTTTTCAGTTTTTCCACTTCTTTTTCCAGAATATTGCAATTAGAACATGTAGAACTAGATGCACTTAGCTTATTGTTCTTAGCTTCTAATTCTTTAATCTTAATTTGATGAATGCATAATCACTACATTGTTTAGCAATGACTTTCCTAGGTGACATTAATTGCTTAGCAATTTTCAGATATTCACTATGCAATTCATCAAAAGCATCTTGTAGTTCATCATAGGTAGGGGGATTTCATTTACTTCATCTTCATTGTCACTTTGATGGTTAGTCATGAGACAAAGATTGGCCTTTTCTTCCTCAGAATCTTAAGAGGAATCTATATCATTTTCCTCCCAAGCTATATATGCTCTTCTTGGCTTTCTATTCTTCTTGTCCTTGGACTCATGATTGTCATGCTTGTCCTTCTTTTGAAGTTTAGAATACTCATTCTTGTAATGTCCAGGTTTGCCACATTCATAGCACTTCACATTTGATGTTGAACTTTCAACTTTTGAAGTGTTCTTCTTGGAAAAGAAGTTTGAAGGCCTTTTGTCGAAGGTTTTTTTCTTTTTGAGGAATCTCTTGAACTTTCAAACTAGTAGTCCCATATCCTCTTCAGATTCACCATCTTTTTCAACTTCATCTTCATCACTGTCAAGACTTTCGTTGGAGACATGTGCTTTAAGTGATAAGTCTCTTTTCTTTTGTCCTTCTCTTCATGGTCATTCATTCTATGCAACTCCATCTCGCGCTCTTTAAGTTTCCTAAATAGTGTAGCAATATTCATGGTTGCTAAGTCCTTTGATTCAGCTGTAGCCGTAATCTTTGGTTACCATTCTTTTGTCAAACATCTCATAATCTTGTTGATTTGTTGTTCATTTGAAATGTTCTTTCCAAGTCCATTCAGTTAATTCACTGTGAGTGAACCTCCTTTGTATATCATTGATGTCTTCATCATTCTTCATGTGAAAGAGTTCATACTCATGCATGAGTGAGTTCATTCTTGCTCTTTTTACATCACTGGTTTCCTCATGAGTATTTTTGCAGCGTATCCCACATTTGCTTGGCTGTTTTACAATTTAAAACCCTGAAAAATTCATCATAACTCAAGGCAATAGTTATAATATTCTTAGCTTTAGCATTATAACCTACTTTCTTTTTGTCCTCATCATCCCATTCACTTCTAAGTTTTTTTTTCTTGGTGCCATTGGAATCAAGAGTGTGAGGAATGTATGGATCATTCTCAACAGCATCTAATACATCAATGCCACTTGCCTCAAGGAATATTAACATCCTTTCTTTCCAATACATATAGGCAGTGCCATTGAAAGCAGGGGGTCTTGCCAAGGAAGCCCCTTCTCCCAAGATGTCATTTGAAGTCATCCCCTTAAGTTGTTAAGCTTTACACAAGAGTGAAAGCTCTAGTAACACTTATTGGTTGTGGCTTCTTAATACTTAAGAAGGGGGGGTTGAATTGAGTATGATAACTTTTCAAAGTTTTTTTTCTTTTTTTTTTTGCAAAAATTGATTCTTTTCTTTAACTATGAAAAAGATTTTGTCAACTAACAAACCCAAATGTGTTTTTACAAGATGTGTTTCTATCAAGACTTGAAACTTATAAAGAAATATTAATAATAAGGTTGATTTCAGATATGAACAAGATCAAAAGCTAATCAAATCATGCAAGCATCCCTAACATATTGCTTAATTCATACATTCAACAATAAAGCAAATAATGAATTAAGGGATAGAGAAAATTATAAATTGAGTTTTATCCTGGTTCAGCTACCTCATCTGGTAACCTATATCCAGTATCACTGTGAGTTTCGTCCACTATTAAAAATCAATTTACATGATTCTTTACGCAAGCTTCACTTCTAGGTTCCTTCTACCAAATTGATAGCTTTTTCCAGTCAAAGCAACCGTGCAATTCCCACAAGAGTTCCTTCTACTCTTGCACAACACCAAGAGTCCCTTCTACTCTTGATTTAATCAGCGAGAGAACCTTCTCTCTTATATCTCTTTTACAATATGAAAAGATTGAATCAGATTCTAAGAAATCAGATATTACAATTTGAAGTTCTACAGAAAAAATACTTAGTTTCTTTCAATGAAAAGCTCTCTTAGTATTTGTGTGTTTAATCTCAAGTTTTGAATAAATTGTTATTAAGAAATTGTTTGCCAATGTCCTTATATAGGTATATTTCAAAATAGATCCGTTGGACACACTTCACAAGTCAATTAAGATCAAAACAAACTAATCTAAAAAATTATGTTATCAGTCAATCGATTAGTACACAGATGTATTAAACAAAATTTCACTTTTACAACATGTGTACATCAATTGCCTAATCGACTGTGTTCTTGGATGTTCTTGATCTTGAGTGATACACACATGAGTACATCGATGTTGTTCTTGAGAAACATTTGCCTTTTCGACGCAGAAGTTCATACATCGATTACTTAATCAATTGTATGGCTATGTCAAAAAGTCCTTGCTTCTGTTTTGGCTTATGCATTGATGTACCAATCGATGTACAGATGCAAAAATGCATACTAATTAAGGAACTCCAGAATCAATCGATGTATACATAGATGTATAACACTTATACATAGATATACACTGAGGTTTTCATTAAAAGTTAGTTAATTAACTAAAAGTACATTGATGTACACATAGATGTATAAACTTATTAATTAACCTTTTTCATTCTTAGTCCATTTTTACTTTTGAAAACCATTTTTACTTATTTTAGAGAGCTTAATCAAAGAGATATACTAAGTCTTTTCTTTACCAAAAGGTTCCTAATGATCTTCCTTGAATTCCTTCTTCATGATGCTCCTTCTTCAAGTTTTCCTTCATGATCCTTGTATTGAAATGCTTTGCTCCATGATCCTTTACATCCACTTTTCTTGCTCCATTAAATCTCATTGAAAAAGTCAAGCTTGGCAAGTAGTTAGTAAATCAAAGTAATAATCATGTTAAGTTTAGTCAACAATGACATCAACAATGACACCAGCCACTCTTTTTGGAAAGTTTCAAAAGCATGAGATAGTACTAAATAGGCTCAATAAAAATGAGGAGCATAACAAAATGAAAAAAAGGATTGCTCTCAAAAGCACCTCCTCCACAATTAATGATGATGATGATGATGATGATGGAGATGGCATAGAGATCCTTGAGCTAAATAAGGAGAATCTTAGTCTCATTGTAAGAAGGTTTGAAAAGTTCCTTAAGAAGAAGGGAATTCAAAGAAGGTCATATTTTCCTCCAAAAAAGACCTATCATAAAGAGGAAGGAACTTCTTCAACTCCAACATGCTACGAATACGAAAAAGTAAGGCACATGCAGATGGATTATCCCATTTATCTAAAGAAGATGAAGAAGTTTGAAATGAAACCTTCTAAGGAAAGGAAAAAAAGGAGAGCCTACGTTGCATGAGATGAAAATGACATGGATTCCACGGATAGTTCAGAAAATGAGGAAGCTCATTTATGTCTTATGGCTCAAGGAGAAGAAGAAGAAGACGAAAGTGACACATAGGTAACTTCTTCTAACCTAGACTTTTTACCTTCCTATAGTGAATTACAAGATGCATTTGGAGAATTGCATAATTAGCCCATGAGGCTCACAAAATTAGTTTCATCTTCCGAAAAAATAATCTCCTCTTTGGAAAACAAAATTTCTATTTTAAACAAGGAGATTGAAGAACTCAAAAATGAGAAATAGACTCTAAGACTAATTGATGTTAATTCATCATGCATGACTTGTTCTTCACATGAAAATGCATCCATATCCTCATCTTGCTCATCATGTAAAGCATTTGAAAAAGAAATTGAGGATTTGAAAAACACTTTTTTCAAAATTCACCTTTGGAAGAGATAAGTTGAATATAGTGCTAAGGAAACAAAGATATTTTTTTTTCCAAAATGATGGTTTAGGGTACAATCCTAAAAACCAATAAAAGCTTTACAAAAATTTCTTTGTTTCCTCAAGTACTTTAAGTAGTCCTTTCATCAAATGCTTTCATGGTGAGAAGAAGGGGTATAGTGCTTCAACATATAATATGAGGAAGAACATTAACACCAAGGTTGTGACTAAAATGGTTTGGGTCCCCAAGGGCACCTTGCCCAAAGCTAACACACAAGGACCCAAGAAAATTTGGGTACCAAAGGTTAAAATCTAAATGTGTGTTGTAGGTGTGCTTGAAGGCCAAAAGCTTAAGTTAGTATCTTGATAGTGGTTGCTCCATGCACATGACCGGAGATGGCTCCAAGTTTTCCTTCCTTGTCCCCAAGAAGAATAGACATGTAATATATGATGACAACAACAAAGGGAAGATCCTTGGAGTTGGCAAAGTTAGTAAAATATCTTCCTCTTCTATTGATAATGTTTTACTTATTGAAGGGTTTAAACATAATTTTCTTAGTATTAAACAAAAATGAAGAAATTTAAGTTAAGTTTATCTTCTGAACTGGATTTTAAGATTACCAAGTTATTTATTACTTTGATTTAGATCTGAGATGATTATCAATTATTAAATCATATTCTAACCTTTTAAGTCCTTAGTTAAGTCTAGATCCACACCCACCGCAAGCATTTACCAAATCTTGGTCCAAGGTCACCACTGTACCCAAACTTTCAAGCATCGTCGAATTAGACTTACTCCCCTTCACCACTGGGACTTACTGCTACAGCCCCACAAGACAGATCCAAAAGGGTATTATGTACCGTCCAGTCCAAGATAGGGTAACATTAAACTGCGTACTTTCCAAATCCATAATTAAGTTCCAGTTTTAATAGGTTATAACATGATTTAATAAAGAAATAAGCAGATCTGGGTTGAGATGTTTTGATATTAATATTGATAAAGAATTTTTGGATTCTTAGTTTATTGATAATGTCGCAAAAAGCATCATCATCAAGTTGATTGGCTAAGACTAATGTTTCAGAAATCTTGTTGGATTTCTCAGATTCATAATCAGATTGCATATCACCGAGCTGGGAGATGATAAGCGAATGAAGTTGTTATTCCTCTTTAAGTTTTTTAACTTCAATCTTAAGATTATTAATTTCAGACTGAAGATCTTGAAGAGTGATTGGTTTTTTAGAAGCAGATTTTTCAATCTTCTTAATTGTTTCTTTAAGATCATATTTGTTCCTAAGAATTGGATTCTTAAGAGTTTTAGAAGAGGATTCTTCAATTATTGATTTAAACTTTTGTAAGAAGACACTACGTTCTTCAGAGTTTTCGACAGAATTAAGAACTTCGAATAGAAGATCTTGTTCTTTGGTTAAAACATTAACCATTGGAGAGTCAAAACTTTTGTCGGATGATGGAATATCATCATCTTGGATTTGATTCAAATCTTCAGAAAATTCTCTTTCAGAATCTTCCTCAGATGATTCGACAAGAAGACTATTTAGCTGTTCTTCGACAGCTTGGTCAAGGTTTAAGGCTTTTATCTTTTTCTTAAGCCGACAGTATTTGCTAACATGACCAGGTTTGCCACAGTTGTAGCAGATTACAGGTTTTGTCGGAACCTTGATGTTGTCGATTGGAGGTTTTGACTTAAATTCTTGCTTAAGTCTTCTAGGTTTGGCAGAGGCTTTATGTTTGAAATATTTAGACTTTTGATTCTGGGGATGAATCTGTTTAGATTTAGTCTTTTTCTTCCTAGCACAAGGAAGACCAAATTGTTCGCGGAAGTTTCCAAGCTCCCGCTTAGTTTGAGTCTTTTCTCTGGCAAGTTGAGATTGGATTTTATCATCTTGGTAGATTTTCAGGGCAACTTTCTGAACGAAAGCAATGAGTTGACCGTAACTCAACTGCTCATAAGGGATTTCACCATTAAGAGATTGACTACGGATTTTATCTCTGACTTTATCGCCAAGAGATTTGGGCAGACCTGCAAGGAATTTTTCTTTCCAGAAGGGTTGTTGACAGTCTTCACGAGTGTAGACTCTGGTCAAGAAGGTATCACGATACCACCTAAAGTCAGATAAAGATTTACATTTCAGATTGGATAGAAGCTCAACAGCTCTATCACGCCAGATGGATGTATCGCCAATGAAATGTTGAACAATAGCAAAGATTAGAGCGTTTACAGAATCAAGAATCGGTTTGCCATCACTAAGAATAGGATAGCCATCGGAGTCAGCTTTAACGGCATTTTGAATGTCGTTACGTTGAGTATCAGTGAGATAGTGATCCCACCAATCTTTGAGTTGACCAGTGAAGCCGGCAATTAGAACTTCACAGATAATCTGATCACTACAGTCGTACGAGGTTTGATAAGCTGTAGAGACCATCGTCATTTCTTGAAGAGTTTGAAGAATTTGATATTCGTTTTTACCATCTATATCCTAGACATAGATGTTGTTGGCGCTGAAAGATTTAAACATTGGATCGCGTTCCTCAAGCAACAGATCAGGAGGGGTTGCTCGCTGATAGTAAAGTTTAGAAGGATTTTTCCAGTTAAGAACTTTGGAAATAACTGGATTGACTTTGATTTCAGAACTTTGTTTAGATTGACAATCTGATTCAGACTGTGAATCAGCTTATTTGAGAGTGTTGATAGCCTTTGAAACTCTGGAAATTTCAGATTGAGGTGTATCCGGGATGACTGCGTCAGCAGGCGGAATACGATTAAGTTTAGAGACAATTTCACTGACTAGCTCAGTGTTTGGATTAGAATTAGGGTTACCTAAATTCTTGTTTTTCAAAAGTTTGATAGATTCTTTTACTTGTCTAGAAACTCTAAACGGTTTGAAGATAGGTTTTTCTATCGCAGTTTTCTCAGTCTTAACTCCAGAAACTAAATGGTTTTCTTTCGATTGTTTTTCTTTACTCTTAGGTTCTTTGTTTAAGATCTTTTCACCTAAGACTTGAAGGTATTTTGTCAGCTCTAGACTTGAATGGAGAGGCAATGACAGATTTATTATTTTTATCTTTCTTATCTAAAAAACAAGAACTTTGAGGAGGAAGAACAGATTTGACAAGAGTTTCGTCCTTCCGATGCCAGACTGTTAAGATGTTAACAGACAGATCCTGCATAAGACCGATGCTCCATGGATAGGGAATTTCATTGCTAGTTAGATAGGCATGAAACCAGTCAAAGAAGGAAACATTGGTTTTTACGTTTTCCATAAATGTATACCATTTATTCTGGATTTTAGTCTTCATTTCACCCTTATAGTTGGCAAAAAACCATTCTCGTTGAGGTGTCCAAGCCTCGGAGAAGAAGTCTTTCTTAAGGGTTAGTTTGTCTATTACGAATGGTGTACTAGTCATGGACATAATTCATGTCTGAGTGAGTTGGAGAGAGAATTGTTCTCTGATCATGGTTATCTTCCTGATGGTAGATAGGTTTGTAAAGGGTTGACGATGTGTCAAGACCCTGCAGATTAATGGTTGAAGAAGATCCTAAATTTGAGAAGGATTTTCTGGACAAAGCATACCTAAAATTATTAGATCTGGATGAACTAGACCTAAAAGACCTAGATCTAGAAGAGCTAAAAGAGTTTTTCGGTCAAACACAAGTTCGACTTTTCCAGATTGGTGTTGAATGATTTCTTGAATCTCTTGAGATTCTCTGGGCAAAGCTAGAGCAGCTTCATCCATGGACCATTTTTGGGGGAGAACAACATCCTCCCACCAGATCATTTTTAGGACAACAACGTTGGCCTTAGATGTATCAGTCAAAAATAAGGTTGTAACGCCTTTTTCCTTAGATTTTAAGGCTTTTGAGATGGAAGAATTCATAACTTTATACTGAATTCTATAGATTAAAGAGATTGGGACAGATCCGGTTTTCATGTTCAAACCACAAATTTTTAGATTGAGAAAGAGACAATCTAGGATGTTTTTGTCTTGGAGACTAACCGTTTTATCCGGATAGCAGTTGAAATAGATTGGTCTGTGAGCAAGGCTTGTTTCGACGGTTCCAAGAAGCGAGTCGTGGAATTCATTATGTCGAACATCTCTTAGACAGAGAAGGATAGATGCGTTTAACCCATCACGGATCAAAGGCTTGACAGCTACCTGCACACAAGCAATATGCAGAAAGTTGTATTTTGATTTATGTTTTTTAATAGACTCTTCGGACAATAAGTAAAACTCCTCATCGTCTGATTCTATCATGATTGTTTTCTCTACGGTTCTAATGATGTAATCAAAACTCCTAAAGAAACTTCCTTCAGGTTTGTAGAGATTGTTTGTGGAGATTCTAGGAATTTCCCAATTGTCAAAATCTTGATTGATGTCTTCGAAATGAATTTCTTCATTAAAAATGTCAGTTTAGTTTGTTTTGTTTGTTCTTCAGAAAGAGAAGAAGATGACGGTTGGGATGACCTAACCGTAAGTTTGGAGAAAGCAGAAGACAAGGATCGTAACATAGTTACAGGAATCAGAAGACAGAAAAGCAAATCAAAATAGATATATAAAATTAGCAAAATAAACGAAAAAACAAAGTGCAATGAACGATCAGAAATATATATGAACCTCCGATATCATTGCCATCATGCAGTTCCATAGAAGCAGAAATGAAGAAATTTAAGTTAAGTTTATCTTCTGAACTGGATTTTAAGATTACCAAGTTATTTATTACTTTGATTTAGATCTGAGATGATTATTGATGTGTGTGAAACAACATCATATTTTGTTCTTGTGTTTGCATGCATTTTTATACATTCTAGGCATTTTAGTTTCCCATTTTATTTGTTTTTCCCTTTAGTTCGGATAACTGCGGTGTTTTTGGTGTTGTTGTGTAGGATTGGTGCTTAATTGGCCTTGAAATGGATGGAAAGCTTGCACAATTGAAGTTGGAGCTTAAAAGGTAGCAAATTGGGACAAAAAGCTCATTCCAGAGAGTTCCACGGCCTGCCCGTGGCCCGAACCACGGCCATGGATCGAGCAGCTACATGAAAAAGCAAAAGGGGAAGTCCAGAGACAACCACGGTCGTGGTTGAGAGTCTGGTTGAGAACTCTAAGTCCAGAACTGACCAGGCCACCACGGCCATGGTTCAGTGTACGTGTTAGATTTTTAAGTCTGTTTTTCTCTTTTCTGTTGGGCTTGGACCAGTTTTAACCCATGGGATATATATAGATGTTCTGAAGACAACATTAGGGTTCGAATTGGGTTTGGAAGGAGGCACATTGCAGGTTCTTGATCTTCATCTTCCTCTCTTCTCTCTAGGATTACGGGTTTTGATGTTCTTGGAACTTGATTTCTGGTTTCTTCTTCTCCATGTCTGAGTAGTTCCTTTTGTTTCTAGGATTGGGCAATGCCCTTTGATACATTGATGATGATTAATTGATATTGTTTACCCCTTTTATTAATCTTGAATGTTGTTGATTCAATCCTTATTGCGATTATTCATGTGAATTTGCTGGCCACTTATTTGCATCTCATAGATATCTAGGGACGTACTGAAAGGTGAACCTAGGTGTTGGAACTATAAGAATTGAACTTAAGGTTTAAATCACGAGAGTAGGTTTAGCCTTTCGAGGATTAATGAATTACCAAAAAGCGTAATGGGTTCAATTTAGATTCAATTACCACGAGAGTAGGAATTGGTTTAATTGGGCACGGTTCTTGTATCTTGAAAGGGAACATTAACTAATTTAGGGTAATTCACCTTCAATTGAATTTCAAGTGTTAATAAGAGGATTGTCAATTAGGAGTCTTGTATCATTGTGGTTAACCCCAATCCTGGAAGCTTTCTTAAATCTGAAATCTTTTCTCAACAATTTGCTATTTTTATTCTCAATTTTGCATCTTAACTTTTATTTATTTAATTGTTTGGTTTCTACGTTCTTGTTCAACAATTATATTCTCTTTTGTTTAATTTAATTGAATTAATTAATTAATTGGTATTCATAAACATAGTCCCTGTGGATTCGATATTTTATTACTTGACGACGAAACCATACACTTGCGGATTTCACCCCAATCAAGTTTTTGGCGCCGTTGCCGGGGACTGTGTTCTTCTTGAATATCAGTTAAATTTTTAATTTAATTATTTTAAACCTTTTTGCTACTTTCTTGTTTTCTCTTTGAGTGTCTACAGGTAATTCTCTTGTTTATGCGAAGAACTAGATGTTTTGGGACTCTTGAAGAAGCTGATCCTGAAATTGAAAGAACCCTTCGCAGAAGGAGAAGACAACAAAGCCAAAGAGCAAGAGATAGACTTGAGCCAACGCTTGTCATGGCTGCACCTGCTGATAATAGACCTCTTAAAGAGTATGCAGCCCCTAATGCTCGGGGTTTGCGTTCTAGAATTGCTCGGCCAGACATTGAAGCTAGACAGTTCACCATACCACCTGTTTTACTCACCATGATAAGGCAGAACCAGTTTGGAGGTTTGCCATCAGAGGACCCAAACGATCATGTGGACATGTTCTTGGACTTCTGTGAGACCCTCAAGATTGAAGGTGCCTCTATTGATGCTATTCTCCTTCGCCTATTTCCATTATCATTGAGAGATAGAGTTAGGGCTTGGTTGAGGTCAATTCCTGCTGAGACCATCACTTCTTGGGACCAATTGGAGCAAACTTTCTTGAACAAATTCTTTCCACCATCCAAGACTGCTCATCTGAGGACCCAAATCACAAGCTTTGTTCAGAAAGATGGTGAATCATTGTCGGAAGCTTGGGATAGATATAAGGCTTTGCTGGAAGCCTGCCCACACCATGGGTTAGAAAAATGGTTGATCGTCCACACCTTCTATAATGGGCTAGAATATTCTTCGAAGGTGTCTCTAGACTCCGCAGCTGGTGGAGCTTTGATGAATAGAAGACTGACAGAAGCCTATGAGATCATTGAGAGTGTTGCCACAAATCATCACCAATGGGCAAATGAAAGAGGTAATAACCCGAGAAAACTCTCGGGAGGTAAGTTTGAGGTAGACGGAGTTGATTTAATTATGTCAAAATTTGATTCTTTGAATAAACGTTTTGACATGCTTGAAAAGGCTCATGTAAATGCCATAGGTGCCTCTAACAATTTTTGTGAGATTTGTGGAGCACAGGGACACATAGGTGTTGAATGCCAAGTTGGAATTGGCTCCTCACAAGGTGCACCGGTGGAGCAAGTGGAATCATGCCACAATTTCCATGACTTCAACCAAAAGGGGAGGAATGATCCATATTCTCAAACTTACAACCCCGATTGGAAGTCACATCCCAACTTCTCTTACCGGAATAGTCAACACCAAGCGGTGGCAAGGTAGTGGTAAACCCTCTTCGGACTCCAACAGTACAAAACTCTAAACTTGAGTCTCTTCTTGAGAATTTTGTTGAGAGTCAAGCTAAGCAAAATGAGGAGTTTAGGCAACATGGGCAAGTTGTGGATCGAGGCCATTAGAGAGTTGTCATCTAAAGTTGAAAATTTGGCCATTCATAATAAATTGTTAGAAACTCAGATTGCCCAACTTGCAAGCACTTCACATAGGCAACAAGGTAAATTTCTTGGCCAGCCTGAAATGAATCCAGGTAATGAACACTGTATGTCTGTTAGTTTGAGAAGTGGTAAGAACCTAGAGGATCCCAAGGATAAGGAGGTTAGTGACAAAGATGAGGGAAATGAGGAAAAAGACACTAAGACACAACCCTTAGAGGAAGAGGAAATTAATGAAAAGGTATCTAAGTATGTACCCCCTGAACCATACCAACCCCCAGTGCCATTCCCTCAAAGATTGGCTAAGGCCAAGCTAGATATGTAATTTGGGAAGTTCCTAGAGGTCCTTAAGAAATTGTACATTAATGTACCCTTCACTGAGGCATTGAAACAAATGCCTACCTATGCTAAGTTTCTTAAGGACATTTTGTCTAATAAGAGAAGGCTTGATGAATATGAGACCGTAGCTTTAACTGAGGTGTGTAGTGCTTTAATTCAAAATAAATTGCCTCCTAAGCTAAAAGATCCAGGTAGCTTCTCTATTCCTTGCTTGATTGGTAACACAAATTTTGATAAAGCTCTGTGTGACTTAGGGGCTAGTGTTAGTCTTATGCCCCTTTCTGTGTGCAAGAAGTTGGAGGTGGGTGAGCTAAAACCCACAACTATTTCACTCCAGTTGGTGGATCGGTCCGTTAAGTACCCTGTTGGCATCTTGGAAGATGTTCCTATTAGAGTGGGTAAGTTTTTTATACCTGTTGATTTTGTTGTGCTTGACATGGAAGAAGATGCTAAAATGCCGCTCATACTTGGGCGACCATTCCTCGCCACTGGAAGGGCAATTATTGATGTCCACGAAGGGAAATTGACTTTGCGATTGAATAATGAGGAAGTAGTTTTTAATGTTTTCAATTTTGAAAAAAATCTTAATTTCTCTAATTCATGTAATCGCATAGATGCTACTGATGATGTGGACAGAGTTGTACTTTCAGATATGCAGGAATCTGTGACTCATGCTGTATTAGAGGAGACCTTGCCCAAGGTTGCTTCCAAGTTCGAGAAGGTCAAGCCCTGCAAGAAAGGACCAAAGAAGCGGGATGACAAATTTGTCAAGAAGCGTGAATTTAAACCAGGGGATAAAGTTCTTGTTTATAACTCGCTTCTACATTTCTGTCCAGGTAAGTTTTGGTCGAAATGGTCTGGACCATATGAGATTGTTCAAGTCTTATCCTATGGTGTGCTTGAGGTGAAGATAGAAGGCCAGAAGACATTCATAATAAACGGCCAGAGAGTGCAACACTATGAAGATGGAGTGGGGACTGAGTACCACTCTATTGACATCACCTGAGCATAGAACAAACTCACAGTCAAGCTAATGACTATAACTTAGCGCTTCTTGGGAGGCAACCCAACATTCTATCTCTTTTCCTTTATTTTCTTATTTTTATTGATTAACACTTTTTTTTTTTTTTTTTGTTTCTTAGTTAGCTATTGTTGAGTCGGCTTTGGTGCCTCCCTAAGTTCGGAGCCTTTGTAGGGGGATGTATATAGCTGTCGGCCACAAAAAAAAATTGGAGTTTTAGACCGGATGTTCAAGTTCATGGCTACATGTCTCCTTTTTCCACCACCGCAGTGAGTTCTTTTCATTTATTCCTTCCTTAGTTTTAGATTTTTACATTGGGGACAATGTAAGGTCTAAGCTTGGGGGTATTTATTTTTCATTTTTATTTTTATCTTCATTATCATGCATTCCTATATCTCATTTTGCATTGCATTTTCTTGTTGCATTTTCACACCATCTTATATTTCTGCTTTTTGGTTGAACCTTGTCCCCCTCTCTTTTGGAGATTTTGAGATGATAATTGATTTGGAACCCAATTTATTGATTCTTGTGGGAGGCAACAGGCATTGTCTTTAATTGATAGTGGAGGTGATTTCTTGATAGTTGATAATTAGCATATGTTCTCTAAATTTGTGCTTATCATTGATTTTTGAATCTCTAAAAGTGAGTTTTGAGCTTGTATGGGATTTATTCACTATATGATTTTTCATCCCATTCTTTGTGTTGAGTGGTCATTCCTCATTGATTTTGTGCTCTAGAACTTGATTTGAAACCATTTTGAGGCGAAATCTTGGTTTGCATGCTTGAATGTGATTAAGGCATCTTAGGTAATTTTCTGGCCTTCTGAATTTGTTACACTTTCATCCTCTAGTTGCCCATTTTGAGCTTATTGTATAATTGTTTTCTTGATGCCTATGATGATACATTGTCGGTGATCATTTAGAATATTGAATGGAGCAATCTGAGTTTGAATGTTGTATTGGGAATCATGTGTTTTGAAAATGAGGTCTCTCCCCTCTAAAAAAAATGAGGAAAAAGGGAAAACAAAATAAAAGAAAAGCTTGAGATGAAAGCTTGAAAAGAAAGGGAGAAAATGTGGAATTATGCCTTGATTGAAAATTGTCTTTGCTCCATGTATGTTCTATTGGGTTTCTTGTGCTTGTTGAAAATGTTGTTAGCCCTTTGTGCATACCCTCCTTTCTTTATCCTTCCTGACATCATTCCCATGGCCCCATTATATCCCTTGAAAGACCTTTTGATTCTTGCATTCATGTTGCTTATTAGTGGAAATTTAGTTTCTTATCAAGCTTATGGAAGTGCATTTTCTTTGAGGAATATTGAGCGCATTGTCTTCATCCTTAAACACTTTGAGTGTGGCTAGTGGAGTGATCCTAATTTAGTGAGGAGCATGATTTCTGAGAACTTTAGCCTCTAATTGGACTTGATTTTGATTACCTCTCTAATTCTTGGTTTGTCTTTGCCTATTGCTTAGTTAGATGTTTTCTCGGGTTCCTCATTCATTATTGTCTCATAATCCCATTTCTTAGTTGGTCTTAGTTATTGCTTGGGGACAAGCAAAATCTTAAGCTTGGGGGTATTTTGATGTGTGTGAAATAACATCATATTTTATTCTTGTGTTTGCATGCATTTTTATACATTCTAGGCATTTTAGTTTCCCATTTTGTTTGTTTTTCCCTTTAGTTCGGATAACTGCGATGTTTTTGGTGTTGTTGTGCAGGATTGGTGCTTAATTGGCCTTGAAATGGATGGAAAGCTTGCACAATTGAAGTTGGAGCTTAAAAGGTAGCAAATTGGGACAAAAAGCTCATTCCAGAGAGTTCCACGGCCTGCCCGTGGCCTGAACCACGGCCATGGATCGAGCAGCTATGTGAAAAAGCAAAAGGGGAAGTCTAGAGACAACCACGGCCTGGCTGTGGTGGCCACCACGGCCGTGGTTGAGAGTCTGGTTGAGAACTCTAAGTCCAGAACTGACTACGGCCTAGCCGTGGTACCCACCATGGCCGTGGTTCGGTGTGCGTGTCAGATTTTTAAGTCCGTTTTTCTCTTTTCTGTTGGGCTTGAACCAGTTTTAACCCATGGGGTATATATAGATGTTCTGAAGACAACATTAGGGTTTGAATTGGGTTTGGAATGAGGCACATTGGAGGCTCTTGATCTTCATCTTCCTCTCTTCTCTCTAGGATTACGGGTTTTGATGTTCTTGGAACTTGATTTCTGGTTTCTTCTTCTCCATGTCTGAGTAGTTCCTTTTGTTTCTAGGATTGGGCAATGCCCTTTGATACATTGATGATAATTAATTGATATTGTTTACCCCTTTTATTAATCTTGAATGTTGTTGATTCAATCCTTATTGCGATTATTCATGTGAATTTACTGGCCACTTATTTGCATCTCATAGATATCTAGGTACGTACTGAAAGGTGAACCTAGGTGTTGGAACTATAAGAATTGAACTTAAGGTTTAAATCACGAGAGTAGGTTTAGCCTTTCGAGGATTAATGAATTACCAAAAAACGTAATGGGTTCAATTTAGATTCAATTACCACAAGAGTAGGAATTGGTTTAATTGGGCACGGTTCTTGTATCTAGAAAGGGAACATTAACTAATTTAGGGTAATTCACTTTCAATTGAATTTCAAGTGTTAATAAGAGGATTGTCAATTAGGAGTCTTGTATCATTGTGGTTAACCCCAATCCTAGAAGCTTTCTTAAATCTGAAATCTTTTCTCAACAATTTGCTATTTTTATTCTCAATTTTGCGTCTTAACTTTTATTTATTTAATTGTTTGGTTTCTACGTTCTTGTTCAATAATTATATTCTCTTTTGTTTAATTTAATTGAATTAATTAATTAATTGATATTCATAAACATAGTCCCTGTGGATTCGATATTTTATTACTTGACGACGAAACCGTACACTTGCGGATTTCACCCCAATCAATTATCAATTATTCAATCATATTCTAACCTTTTAAGTCATTAGTTAAGTCTAGATCCACAGCCACCGCAAGCATTTACCAAATCTTGGTCCAAGGTCACCACTGTACCCAAACTTTCACTTCCTGTGGAAGCATCGTCGAATTAGACTTACTGCTCTTCACCACTGGGACTTACTGCTACAGCCCCACAAGACAGATCCAAAAAGGTATTATGTACCATCCAGTCCAAGATAGGGTAACATTAAACTGCGTACTTTCCAGATCCAGAATTAAGTTCGAGTTTTAAGAGGTTATAACATGATTTAATAAAGAAATAAGTAGATCTGGGTTGAGATGTTTTGATATTAATATTGATAAAGAATTTTTGGATTCTTAGTTTATTGATAATGTCGCAAAAAGCATCATCATCAAGTTGATTGGCTAAGACTAATGTTTTAGAAATCTTGTCGGATTTCTCAGATTCAGAATCAGATTGCATATCACCTAACTGGGAGATGATAAGCGAATGAAGTTGTTGTTCCTCTTTAAGTTTTTTAACTTCAATCTTAAGATTATTAATTTCAGACTGAAGATCTTGAAGAGTGATTGGTTTTTTAGAAGCAAATTTTTCAATCTTCTTAATTGTTTCTTTAAGATCATATTTGTTCCTAAGAATTGGATTCTTAAGAGTTTTAGAAGAGGATTCTTCAATTATTGATTTAAACTTTTGTAAGAAGACACTACGTTCTTCAGAGTTTTCGACAGAATTAAGAACTTCGAACAGAAGATCTTGTTCTTTAGTTAAAACATTAAACATTGGAGAGTCAGAACTTTTGTCGGATGATGGAATATCATCATCTTGGATTTGATTCAAATCTTCAGAAAATTCTCTTTCAGAATCTTCCTCAGATGATTCGACAAGAAGACTATTTAGTTGTTCTTCGACAGCTTTGTCAAGGTTTAAGGCTTTTATCTTTTTCTTAAGCCGACAGTATTTGCTAACATGACCAGGTTTGCCACAGTTGTAGCAGATTACAGGTTTTGTCGGAACCTTGATGTTGTCGATTGGAGGTTTTGACTTAAATTCTTGCTTAAGTCTTCTAGGTTTGGCAGAGGCTTTATGTTTGAAATATTTAGACTTTTGATTCTAGGGATGAATCTGTTTAGATTTAGTCTTTTTCTTCCTAGCACAAGGAAGGCCAAATTGTTCGCAGAAGTTTCCAAGCTCCCGCTTAGTTTGAGTCTTTTCTCTGGCAAGTTGAGATTGGATTTTATCATCTTGATAGATTTTCAGGGCAACTTTCTGAACGAAAGCAATGAGTTGACCGTAACTCAACTGCTCATAAGGGATTTCACCATTAAGAGATTGACTACGGATTTTATCTCTGACTTTATCGCCAAGAGATTTGGGCAGACCTACAAGGAATTTTTCTTTCCAGAAGGGTTGTTGACAGTCTTCACGAGTGTAGACTCTGGTCAAGAAGGTATCACGATACCACCTAAAGTCAGATAAAATTTACATTTCAGATTAGATATAAGCTCAGCAGATCTATCACGCCAGATGGATGTATCGCCAATGAAATGTTGAACGATAGCAAAGATTAGAGCGTTTACAGAATCAAGAATTGGTTTGCCATCACTAAGAATAGGATAGCCATCGGAGTCAGCTTTAACGGCATTTTGAATGTCGTTACGTTGAGTATCAGTGAGATAATGATCCCACCAACCTTTGAGTTGACCAGTGAAGCCAGCAATTAGAACTTCACAGATAATCTGATCACTACAGTCGTACGAGGTTTGATAAGCTGTAGAGACCATCGTCGTTTCTTGAAGAGTTTGAAGAATTTGATATTCGTTTTTACCATCTATATCCTAGACATAGACGTTGTTGGCGCTGAACGATTTAAATGTTGGATCGCGTTCCTCAAGCAACAGATCAGGAGGGGTTGCTCGCTGATAGTGAAGTTTAGAAGGATTTTTCTAGTTAAGAACTTTGGAAATAACTGGATTGACTTTGATTTCAGAACTTTGTTTAGATTGACAATCAGATTCAGACTGTGAATCAGCTTGTTTGAGAGTGTTGATAGCCTTTGAAACTCTGGAAGTTTCAGATTGAGGTGTATCCGGGATGACTGCGTCAACAGGCGGAATACGATTAAGTTTAGAGACAATTTCACTGACTAGCTCAGTGTTTGGATTAGAATTAGGGTTACCTAAATTCTTGTTTTTCAAAAGTTTGATAGATTCTTTACTTGTCTAGAAACTCTAAACGATTTGAAAATAGGTTTTTCTATCGCAGTTTTCTCAGTCTTAACTCCAGAAACTGAAGGGTTTTCTTCCAATTGTTTTTCTTCACTCTTAGGTTCTTTGTTTAAGATCTTTTCACCTAAGACTTGAAGGTATTTGTTTGTGTAGTTATTTTGTCCCATAAGACTTTTAATGTCATTAGATCCTATGGGTTCATCGTCAGCTCTAGACTTGAATGGAGAGGCAACGACCGATTTATTGTTTTTATCTTTCTTATCCAAAAAATAAGAACTTTGAGGAGGAAGAATAGATTTGACAAGAGTTTCATCCTTCCGATGCCAGACTGTTAAGACGTTAACAGACAAATCCTCCATAAGACCGATGCTCCATGGATAGGGAATTTCATTCCTAGTTAGATAGGCATGAAACCAGTCAAAGAAGGGAACATTGGTTTTTACGTTTTCCATAAATGTATACCATTTATTATGGATTTCAGTCTTTATTTCACCCTTATAGTTGGCAAAAAACCATTCTCGTTGAGGTGTCCAAGCCTCGGAGAAGAAGTCTTTCTTAAGGGTTGGTTTGTCTATTACGAATGGTGTACTAGTCATGGACATCATTCATGTCTGAGTGAGTTGGAGAGAGAATTGTTCTCTGATCATAGTTATCTTCCTGATGGTAGATAGGTTTGTGAAGGGTTGACGATGTGTCAAGACCCTGCAGATTAATGGTTGAAGAAGATCCTAAATTTGAGAAGGATTTTTTGGACAAAGCAGACCTAAAATTTTCAGATCTGGATGAACTAGACCTAAAAGACCTAGATCTAGAAGAGCTAAAAGTGTTTTTTTGGTCAAACACAAGTTTGAATTTTCCAAATTGGTGTTGAATGATTTCTTGAATCTCTGGAGATTCTCTGGGCAAAGCTGGAGCAGCTTCATCCATGGACCATTTTTGGGGGAGAACAACATCCTCCCACGGGATCATTTTTGGGACAACAACGTTGGCCTTAGATGTATCAGTCAAAAATAAGGTTGTAACTCCTTTTTCCTTAGATTTTAAGGCTTTTGAGATGGAAGAATTCATAACTTTATACTGAATTCTATAGATTAAAGAGATTGGGACAGATCCGAGTTTCATGTTCAAACCACAGATTTTTAGATTGAGAAAGAGACAATCTAGGATGTTTTTGTCTTGGAGACTAACCGTTTTATCCGGATAGCAGTTGAAATAGATTGGTCTGTGAGCAAGGCTTGTTTCGATGGTTCCAAGAAGCGAGTCGTGGAATTCATTATGTCGAACATCTCTTAGACAGAGAAGGATAGATGCGTTTAACCCATCGCGGATCAAAGGCTTGACAGCTACCTGCACACAAGCAATATGCAGAAAGTTGTATTTTGATTTATGTTTTTTAATAGACTCTTCGGACAATAAGTAAAACTCCTCATCGTCTGATTCTATCATGATTGTTTTCTCTACGGTTCTAATGATGTAATCAAAACTCCTAAAGAAACTTCCTTCAGGTTTGTAGCGATTGTTTGTGGAGATTCTAGGAATTTCCCAATTGTCAAAGTCTTGATTTATGTCTTCGAAATGAATTTCTTCATTAAAAATGTTAGTTTTAGTTTGTTTTGTTTGTTCTTCAGAAAGAGAAGAAGATGATGGTTGGGATGACCTAACTGTAAGTTTGGAGAAAGCAGAAGACAAGGATCGTAACATAGTTACAAGAATCAGAAGACAGAAAAGCAAATCAAAACAGATATATAAAATTAGCAAAATAAACAAAAAAAACAAAGTGCAATGAACGATCAAAAATATATATAAACCTCCGATATCATTGCCATCATGCAGTTCCATAGAAGCAGAAATGAAGAAATTTAAGTTAAGTTTATCTTCTGAACTAGATTTTAAGATTACCAAGTTATTTATTACTTTGATTTAGATCTGAGATGATTATCAATTATTAAATCATATTCTAACCTTTTAAGTCCTTAGTTAAGTCTAGATCCACAGCCACCGCAAGCATTTACCAAATCTTGGTCCAAGGTCACCACTGTACCCAAACTTTCACTTCCTGTGGAAGTATCGTCGAATTAGACTTACTGCCCTTCACCAATGGGACTTACTGCTACAGCCCCAGAAGACAGATCCAAAAGGGTATTATGTACCGTCCAGTCCAAGATAGGGTAACATTAAACTGCGTACTTTCCAGATCCAGAATTAAGTTCCAGTTTTAACAGGTTATAACATGATTTAATAAAGAAATAAGCAGATTAGATAAATATCAAAGCACTATAACATAATAATGTTAATATTCAGTTCAATAAGATAAAAGCAACTTAAACTCCGTTCATTTACTTTCCTACTTCCCCATCAGGCTCTGATACCAGAGTTAGGGTGAAGATCACGGGAAAACGGAGGTGAAGAAAGGGAGCAAGATAGAGAGAAGTAGGATGCAGATGGACTGCTTACATGTAAATGAAATGTAAAATTAATTTAAAAGAAATTAAAACATTAAAGTGAAAGCCGAAAGCGTGTCAAAAACGTCGGGATCCGGTGAAGAGATAAGAAGAGAAGAATAAATTACATATAAAGAAAAGATTAAACTTTATTATTATACTGAAGATTACAAGTTTGGGAGATAAGGGAGAAAGGGAGGAGAACTCACTCTCTCAGAACTCTCTGTAAGGCTAAGAGAAAACTAAAGAAAGGCTAAAATTTTCGAATGCCTTACAAGTTTGACGATACAAGTTTAAATAGACAAGAATTTTACTATTACGAATAGTAAAATGAAATTAGCGCTACAGTGAACAGTAGCAAACAGTCTTCTGCTGCTCCCGCTACAGTGAACAGTAGCAAACAGTAACCAGTCGCAAGGATGACTATTCATCATCGCTAAGATTGATGCACTGACTGTTTAAGTCTTTACCAAAACAGTCATCTTCATTCTGGTAGAACGGGTATGAACTCGTTCCAGATTCTTCTTGGGATTCTTCCTTGAGATGATGAAGAATAATTTTTAAATTTTTCTCGAACTCTTCCTTAGAGGATGAGGCAGCAAGGGCTGCAGTCGCTTGTGCTCTCTTATTGAGAAAGACACTTGTTTCATGGTCAGCAGCCTTGAGGAGCTTGGGATTTTGGGAAAACCAAGCTTTAAGTGATTCAGTCATGGCATGCGAGGTGTCAAACTTCTTCCACCATTTGACATAAGCATACCTTTCAAGTGGAGGGAGACACTTCTGATGATAAGGACTCTTCTTGTATTTGAATAGCCAAGAAAAAATCCACGCAAGAGATAGTTTAGACCAGAAATAAAGATTAATCGGCCACGGGTCATTGGCAAGATCAATCCCTATTTCAAAGTAGTTAAGTCCTTCCAAAACTGGAGCTGGAAGAATATCTTTAACAAGTTCGAAAAATCCCCACCATTCATGAAACCAATGAGGGAAGACATACAAGACATTATGCTTGAAGTAAAACATCCATGAAAGTTTACCGTTGATGTTTTTAAACCAAAAGGTATAAATCCATGCATTAAAATAATCCCAATAATTAAAATCAATGGGATAAGGTTGAGAAAAGGCTCTTGGCTTGTACAGATTGTTACCCCAATCTCCTGGAGAAATAAAGTTTAAAATTTGACAAGTCGAATAATCAATGACATCATGATCAGTGATTTTTTCATCTTTATAATGTCTGATGGATACAGAACCAGTATCAACAAGGATATATTAATAAAACTCGCGGGTTTTATATGGTGCTTCAGGTTTGAACAAAAGACCTTTTGGGAAAATCTTTTAGGCGGCAATGTTTGGGTTGACATGGAAGATACTGGGTTCCATTTGGAAGACCGGCCATGTGATTTGTTTTTCAAAATATTCATTTTGAGAAGAGGTTTGGGTTTGGATAGGTTTGGATATGGCAATTTGTCTGCTTGGGAAATTGATAACAATTTCCTTGTTTTTTAGGGCTTGAATTTGGGATTCAAAGTCCTCTTGAGCAGCAATATCAGCCCAAGATTCTTTGGGTAGTTTGGTGAGACCTTGTTGTTGAAAGGCCTGTTGATATTGGATTGGATAGGCTGGGACGGCAATTGCATAGTCTGAGCTGGTTTGTTTGTTTGGTTGGTTTTGGGTTGGCTTTTGGGTTGATGACCCAGTTTGGGTAGCTTGAACCTGAGTGGAAGACTCAGATGGAGTCGAAGACCCTGAGACAGAAGAAGATTTTTTAGTTAGTCCAGATAGAACTAACTTACCTTTACCCCTTCCTCGGGAAGGGAATAACGAGGATGATGAGCCTCCTAGAGGCATTCTGCTATTTTCCCTGAAGATATTCACGAGTAAGATAATTAAGTAAAGCGTTTGAGGTTCCCTTGATATATTCAATATCAAAATCAAAGATAGAAAGGATGGCTTGCCATCTAGCAAAAATTTGTTTTAAAGCTAAATTTTTAACATCTTTTAACAAAATGTCTTTAGCAGATTTGCAATCAACACGAACCAAAAACTTTTGATTTAATAAGTCAGATTGAAATTTTGTAATGCATAAAACAATTGCCAAAATTTCTTTTTTCACAGTTGAATAATTTGTTGAGCAGAATTCCAATGTTTAGATGCATATGCAATGACATGCTCTTTGTCTACGACTCTTTGTTTGAGAATGCCGCCATAACCTATGTCAGAGGCATCAGTTTCGACAATTTTAAAAGCATCTGGATTAGGAAGGTAAAGGCATGGAAGAGACTTTACCTGGGTTTTAATTTGTTTGACAATACCTGTATGGACATCAGACCATGGAGGTGGATTGGTTTTCAGACGATCATGCAGGGGCTTGATCAGATTACTTAACTGAGGAAAGAAGTCAGCGACATAGTTTAAACAGCCAAGAAACCGTTGAAGTTGAGTTTTGTCAATAATTTGATTAGGGAATTTGTCAGCAAATTCAATAACTCGATTAATAGGATTGATAGTTCCTTGATAAATATTATGGCCAAGAAACCGAATTTGAGTTTGAAATAAATTAATTTTTAATTTAGACACGGCTAAACCATTCTTTTTTATTATATTAACAAAGATGTTAATATGTTTAAAATGTTGATCAACCGACTGAGAGTATACAAGAACATCATCAATGTATACGATTGTAAAGTTTGAATAAGGATTAAAGATTTTATTCATGATTCTCTGGAACTCAGAGGGAGCGTTCTTTAGACCAAAGGGCATTACATTCCATTCGTACTACCCGAAAGGGACTGTGAAAGCCGTCTTGTAGCGATCACATTCCTTGAGTTGGATTTGCCAAAATCCTGACTTCATGTCGAATTTAGAAAATATTTTAGCATAATGGAGGCGCTTAAGAAGATCCTTTTTATTTGGAATAGGATACCTAATCCATTGGAGAGCTTGATTAAGCGGTTTATAGTTTATGACAAGGCACTGAGCTCCTCTTTCGATCTCAACAGCTTTGTTGACATAGAATGAAGAGCAAGACCAAGGAGACTTACTCTATCGGATGAGACCTTTGGATAAAAGATCGTCGATCTCGGTTTTACAGAAATCGAGAAGTTCATGGCTCATTTGGATAGGACGAGCTTTTGTTGGGATCATACGGTCATTGAAGTCTTTCTCATATGGAAGATCAACCATATGCTTCTTTCTTTCCCAAAATGCATTTGGCAGATCGGAACAGATTGAGTTTTGGATTTGAAGATGAAGGGCTTTAATGCGTTTCTTAACCTGAGGTTGAGAAAGCTTTGTATATATATATATATATATATATATATATATATATATATATATATATATATATATATATATATATATATATGTATGTATATATATATATGTATGTATATATATATATGTACATATGATTCCATTACCAAAAAAAAATATACATATGATTAGCCCTGATGATATATCTTCAAATGATGCTAAATGCTTTATGAGTAAGGAAGATGATTTATGGTTATGGCATAAAAGGATTGCTCACATTCACACTGATCACTTAAATAAGTTAGTCTCAAAAGAGCTGGTAATTGGACTTCTTATGCCTAAATTTGAAAAAGATAAACTATGTGATGCATGTCATAAGGAAAAACAAGTCAAGGTCTCTTTTAAAGCTAAAAATGTGGTTTCAACTAGTAGACCTTTACAACTTTTGCACATGGATCTTTTTGGTCCATCTAGAACAATGAGATTTAGTGAGAATTACTATGCATTAGTGATTGTGAACGATTTTTCTAGGTTTAGATGGACATTATTCCTATATCACAAAAATGATGTTTTTCAATCATTTAAGAGACTTGTCAAAGTTATCCAAAATGAAAAAGTTTTTTGCATTGCATTCATAAGAAGTTATCATGGTGGTGAGTTTGAAAACCATGAGTTTGAAACCTTTTGTGATGAACATGACATTAATCATAATTTTTCTGCCCCTAGAACTCCTTAATAAAATAGAGTTGTAAAAAGGAAAAATCGATCTTTAGAAGAAATGACAAGAACTATGCTCAATGAGGCTAACCTTCCTAAGTACTTTTGGGCGGATGTGGTAAGTACCACTTGTTATGTTATGAATAGGGCCCTAATAAGGCCAATTTTAAAGAAAACCCCTATGAGTTATACAAGGGAAGGAAGCCAAATGTTTCACACTTTTATGTCTTTTGTTGTAAATGTTTTGTTTAAACCAATCGAAATGATAACTTGGGGAAGTTTGATGCTAAATCTGATGAAGGAATATTTCTTGGCTATTCTATACATAGTAAAGCTTTTGGAGTTTACAATAAAAGAACTATGACTATAAAAGAGTCCATTCATGTTACTTTTAATGAAACTAACACAAATGGTCCGAGAAAGGATTTTGTTGATGATGTTGTAGAAATCTTGGCAAGAACATACTTGGAGAACAAGAAGAAAAAAGCCAAAAAGCAAGAAGAAAGCCCTTTTAATCCTCCAAGGCAAGAGGATTCACAAATCATGAACCTTCTCAAGGAATGAAGAACATCAAGATATCATCCTCTTGACAAAGTGATATGTGATGTATCAAAAGAGGTAACCACTCATAACTCTCTTAGAGATGCACATAATCCTATGGTTTTTGTTTCTCAAGTTAAACCTATAGACATAAATGATACCATTAATGATGAACATTGGATCTTGGCCATGCAATATGAAGTAAACCAATTTAAAAGAAATCAAGTTTGGGAGTTAGTTCCGAGGCCCAATGATCATCCTATAATTGACACCAAATGGGTCTTTAGTAACAAACTTGATGAAACAGGCTTAATAATAAGAAACAAAGTTAGGCTTGTAGCTAAAAGATATTGATCTGTTGATTATTTCCATATCTTAAATGTCTTATGTTTGATCTAATTAGACTCGATATGTGCTTAACATTTAGTTAAGTTTCTGATATAAAGCTTAATTAGATATTTATTGTAAAACTTTGCTTAACTGTGATTACAAGCACTCATAATTGAATTATGTGTTTCAGGAGATCTTTGAGTATGTGAGTTCATTAGCTTCAAACCAAGCTTGTTAACCACTTAAGGAGAGAGCTAAAGATTCAAGGAGATCAATATCACCCCTAGAAGCAAGGAGAAAAGAGAAATTAGGGCTGAATATGAAGAAATTAAGTGACACGGCCCGTGCCCCTATACATAGGGTGGGCCATGTCCATCTTTGGTACTTCAACAAGATTCTGCATTGGACCTGACCAAAAACACAGCTCGTGTCCCCAGACACGTGGTAGGACTTGTACTTCTCTATTATCACAAAAAGAGGTCAAGTTCTGAGTACACCAGAGAACACCACCCGTGTCCCCAGACACGAGGTAGGCCGTGTTCCTCTCTGCCTTCAAATCTTGTTGGAATTGCATTGACAGACTCAGAAATGGGGTAGGACATGTTATCAGACACGGCCGTGTCTACGAATTAGGAAATCAGATTTCAATCTAATTGAGGAGCTAGGTATCCAAAGCTAAAAATAAGATTGCTCAGGGCTTCTAAAATATTTTTGGACTGGAAGTTGTCAAGTTTCTGAAGAGAATGCGAAGAACAAGAAAGAGGAAGATTCAATCAAAGATTGGAGACTCGGGTGCAAGCAATCAGAGATCAATCAACCTCTAACCTTGGAAACTAGTTTGATCTTTAGTTTTCTTCTACACTTTTATTCCGGATGATGTCTTTCTTCTATTATTCTTTTGATTTTGAATTTGTCATGTGTGGCTAACTTTCTTATTTGGTTAAGGGAAGATGAAAACCTAGTTTTGCTCATGTGAATTCTGCATATTTCTTTATTTCAATAGAGTTGTGTTTCTATTCATATGTTTTCTGATCTTAATTCGGTATAAAGGTTTTTAAACTTTCTTCTAATTTCGAAAGTGGTAAATGTAACACTCCTTAATTTAATAACCATGACACAATCGTCATTATGCCATAGTCACTAAATCTAGACGTGCTACAACTCAATCCATATATTTGAAAATTTGATCATTGTGCATATATAGAAAATACGAGCCTCGTTATGAAATATATTTATATTTACTCGAATTAAAAACATAACATCAACTTAAATAAAGATACATTTCCACAATATATGCATAAAAGTAACATATAATAATGTTAAACGTAAGTTTACATAGAGTAACTACCATATAAAAGTTCGACCTCTCCCAAAGTCAAACACCTGGAGAGAAGGGTCCTGTACTTGATCCTCCTTCGGATCTCCAATAGATGAACTTCCCCCTTGAGACACGTCATGATGCATAGGAACCTGAATAGGTAACATGCAACGCCCCTTTTTTCTCAATACCACGAAGAAGGAGCGTCGCACTATAATATAAAAGAAGAAATGGAATAAATTGCAAAAAATATTAATTGTAGTGACTAATTAAGTCACAATTCATTATTAACACAAAATCAAATAGTTTGTATTCTTGATAGCGGAAATAATTGAACATCGAAATACGTACTACATGTTTTTGTAATAAAAGAAATAAGAATAACTCCCGATACAATAAAATCAACATAAAATAAAGACCATACATTTATAACATTCATATATATATATATATATATATATATATATATATATATATATATATATATATATCATCTGTTTAATTACATTACAAATTATACAAAAAACAAAATATGTACCCACCCAAAGAGATACAAATATACATCCATCTAGTACGGTAAAACATCAGGCTTTCCCAAAAAGATATATATATATATATTATGCATCAGCCTGTTTAATTACATTACAAATTATACAAAAAACAAAATATGTACCCACCCAAAGAGATACAAATATACACCCATCTAGTACGGTAAAACATCAGGCTTTCCTAAAAAGATAAACGGTTAGCCATTAGTAGCCACCAAACAGTATCAGCCCCTACGACTGACGAGAAGGTACTGTAGTCGGGTCCTCCTCGGGGTCCTCTTCATCAGATAAGATTGTCATCGGAGCGACCGAATTTCGGGCAGAAGCCCGAGCAGTGGAGAGGAAAGAATCCTCTTGAGGAGTGTAGAACATATCCGTCCATATATCCCTCATGGGTAGGTGAAATTCTAAAATAACAAAAGCTGAAAAATCAAAAACAGGGGCATCATAACGACCCCAAGATAAGGACACCGTCAGCTCCTCGCGATAGACGCATCGGTCTGTCTCCACATGTAGGTGCCAACAGTCTAGTCCTCCGTGAAAGGTCAACTTCACGTACCCCAAAAAATGGCATGGGCGTGACGACATCCTCAACAGATCTAGTCATAATGCAGCCAGAAACCCGGAAACTCAGTCATTTCCTTCTCTTCCTCACGAACGTCTTCTCAGAACACAGTTCGACAAAAATATAGAAAATACAAAAAACATAGGAAATATAGAAAGAGGTGAGACACCCAGCTTTTAGTACCACTATGGCAACAAGAGAACAAAACGGCGTAGGACGCCCACATATAAATATAGCTCATATATTCAATTACAGAAATAGTTAAAATTAACAGTAAATGCAGAACAACAATAAATAACAGTGAGCATCATTCCATCAGCCAACAGTCCAAGTAATCAAATAATTATTGCAGTAATAATAACAGATAATTTTCATACATATAGATACTCATGCTCAATGAATTATGAGACTGACAGTTAACAATGCAAATGGTACCAAAATTCCTACTCCATGGAGCTAGACATAAACATTTTCGGAGTGAATGATCAAGGAGTAATGCCAGTATCTCGTTAGCCTTAAAAAAATGTGCTCATCTCATAAAAACATTTGTGCAATATGGCTTATACATGGCACCTCAACAGTTGATCACGATATAGGATAGCGTCTCAGTCCGGATCGTTGGTGCGTTTTCAACAGTCTATCCCACGGCCCCAGTGGAGCTACCACTGCCCATTGTGAGACACCTGCACCCTGACGCCCCCAGGGCCAACCACTATGACCCTACGCTAGTCTATTCGCACCCACACATAGGTGTTATTCAAACTCCTAGGCATATACCGCCTTTTAACAATGTCCAATGGACAACACATGCATGACGACACAATGTCCAATCATGTATGTTTATCAATGATACAATAATCATACAATATACCACATTGGCATATCTAAATATACATGGTTCAATATCAACATGTCATAGTATCAATATGTCACAATTCCTCAAGTACGAAATCAACAACCACTAAGCCCACATAGGGATCCACAATGACGTAGAATCAATTTTCAATGTTAATATATACTTAGGGTTCATCCCTTATCATAAGTCTACCTTATGGGTTCACATTCTCAAAGTCTTATATTTCGGTCAATTATGAAATTTTTTTATTAAGTAGCCCTTCTAAACTGTGTCCTTCTTGAGTATTGTTATTCAATTCAATCCTTCCACTTCATTATGGATTATGGATGTCTCTAAATTTCTAATTTCCAAAGATGTATCAAGGCATCAACTAACCCCTAATTTGTCTCTAAAAACTGTGGCCTCACTTGGTCACCAAGGTTCCAATTTCTTTTCATTTTATGCATTTGTTACTTAATACCTAATTACTTAGATTTTATTTTACACAAAACCAATCTAATCTCTCAACTTTCAAGGTCAAAACCGTAGCCGCACCCTAGGGTATTAAACCCTTAAAATTTTCCATTCATTAATATTAATGTTATCATTCAACCTCTAATTACATAAGCTTCATTTCATTGTATACAAAAACTAATTAAAATTTATAATCTCCATTCAAAATCGTGACATAGCATTAGGGTAGGAAACTCCAAATTTTCCATTTAGCAACCCTAACACCATTAAGTATTTCAACACATCCAAGATCATCAATCAATTATAAATCCAATTTCAAGAATACATAACATGCAAAATCACCAAAACAAAGTAAGCATACAAAGGTTCCCTCACCACCAATAATGGTTGAAGTGAGTAACCTCCCTCTTACCTAAAGGAAGAATGTAACACCCCGAAAAATATCTGTTTAATTATAAATCATCATTTTATAATATTCTCAATTTTTAGGAATTTTTTTGGATTTTTTCGGAAACGTTGAATATTTTAATATATTTCTCATTTTGCGTGCACACTGAGCTGAGAATTGCTGAGGTCAGTGTAACGCCCCAGAAATTATTTATTTCACCACAAATAGTCATTTTCTAATATTTGTGATTTATGTGAATTTTTCTGGATTTTTTTGGAAACGATGAATATTTTAATATATTCCTCGTTTTACGCGAACATTTAGCAGAGTCGGGAAAACGACTACAATACTTCAAAAATTGGAAAATTATGTGACGAATAGTCGTTTTATAATATTTTCAAATTTTGAGAATTTTCTGGGAATTTTCCGGAAACATCAAATATTTTAGTATATTCTTCGTTTTGCATGCGCACTGAGCGGAACTGGAGAAATGCGATGTTTTCTACGGGAACCTTGGACTATGGACATGTCGACGGGAGATCTTACTAAACCCGAGGCTGGACACAGTTTACGAGGTTCCACGTTTTTTGAGAAATTCTAACAAATAAAATAAAATAATACTGCGAAAAAATTATCTATCAGATTAATTAAATACTGACTTCTGTCAACTGTAACTATTATCCATTGGATAATAATATGTAATAAAAATCCTATCACATTATCCTAATGCAATCTACTTTATGTCTAATTAATCCACTTTAATTCAAATTTAATGTTAAATAATCAAAGCTTCTTTGAGAAGCTTTGACCAAACAATGACCCAAATGCCCTTAGCTTCTATGTGAAGCCAACACACTCTCCCTCTCTTCCCTCTCTCCAAAGATGGCAAAGCAGCCACTCAAAGGGGGGAATTAGCTTGTTTCATTTATTCATATTATCATCTAATTTCCAAAAATTCACCAAAGCCTTTCTCTCTCATCCTTCTTCCTTCTTCTTCATTTTGGTTTTCTCTTCCTTCTCTCTACCCTAAGCTACGGCAGCCCCTCCCTCTCCCCACTCAATCTTCACAAAAATTTTAACCAAGCACATTTTCTTAATCCTCTCATCATTCTAAACATCTTTCCTTCTTGGAGTTTCTTGAAAATCCACCATCTTCATCACTTTCTCCAAGCTTCAAGCTTTGAGCTTTTTGGGTAAGTTTCAAAACTTCTCTTCTCTTCTCTTCATTTTCGTGGTTATGGTCTCCTTGGTGACCATCCATGCTTCATTTTTCAAGCATTGGTGTTGATTTAACAAAGTTGAAATTTCTAGGGTTTTTGGTGTTGCAAATCTGAAAATACAAGGAGCTTCCTTGGTGTTTCTCTTAATTTCTTCATTTGGGTAAGAGGAAGATACTCCTCCTCAACCTCTCTTAGCATCTAGGAACCTTGATTGTGTTGGTTGTGGAAAAACCCTAAAGAGGGTTATTCTTTGATTTTGTAATTAGAATGTTTGTGTATTGATTTTATGTTGTTTATGCTATTGGATTGATTTGTTGTATATAATGGTATATTGGATTGGATTATGTGATTGAAAATGGAAGAAAAATATTTGAGAACCTCTCTTGGAGGGCCACGGTTTTTGGGTTGGAAAATGGGTAATTTGTGAATAAATTATGGTGAGTACAAGACTTAAATTAACTGAGTGACAAAATGAAATCAATGGAAGGAAAAACTTGGAATGGGAATTTCTAGGGAGGCTACGGTTTTGAGCCAAGGAAATTAGGGTTCTTGGTGAACTAACTTAACAAGTGAACAATTAAATAAATTAAGAGAATAGCATGTAATGTAATGACTTGGAAGGATTTAGAATTGAAACACTTGTGAGGCCACGGCCTCTAAGCCCTTTTTAGATAAAAATATGTAACTTTGGTAACTTAGAAGCATAAGTAACTATGTAATTAAAAAAAAAACCTATGTAATGAGATAAAGAATTAATAAATTAGAAGAATTTAATATAATCAAAGATTTCATAAATTTTAAAGAACTAAGAGTGAGATTGTCATAAGACTTAAAACAATTACAAGTGAGTGAAGAACAAGAGAGTGTGAGGTCTAAGGACTTGAATAATTTACAAATCGTATGGAATTAAATTACCTTAGAAGATTTAAAATAATTGTGAGAATTGGATTGGACATAATCCTTGAAAAGGGAAGCAAATTCTAAGTTAGGATTCATAATGGACCTAAGAATGTACCATTTGACGTGATAATTTTATTATATTGTTATGGGTCCATGTGAGTGACCATAAATATATATATTGATGTTCTCTTGGCCAATTGTGGCATATTATGGAATCGTATGAGACTATGAATCATACATGTTCATGCATAGTGTCTTATGCATTGCGATGTCCTGTGGACTGTTATAAGGCTAAGTTGCCTAGGAGATTGAACACACCTTTGTGCGGGTACAAGTAGACTAGCGTGGGTCATGTTACAACCTTGGGGGCGTCGGGGTGCAGGTCCTTCACAATGGGCAGTTGGTAGCTCCTCTGCCCGTGGGACAAACCGATGCAAACGCACCGACGATCCGGACTTGACATTGTCCTATATCGTGATCGAACGCGGACTGTCTGTACAATGCCTGATGTGCACGTGAAAATTATTGATGAATAGCACTTTGGCTACGGCAGCTGAGTTACAGACATGTCTCCTGATCTTTCTCTCTAACTGTTTGAGTCTAGCTCCATGGAGTAGGAATTGGGAAAGCATGCATGTGCATCATGATACACTTTACTATTAATAATTACTGCCCTATGTGAACTTGAACTGTTTGTACCATTATAGTAATGAATGTCTGCCTGGAACTATTTATCTGCTTACTATTGGATTTACTGTTTATTACTTGCATATGCTACTTCTGAATTACTATCTGGATGCGTTTCGCCGTTTTGTTTCTAGCTGCTATAATTGGTAATGATGGTAGGATGTTTTACCTCTTTCTTGTATCTCTATTACTTGCTGTATATGCGTATACTGTATTGATCGAAGACGACGACAAGGAGACGGAAGATCCCGAGTTTCCCAGCTTCTAGCCTGACCAAGATTAGCTTCTACTGAGACGATGGAGGCACGCATGCGCGGATTTCTGGGCGACGTGCGTCTGACCTTCCTCGGAGGGCCAGAGTGCTGGCATATTAACCTGAGTTCGGATCGTTGTGTTTATATGGGAGATGTATCCATTTCCCTGGCCTGGAGACGTCATGAGGCGCCTGTCCTCACCTGCCATGTTAGCCTACGACTGGAGTTCTACCTACCCATCCGAGAGATATGGGGTGATCGTTACTACACCCCTTGGGAGGATTCTTTTGATTCTACTGCTCGAGCTCCTGCTCGCAGTTCCGCGATTCCCATGGAGGTTTCCTCTGAAGAGAAGGATCCTGCTGAGGACCCGGACACGATCCCTCCTCCTTCGAGAGACTGATTTTACTGGTAGCTACTGATGGCTACCAGTGTTTTATTTTGGGGGCCTGATGTATTATTCTTGGTGGGCTGTATATTTTGATATCTCTGGGGTGTATTTGTATAATCCTTTGGGGCAGGTATAGTTTTGCTTTTTGGATATTTCAGGCTTGTATCTAAGTACAATTGATGTCAGCATATATATATACATATCTATTTGCATGTTATTCAGATGTGAATTTTATCTACTATTATATTCTTTACCGTCATTCATATTCCGCATTGTGAAAATAATTAACAAAAAAAAATATACTTCCATTTTTACTCACGTATTTAAGCATCAAACAAGTTAAACTTAAACTAATGAACCGGGTCTTAATCGTTTTAAAAATTTATTTTTCGCATTTTCTTCTATTTGACAATGTGACGTTCCCTCCCAAAAAGGGACGTTACACTAAGTTGGTATCAGAGCCCCGGTTTATATTTCTTTGGGTCTTATGTGTGAGTCTATCTTGTTTGTGCTGTGTGAATCTCTGTGATTGGTGTTTTGAATGAATCCCTCTGACTTTCCTTATGTTTTCAGTAATTTGATTTAAGAGAAAAGCGAGATGGCAAGAGGTGGAGAAATGGCAGCTACTATAGAAGCGATGCAGAGGATGGCGGAAGTCATCGCCCAACAGAACAAACATGCTGCTTAGCAACAAGAGAGAGCTGCTCAACAGCTCGAGGCGACTGCCGATGCACAGAACTTAGCAAAATTTCATCGCCACAACCCTTCACAGTTCAAAGGGGAATTTGATCCGGACAAGGCTAGTTTATGGATCAAGGAGCTGGAGAAAGTCTTCCTTGGCATGAACTGTGCCGAAGACAAGAAGGTGAATTATGCTACCTTTATGCTTATGGGCAATGCCGAAGATTGGTGGAATGGAGCTCAGAAAACATTGGAAGCCGCAGAAACTGACATCACATGGGACGTGTTCAAGAACAAGTTATTGGACAAATATTTTCCTGCAAACGTGAGACATGCAAAGGAGATGGAGTTCCTCAACTAGAGGCAAGGGAACATGACCGTCAGTGAATATGCGGCAAAATTTGAGAACCTGGAGAGGTTCTCAACACACTACCAACATCAAACCGATGAAGCCTAGAAATGATGGAAGTTCACCGAGGGACTGAGATATGAGGTGAAGAAGGCCGTCATCACCCTGAAGATGAAGGTGTTTTCGGAATTGTTGGATACGTGCTGTGAAGTTGAAGCCTTGGAACAGGCTAGAGACTCGAGGAGCAAGAACTTTGGGCCTGCGAGATTCCAAAGAGGTGGAGGCAGTGGTTCAAACCGCTTACAAAAGAAGCCTTATTCCCGACCAACGGGAGGCCAGCAACAAACTGGTGGAAATTCTGGTGGAGGTTCTTCTGGGAACCGAACTGGTCAGAATGTGACATACCGTCCAAATGCCTAAAGTGTGGGAAAGATCATCTCACGAGAGACTGCACAATCAAGGGAATCATCTGTTTCCGATGTGGCAAACCGGGCCATGTGTCTAGAGACTACAATCAAGCAAAGGCAGAACCTTCAGTCAATGCAGCTCGGGCCGAGAAACTGCAAGCCGGAGGTCGAGTTTACATTATGAGCGGAGCTGAAGCCTCCGAATCCGAAGACTTGATTCAAGGAGAAGGCGCCATAGAAGGTAATCTTTTAAAAGTACTGTATGACTCTGGGGCAACCCATTCTTTTATATCATATGACTGTGTGCTACGACTTGGCTTACCTGTGTCTGAACTACCTTTTGAATTGACTGTTTCAACCCCCACTGATAAATCGGTAGTTACTACCAAAGTCTGTTTGAAGTGTCCCTTAATTTTTCAAGGTCGAATCTTTTCTGTCGATTTGATCTGTTTACCTCTTTCACAACTAGATATAATATTAGGGATGGACTGGTTATCTTCCAACCATGTTCTGTTAGATTGCTCTAGAAAAACCATAGTCTTTCCTATGGATGAGAATTCTAGATACTTGACTGCCAACCAAGCACGAGCTTTCTTGAAAGAAGGAGCTCAGGGATACATGTTATTATCTTCTTTGAAAGTCAAGAGCGAGGCTGATCTGAGTACTATTCCTGTGGTGAAGGAGTTTCCTGAAATCTTTCCCGAAGATGTACCTGGTTTACCACTGACACGTGAGATAGAGTTTTCTATTGACTTTGTACCGGGAGCTGGTCCCGTGTCTATAGCACCTTACCGGATGTCGCCGACAGAATTAGCAGAATTGAAGAAACAACTAGAGGAGCTTTTGGAAAAACAGTTTGTCAGACCAAGTGTGTCACTGTGGGGAGCACTAGTGTTGCTAGTTCGAAAGAAGGATGGTACCTCACGATTGTGTGTGGACTATAGGCAGTTGAACAAGTTGACAATCAAGAACAAGTATCCTCTCCCAAGAATTGATGATTTGATGGACCAACTGAAGGGAGCAACGGTATTTTCAAAGATCGATTTGAGGTCTGGGTACCATCAAATAAGAGTGAAAATGGAGGATATACCCAAGACTGCTTTTCGTACCCGATACGGTCATTACGAATACCTTGTGATGCCGTTTGGCGTGACGAATGCACTAGCTATCTTTATGGACTACATGAACAGAATCTTTCATCCGTACTTGGACAAGTTTATTGTCGTCTTCATTGATAGCATCCTGATATATTCTCAGAATCAGGAGGATCATGTTGAACACCTCAGCATAGTTTTCCGGATTTTGAAGGAGAAAGAACTGTATGCTAAACTGTCGAAGTGTGAGTTTTGGCTAGATGAGGTGAAGTTTTTGGGCCATGTGATCTCGAAGGAAGGGATTGCAGTGGATCCGTCAAAAGTAGAGGCAGTGCTACAGTGGGAACAACCGAAGTCAGTGATAGAGGTTCGTAGCTTCGTGGGTTTAGCCGGATATTACTAGAGGTTCATAGAAGGGTTTTCCAAGATTGCTGGACTGCTCACTCAGCTAACAAAGAAGAATCAGACTTTCGAATGGACTGATAACTGCGAGCAGAGTTTCCAACAATTGAAAAAACGACTGACTACCTCATCAGTATTGGTGCTACCTGATCCGAATGAACCATTCAAGGTGTAATGTGATGCTTCGTACCAAGGATTGAGGTCTGTTCTTATGCAACACAGAAGAGTGGTGGCCTATGCCTCGCGACAGTTGCGAGTGCATGAGAAGAATTACCTGACGCATGATTTGGAGCTAGCAGCTGTAACGCCCCTTTTTGGGAGGGAACGTCACATTGTCAAATAAAAGAAAATGCGGAAATTAAATTTTCAAACGACAATTAAGACCCGGTTCAATTAATTAAAAGTTAACTTGCTTGATACTTTAATACGTGGGAAAATGGCAGTATATATTTTTTTGTTTTGTTAATTTAATAGCGCGGAATATGGATAACAGTAAAGAATAAAACAAGATACGAATTCGCGCTGAATAACATACACTTATATATATATATATATATATATATATATATATATATATATATATATATTTTTTTAATACGACTATATTTTAAATACAAGCCTGGTATCTCCAAAAGTAAAACTATACCGCCCCAAGGAATCATGCATATACATCCCCCAGAAATAACAAAATATACAGCCCACCAAAAAGTAATACATCAGGCCCCCAAAATAAAAACCACTAGCAGCCATCAGTAGCTACCAGCAAAATCAATCCCTCAGAGGAGGAGGAACCGTATCAGGATCCTCCTCTTCCGAGGAAACCTCCATAGGAACCACAGAAGCACGGGACGGAGCCCGAGCGGTGGAATCAAAGGAGTCCTCCCGTGGGGTATAGTAATGATCGCCCCACATCTCACGGATGGGCAAGTAAAACTCCAGTCGCAGGCTGATGTGGCACGTGAGGACATGTGCCTCATGACGTCTCCAGGCTAGGGCAATTGACACATCTCCCAAGTAGATGCAGTGATCGGAATTCAAGTTGATATGCCAGCACTCTGGCCCTTCGAGGAAGGTCAGACGCACATCACCAAGAAATCCGCGCATACGTGCCACCATCGTCTTAGTAGAAGTTAATCTTGTTCGGGCCAGAAGCCGGGAAAATCGGGATCTTCCGCCTCCTTGCTGTCGTCTTCGATCAATACAGTATACACACATACAACAAGTAATAGAGATACAAGAAAGAGGTAAGACATCCTACCATCATTACCAATTATAGCAGCTAGAAACAGCACGGCGCCACGTGCCCAAATAACAATTCAAAATATCATATTCAACTAATAAGCAATAATTCCAACGGTAAGCAAATAAACAGTTCCAGGCAGATAGTCATCACAGTAATAACCAAATCAGTCATAGATATGGAAAAATAAATCTTAACAATGACAATGTATATCATGACTCACATGCATGCTTTTCCAAATTCCTACTCCATGGAGCTAAACCCAAACAGTCGGAGAGAAAGATCAGGAGACATGTCTGTAACTCGGCTGCCGAGGCCAATGCTATCAATAAATTTTCTCGTGCACAATCATGGCATTGTACAAACATTCTACAGTAGATCACGATATAGGACAGTGTCAAGTCCAGATCGTCGGTGCGTTTGCATCGGTTTGCCCCACAGGCAGAGGAGCTACCAACTGCCCATTGTGAAGTATCCGCACCCCGACGCCTCCGAGGTCATAACATAACCCACACTTGTCTACTCGTACCCGCACTAAGGTTTGTTCAATCTCCTAGGCAACTTGGCCTTACAACAGTCCACAAGGATATTCACAATGCATAAGATACTATGCATGAACATGTATGATCCACAATCTAATATAATTCCATAACATGCCATATTAGGCCAATATAAGCATCAATATACAAATGGTCACTCACATGGACCCATAGCATCATAATATAAAGATCAAGTCAATTGATGCGTCATTAGGTTCATTATGAATCCTAACTTAGAATTTGTTTCCCTTTTCAAGGTTCTTGTTCAAAATCAATTCTTGTAATCAATTTAATATTCCAAGGCGATTCAATTTTCCATAATTTGCAATTTGTTTAAGCTCTTCTCAAGTTCTTCACTCACTTAGAATTACCTTAAATCTTATGATACTTTTACTCTTAGTCCTTTAAGATTTATGAAGTCTCGATTTTATTAAATTCTTCCAATTCATCAATTAACTATCCCATTACAGAGGTTTTCAATCATATAATTGCTTATGCTCTCAACTAACCAAAATCACCTACTTACACCTAAAAATGCCCTAGAGGCCGTGGCCTCACAATGGCTCCAGTTTCAAATCCTTTCAAGTCATCATCTTGCATGCCATCCTCTTAATTCTTTAAATTGTTCACTTACTAAATTAGCTCACCAAGAACCCTAATTTCTTGGCCCCAAAACCGTAGCCCTCATAGGAATTTCCATTCCAAATTTTTCTTCCACTAAATTCTATGTTATCCATTGATTAATTTAAGTCTTATGCAAGTTACAATTTAATCACCAATTCACCTAAAATCCTAGCCTAAAACCGTGAGCCTCCAAGAAGGTTTCTCAAATGTTTTTCTCCCATTTTCAATCACCAAATCCAATCCAACATATCAATATATATAACAAATCAATTCAATAGCATAAATCAAATAAAATCAACACTTAAGCACACTAATCACAAAATCAAAGAATAACCCTCATTAGGGTTTTTCCACAAACAACCCAATCAAAGTTCCTAGATGCTAAGAGAGGTTGAGGAGGAGTGTCTTCCTCTTACCTAAGAGAAGAAGTCAAGAGAACTTCCAAGAAGGCTTCTTGCAATTTTCGGATTTGACCTCCAAAAACCCTAAAAATGGTGACTTTGTTAGAATAGCATAATGGCTTGGAAAATGAAGCATGGATGGCCAACATGAAGACCATGACCACGAAAATGGAGGAGAAAGAAGAGGAGTCTTGAAACTTACCCAAAAAGCTCAAAGCTTGGAGCTTGGAGAAGATGGTGAAAATGAAGGAATTTCAAGAAACTTCAAGAAGAAAAGATGCTTAGAATGATGAGATGATTAAGAAAATGTGTTTAGTTTAAATTTTTGTGAAGATTGGGTAGGGGAAGGGGCTGCTGGCCGTAGAGCATGTAGAGAGAAGGGAGAGAAAACTCAAAGTGAAGAAGAAGAAGAAGAAAGGATGAGAGAGAAAGTGTTTTTGGTTAATTATAGAATTTGTGAGACAAATGAAATTAATGAATTGAAACAATTTCCCTTGCCCAAGGGCTGCTTCCAGCCGTGTAGAGAGAGAAGAGAGAGGGGAGAGTTGGCTTCCAAGGGAAGCCAAGGGCTATTTGGTCATTGTTTGGTCAAAGCTTCTCAAAGAAGCTTTGATGATTTAACATTAAATTTGAATTAAAGTGAATGGATTAGACATAAAGTAGATTGCATTGGGATAATGTGATAGGATTTTTATTACACATTATTATCCAATGGATAATAGTTACAGTTGATAGAAGTCAGTATTTAATTAATCTGACAGATAAATTTTTCACAGTATTAATTTATTTTATCTGTTAAGATTTCTCAAAAATTGTGAAACCTCATAAACTATGTCCAGTCTCGGGTTTAGTAAGATCCCCCGTCGACATGTCCATAGTCCAAGGTTGACAGAGGAAACATCGCATTTCTCCGGTTCTGCTCAGTGCGCACGCAAAATGAGGAATATACTAAAATATTCGACGTTTCTGGAAAAATTCCCAGAAAATTTTTAAAAATTGTAAATATTATAAAATGACTATTCGTTATATAATTTTCCAATTTTTGAAGCATTACAGTCGTTTTTCCCAACTTTGCTCAAGTTTTACGCAAAACAAGAAATATATTAAAATATTCATCGTTTCCGAAAAATTCCAGAAAAATTCACATAAATCACAAATATTAGAAAATGACTATTGGCGGTGAAATAATTAATTTCCGGAGTGTTACACTGACCTCAGCAATTCTCAGCTCAGTGTGCATGCAAAACGAGGAATATATTAAAATATTCGTCGTTTCCGAAAAATTCCAGAAAAATTCTTAAAAATCAAGAATAATATAAAATGATCATTTATACTTAAACAGATATTTTTCGGGATGTTACAACACTCCCCTACTAAAAGGAATTTCGTCCTCGAAATTTATATACCTCAAAATAGTTCCGGATGTTGCTCTCTCATCATGTCTTCTGGCTCCCAAGTTGCGTCACCAGTCGTTTCATTCTAAATCACTTTCACTAATGGGATCTCCTTTCCTCTGAGTTGTTTTATCCGTCGGTCCTCGATTCTCGCAGGAGGCGCCTCATAGGTCAAGTTCTCTTTTAACTGTACTGTGTCCGGTGCTATGACATGACTTGGATCAGGCAAATACTTACGAAGTTGTGACACATGGAAGACATTGTGTATATTGGAAAGAAAAGGGGGTAAGGCTATCTGGTAGGCTACTGGACCTATCCGGCGAAGGATTTGGTAAGGTCCAAGAAACTTTGGGGTGAGTTTTCTAGATTTCAAAGCCCGGCCGACCCCAGTCGTGGTGGGTGTGACTTTCAAGAATACATGCTCACCTTCCTCTAACTCAAGAGGCTTTCTCCTCTTATCTGCATAACTCTTTTGCCGGCTCTGAGCAGTTCTCATCTTCTCTTGAATCATCTTGACCTTCTCAGTCGTCTGCTGAATGATATCTGGTCCAATCGTAAGACGCTCACCGTCTTGGTACCAACACAAGGGTGTTCGACACCATCGTCCATACAGAGCTTCATAGGGTGCCATCCCTATACTCGAATGATAACTGTTGTTGTAGGTGAACTCTATTAGTGGTAGAACTTCATCCCAACATCCAGTCTGTTCCATAGAACAAGCTCTAAGCAAATCTTCTAAAGATTGGATCGTCTTTTCCGATTGACCATCAGTTTGTGGGTGGTACGCTGAACTCAAACGTAACTTTGTTCCCAATGATGCTTGCAAACTCTACCAAAATTTCGAAGTAAACCTCGGATCCCTATCCGAAACAATACTTGTAGGCACACCATGTAGCCTAACGATCTCTCCAATATAAAGCTGGGTCAACTTCTCCAAACTGTACCTCATGTTGATCGGGAGAAAATGGGTTGACTTCGTGAGTCGATCCACTATTACCCATATCGAGTCGTGTCCTTTCTTTGTCCTCGACAACCCCACAACAAAATCCATCGCAATGCTGTCCCATTTCCATTCAGGAATAGACAATGGTTGTAGCAATCCTGCTAGTCTTTGATGTTCCACTTTAGCTTTTTGACAAACTAAACAAGTCGACACACATTTAGTGACGTCACTCTTCATTCCATGCCACCAGAACAATTTCTTCAGATCTTGGTACATCTTAGTTATGCCTGGGTGCATACTCAGCTTGCTGGTGTGAGCATGTTCCACAATATATCGCCTAAGCTCTTGGTCATAGGGAATACAAACTCTACCCCGGAATCTCAGAATTCCTTCCGTTCCTTCTTCAAATTTCGTCTCTTTACCTTGCCTTATCAATTCTCTCGCCTCTTGCAAGAATTCATCGGCTTTCTGCTTTTCCCGTATGTCATCCATTAGTTCACTTGAGATGGTGACCATATTCATACAAATCCTTCCGGGTTCCAACTTAACAAACGACCACACATCTCTAAACTGTTCTATGAGGTCTCTTTCCTTGATCATTAAGGCAGAAACACTGATAGTCTTTCTGCTCAAGGCATCAGCCACGACGTTCGCCTTGCCAGGGTGGTACAACAACTGGAAATCATAGTCCTTCAGGAATTCTAGCCATCTCTGCTGCCTCATATTCAGCTCTTTCTGATCTTACAAATATCTCAAGCTCTTGTGGTCGCTGAAGATGTTGAATGTTGCTCCATAGAGAAAATGTCTCCATATCTTTAGAGCAAAGACCACGGCTGCAAGTTCCAAATCATGTGTAGGGTAGTTCTTTTCGTGTACTCGCAACTGTCGCAAAGCATAAGCTACCACTCTTCGGTGTTGCATAAGAAAAGATCCCAATCCTTGATACGAAGCGTCACAGTACACCTCGAATGGCTCATTCGGATTAGGTAACACCAATACAGGTGAGGTAGTCAGCCGTTTCTTCAACTCTTGGAAACTCTGCTCGCAGCTATCAGTCCATTCAAAAGCTTGATTCTTCCTCGTTAGTTGAGTGAGCGGTCCAGCAATCTTGGAAAACCCTTCTATGAATCTTCCGTAGTATCCGGCTAAACCCACGAAGCTACGAACTTCCGTCACTGACTTCGGTTGTTCCCACTGCAGTACTGCCTCTACTTTGGACGGATCCACTGCAATCCCTTCCTTGGAAATCACGTGACCTAGAAACTTCACCTCGTCAAGCCAGAACTCACATTTCGATAGTTTGGTATACAGTTCCTTCTCCTTCAAAATATAAAGAACTATGCTGAGGTGTTCAGCATGATCCTCCTGATTCTGAGAATATATCAGGATATTGTCAATGAAGACGACAACAAACTTATCCAAGTACGGACGAAAGATCCTGTTCATGTAGTCCATGAAGATAGCAGGTGCATTCGTGACATCAAACGGCATCACAAGGTATTCGTAATGGCCGTATCGTGTACGAAAAGCAGTCTTGGGTATATCCTCTGTCTTCACTCTTATCTGATGGTACCCAGATCTCAGATCAATCTTAGAAAATACCGCTGCTCCCTTTAGTTGATCCATCAAGTCGTCGATTCTTGGGAGAGGATACTTGTTCTTGATTGTCAACTTGTTCAACTGCCTATAGTCCACACATAACCTCGAGGTACCATCCTTCGTTCGAACTAGCAACACTGGTGCTCTCCACGGTGACACACTTGGTCTGACAAACTATTTCTCCAAAAGCTCCTCTAGCTGTTTCTTGAGCTCAGCCAATTCCGTTGGCGACATCCGATAAGGTGCTATAGACACGGGACCAACTCCTGGTACCAAATCAATAGCAAACTCTATCTCCCGCATCGGTGGTAACCCAGGTACATCTTCGGGGAAGATTTCAGGAAATTCCTTCACCACCGGAATAGTACTCAGATCAGCCTCGCTCTCGACTTTCAAAGAAGATAGTAGCATGTATCCCTGAGCTCCTTCTTTCAAGAAAGCTCGTGCTTGGTTGGCCGTCAAGTATCTAGAATTCTTATCCACAGGAAAGACTATGGTTTTTCTAGAACAATCTAACAGAGCATGGTTGGAAGACAACCAGTCCATCCTTAGGATTATATCTAGTTGTGAAAGAGGTAAACAGATCAAATCGACAGAAAAGATTCGACCTTCAACAGTTAAGGAAAACTTCAAACAGACTTTAGTAGTAACTACCGGTTTATCAGTGGGGGTTGAAACAGTCAATTCAAAAGGTAGTTCAGACACAGGTAAGCTAAGTCGTAGCACACAGTCATATGATATGAAAGAATGGATTGCCCCAGAGTCATACAGTACTTTTAAAAGATTACCTTCTATGGTGCCTTCTCCTTGAATCAAGTCTTCGGATTCAGAGGCTTAAGCTCCGCTCATAGTGTAAACTCGACCTCCGGCTTGCGGTTTCTTAGCTCGAGTCGTTTTGACTGAAGGTTCAGCCTTTGCTCGATTGTAGTCTCTGGACATATGGCCCGGTTTGCCACATCTGAAGCAGATGATTCCCTTGATCGTGCAATCCCTTGTGAGATGATCCTTCCCACATTTCAGGCATTTAGAAGGATATGTCGCATTTTGGCCAGTTCGATTCTCGGAAGAACCTCCACCAAAACTTCCACCGGTTTGCTGCTGACTTCCCGCTGGTCGAGAATAAGGCTTCTTTTGGAAGCGGTTTGAACCACTGCCTCCACCTCTTTGGGACCGTACAGGCCCAAACCTCCTGTTTCTCGAGTCTCTAGCTTGTTCCAAGGCTTCAACTTCACAGCAAGTGTCTAACAGTTCTGAGAATACCTTCATCTTCAGGGTGATCACAGCTTTCTTCACCTCATACCTCAATCCCTCAGTGAACTTCCAACACTTCCAGGCTTCATCAGTTTGGTGTTGGTAGTGTGTTGAGAACTTCTCCAGGTTCTCAAATTTAGCTGCATACTCACTGACGGTCATATTCCCCTGTCTCAAGTTGAGGAACTCCAGCTCTTTCTCATGTCTCGCATTAGCAGGAAAATATTTGTCCAAGAACTTGTTCTTGAACACATCCCATGTGATGTCAGTTCCTTCGGCTTCCAATGCTCTCTGAGCTCCATTCCACCAGTCTTCAGTGTTGCCCACAAGCATGAAAGTAGCATAATTCACCTTCTTGTCTTCGGCACAGTTCATACCATGAAAGACTTTCTCTAATTCTTTGATCCACAGACTAGGCTTGTCTGGATCAAATTCTCCCTTAAATTGTGGAGGGTTGTGACGACGAAACTCTGCTAAGTTCTGGGCATCGGCAGTCACCTCGAGTTGTTGAGTAGCTCTCTCTTGTTGTTGAGCAGCACGTTCGTTCTGTTGGGCGATGACTTCCGCCATCCTCTGCATCGCTTCTACAGTAGCTGCAATTTCTCTACTTCTCGCCATCTTACTCTTTCTCAAATTAGGGTGACTGAAAACCACAAGGTAAGTTAGAGGAATTCATTTCAAAACACAAACCACAGAGATTTCACACAACACAAACAAGACAGACTCACACACAAGACCCAAAGAAAACATAAACCGGGGCTCTGATACCAACTTAATGTAACGCCCCTTTTTGGGAGGGAATGTCACATTGTCAAATAAAAGAAAATGCGGAAATTAAATTTTCAAACGACAATTAAGACCCGGTTCAATTAATTAAAAGTTAACTTGCTTGATACTTTAATACATGGGAAAATGGCAGTATATTTTTTTTTGTTTTGTTAATTTAATAGCGCGGAATATGTATAATAGTAAAGAATAAAACAGTACACAGAATTCGCGCCTGAATAACATACACTTATATATATATATATATTTTAATACGACTATATTTTAAATACAAGCCTGGGTATCTCCAAAAAACAAAACTATACCTGCCCCAAGGAATCATGCATATACATCCCCCAGAAATAACAAAATATACAGCCCACCAAAAAGTAATACATCAGGCCCCTAAATAAAAACCACTGGCAGCCATCAGTAGCTACCAGCAAAATCAATCCCTCAGAGGAGGAGGAACCGTATCAGGATCCTCAGCAGGATCCTCCTCTTCCGAGGAAACCTCCATAGGAACCACAGAAGCACGGGACGGAGCCCGAGCGGTGGAATCAAAGGAGTCCTCCCGTGGGGTATAGTAACGATCGCCCCACATCTCACGGATGGGCAAGTAAAACTCCAGTCGCAGGCTGATGTGGCAGGTGAGGACAGGTGCCTCATGACATCTCCAGGCTAGGGCAATCGACACATCTCCCAAGTAGACGCAGCGATCAGAATTCAAGTTGATATGCCAGCACTCTGGCCCTCCGAGGAAGGTCAGACGCACATCACCAAGAAATCCGCGCATACGTGCCGCCATCGTCTTAGTAGAAGTTAATCTTGTTCGGGCCAGAAGCCGGAAAAATCGGGATCTTCTGCCTCCTTGTTGTCGTCTTCGATCAATACAATATACACACATACAGCAAGTAATAGAGATACAAGAAAGAGGTAAGACATCCTACCATCATTATCAATTATAGCAGCTAGAAACAGCACGGCGCCACGCGCCCAAATAGCAATTCAAAATATCATATTCGACTAATAAGCAGCAATTCCAACGGTAAGCAAATAAACAGTTCCAGGCAGATAATCATCACAGTAATAACCAAATCAGTCATAGATATGGAAAAATAAATATTAACAATGACAATGTATATCATGACTCACATGCATGCTTTCCCAAATTCCTACTCCATGGAGCTAAACCCAAACAGTCGAAGAGAAAGATCAGGAGACATGTCTGTAACTCGGCTGCCGAGGCCATTGCTATCAATAAATTTTCTAGTGCACAATCATGGCATTGTACAGACATTCTACACTAGATCACAATATAGGACAGTATCAAGTCTGGATCGTCGGTGCGTTTGCATCGGTTTGCCCCACAGGCAGAGGAGCTACCTACTGCCCATTGTGAAGGACCCGCACCCCGATGCCCCCGAGGTCATAACATAACCCACACTTGTCTATTCGCACCCGCACTAAGGTGTATTCAATCTCCTAGGTAACTTGGCCTTACAACAGTCCACAAGGACATTCACAATGCATAAGACACTATGCATGAACATGTATGATCCAAAATCTAATACAATTCCATAACATGCCATATTAGGCCAATATAAGCATCAATATACAAATGGTCACTCACATGGACCCATAGCATCATAATATAAAGATCAAGTCAATTGATGCGTCATTAGGTTCATTATGAATCCTAACTTAGAATTTGTTTTCCTTTTCAAGGTTCATGTTCAAAATCAATTCTTGTAATCAATTTAATATTCCAAGGTGATTCAATTTTCCATAATTTGCAATTTGTTTAAGCTCTTATGCCTCACACTCTCAAGTTCTTCACTCATTTAGAATTACCTTTAATCTTATGATACTTTTACTCTTAGTCCTTTAAGATTTATGAAGTCTTGATTTTATTAAATTCTTCCAATTCATCAATTAACTATCCCATTACAGAGGTTTTCAATCACATAATTGCTTATGCTCTCAACTAACCAAAATCACCTACTTACACATAAAAATGCCCTAGAGGTCGTGGCCTCACAATGGCTCCAATTTCAAATCCTTTCAAGTCATCATCTTGCATGCCATCCTCTTAATTCTTTAAATTGTTCACTTACTAAATTAGCTCACCAAGAACCCTAATTTCTTGGCCCCAAAACCATAGCCCTCATAGGAATTTCCATTCCAAATTTTTCTTCCACTAAATTCTATGTTATCCATTGATTAATTTAAGTCTTATGCAAGTTACAATTTAATTACCAATTCACCTAAAATCCTAGCCTAAAATCGTGAGCCTCCAAGAAGGTTTCTCAAATGTTTTTCTCCCATTTTCAATCACCAAATCCAATCCAACATATCAATATATATAACAAATCAATTCAATAGCATAAATCAAATAAAATCAACACATAAGCACACTAATCACAAAATCAAAGAATAACCCTCATTAGGGTTTTTCCACAAACAACCCAATCAAAGTTCCTAGATGCTAAGAGAGGTTGAGGAGGAGTGTCTTCTTCTTACCTAAGAGAAGAAGTCAAGAGAACTTCCAAGAAGGCTTCTTGCAATTTTCGGATTTGACCTCCAAAAACCCTAAAAATGGTGACTTTGTTAGAATAGCATAATGGCTTGAAAAATGAAGCATGGATGGCCAACATGAAGACCATGACCACGAAAATGGAGGAGAAAGAAGAGGAGTCTTGAAACTTACCCAAAAAGCTCAAAGCTTGGAGCTTGGAGAAGATGGTGAAAATGAAGGAATTTCAAGAAACTCCAAGAAGAAAAGATGCTTAGAATGATGAGATGATTAAAAAAATGTGTTTAGTTTAATTTTTGTGAAGATTGGGTAGGGGAAGGGGCTGCTGGCCGTAGAGCATGTAGAGAGAAGGGAGAGAAAACTCAAAGTGAAGAAGAAGAAGAAAGGATGAGAGAGAAAGTGTTTTTGGTTAATTATGGAATTTGTTAGACAAATGAAATTAATGAATTGAAACAATTTCCCTTGCCCAAGGGCTGCTTCCAGCCGTGTAGAGAGAGAAGAGAGAGGGGAGAGTTAGCTTCCAAGGGAAGCCAAGGGCCATTTGATCATTGTTTGGTCAAAGCTTCTCAAAGAAGCTTTGATTATTTAATATTAAATTTGAATTAAAGTGAATGGATTAGACATAAAGTAGATTGCATTGGGATAATGTGATATGATTTTTATTACACATTATTATCCAATGGATAATAGTTACAGTTGATAGAAGTCAGTATTTAATTAATCTGACATATAAATTTTTCGCAGTATTGATTTATTTTATGTGTTAAGATTTCTCAAAAATTATGAAACCTCGTAAACTGTGTCCAGTCTCGATTTTAGTAAGATCCCCTATCGACATGTCCATAGTCCAAGGTTCGCGGAGGAAACATCGCGTTTCTCCGGTTCTGCTCAGAGTGCACGTAAAACGAGGAATATACTAAAATATTTGACGTTTCCGAAAAAATTCCCAGAAAATTCTCAAAAATTATAAATATTATAAAACAACTATTCGTCATATAATTTTCCAATTTTTGAAGCATTACAGTTGTTTTTCCCAACTCTGCTCAAGTTTTGCGCAAAACGAGGAATATATTAAAATATTCATTATTTCCGAAAAATTCCAGAAAAATTCACATAAATCACAAATATTAGAAAATGACTATTGGCGGTGAAATAATTAATTTCCGGAGCGTTACACTGACCTCAGCAATTCTCAGCTTAGTGTGCACGCAAAACGAAGAATATATTAAAATATTCGTCGTTTCCGAAAAATTCTAGAAAAATTCTTAAAAATCAATAATAATATAAAATGATCATTTATACTTAAACACATATTTTTCGGGATGTTACAGCAGTTGTGGTTTTTGCTCTGAAGATATGGAGGCATTTCCTTTATGGAGCGACGTTCAACTTCTTCAGTGACCACAAGAGCTTGAAGTACTTGTATGATCAGAAGGAGCTGAACATGAGACAGCGAAGATGGTTAGAATTCTTGAAGGACTACGACTTTCAACTGTTGTACCACCCTGGCAAGGCGATTGTCGTGGTTGACGCCTTGAGTAGGCAGACCGTCAGTGTTTCCACCCTGATGATCAAGGAAAGAGAGCTCATCGAACAATTTAGAGATACTTGGTCATTTGTCAAGTTAGAACACGGAAGGATTTGTATGAATATGGTTACCATCTCAAGTGAACTAATGGAGGACATACGAGAAAAACAAAAAGTCGAGAAATTCTTGCAAGAGGTGAGAGAGCAAATGAAGCAAGGCAAGGAAACGGAATTCGAGGAAGGAACGGATGGAATTCTTAGATTTCGGGGTAGAGTCTGCATTCCCGTGACGAAGAGCTTAAGCGGTATATTTTGGTGGCATGGATTGAAGAGTGGCGTTACTAGATGTGTATCGACTTGTCTAGTCTGTCAAAAAGCCAAAGTGGAACATCAAAGACCTGCCGGATTGTTACAACCATTGTCTATTCCTGAATGGAAATGGGACAGCATCGCGATGGACTTTGTTGTGGGATTGACAAGGACAAGAATAGGACATGACTCGATTTGGGTAATAGTTAATCGACTTACAAAATCAGCTCATTTCCTCCCGATCAACATAAAGTACAGTCTGGAGAAACTGACCCGACTGTATATTGGAGAGATTGTCAGACTACATGGTGTGCCTACGAGTATTGTTTCGGATAGGGATCTGAGGTTTACTTCAAAATTTTGGCAGAGTCTACAGGCATCGTTGGGAACGAAATTACGTCTGAGTTCGGCATACCACCCACAAACCGATGGTCAATCGGAAAGGACGGTCCAATGAAGATTTGCTTAGAGCTTGTACTATTGAACAGACTGGGAGTTGGGATCAAATCTTGCCACTGATAGAGTTCACTTATAACAACAGTTACCACTCGAGTATAGGGATGGCACCCTATGAAGCCCTGTATAGATGACGATGTCGGACACCCTTGTGCTGGTACCAAGACGATGAACGACTCACGATTGGACCAGATATCATTCAGCAGACAACTGAGAGGGTCAAGATGATTCAAGAAAATATGAAGACTGCTCAGAGCCGGAAAAAGAGCTATGCAGACAAGACGAGAAAGCCTCTTGAGTTTGAAGAAGGTGAGCATGTGTTCTTGAAAGTCACACCCACGACTGGGGTCGGCCGGGCCTTGAAATCTAGAAAACTCACTCCAAAATTCCTTAGACCTTACCAAATTCTTCGCCAGATAGGTCCAGTAGCTTACCAAGTAGCCTTACCCCCTTTTCTTTCAAACATACACAATGTCTTTCATGTGTCACAACTTTGTAAATACTTGCCTGACCCAAGTCATGTCATAGCACCGGACACAGTACAGTTAAAAGAGAACTTAACCTATGAGGCACCTCCTGCGAGAATCGAGGGCCGACGGATAAAGCAACTTAGAGGCAAGGAGATTCCATTGGTAAAGGTGATCTGGAATGAGAAGACTGGTGATGCAACTTGGGAACTGGAAGACAAGATGAAGGAGCAGCATCCAGAACTATTCTGAGGTATGCAAATTTCGAGGACAAAATTCCTTTTAGTAGGAGAGTGTTGTAACACCCCAAAAAATATCTGTTTAATTATAAATCATCATTTTATAATATTCTCAATTTTTATGAATTTTTTTGTAATTTTTCGAAAATGTCGAATATTTTAATATATTTCTCGTTTTACGTACACACTGAGCTGAGAATTGCTGAGGTCAGTGTAACGCTCCGGAAATTATTTATTTCACCACAAATAGTCATTTTCTAATATTTGTGATTTATGTGAATTTTTCTGGAATTTTTTGGAAATGATGAATGTTTTAATATATTTCTCGTTTTGCGTGAACATTTAGCAGAGTCGGGAAAACGATTGCAATGCTTCAAAAATTGGAAAATTATATGATGAATAGTCATTTTATAATATTTTCAAATTTTGAGAATTTTCTGAGAATTTTCCGGAAATGTCGAATATTTTAGTATATTCCTCGTTTTGCGTGTGCACTGAGCGGAACTGGAGAAATGCGATGTTTTCTCCGGGAACCTTGAACTATGGACATGTCGACGGGAGATCTTACTAAACCCGAGGCTGGACACAGTTTACGAGGTTCCATGTTTTTCGAGAAATTCTAACAGATAAAATAAAATAATACTGTGAAAAAATTATCTGTCAGATTAATTAAATACTGACTTCTGTCAACTGTAACTATTATCCATTGCATAATAGCATGTAATAAAAATCCTATCAAATTATCCTAATGCAATCTATTCTATGTCTAATCAATCCACTTTAATTCAAATTTAATGTTAAATAATCAAAACTTCTTTGAGAAGCTTTGACCAAACAATGACCCAAATGCCCTTAGCTTCCATGTGAAGCCAACACACTCTCCCTCTCTTCCCTCTCTCCAGCACGGCAGCAGCCCACTCAAAGGGGGGAATTAGCTTGTTTCATTTATTCATATTATCATCTAATTTCCAAAAATTCACCAAAGCCTTTCTCTCTCATCCTTCTTCCTTCTTCTTCATTTTGGTTTTCTCTTGCTTCTCTCTACCCTAAGCTACGGCAGCCCCTCCCTCTCCCCACTCAATCTTCACAAAAATTTTAACCAAGCACATTTTCTTAATCCTCTCATCATTCTAAACATCTTTCCTTCTTGGAGTTTCTTGAAAATCCACTATCTTCATCACTTTCTCCAAGCTTCAAGCTTTGAGCTTTTTGGGTAAATTTCAAAACTTCTCTTCTCTTCATTTTCGTGGTTATGGTCTCCTTGGTGACCATCCATGCTTCATTTTTCAAGCATTGGTGTTGATTTAACAAAGTTGAAATTTCTAGGGTTTTTGGTGTTGCAAATCTGAAAATACAAGGAGCTTCCTTGGTGTTACTCTTGATTTCTTCATTTGGATAAGAGGAAGACACTCCTCCTCAACCTCTCTTAGCATCTAGGAACCTTGATTGTGTTGGTTGTGGAAAAACCCTAAAGAGGGTTATTCTTTGATTTTGTAATTAGAATGTTTGTGTATTGATTTTATGTTGTTTATGCTATTGGATTGATTTGTTGTATATAATGGTATATTGGATTGGATTATGTGATTGAAAATGGAAGAAAAATATTTGAGAACCTCTCTTGGAGGGCCACGGTTTTTGGGTTGGAAAATGGGTAATTTATGAACAAATTATAGTGAGTACAAGACTTAAATTAACTGAGTGACAAAATGAAATCAATGGAAGGAAAAACTTGGAATGGGAATTTCTAGGGAGGCTACGGTTTTGAGCCAAGGAAATTAGGGTTCTTCGTGAACTAACTTAACAAGTGAACAATTAAATGAATTAAGAGAATGGCATGTAATGTAATGACTTGGAAGGATTTAGAATTGAAACACTTGTGAGGCCACAGCCTCTAAGCCCTTTTTAGATAAAAATATGTAACTTTGGTAACTTAGAAGCATAAGTAACTATGTAATTAAAAAAAAAACCTATGTAATGAGATAGAGAATTAATAAATTAGAAGAATTTAATATAATCAAAGATTTCATAAATTTTAAAGAACTAAGAGTGAGATTGTCATAAGACTTAAATCAATTACAAGTGAGTGAAGAACAAGAGAGTGTGAGGTCTAAGGACTTGAATAATTTACAAATCATATGGAATTAAATTACCTTGGAAGATTTAAAATAATTGTGAGAATTGGATTGGACATAATCCTTGAAAAGGGAAGCAAATTCTAAGTTAGGATTCATAATGGACCTAAGAATGTACCATTTGACGTGATAATTTTATTATATTGTTATGGGTCCATGTGAGTGACCATAAATATATATATTGATGTTCTCTTGGCCAATTGTGGCATATTATGGAATCGTATGAGACTATGAATCATACATGTTCATGCATAGTATCTTATGCATTGTGATGTCCTGTGGACTGTTATAAGGCCAAGTTGCCTAGGAGATTGAACATACCTTTGTGCGGGTGCGAGTAGACTAGTGTGGGTCATGTTACGACCTTGAGGGGCGTCGGGGTGTGGGTCCTTCACAATGGGCAGTTGGTAGCTCCTCTGCTCGTGGGGCAAACCAATGCAAACGCACCGACGATTCAAACTTGACACTGTCCTATATCGTGATCGAGCGCAGACTGTCTGTACAATGCCTGATGTGCACGTGAAAATTATTGATGAATAGCACTTTGGCCGCGGCAGCCGAGTTACAGACATGTCTCCTGATCTTTCTCTCTGACTATTTGAGTCTAGCTCCATGGAGTAGGAATTAGGAAAGCATGCATATGCATCATGATATACTTTACTATTAATAATTACTGCCCTATGTGAACTTGAACTGTTTGTACCATTATAGTAATGAATGTCTGCCTAGAACTATTTATCTGCTTACTATTGGATTTACTATTTATTACTTGCATGCTACTTCTAAAATACTATCTGGGCGCGTTGTGCCATTTTGTTTCTAGCTGCTATAATTAGTAATGATGGTAGGATGTCTTACCTCTTTCTTGTATCTCTATTACTTGTTGTATGTGCGTATATTGTATTGATCAAAGACGACGACAAGGAGACGGAAGATCCCGAGTTTCCCGGCTTCTGGCCTGACCAAGATTAGCTTCTACTGCACGATGGAGGCACGCATCCGCGGATTTTTGGGCGACGTGCGTCTGACCTTCCTCGGAGGGCCAGAGTGCTGGCATATTAACCTGAGTTCGGATCGTTGTGTTTATATGGGAGATGTATCCATTTCCCTGGCCTGGAGACGTCATGAGGCGCCTGTCCTCACCTGCCATGTCAGCCTACGGTTGGAGTTCTACCTACCCATCCGAGAGATGTGGGGTGATCGTTACTACACCCCTTGGGAGGATTCTTTTGATTCTATTGCTCGGGCTCCTACCCGCGGTTTTGCGGTTCCCATGGAGGTTTCCTCTGAAGAGGAGGATCCTGCTGAGGGCCCGGACACGGTCCCTCATCCTTCGAGAGACTGATTTTACTGGTAGCTACTGATGGCTACCAGTGTTTTATTTTGGGGGCCTGATGTATTATTTTTAGTGGGCTGTATATTTTGATATCTCTGGGGTGTATTTGTATAATCCTTTGGGGCAGGTATAGTTTTGCTTTTTGGATATTTCAGGCTTATATCTAAGTACAATTGATGTCAGCATATATATATACATATGTATTTGCATGTTATTCAGATGTGAATTTTGTCTACTATTATATTCTTTACCGTTATTCATATTCCGCATTGTTAAAATAATTAACAAAAAAAAAATATACTGCCATTTTTACTCACGTATTTAAGCATCAAACAAGTTAAACTTAAACTAATGAACCGGGTCTTAATCGTTTTAAAAATTTATTTTTCACATTTTTTTCTATTTGACAATGTGACGTTCCCTCCCAAAAAGGGGCATTACAAAGAACACAAAAATGATATCCTACTTGGTCTTTGTAGGTTCGCTTTTGAGGTTCCAAAATCCTAGGAATTTCAAGACAATGAATCAACATCAAGGGTTGAAAGAGAAGAGATCCATGGTCATCAAAGAGACCATGGAGCACGAAAATGGAGGGAAAGAAGAAGAAAAATGAGAACTTTACCTTAAAGCTTAAAGCTTTGCCTTGAAAGACAATGGAGGAAAGGTTGGATTTTGGAGAAAATTTCTAAACAAGAAGTGTAAAGGAGGTTGAGGTGAGGGTAGAAGTGAGCTTGTTGAAGAGAAAAGAGAAGAAAAATGGGGGCTGAAATTTCGTAGCTAAGGAAGAGGAAGAAGAGAGAATGTGGAGAAAATATGAAGAAAAAGAACAAGAGAGAGAAGTGGATAGATGAAATGAAATGTTTTTGAGTGAAAATGAATAAGTGTGGAGGCAAAATTTTTGCCTCCCAAGGGTATGGTAGCCACGGCAATGGAGAGAGAGAAGGGGGAGATTTTTGGCTTCCTTGACAAGCTAAGGGCAATCTTGACCTTTGGTGGTCAAAGCTTCTCAAAGAAGCTTTGATTGTAATACTATAAATTTGAATTAAAGTAGGTTTGATTAGACTTAAAGTAGATTACATTAGGATAATGTGATAAAATTTTTATTACATGTTATTATTTAAGAGACAATTACTATATTTGATAGAAGTTAGTATAAATTTTATCTGATAGATAAAATTTACACAGTGCTTATTATTTTATCTGTTAAAATTTCTCAAAAAATGTGAAACCTCATAAACCGTGTCCAGCCTCAGGTTTAGTAAGATCTGTTGGTGTATGCCCTAGAGGCCAATACTTTTTGTCTGTATTTACATACATTGTATTATGCTATTTTTTGATATATGAGGCATTTCATTTATTGTGTTCTTTTTGTTCGACATAATAAAGTCCTTAGAATAGTAAGTTTGATACCATAGGACATCAAGTGGATGACTTGATCGTGAGATCCTATTGGATAAAATACTATTCTTAAATGTCCCTAGTCAAGTATTATTATTAATTAGGACAACAATAATGCATTGAGACTAGTATGTGTGTAGACTGATGATCACATCTCACGAGTCATGGATATGAGATATCAAGTCTACACATGGATACATATTAGAGTAATGATGTATTGGATAGACCTGCTATGAGAACGCTACGTGGATCGTTACATGAGTGTCATAAGCGATTCTCATAGTGATAATGGTGTATGTGGTCCTTTGACCTGAAATCACTACGATTCCTACATGAGGAGTTGTGTGTTTTAATGCCATCAAACGTCATCTGTAACAAGATGATTATAAAGTTAGTTATTAGACATACCGCGATATATGTGAAGGGATGTGAGTGACCTAGATGGGATTTGTCCCTCCTATATAACAGGAGTGATATCTTCGGGCCCCCTGATTGAGTGAGACTACGAAATGCATGGCCATGCTCAAATGAGTCAATATGAGATATTGATCTCATTTGTTATTACTATGTCTACTCTGGAATCAGGAAACTGAAGATTGAACTAAACAAGGGTGACACGTTCCATGCCTTGTGTTCAATCTAGATATCTGGACAAAGGGACTAAACTACACGGAAACATTGATCACGGATAGGTTATGTCAAATCACTGACATTCTCATTACTTGGGTAGCAGTGATATGTTGCTAGATACTGCTCACTGACATTCTCTCGGATGTCATCTATTAAGTCATTCGATATAGTGACCATATTCATGCAGATCTTTCCTGGCATTAGCTCCACAAAAGACCATACGTCTCTGAATTACTCTATTAAATGTTTCTCTCTGATCATCATGGCAGAAACACTGATCGTTTTCCCACTTAAGGCATCAGTTACAACATTTGCCTTTCTAGAGTGATACTGAAATTGGAAATCGTAGTCTTTCAGCAATTCTAACCATCTTCGCTATCTCATGTTCAACTCTTTTTTATCGTACAGGTACTTTAAGCTCTTGTGGTCACTGAAGATGTTGAATGTTGCTCCATAAAGATAGTGTCTCTATATCTTCAAAGCAAATGCTACAGCAACTAATTCCAAGTCATACGTTGGGTAGTTCTTTTCATGCACTCGCAATTGTCTTGAGGTATACGCCACCACTTTTCTGTCTTGCATAAGGACACAACCCAATCCTTGATATGAAGCGTCACAGTACACTTCGAATGGTTTACTTGACTCAGGTAGAACTAATACTGGTGAAGTAGTTAGTCTCTTTTTTAGCTCTTGAAAACTCTCTTCACAAGCATCCGTCCATTCAAAAGCTTGGTTTTTCCTCGTGAGTTGAGTAAGAGGTCCAGCAATCTTAGAGAATCCTTCGATAAACCTCCTATAATATTCGACTAATCCAATAAAGCTTCAGATTTTTGTTACCATCTTCGGTCTTTCCCATTGAAGAACAACTTCTACCTTCGAAGGATCTACAACAATTCCTTCCCTTGAAATCACATGGCCCAAGAATTTAACTTCGTCCAACCAAAACTCACACTTCGACAACTTGGCATACAGTTCTTTCTCCTTCAAAGTCTGAAGAACTATACTGAGATGTTTAGCATGATCCTCCTGATTTTTCGAATAAATCAAGATATCGTCGATGAAAACAACGGCGAATCTGTCCAAATAAGGATGGAAGATTCTATTCATATAGTCCATGAAATAGCAGGTGCGTTAGTCACACTGAAAGGCATCACCAAGTACTCGTAATGTCCATAACGAGTACGAAAAGCCATTTTAGGAATGTCCTCAACTTTCACTCTGATCTGATGGTAGCCTGATCGCAAATCGATCTTAGAAAATGCTGCCACTCCCTTCAATTGATCCATCAGGTCGTCTATCCTCAGCAATGGATACTTGTTCTTGCTCGTGACCTTGGTTAATTGAAGATAATCCACGCACAATCTCGAAGTACCATATTTCTTCTTAACTAACAATACCGGTGCTCCCCAAGGTGATACATTGGGTCTCACGAATTGCTTCTCCAAAAGCTCTTCCAATTGCTTCTTGAGCTCAGCTAGCTCAACAGGTGACATTTGATAAGGTGCTATAGAAATAGGACTAGCTCCAGGTACAAGATCAATGGCAAATTTGATTTCCCGCTCTAGTGGCAAACCAGGTACATCCTCGGGAAAAACTTCAGGAAATTCTCTAACCATTAAGATTGCGTCCACATCAACCTCATTCTCGACTTTCAAAGAAGACAACAACATGTATCCTCCAGCTCCTTCTTTCAAGAAAGCTTTCACTTGGTTGGCAGTCAAAATTCTAGAATTCTCATCCAAAGGAAAAACTATGGTTTTTCTAGAACAATCTAATAGGACATGGTTAGAAGATAACCAATCCATTCCTAGGATTACATCTAATTGAGATAATGGCAAACAGATCAAATCAACAGAAAAGATTCGACCTTCAACAATCAATGGACAATTCAAACAGACTTTGGTGGTAAGAATAGGTTTAGCAGTGGGAGTGGAGACAGTCAAATCAAAAGGTAAAGAAGACACAAGTAAACCAAGTCTTTTCACACAGTCATAGGAAATGAAAGAATGTGTTGCACCTGAGTCATACAGTATAGTTAAAAGATTACCTTTAATGAGACCTTCCCCTTGTATAAGATCTTCGGATTCAGAGGCTTCAGCACCACTCAGAGTGTAAACCCGACCTCCAGCCTATGGTTTAGTAGTTCTAGCAGCATTGGCAGAAGGTTCCACCTTAGGTTGATTGCAATCATGAGAAATGTGTCCAAGTTTCCCGCATCTGAAGCAGATCATTCCCTTGATAGTGCAGTCCCTCATGTAGTGATCCTCCCCGCACTTTAGGCATTTCAGTGGAGACGCCGTTGCAACACCCCAATTTTTGATTAATTATATTTTTACCCTTATTGTACTGTTTTCTAATTTCTGTGTGTTATAAAATTAATTTGACTGTTTCGTAACTGTATTTGATTGTTTCTTGTGATTTGCTCCGAGTAAAGAAAATAATAATTTTTAGGCCGAGGAAAATCTTGTTTGATTATTTGGAGCTAGGCGATCTTACTAAACTCAATCCGAATAATACATATATCAATCTTTTAATTTTTAGGATTTTTCTGTATAATAAAATATTTATCATGTAGAAAAATCTATGGGACCCACGTTTGGCTTGTGGGACCCACATTTGCTTTGTGGGACCCACGTTTGGGTTTGTGGGACCCACTTTTAGGAAAAATTTACCAACGTAAAAGGCTTGTAAAATTCTAGACCAAAAGGTTAAAAATCCATAAAAATGGTTAGATTTAATAGATTAGTTAGTTTAAAACTTAATTTAATAGATTAGTTAATTTAAAACTTAATTAAGTTAATCTAAAGGGTTTAAGTGATAATTAAATAGATTAAAACCTAATTAGTTTTATCAAATTTTAGTTAGACAAATGTATTAGTATAATTAAGTAGAAGATTAAGGACTATAAGTAAATTAATGATTAACTAAAATACAAAGGAATCTAACTAACTTTTAATTAAACTTAACTAGGAGGACTTAAACATAAATAAGCTATTAAAAATCAATCAAAATTTGATTGAGTTTCCTATAGCATTTTCGGTCACATGCTATAATTATTCATTCATTTATTCAATCAAAATGCAATCATGAAGTCTAGAAGCAAGCCATCCACCATCCAAATAATCAAAGGCCATTATTAAGTCTAGTATGTCAACAAAGGAGACAAAGCTCCATAATTTTTGTCCTATGGCTATGCATGATAGAATAAGGCTATTATTAAGCCAAATTTGTCAACAAAGGAGACAAGCTCCATAATGAGTGTCCTACGGTCATGCATAATGGAGGAAGACTAAATTCACTTCATAATAATTCAATTATTCATTCTATCATTCTAAACCTTCATCCATTTCTCTTTCTATCAAGAACTCAAAGAAAAACTCCTAAGTCTCCTTTTCTTCCATCATTCGACCAACACCATCAATTCTACTTTCATCCATCAAAAATTTCATCCAACTTCATTTCCTAAATCTAAACCATATTCTAAGAACAACTCTAGTTGTGAGTTTTTGCTAAATCATCCATTTGGAGCTTGGAAAATCACTTTGAAGTTTCTTTCCTATAAGGTGAAAATTCTTGTTTCTTGTTTCTAATTTGATTTTTGATGTTCTAAGCCATGATTGACCCATGGTTTATCTTTTTCATCCATAGTTTATGACTTTATAATTTGTTTAAGCTTGTTAGGATTTTTGTTGAAGCTACACAAAATTTCTAAGGAGGAGTCCAAGGAGATCTTGTCTTCCTTATAGGTAAGAGGGAGATTTAATCTCATCACGGTGAGAAAATGGATGTATTTGTGGTGAAGAATCCATAAGGATTCATTCACTTGATTGTTTATTGTCTTCTCTATTTGTGATTGTTTATGTGTGCATGTTATTTTCTTTTCTATTTGTGGTTTATTATGCATACAAGCATGTTTATAGCTTTGATATTTAGTATGTGCTTTATTATTGCTTTAATATATGGTATGTGTTCATAAATATATGTATATGTTCATGGATCTATGATAATTGTTGTTGGATGTGCAAATATGTTGAGATTTGCAAAAGTGTTCCAAAGAACACAAGATGAAGAGCTTATGGGTTTTACTATGAAAAGAGAACCAATATGTTCTCAACCATTTTCTAAAAGGATAACCTAATTGATCTAATTAAGTTAAAGGATTTTTCAATGATTTAATGGATGAAAAATAATTTTAAACATGGTTTGTATAAAAATGGTGATTTTTCGGCCAAAATATATTTTTAATGTTTAATTGATCCAAAATTTATTTTCTAAGTGTAAACTAGTTTATTAACCTAAAACGAATTCATTTATGATGGATTTTCAAGAGTCAAATAAATAAATGAATTTTTTTTTACTAGAAGTCTAGTATGATAAAGAAATAAATTTTAACACTTGAAAAATACTTATCTTTGAGTTTTTAGAATATGTTAGCAATTTTCAAAATGTATTTTTATGGTTATAATTAAATAAAGGAATTTTTAAAGGAAAACGTATAAAATATCATTTAGTGGATTTTCTAAACTAAATGCTGTCAAAATTGATTAAAAATGAGCAAGTAATGAAGAATGTTTCAAAATGGCATTTAGAAAGCAAGGAAATATTTTACGTAGTTAAAGAATAAAATTAACTGTAGAAGAATTTATTAAAATTGAATTTTTGAGGAAAACGCGAAAATTATGACTTAGAGTATTTTTTTGTAAAGAAAAATGAAAAATAATGTCTAAATAATATTTGTAGTTTTGGAAAGTTTCAAAATTTAATTTGAAACATCAAGACATATTTTATACAGTGAAAAATAGTAGAAATAACTTACGCGTATTTAAAATGATGATTTTTTTAAACTACGTGATTGAGAAAATGATTTAAAAATGTTACGCAATTGAGAAAACGTTGAAAAATATTTACGCGATTGAAAAACATTTGTAAAATGTGACATAATTGTGAAAATGCGATAAAATATTTACGCGACTTATGGAAACAGTAAGTTTTTACTGTCGTGCCAAAGTGGTAGACCCGAACATGTTGGGAAATAGTACTGTCAAGTGGAGACATATTATTTTTGAAATTATTAATACTAAGGGTATTTTTGTAATTATGGTGACAATGAGGATATTTGTGTAATTATGATTCATGGTGACACTGAGGGTATTTTTGTAATTATGGATCATTACATACATAGAGTGGTATGTCAATTTGGTTGAAATTGACAATTGACTGACGAGATGAATTACACCGTGTTGCGAGTGTGATAGGCGTAGTGTGTTCATGTGGAGAACTTAGAGGCGTTAGTATGCAGTAGATTCCACATGTGGACAGTTGGTAGCTGCTCTGGGCCGTGGTAACTAAAAAACACACACTAGCGATCTCGACAAATACTATTCTTAATCAGGATCTATTGGGGACTGTCTGGTACTATGCCTGGACGTACACGACGTATTTGACTGTGAACTATTCACACGACGTATTTGACTGTGTGTCATTCACACGACGTATTTGACTGTGTGCTATTTACACGACGTATTTGACTGTGTAATAGCTGGTTGAGGCAACCTGATGTGCGGACATGTCTACCGGATCATTCTCTCTGATGTTTGTGTTTAGCGCCATGGAGTAGGAATGAGTCTGAGTACATGGCATATTTAATCTGCATCACTGTGTGAATAGTTATAATTTGATTTATGATATTTTGCATGTGTGATAATGTGAATAGTTATAATTTGATTTATGATATTTTGCATGTGTGATAATATGAATTGTTATATTAACTGTTATATTTGTTTGTATTGTCGTTTTCTTACTGCTATACTGGTAATGATGTAGATTATCTCACCTCTTTGTATATATATTTTTCTGTATTATTATTTATGTTCTGTAAAGTCGTTGAGGAAGTAGAAGAGGAGCAAATTTGGATTGTCAATATAATGAGGAGCAAAGAACCAGAGTGACCGGTTCGAGGAAGGCGAACCTCGAGATCATCCATATCATATGGATTGATTGCAGCGTGGTATGATGTTACTGCAGTAGTATTTACGTCTTCCGATAATCTTCCCGAGGAGGATTCTTCGGAGGATCGAACTTTTAGTGTTATGCTTGGGCTAGTTTATGGTTTGCTTTAAACCAGATAGTTTGCTGTTTTAATTAAATAGTTTGTAAGATGTAAATTATTTGTACCTATTAAAAATAAAATCATATGTATAATTATGGTATATATGTAATAATTTGTTTTATTTTATGTCTTTGTTTATTTTATTTTATAATATAATGTGTTTTTTTAAAAAAAACCTATATTATTATATATTACGTAATAATTTATAACTTGGGTAGAGGTTATTATTATTATTGTTTAGAAATGTGACATCTCCAGTAGAGTGTTGCAGTCGTCATTTGACCAGATCTGCATGGACTTCCTCCAGGACTTCCTCCTTGCGGCTTCTGTCATTGATTTCCAGATGGTCCAGAATAAGGCTTCTTCTAGTAACGATTAGCGTTACTGCTTCCTCCTCTTTGAGACCGAAAAGGTCCAAAGTTTTTGTTCCTTGCACCATGTGCCTGGTCCAACTCTTCCACTCGGTGACAAGTATCAAGTAGTTCCGAGAACTGGGTAATTTTTAGAGTTATGACGACCCTCTTCACGTCATGCCTCAGACCTTCCTCAAACATTCGACACTTTCACGCTTCATTCGGTTGAGAATTTGGACAAACTCTTAAACTTGGCAGCATATTCACTCACAGTCATATTTCCTTGCCTCAAGCTGAGAAATTCCATCTCCTTAGCATGCCTAGCACTTTCTGAAAAATATTTGTTCAAGAAACTCTCCTTAAATAATTCCCAATTGATTGCTCGATTCTCAGCCTCTAATAACCTCTGCTCTCCGGTCCACCAATTCTCTGCGTCCCCAATTAGCATGAACGCAGCATAAGTCACTTTCCTGTTGTCGGCACAGTTCATGCTTGTGAAGATCTTCTCCAATTCCTTGATCCACAGAGTAGCTTTCTCAGGATCATACTCTCCCTTAAATTGTGGAGGGTTAGTGCGACGAAATTTCGCCAAATTTTGGGCATCAGCAGTAGCCTCCAATTGATATCGGAGCGACCGAATTTCGGGCAGAAGCCCGAGCAGTGGAGAGGAAAGAATCCTCTTGAGGGGCGTAGAACATATCCGTCCACATATCCCTCACGGGTAGGTGAAATTCTAAAATAACAAAAGCTGAAAAATCAAAAACAGGGTTGTCATAACGACCCCAAGATAAGGACACCGTCAGCTCCCCGCGGTAGACGCATCGGTCTGTCTCCACATGTAGGTGCCAACAGTCAGGTCCTCCGTGAAAGGTCAACTTCACGTGTAATACCCTTAAGTATTTGTTAGACTGGTAAATGGTTACCGAAGGTAGCATTTGACTTGTTTAGCATGTCAGTAAAGTTTTGTGACAATCTGAGTTCATTTAGGCACTTAGTTGCAACATAGAAGTTGTAAGTGGCTTAAAATGACTCAGATAATAGCATAAGTTGCTAAGTTAAGTGAAATAAACATAGAGAGTTTATTTCTAGGTCACAAATAAGCCAAGTAAGATGTGGTAAAAGTTTCAAGAGAATCGGAGTCAGTTTGGTATTTTTAGGCATACAGGTTGTGCTTTTAATGCCGAATTAATCCCTAGCAGATATAGAAAATGATGGGAATTATGAAACAACAATTTAGATGAATCTTATGATTTATTCTAAAGTTGTTAGAAGTAGGGAAACTCGAATTAACATAATTCGGGTGTCCATAGCAGATATAAGTTTCAGTGTAGAAACTTAAGTTAATCTTTTTCCTTAATTTCCCCTGCGTCCCAGCCCCCCTATTTCTATCTTTTCTCGGCAGAGAAGGAGAACCGAAAAACAGAAAGAAAAGAAAGGGGAGAAAGGGAGAAAGGGGAAGAAGAAGAAGAAAGGGAGAAGAAGAGGAAGAAAAGCAAGGATCAAGCTTCAAGGCTTTGAGTCTTCAAGAGGTAGGGGTTTAGAGCCTTTATTTATCTATTTCTCTATGTATGCATATAAACAACATAATATGCCAAATTGAGTTCTAGAGATGTTAGATGTGTTTGGCTTGCATAGACGTGTTTCTTTGGTCATTTATGACTTGTTCATAGCATAAGATTAAGTTAGAAACTTAGAACAACTCATTTAGACCCTTGATTCACAAAGTAAGCCATAGGCCAAAGAATGAAGGATTTTGAGCCATAATCCAAATTAAGAGGTTTAAATTAGTGATTGATGATTCCTAATGGTTAAGGAACTAGTTAGGAACCTAGAATCACTAAGAAGTTGTTAAGAAATGGCCAAAATCCAAGAAAATGATTATAAGAACAGCAAACTCGTAGCTGTAGAATTCTGCAGAATCTGGGTTCTGCTATGGGCGCCGCGGCGTGGCTTAGTGGCGCCGCGGTGTGAGGAGTCAGAAATCACGTTTTCTGCTACGGGCGCCATGGCATTGAGAAGAGGTGCCGCGGCATGCTGCCCAGAACCATGAAAAATGGTTTTTTCTCACCATTAGATATACTGCCTTTGATGGATCCATATGTTTATGTTTCCTAAGTGTAATAAGGCATAAATGGGGATATTTTCAAGTGGAAAATACTTACCCATCAAGAATGAGAAAGCATAGGCTTTTAAGCATCCTAAAGGAAATATTTGCTTTAAGTAATGACATTGCACCTTAGGCAACTTAGTGTTGCATTATATATCACTTAAGATGTGATGAGATGGTGCAATGAAGACAAGTGTACTAGTATGCATAATAGTATGCACTCTAGTAGAGAATGAGAAAGGTATGAACCTTAGGAGATCCAAGAGTAATGGATTACCTTAGGAAGGTACCTAGAACATTAGGCAACAAAGAGTTGCAAGTAAGAACCACTCTTGCATTAGAGTCACTTGAGTGGAGACAAGATTGTGTATTAGTTCCAAAGAGGGAACGTTTAGGTGCTAAGTCTTTAGTTAAGTGAGACTTGGTGCATTGCTAAATACACAATAAGATGAATTGTGACTAAGAAGATGTCATAATCATAAGATAGAATAGAAATGTGCGATAACTCATGTATTAGCAAAGATGAGTTAGAAGTGCAAGATAAAGAGAATTTACTTCCTTAGATACTAACCAAAGGGTGGAAGTTAAGTTCTTAAGCATTCCATGAGTTTGGAATAGTTAAATAGGTATCTAGAACCTTAAGCACACAAGTGTAGTATAAGCTACTACCAGAAGTGTGATAGAAGGGAAAGCTAGATACAACAAGAGAAAGCTAGATATAACTAGCATAAGTATGTTAGCACACAAGTGTAGTATAAGCTACTACCAGACGTGTGATAGAAGGGAAAGCTAGATACAACTAGAATACGTATGTTAGCACACAGGTGCAGTATAAGCTACTACCAAAAGTGTGATAGATAGGAAAGTTAGATGAATGAATTACTCTTTTTAGTTAAAGTTGAGTTAATTATGCAAAGTTTTAGAGAAATGCTCATTATGTCCTTAAGCAAGGATAGATGAGGCATTAGTTAAGATAGACTCTTTCACTAGGATGAGTTGAGTCTATAGGAAAGTAAGATGGTGTTTATGTAAGAGTTAAACATAATACTAAGCTTTTCACACACTAGTCAGTTAAGCTAGTATGTATGTGAAGAGAAAGAACCTTAGTGCAACTAAGACTAGTGGTTGCCATAGGTAAGTACCTTACACCTCAACAACATAGTGTTGCGTTAGAGATCACTTAAGAGATAAGAGTGATGAGGTGGAGTTTAGGTACAAGTATGAGAAATGAACTAGTGATGTTTACCTGAGAATGTAACGTTATATGACATGAGGTCATTTAGCCAGAAGGTAAGGAATCAGAGAAGTTCCTTAAGGGACAAGTATTCCTAACCAAGTGCTAAGGTTACATATAGTATGAGGTTACAGATTCTCCTCATTGTAAAGGGTAAACATAAGAAGCCAAAGTTATTAGTAGAATATGTTTAGATCAAAGATGAACTAAGTATATAAGTACGAATGAAAGTCTATGAATTAGTTAAGTAGTATCGATCTGGTGGATATCCTTTGATGTTCATTCATGGAGGCAAAAAGAAGATAGATGGGTGTCCAAAGGACTTTTGAGAAGGACATAACCCTGATGTCTCGATAGTGCCAAGGCCAAAGGAGATAAGTGGGAAATCCAAAGACGCTCTTTGAGCAAGGATGAAGCCTGAATGTTTCATTGTGCCAGGATATGTGTAATGTGAGGATGAGTTTTCCCTCTAATTACCACTAGATGATATACTGACTAATTCCTAGCTAACTTTCTTATTTTCAAATAAACTTCTGCATTGCATTTCATTTACATATTATTTGGATTCCTTAGGCATATTCATATTACATATCATTAACATTGCATTCACGGACAGTTGTATGGGCATTGTCCGTCACTGTTGGTATGTACAGCTGTATGGGCATTGTATATATTAACAGTGTGCAGGCTATCGGTTGTTATCACACTATAAGAAAGTGTTCAGTTATAAGAAAAGAGGAGGAAACTCCTAAGTTATGAGAAAAGAGGAGGAAACTCCTAAGTTATGAGAAAAGAGGAGAAAGCTCCTAAGATAGAAATAGTTATGAGAAAAAGGGAGGAAGCTCCTAAGTTAGAATTATAGCATTTGTTATATATTTGTTATATACAATGTTATAGAGAACTGGTATTGGAATTGCTTTTACTGAGAATTTGTAATTCTCACCCCATTTGTTATTCCATGTAAATCCAGATGCAGGCACAGATGCAGGCGCAGGTACAAGCACAGGTACAGAGGTACCAACCCTGCTAAGGATGAGTAGATCAAGCATGAAGACTAGAATATTTTTTATTGCTTTAAGTAGACAGAACTTATGTAATCACTTTATATTTGTTCTATAAGTTTTACATTATATGTATTACAATAAGCCCTCAGGTGGCTAAGTTTGTATATGTATATGTATGAGTTTAAGTTTTTTCCGCAATCTCTTAAGGCTTTCTATAATTACTCAGTTGTGATTATAGATATATGTTAGTATGTAGTATAGAAGTGACATCTCTAGTACTGGTTATCTTTATATATCTCTGTCTATCTAGGATATATCTGGATATCTGTATTAGGGTGTTATATTTTGGTATCGAGCGCATTCATCCTGTTGAGCCCGGGTATGGACTGACTGTGCTTAGGCATAAGTAGCGAGTTTAGTAGTAGAAGTTATGCATTCTTTTATCTCTTTTTGAGATATGCAAATGGAATTGCATGACTAGGAGTCTGGTAAAGGAGGAGATAACTAGAGCTTTTAGAGAAATGGTCTGTGTTTGAGAGCGGTAGATCGCCATTAGTAGAAGTCTATCAGAAGTGATAGAACAGGACTCGCATACTTAGTTGCAGGAACGAGAAGGAACTTTTGAGGAATTAGTGTTTCTCAGAGTTCAAAAAAGTTACTCCTTTGTTCTTGAAAGGAGAGGTTGGTTCAGTCAGAGCCAAAAGGTGGTTTCATATGATGGAAGAGATCCTTGAGATCATGTCGTGTGCTGATGAACAGAAGGTGACCTTGCTTCGTAAGGGTTAGTAGGTGAAACCGAAAGCTGATGAGATGAAGCAGAGAGGTTGTTAGAGATGGTTAGTACTCGAACCACCTGAGAGGTGTTTAGAGTTACTTTCCTAGATAAGTATTATTCCCTTGAGTTAGAGGAAGCAAAGGAAGCAAAGGAACAGGGATTCCTGAAGTTAGAGCAAGGGGATATTACTGAAGACCAGTATGCGAAGCAATTCAAGAATGTCAAGAGTTCTTTTCTTATTTTACGTCCAATCCAGATAAAGACTGGAAGTGAGTAAAATTTGAAGTAGAACTTGGAGAAGGCATTAGAAAAGTTGCAATGCAAAAGAAGATTATGGACTTCTTTGCTCTAGTCAGTGAATGTAGAGTTGTAGAAATAGATAATCTCAGAGCATCCATGGAACAAGAGTTACAAGGTTCCTAAAGAGGAAGAGATTAGATGTTGAGATCAGTAAGGGTGCCTTTTGATCTCAATTTGTTTTAGAGTTGCACAGTGGAAGCTTGAAGTGATGATAAGTATAAGTAGAGTGCTTTTAGAGGAGCAACTCTAAGGAAAAAGGTAAATCAAGCTTCAAGTCACTAAGATGTGCTAGATGTGGTAAGATACATGGATGTAGACCATTTTTGATGGGTAATCTGTGTGCTACATAAGTAAGTAACCAGGACATCATAAGAGAGATGGGTCTTGGGCAAAGGAAACGACGAAATCTTCCAACTGGGTATGAGATGAGAACACATGTAAAGAGAAATCTTTTAAGGTGTGTATAAGAAGAGAATAGATTTACTTTGTAGATCATGTTGATTTACTTTGTGAATCTAGTTGCTTACCTTGTTGTATGGTTTGGTTGTTTTAGAGAGAAGGATGATCAGGTAGATCAGTTAAGAGAATCTTTGAATTTTCTCAGGAGATGATCTAAGACTTGGTTGTCATAGAAGCAGAGTAAAGTAAAGCAGATCTTCGAGAGTTTTCTAGAATTACCAAAGGACATAAAGAGTATGTCAAAGGTAGTTTTAGAAACTTTTGAAAAGAAGGGGTCAAGTACCAAGTAAGCCGAAAGTCAGTTTTGGATTACAAGTGGTACAGTTTAAGAGTTATGTAATTTCTTAAGACAGAAATTGCAGAGAACCCCAAAGAAAGTTTAAGCAGAGGTACAATGGGTAGAGTAGAGTATTGTATCCAAGAGCAGAGAATCTATCGGTAGATTTTCTAAGTTAGTGCTACCTAGTTTAGGCCAGTTAAGAGAGGTAGTACCCAGCAATGGACTCTAGATAGTGAGTTTGTTTTCCAAGAGTAGAAGAGAAGGTTGATTACTACGTTAGTTTTGGTAATTCCAAATTCCTGAGAGAACTTTGAGGTAGACAGTTATACTTCGAAGATGGAACTAGGGCATGTTAGATGCAATAGAGGTAGGTAGATGCCTACGCATCAAGGCAGTTCAGTCTGCAAGAGAAGGACTACCCTAGGTATGATTTGGAATTAGCCATAGTAGTGATTACCTTATAGTTTTGGAGACATAACTCATAAGGAGTCTAGTTAGAGATGTTCAGCGATCATGATAGCTCAAGATGCTTGTTGATCAGAGGAAGCTGGACACGAAGCAGAATAAATGGATAGAGTTTTTCAAGGCTTATAACCTTGAGTTGAGATATCATTCGGGTATTGCCAATATAGTCATTATCCTAGATGATAGTCCAAGAGAGAGTGAATTTCTTGAGAGTTTTCGAGAATTTGAGTCTAGCGGTGACTATGATTCCAGATAGTCTCTCAGTGAGCAAGGTGGACATAGTAAGAGGCCTAAAGGCTCAGATTTCTTTGAAGCTCAGAAGGAGAATGAAGCTCTAAGGGACAAGTGTGAGCAGATTTTCTAAGGAACCCTTAAGGATTTTATTATGACTAAGAGGGAATGACGAAGTTTAGAGACAACTTTGTTTTTCCAAGAGGGTCAAAAATCAAGAAAAGGATTCCAGAGGAAGCTCACCAGAGAAAGTGTACCATCTATTAAGAGGCTACTAAGGTTTTCCAAGAGTAAGGAAGATGTATAGTAGCATAGTATGTTAAAGAACATAAGAGAATATGTTGAGCGGCAAATAAAGGTGGTAAGATTAAGTAATCTGCCAATCTTTTGCCAAGAACAGATAGCTATTTTCTAGATAAGGTAATTCAACTACTTTTGAAGGAAATAGTTAGGATTCATAGAGTTTCAGTGAATATAGTGTCTGAGAGAGATGCTAGATTCACACCTAGTTTTGAAAGCCTTATAAGAAGGAGTTCAAAGCTAAGTTATGTTTTAGTACAGCTTACCATCCATAAGCATAGAGATCAAGAGCTTTGAGATAAGTAGATCTCGTCAAGAGGAAGTGGTTGGGAGAAGCTGATACTAAAGAAGGACTGCATAGAAGCAGAAGTTCCACGTAGAGTTTTGTTTAGCCAGAATTGTTTACGTGAGGTGAACAATTTTGGGGACAAAATTTTAGAAAGAAGGGGAGAAATGTAATACCCTTAAGTACATGTTAGACTGGTAAATGGTTACCGAAGGTAGCATTTGACTTGTTTAGCATGTCAATAAAGTTTTGTGACAATCTGAGTTCATTTAGGCACTTAGTTGCAACATAGAAGTTGTAAGTGGCTTAAAATGACTCAGATAATAGTATAAGTTGCTAAGTTAAGAGAAATAAACATAGAGAGTTTATTTCTAGGTCACAAATAAGCCAAGTAAGATGTGGTAAAAGTTTCAAGAGAATCGGAGTCAGTGTGGTATTTTTAGGCATACAGGTTGTGCTTTTAATGCCGGATTGATTCCTAGCAGATATAGAAAATGATGAGAATTGTGAAACAACAATTTAGATGAATCTTATGATTTATTCTAAAGTTGTTAGAAGCAGGGAAACTCGAATTAGCATAATTCGGGTGTCCATAGTAGATATAAGTTTCAGTGTAGAAACTTAGGTTAATCTTTTCCCTTAATTTCCCCTGCGTCCCAGCCCCCCTATTTCTATCTTCTCTCGACAGAGAAGGAGAACCGAAAAACAGAAAGAAAAGAAAGGGGAGAAAGGGAGAAAGGGGAAGAAGAAGAAGAAAGGGAGAAGGAGAGGAAGAAGAGCAAGGATCAAGCTTCAAGGCTTTGAGTCTTCAAGAGGTAGGGGTTTAGAGCCTTTATTTATCTCTTTCTCTATGTATGCATATAAACAACATAATATGTCAAATTGAGTTCTAGAGATGTTAGATGTGTTTGGCTTGCATAGACGTGTTTCTTTGGTCATTTATGACTTATTCATAGCATAAGATTAAGTTAGAAACTTAGAACAACTCATTTAGACCCTTGATTCACAAAGTAAGCCATAGGCCAAAGAATGAAGGATTTTGGACCATAATCCAAATTAAGAGGTTTAAATTAGTGATTGATGATTCCTAATGGTTAAGGAACTAGTGAGGAACCTAGAATCACTAAGAAGTTGTTAAGAAATGGCCAAAATCCAAGAAAATGATTAAAAGAACAGTAAACCCGTAGCTGCAAAATTCTGCAGAATCTGGGTTCTGCTATGGGAGCCGCGGCGTGGCTTAGTGGCGCCGCTGCGTGAGGAGTCAGAAATCACGTTTTCTGCTACGGGCGCCACGGCGTTGAGAAGAGGTGCCGCGGCGTGCTGCCCAGAACCATGAAAAATGATTTTTTCTCACCATTAGATATACTGCCTTTGATGGATACATATGTTTATGTTTCCTAAGTGTAATAAGGCATAAATGGGGATATTTTCAAGTGGAAAATACTTACCCATCAAGAATGAGAAAGCATAGGCTTTTAAGCATCCTAAAGGAAAAGTTTGCTTTAAGTAATGACATTGCACTTTAGGCTACTTAGTGTTGTATTAGATATCTCTTAAGATGTGATGAGATGGTGCAATGAAGACAAGTGTACTAGTATGCATAATAGTATGCACTCTAGTAGAGAATGAGAAAGGTATGAACCTTAGGAGATCCAAGAGTAATGGATTACCTTAGGAAGGTACCTAGAACCTTAAGCAATAAAGAGTTACAAGTAAGAACCACTCTTGCATTAGAGTCACTTGAGTGGAGACAAGATTGTGTATTAGTTCCAAAGAGGGAACGTTTAGGTGCTAAGTCTTTAGTTAAGTGAGACTTGGTGCATTGCTAAATACACAATAAGATGAATTATGACTAAGAAGATGTTATAATTGTAACACCCCTTGATGTACCAAGCTGAATCGTCGTCATTACACCACACTTACTAAATCCAGCGTGTCACAGTCATGATAATAACGTAGTTTAAAAAAAAATTAACGAGTTTATTTCTTCGCATTTATACATGAGTAGAAAATACGAGCCATGAATGAATTATAGATGCATACAACCCTTAATACAACCATTGAAATGAAATCACATTCTTTATACATATATATTTTATAGCCAACTTACACGAATCACTATAACATAGAATATAATAATTACGAGAATCAAGTAAAATACAATGGAATAAAACATGAAAAAGGGGAGGTAATAACCCGGGATGGGTACTACCAGCAGACAAAGCCGCAACCCCATATGCATGTGACACTCGGCGTCCCAGTTGACACAACAGTATCAATGCCCCACTCAGCTGCAAGCTCCCCATGAAATCAAAGAAATCTTGCCAAGTTCTCAACCCCATCGGCAAGGTGTGGTTCCTCATCATCTTCTTCACGATCTTTTACCAAATATGAATATAAAACAACAATACAGAAATATAGGAAAGAGGTGAGACACCCGTCATTCATTACCACTATTAGCAAAGAAGAAAATAGCACGAGCAAAGCGCCCACCGAGCAATACAGATCATGCATTTATCAATAACAACAAAAAAATTATAAAAAAAGCAATTCAATTCTAAGCGATAATCAATTCAATAACAACAAAGGTGATATTTATGGTAAAGGTAGAACTACAACAAGCAATAGCGGGCGGATCACAATAGTTATTCTAAGAACCGGACAATAATCGAGATAATCATTTACGGTATTCATGCTCAACGCTTTATAAGACCAAAGAATGAACGATGCACAATGCATGCTTTCCCAATTCCTACTCCATGGAGCTAGACTAAATCAAGCGGAGAGAAAGATCAGGAGACGTGTTCTGCAACTCGGCTGCCGCGGCAAGGTGCTAAAACTCAACAGTTTTCAACGTGCACATCAGGCATTGTACAGACAGCCCACGCTCGATCACGACATAGGACAGTGTCAAGTCCGGATCGTCGGTGTGTTTGCATCGGTTTGCCCCACGGTACAGAGGAGCTCTAAACTGTCCATGTGAGGGACCCGCACCCCGACGCCCCCGAGGTCATAACACGACCCACACTTGTCTATTCGCACCCGCACCCAGGGTGTGTTCAATCTCCTAGGCAACTTGGCCTTACAACAGTCCACAAGGACATTCACAATGCATAAGACTCTATGCATGAATATGTATGATCAACATCACATACCATTCCATAATATGCCACAATTGGCTCAAATAAGCATTATTACAACATTGGTCACTCATATGAATCCACAATATCATAATATTGAAATCAAATAAGGTAATATATTTTTAGGGTCCATTATGCGTTCTTATTCAATATTTTCCACTCTTACAAGAATTCATCACTAAGTAAGTTTCCATCTCGTGTTATGCTCAAGTCTCTCGATACCGATCATTTAGTTTTTATTCTTCATGGGGTCAATCTCATTCCTAAAATCAATGATCAAAATCGTGGCTTCCCTAAAGTCCACTTTAACATCAATTTCTCCCATTTTATGCATTGATTTCTTGATATCCTTTACTTAAGTTTTTGTTCACCAAGTTCATTCTAATCCCTTATAGTTTTAATCTAATATCCTAGCTTCAAATTGAGTTAAATAACCCTTAAAGCTCTCCATCTCACATCCCAACACTAACATTTATATTTTCAATTACATAGGCTTCATCTCACAGTTTCCTACTGGTTCTGTCATGGGCGCCTAGGCGCCATATCTGTAGCGCCTGGGCGCTGGTGTAGCGCCTAGACGCTGACCACGAAGCGCCTGAGCGCTAACCAGGCCGCGTCACAGGGAAAACTTCCTGGGCACAGAGCGCCTAGGCGCTCTATGCACAACGCCTGGGCGCTAGTGCATTAACAGGGGTTCTGCAGAATTCTTTTCTGCAGAGCCCTGGCCCATTCACTATCCAAAATCCCTCATCAATTTTCAACCATTCCAAAAGATGATACATGGCATATAATTACAAAATAGCAACATATGAGTTCATAATCATCAAGTCACACAATATACATTCATACATCCATACAAATCAAACAACATCATCATGAAAATAACCTAACATAACAAAGAGGGAAATCCAACATGGATTCTCTCATCAACAACAACACACAAGACATTTTCTTACTACCAAGATTGGTTGAAGAGGATTATCTCCCTCTTACCTAAATGAAGGCAATCACAAGAATGCTTTCCCCTTTTTGCTCTTGATTTTCGTTTTCCCTTTCAAGAAAAAAAAACCCTAGGGTGAGAAATCCCCAATGTGTTCACTCCAATCATAGAAAATGACTCCTTGGCCACATAGGTGACCAATAAAACGAAAATGAGAAGGAGATGGAAGAGAGTTGAAGACTTTACCTCAAAAGCTCCAAGCTTTGGCTTTAATGGTGGAGAATAGAGGAAGAAGAAGAAGAAGAAGAACCAAGGATGGCCACAAGGAAATGCTCTTGGAATGATGGAAGAAAGCTAGATGTGGAATGGTGAAGCAAGAAAATGAACATGGTGAGTGGAGAGGGTGGACGGTGGAGAAGAGAAAAGAAAAAGAAAAGAAGAAGAAGAAGAAGAAGAAAGAAACAAAAGAAAAGAAAGAAGAGAAGAAGAAATTAAGGGGGAGAAAAAAGATATAATGAAATGTGAGTATTGGGCTCCTAAGGCCTCTTTAGTAGAAGAAAGTGAGGAGGGAAGAGAGAGAAAATGTGAAATGAAGGAAATTTCCTAGAAGCTTCCCAAATAAGTTTTTTTTTTTTTGATTAATTTAACTTTTGTTTTGAAAATAAAGCTAAAGGGACTTGATACAAGGTAAATTTTGAATAGTGTGATAAGATTTTTATTACATATTATTATTTATTAGACAATAATTACTGATCGACTAAAAGTCGGTATTAATTTATCTCGATGATTAATCCTTCACGGTGTTTTATTATTTCATCCGTTAAAATTTCTCGAAAAATGTGAAACCTTGTAAACCGTGTCCGGTCCGGGTTTAGTAAGATCCCCGTCGACGTTTCCATAGTTCAAGGTTCTCGGGAAAAATATTTTATTTTCCCCGGTTCGACTCGGTGTGCATACAAAACGAGCAATATAATAAAATATTCGTCGTTTCCTAAAATTCCCAAAAATTCTCAAAAATTACAAATATTATAAAACGACTATTCGTCATATAATTTTTCCAACTTTGGAAGCGTTACGGTCGTTCTGCCAATTCTGTCCAATGTGCGCGCAAAATGAGAAATAATATTAAAATATTCTGCGTTCCCAGAAAAATCTAGAAAAATTCCTAAAAATCCTAAATATTGTAAAATGACCATTTATCCTAAAATTATAAATTTTCGGGATGTTACAATAATCATAAGATAGAATAGAAATGTGCGATAACTCATGTATTAGCAAAGATGAGTTAGAAGTGCAAGATAAAGAGAATTTACTTCCTTAGATACTAACCAAAGGGTGGAAGTTAAGTTCTTAAGCATTCCATGAGTTTGGAATAGTTAAATAGGTATCTAGAACCTTAAGCACACAAGTGTAGTATAAGCTACTACCAAAAGTGTGATAGAAGGGAAAGCTAGATACAACAAGAGAAAGCTGGATATAACTAGCATAAGTATGTTAGCACACAAGTGTAGTATAAGCTACTACCAGACGTGTGATAGAAGGGAAAGCTAGATACAGCTAGAATACGTATGTTAGCACACAAGTGTAGTATAAGCTACTACCAAAAGTGTGATAGATAGGAAAGTTAGATGCATGAATTACTCACTTTAGTTAAAGTTGAGTTAATTATGCAAAGTTTTCGAGAAATGCTCATTATGTCCTTAAGCAAGGATAAATGAGGCATTAGTTAAGATAGACTCTTTCACTAGGATGAGTTGAGTCTATAGGAAAGTAAAATGGTGTTTATGTAAGAGTTAAACATAACACTAAGCTTTTCACACACTAGTCAGTTAAGCTAGTATGTATGTGAAGAGAAAGAACCTTAGTGCAACTAAGACTAGTGGTTGCCATAGGTAAGTACCTTACACCTCAGCAACATAGTGTTGCATTAGAGATCACTTAAGAGATAGGAGTGATGAGGTGGAGTTTAGGTACAAGTATGAGAAATGAACTGGTGATGTTTACCTGAGAATGTAACGTTATATGACGTGAGGTCATTTAGCCAGAAGGTAAGGAATCAGAGAAGTTCCTTAAGGGATAAGTATTCCTAACCAAGTGCTAAGGTTACATATAGTATGAGGTTACAGATTCTCCTCATTGCAAAGGGTAAACATAAGAAGCCAAAGTTATTAGTAGAATATGCTTAGATCAAAGAGGAACTACGTATATAAGTACAAATGAAAGTCTATGAATTAGTTAAGTAGTATCGATCTGGTGGATATCCTTTGATGTTCATTCATGGAGGCAAAAAGAAGATAGATGGGTGTCCGAAGGACTTTTGAGAAGGACATAACCCTGATGTCTCGATAGTGCCAAGGCCAAAGGAGATAAGTGGGAAATCCAAAGACGCTCTTTGCGCAAGGATGAAGCCCGAATTTCTCAGTGTGCCAGGATATGTGTAATGTGAGGATGAGTTTTCCCTCTAATTCCCACTAGATGATATACTGACTAGTTCCTAGCAAACTTTCTTGTTTTCAAATAAACTTTTGCATTGCATTTCATCTACATATTATAAGGATTCCTTAGGCATATTCATATTATATATCATTATCATTGCATTCATGGACAGTTGTATTGGCATTGTTCGTCACTGTTAGTATGTACAGCTGTATGGGCGTTGTATATAATAAAAGTGTGTAGGCTATCGGTTGGTATCACACTATAAGAAAGTGTGCAGTTATGAGAAAAGAGGAGGAAACTCCTAAGTTATGAGAAAAGAGGAGGAAACTCCTAAGTTATGAGAAAAGAGGAGAAAGCTCCTAAGATAGAAATAGTTATGAGAAAAAGGGAGGAAGCTCCTAAGTTAGAATTATAGCATTTGTTATATATTTGTTATATACAATGTTATAGAGAATTGGTTCTGGAATTGCTTTTACTGAGAATTTGTAATTCTCACCCCAATTGCTATTCCATGTAAATCCAGATGCAGGCACAGATGCAGGCGCAGGTACAAGCACAGGTACAGAGATACCAACCCTGCTAAGGATGAGTAGATAAAGCATGAAGACTAGAGTAGTTTTTATTGCTTTAAGTAGACAGAACTTATGTAATCACTTTATATTTGTTCTGTAAGTTTTACGTTATATATATTACAATAAGCCCTCAGGTGACTAAGTTTGTATATGTATATATATAAGTTTAAGTTTTTTCCGCAATCTCTCAAGGCTTTCTATAATTACTCAATTGTGATTATAGATATATGTTAGTATGTAGTATAGAAGTGACATCTTTAGTACTGGTTATCTTTATATATCTCTGTCTATCTAGGATATATCTGGATATCTATATTAGGGTGTTATATCACGTACCCCAAAAAGCGGCATGGGCGTGACGACATCCTTAACAGCTCTAGTCGTAATGTGGCCAGAAACTTGGAAACTCAGTCGTTTTCTTCTCTTCCTCACGAACGTCTTCTCAGAACACAATCCGACAAAAATACAGAAAATACAGAAAACATATGAAATATAGAAAGAGGTGAGACACCCAGCTTTTAGTACCACTATGGAAACAAGAGAACAAAATGGCGCTGGACGCCCACATATAAATACATTATATAAAAATCATTATTTTTAAAACACGTAAAGTTTTTCCACTGTTTTCCATTATATAAAAATATTTCTTTATGTTTTAAATTAAATTCTGAAACTTTCTAAGTTTTAAAAAAACTATAATTTGGACCTTCAATCCAATTTCTCCCATTAAAATCCCTTTACGTAATATTTTTTGACGTTTTCCATAAAAACTGCATTATTCTTAATCTACTAAAACTTCCTTTTACTTCATTTACTAAAATCCTCTTAAATAAAATGCTTTAAGTTCTACATCACTTTCAAAATTGATTTCCAACAATATAACTAAAATTTGCTTGATGTTCCACAATAAAACGTTGTTCTATGTCTTTCTTAAAATAAAATAATTAAATCTCAACATCTCCTTTAAAACTCCTTTTCCACTTCTATTTTCCAAAAATCATCTTTTGTCCAATAAAAATTATACGTTTCCATTTCTTTTACTAATAACTCTTCTAGATAATATTTTCCAATATTCTTCACAAAAACTTTTATTATACAAAATATTTTTCCATTACTCTTACTAAAATCCACTTAATTAAAATACCTTGAAATTGTAAACCATCTTTCAACTTAGTTCCATTTCCTTTTGTAAATTCATAATCAAATCTTCTCTAAATAATATTCCAAATTCTCTTTTAAACTCATTTTCTTCCTCTTGATAAAAAAAATCAATTCTTTTTCCAATAATAAAATTTTGTCCATTTCTTTTCCTCTTAACTGAAAATCAATCCTTTTTCAATATTAAAACTCTATTCACTTCCTTCCTTAACTTGAAAAAAACTTAATAAAACTTAATCCATCTACTTGTTATACAATCAACTAAATCTATGAGTAATAAAATACTTTCACTTGAGATAGCCATTTTAAGCTTAGAGGCCGTGAGCCTCAAGTGGTCTTTGGGACCAAAAATCATTTCCTTCTCATGTGATTCATATGCATAACATATATCAATCATCCTGTTACCAAGTGGCCTCAAACTCAAGAGGGGGTGAATTGAGTTTGTGAAATATTTTCGCAAATCTTTCACAAAGCACTTGTTTATGAAATTTTTGTTGAAGCTATTGTTTAATTGAAGTGAATAGATAAATGCGATCAAATGAACCACTTACAAATAAAAAATCCAAGATAGAAAGTATTCAAGCAAAGCTAAATAACAAACTCAACTCAAGCATATATAGTTAAAGCACAAAGTAAAGAGATAGAGTTTAGAAGAACAAACACAAGGATTTATCCTAGTTCAGCCACCCCTTCTGACCTATGTCCAGTCCTCAAGCAAACCACTCGAGATTTCCCACTAAACTTCAAGCTTGAATGGGTACTTGAAAACCTTTATACAATAGAGCACTCATCACACCTTGGGATACCACACCCTTTGTGCTTGAGCCTCAAAATCGGGATACCTCACCTTTTTCACTAGAGGGATACCTCACCCCGTTTGCAACCTTTCAAGGATGCCTCACCTTCTTCACCACAAGGGATACCTCACCCTTTACAATCGTTGAGAGATACCTCACTCTCTTTTCTCTAGAGAGATACCTCACCCCCTTTACAAAGAATCAAAGTGTTTACAAGATGAAACTCTCACAAGAGTGAATTACACAAATTGAAGCCCTATAATGCTCTTCAAGAATATCTCAAATATATACAAAAACAGAGAAAATGAGATTTAATGATGATTCTCGGATTAGAGTAATTGAATGATGTTTCTCAATTGTTGGTTAGCCACAAATGATGCCCCAGGAAGAGTATTTATAAGTTTTTAGATCAATAGAGCCATTGGGGACTTTTATGGCAACATTAAATGCCAAGAACATATAGCTGTTGGGCATGTCAGAATGCTGGTAATCGATTACAGGGTTTTGGTAATCAATTACATGGAAGATAGAACGTGTTCTTGGCTTTCTGGGCTTGTGGTAATCGATTACATGACTTGTGTAATCGATTACACGCCTTCTGACTTTATGGTAATTGATTACAATATTGATGTAATTGATTACATGGCCCTTTGAACGTGTTCTTCCCTTTCTGGGCATATGGTAATCGATTACAATATTGTGTGTAATCAATTACACGTCCTCTGACTTGCTGGTAATCGATTACCAAGAGTGTGTAATCGATTACTTTCCAGTTTGAACATATTTTTCAAGCCTAAATGAGGATCCATGCCATTTTTAACTTTAAGAAACTTGGATTGATTAATATTGGTATATGTTTAGCATGATCCAAGATTAAAAACAACATCTTTTTAGAATATGAACTTTGAAAAACAAGTTGATTAAAAAACATCTTTAAAAACCATTTGAGATATAATTGAGATACCTTGAGAGCATTTCACAATGATATTCTAAGACCTATATCTAATATACCTCGTTTGATCTTGGTCTTCTTCTTTTGGTCTTGGTCTTTTCCTTTGATCTTGGTTTTCATCATGACTTTGTTATCATCAAAAACTCATTTGATATGCTTCAAGACATAAGCATTCATATTCTCCCCATTTTTGATGATGTCAAAATAAACATTGAAAAGCGCAACTCTCCCCCATAATATATGCATGAGATAGGATAAATGATTTTCATGTAAAAGTGCAAAAGCTTCCCCGTACGCATGCAACATATTTCACTAATCTCTCCCCCGTTGGCATTATCAAAAACAACATAAGCATTCAACATTGTATAATCATTTCAGCCCAGCAGGATCAATATCAGAGTATAAACAGTTTAGCACATCAAGATGTGATACCAATAGCAAATGCATTTGAAAAAGAAATCGTAGATAGTATCTATCATTTATGCCAAAAGAATTCAGAGTCATATACAAGAGCAAATGGGGTTAGATAAAGATTAGGCATAAGGAAAGCATCATGAAAGAATAGAACATCAAGATCAAGCACGATTGTGAAAAATAAGGCTTTGTAATCGATTACCCTTTTATTGTAATCGATTACACGTGTTCTGTTTTCCTTGTAATTGATTACAAAGTTTGTGTAATCAATTACATGCTCTTTGGGAATGTTGTAATCGATTACATTGGAGGTGTAATCGATTACCTGCTTTCTGACTTGGCTTGGAACACATGGCAGAGCCTTTGTAATCGATTACAAAGATCTTGTAATCGATTACCAGATTACTAAAACACAGTTTTTGCATTTTAAATAGTAAATGACCAATTTTAAACCTTTCAATTTTGTTCCAAAGCATTCCAAATCACTTCCAAACATCATGCAAACATAGAAATTGATCAGATTATGATCCAAAACACATAATCATGCAAATTTGCTACTTTTACCAAGAATAACATCATTTTGATGGATTGGTGAAGTTTTTGAGCTTCTTGGAGGTCTTTGACATGATGAAGTACCTGCAAAATAGCTAAATGGGAACCTCCGATGCTCAAGTCAGTATTAGATTCAAAATTGATTAAATCAAGGTAGTTGTGCAACAAAAACACTATATTATGCAGCAAATTTTAGATTATGCAGGAAGAAGACAGATTATGTAGAAGATTGTGACTTTATATAGTAAGAGAGACAAGGTATGCATCATTTTGCAGAAGATCACAGATTATGTAGTAAAATCATGCATTATGCAGCAAATAAGTTCATTATGCAGCGGAAATGAGATTATCCATTACAATTATGTAGCAAGAGTTTAGATGCATGATTGATCTAATAAGCCAAGTTCAAGGATGTTTTACATCAAATATGTTATTTCAAACAAGAAGTGAACTTATCCAACATATTATCACATATAGAGATATTTTCAAGATATAAAGCTAGAAAAGTACTACTTCAAAGCAAGTAAAAACATATAACAAATCTCTACTTATCCAAAGGTTTCAAGTCCAGGCTTCATGGAGACAAGGGAGAGAACTTTGGAGTATTTCCTGATCTTGTGCTTGCAGCAGCCACTTTTGAGATTCCAAAGTCCATTCTTGGCCACCAAGCACACTTACAACACATTTCAATTTTTGGCTTTTGGTACCCAAGTTTTGTTGGGTCCTTGTGTGTTAGAGTTAGGCAAGGTGCCTTTAGGAATCCAAACCATTTTAGTTCCAATCTTGTTATTGGTATTCTTCCTCACATTACAAGTTGATGCACTATGTCCTTTCTTACCACAATGAAAACACTTTAAAAAAGGACTTGTTGATGTACTTGAGGGAACAAAGAAATTCTTGTAAAGTTTTTGTTAATTTTTGGGATTGTACCCTAAACCAGCCTTTTGAAACACACATTTTTGATTCCCAAGCAATATGTTCAAATTATCTCTTCCAAGGATAAATTTTGAAAGAGTGTTTTTCAAGTCTTCAATTTCCTTTTCAAAAGTTTTGCATGATGAGCAAGAAAAGGATGTAGATGCATTATCAAATAAAGAACATGTCATGCATGAGGAATTTGCATCAATGAGTCCAAGAGTTTCATTTTCAATTTTAAGTTCCTCAATTTCCTTATTTAAAATAGAGATTTTGTTTTCAAAAAAAGAAATTATTTTCTTGGATAATGAAACAAGTTTTGCAAGTCTTATAGATTCATTATGCAATTCTTCAAATGCATCTTGCAATTCATCATAGGAAGGAGAAGAATTAGATTCAAAATTTGAGGATGTTACCTCCATGTCGTCTTCATCTTCCTCTTCTCCTCTAGCCATGAAACATAGATTGGCTTTCTCATTGTCTGAACTATCGGTTGAATCCATGTCATTATCATCCCAAGCTATGTAGGCTCTTCTTTCTTTCTTTTCCTTTGAGTACTTCTTTTCATACTTCTCCACTTTCCTTTGATAGATTGGGCAATCCATCTTCATGTGTCCCAATTCTCCACATTCATAGCATTTAGGAGTGGTTGAGGTTCCTTCCCCTTTGTGATAGGCATTCTTTGAGGGAAAGGGAGGTCTTCTTTGAGCTCCATTCTTTTTGAAGAATCTTCCAAACTTCTTTACTAGAAGGTTAAGATTCTCCTCATTAATCTCCAAGTCATCTCCATCATCTTCATCATCATCATCATTAATCATGGAAGAGGTGGCCTTTAGAGCAATTCCTTTCTTTTCCTTCTTGTCATGCTTCTCATTTTGATTGAGCCTATTCAGCTCCAACTCATGCTCTTGTAGCTTTCCAAAAACTGTGGCTAAGGTCATAGTTGCTAGATTTCTTGATTCCAAGATAGTCGTCACTTTAGGCTGCCAATTCCTGCTCAAACATCTTAACACTTTGTTAATAAGATCTTCATTAGGAAAAGTCTTTTCCAATGAAGTAAGATGATTTGTAATATGTGTAAATCGTTTTTGCATTTCTTGAATGCTTTCACCTTGGCTCATTCTAAAAAGTTCATACTCATGAGTGAGAGTATTTATCCTTGATCTTTTCACTTCACTAGCACCCTCATGAGTTACTTGTAAGGTGTCCCACATTTCTTGGGCAGATTTACAATTTGAGACTCTAAAGAACTCATCACACCCCAAAGCAGTGGTAATGATGTTTTTGGCTCTCAAATTATATTGGACCTTCTTTTTATCATCATCCGTCCATTCACTTCTTGGTATATTAATTCTCACACCATTTACAACTTGTGTGGGGACAAAAGGACCATTTTCAATAGCATCCCACACATCTAAGTCAATAGCTTCAATAAAAATTTTCATTCATTCTTTCCAATAAGCATACCCATCCCCATTGAAAAAGGGAGGTCTATAAAGAGAAGAACTATCAGAAAAACTATTTGAAGAGGCCATCACTTTCTCTTGAAGCTGCTAAGCTCTTTACACAAGAGCCTAGCTCTGATACCACTTGTTACCAAGTGGCCTCAAACTCAAAAGGGGGGGTGAATTGAATTTGTGAAATATTTTCGCAAAGCACTTGTTTATCAAATTTTCATTGAAGCTATTGTTTAATTGAAGTGAATAGATAAATGCGATCAAATGAACCACTTACAAATAAACAACCCAAGATAGAAAGTATTCAAGCAAAGCTAAATAACAAACTCAACTCAAGCATATATAGTTAAAGCATAAAGTAAAGAGATAGAGTTTAAAAGAAAAAACACAAGGATTTATCCTGGTTTAGCCACCCCTTGTGACCTACGTCCAGTCTCAAGCAAACCACTCGAGATTTTCCACTAAACTTCAAGCTTGAACGGGTGCTTGAAAATCTTTACACAATAGAGCACTCACCACACCTTGGGATACCTCACCCTTTGTGCTTGATGTAACACCCTAAACTTTTGGTGAATGACCGTTATGTCCCGAATGTACTATTTTCTGTTTTTCAACTTTAGGATAAATAACCATTATGTCCTTTTTGTACTGTTTGTTATTTTTCTGTATGAAATACTATTTTATTTTACTGTTTGTGATTTTATTTGAACTTTTTGTGTGATTTGCTTCGAGCTAGGAAAATAATAATTTCTGGGCCAGGGAAATCTTATTTTAATTATTCGGAACTAGAGGATCTTACTAAACCCAATTCTGAATGATACTGTTATTAATCTTTTAATTTTTAGGATTTAACTGTAAAATAAAATAATTTTATATTATTATAATATTATTTTATTAGGCAGTATAAATAAATGACTGTGGAACCGAAAATGATTGTGGGACCCACGTTTAGTAAAAGTAGTCAACATTAGTAGCTTAATTAAACATCATTAGTGGTTTAAGCATCATTAGTGGTGAGATATTTACAAGCTTGTGACAAGGCTTATGACTATGCATGTGACAAGGCTTGGAGTAGCCAATAGGAACTAAGCTTGGAGGCCAAGGGTTATTTGTAGCCTTTGATCATTCCTAAGGCTTGGATGGAGTCAAGCAAGGGGACACCTCCTTTGCAATTGAAGTCTACGACCAAGTGCTCCTTGGAGAGCCAAAAATCACTTCATTCTCTAACACTTTCTCTCTTCTCTCTCTTCCAAAAACACCAACCACCATTGATGCTACCTTGAAGGTCCATTCGGCCAAGCATCCATCTTCAACATCCATTCACCCAAAATTTCTTCTAACCTACTTTTCTAAACCTAAACACAATTCTAAGAACATCTCTAGTTGAGAGTTCTTGCAAAATCAATCATCTAAAGCTTGAAAAACTACTTTGGAGATTCTACCTTGAAGGTGAAATTTCTTGTTTTTCATTTCTAAACTCTTTTTCAAGGTTCTAAGCCATGATTGATCTGTGGTTTAAGTTTTCTTTCAATGTTAGTAACTTGTAGAAATTGTTTAAGCTTAATAGGTGACTTTGGAGGGTGAAACCGAAACCATAGAAAGGAGTGAAAGAGAGTTTGTCTTCACTTAAGGTAAGAGGAAGACTTAAATCTTATCATCCTTGGGTGGTGATAGGAAAATGGAATTGTTTGTGATTGTAGAATCCATAAGGATTCATTTGTGTTGTTTGTTTAATAGCTTTCTTATTTGTGATTTGTATTAATATGCATGTCTACAAGCTTTAAGATATTGTATGTGTTAGAAATGCATGAATAATTAGTAGGATGTGAATAATATGTAAGGTTTGAATGAGTGTTCCAAAGAACACACATTTAAGGCTCACGGCCTCAATATAAAATGAGAACCAAAATGTTCTCAACAATTTTCCAAAATAGTGATTTAACTAACTTAGGTGAATTGGTAAGATACAAAATTGTTTTAGAGCAAGAAAAATGAATTTAAAGATCAAATGACAAAATTTGTGTAATTCGGCCAACATGCCAAAGCCAAGTGTTTATGATTTCTAAAATTTGTTTTTAAACAAAGAGAAGTAATAAATATTAAAAGAAATTTTATTACAATGAGTTTAGAGGTATAAAAATGATTAGATTTAAGTTTAGGAAGTTAAAACTAATGATTTTAATGTTTAGAAGAAAATACAGTAGCTTTTGTAAAATTTCTAACGTAGAGCTCATTTTATGTTTTGAAGCACGTTAGTAGTTTTCAAAAGTATAATTAAATGGTTATAATATAAATTAAAAAGGATTTTTACAAAAAACTTAGAAAACCATTGTTATACATTTTCTAAGCAAAATACTGTCAATTTTTGCTAAAAACAGACAAATAAGATAGAAAAGATATCCAATATACTTTATACGGGATGAAAAATAGCCTACGTAGTTCAAACGTACTAAATATTATTTTGTTTATTTAAATAGTAATTTTTAAGGAAATCGGACAAGAAAATGATTTAAAAATCTTATGCGATTGAGAAAATATTTGAAAAATAATACGCGATTTCAAAAACAGTAAAATATATTTACGCGATTTAAAAACGTTTGTAAAAACGATGAAATTATAAAAATGCGATAAAATTTCTGTGCGATTGATGAAAACAGTAAGTTTTACTGTCGGGCCAAAGTGGTGGACCCGGACAGTTGTGGAACAGTATTGTCAGGTGGGATATACTGTATTTTCAAAATTTTGCCATTGAGGGCATTTTTGTAATTTTTGCCATTGAGGGCATTTTTGTAATTTTGCCATTGAGGGCATTTCCATAAAAATGGATACTGATACCATTGAGGGTATTTTAGTAATTTTGATTCATACATTTGAGTTGTGCCAATGTGGTTGATCATTGGTGATTTGATTGACGAGATGAATAACATCGTGTTGTCGGTGTGATAAGCGTAGTGTGGTTCAATTTGAATGGACTTGGAGATATTAGTGTGCGGATTATTCCATTTGTAGACAGTTGGTCACTCCTCTGGGCCGTGGTAACTGGTAACACACTAATGGTCTCGACACGCACTATACTTAATCGAGATCTTGTGGAGTCTATTTAGTATAATGCCTGTAGTGACACGACGTTTTGATAGTGTACTACACCACGACGTTATGACAGTGGGCTATAGACGCAATGTGAGACAGCGGAATAGTTTGGTTGGGCAGTTGAGGTACTAATAGATTTTACGGATCATTCTCTCTGATATCTGTGGTTGTAGCTCCATGGAGTAGGGTTGAGTCGCATTACATATGAGTTATGGGTTATGCATTATAATATTATTATCTGTACTAGTTTATCTGTACCATTTTATCTGTACCATTTTATATATGACATTATGTGATGCTGTTACTTTTAATTTCTATGTTACTATTTATGCAGTTATGGTATGTTATATTGTATGAATTGCTATATCTGTTGTATTGTCGTTTTCTTATTTCCCATGTTTGTGGTGATATAGATTGTCTTACCTCTTTATTGTATGTGTTCCTGTATTTTAAATTATGTCTTTAAAAGAAGAGTTTGAGGAAGAGGAACAGCCTCTTGAGTGTGTATACCCCGAGGACGAGGAGCAGCAACAAGCCAAGGATCAGTTTGACAATCAAGAACCATCCGATCATCTATACCCATTGGATTGATTGTATGAGTATGACGCTACCAGGATTCTTTGGTTTCGTGAGGTTGGATTTTCACGGAGGCTCTGAAGCCTGGAGACTGCGAGAGGACAGAGATTCGGTTACGTACGTAGGGCGTCTGACTGTGACCATATGTACGGAGTTTGATGGAGTGCCTATCTTTTCTACTGTATTGTATTTACATGTGGAGTTACCGCTATCTCTTAGGCGTCATTGGGGTGGTATATTTGATGCGCCTAGTGAGATCAGTAGCGTGTCAACAGCATGGACTAGAATCCGTAGAGGGTCGAGGCATCCTGGATACTTATCATCTGAAGTTTCATCTGAGAGTGATCCTTCAGAGGGTTAGATATTTATGATGCGTACTTGGGCACGTCTGCACTTGTATATATAGACTTTTTACTGCTTTGTTTACTGTTTTGGTTTAAATAATTATAGCTGCAAATTATTTGTACTACTTAAAACAAAACCATATGTATATTATGTGTGATGATAGTTTGTTTATTTTATGTTCCATGTTATTTTATTTCGTAATATTCTGTTTAACCGGAAAAATTTTACAACTCGTATTGCTATGTAACAAATGTTTTACAACTTGGGTAGATTTTATTTATCTTTATTTTATTTTATTTCATAAATGTAACATCCCCATAAGGGTGTTACACTTGAGCCTCAAAATTGGGATACCTCACCCTTTTCACTAGAGAGATACCTCACCCCCTTTACAACCTTTGAAGGATGCCTCACTTTCTTCACCACAAGGGATACCTCACCCTTTACAATCTTTAAGAGATACCTCACTCTCTTTTCTCTAGAGGGATACCTCACCCCCTTTACAAAGAATCAAAGTGTTTACAAGATGAAACTCTCACAAGAGTGGATTACACAAATTGAAGCCCTATAATGCTCTTCAAGAATATCTCAAATATATACAAAAATAGAGCAAATGAGATTTAATGATGATTCTCGAATTAGAGTAATTGAATGATGTTTCTCAATTGTTGGTTAGCCACAAATGATGCCCCAAGAAGAGTATTTATAAGTTTTTAGATCAATAGAGCCGTTGGGGGTTTTTGTGGCATCATTAAATGCCAAGAAAATATAGCCGTTGGGCATGTTAGAATGCTGGTAATCGATTACAGGGTTTTGGTAATCGATTACATGGAAGATAGAATGTGTTCTTGGCTTTCTGGGCTTGTGGTAATCGATTACATGACTTGTGTAATTGATTACACGCCCTCTGACTTTATGGTAATCAATTACAATATTGATGTAATCAATTACATGGCCCTTTGAACGTGTTCTTCCCTTTCTGGCCATATGGTAATCGATTACAATATTGTGTGTAATTGATTACACGTCCTCTGACTTGCTGGTAATCGATTACCAAGAGTGTGTAATCGATTACTTTCCACTTTGAACATATTTTTCAAGCCTAAATGAGATCCATGTCATTTCTAACTTTAAGAAACTTGGATTGATTAATATTGATATATGTTTAGCATGATCCAAGATTAAAAAACAACATCTTTTTAGAATATGAACTTTGAAAAACAAGTTGATTAAAAAACATCTTTAAAAACCATTTGAGATATAATTGAGATACCTTGAGAGCATTTCACATTGATGTTCTAAGACCTATATCTAATATACTTCTTTTGATCTTGGTCTTCTTCTTTTGGTCTTGGTCTTTTCCTTTGATCTTGGTTTTCATCATGACTTTGTTATCATCAAAAACTCATTTGATATGCTTTAAGACATAAGCATTCACACATCCTTGTTCTATCATAACACATCCTACAATAACTATCATGCATCCATAAACACATACCAAAATATAATAAAGCTATAGACATGCTTGCAAACAAAATCAATCACAAATAGGAAAAACTTTAACAATTAAGTGAATAAATCCTTATGGATTTTTCACCACACACAAAACCACTCCTCACCACTAACACATGGTTGATGAGGGTAATCTCTCTCTTACCTCTTGGAGAAACCTCCAAAGCTCCTTGCTTTGCTTCTTGTACAAGTCCTTCAACACACCACAAGAGCTTACAAATAAAATCAAACATAGCATATTAGTACCTAAAGCTTGAATAAGAAAGACCATGGATCAATATATGGTCTTAGAAACTTACCAAAGGAAAGAAAGATGAAGAACACAAATTTTCACCTAAAAGCTCTTGATCTTTGAACTTGAAGATCAAGGTTGAAGATGGATGATTTAGAGAAAGTCTCTAACATGAAAGTTGCTTAGAATAAAGTAAGGATTCAAGATATATGGTTGATGTAAATTATTGAAGGTTGGAGAGTGGTATAGGGTAGAGAGGCCGTGAGCTTTGGGAGGAGAAATGGAGAGAATTTAGTTCTTGAAAGATGAAATTGATAGAAAGATGAAGATGAATTGGTTAAGTGGAGAGTTTGGCTTCCAAAGACCCTCCAAGCTCTCTGGGCCGTGAGCTATGCAAGGAAAAGAGAGAAAATATTTGGTTTCTTGAATGTTTGATAGAAAAGATGACCAAGTGAATTAAGTAAAAGAATTGGCCTCCAAAGAGCTTATTGTCGTGGAAGTGCTCTCCAAAGATCAAAACTTAGCTTTCAAGCTTTGTGAACAAGCACATGGCTTCATATGGTCTCACATGGCTTCACATGGCCTAAGTCATCATGTAGTCATCCTTTGGTCATTAGAAAATTCAAGAACATGGTAGAAATAGCTAGGTGGCCGTGTGACTCAATGGAAAAACTAATTAAGTTTTGTTTCATCTTAATTCCTAATTACACTTAGCTTAGGTAATTAGTTCATCTAATTACTTTCAAGCTAACTTAATTTGATTATTTAATTACATAATCAACTATCTAGTTACAAACTTATGTCATGCATTTGTCATGCCTTCTAGATAACTCTAGATATGTTCTTGTAACTATAGATTAGTTACTAATTTAGACTATTAGAGTAACTAAATTAGATTGTCAAGCCACTAAAATTGACTAAGTGAATTTAGTGTAGTTTCTTGAATATTTGCTATAAAGATGACCAAGTTCATTTTAGTGTAATATTTGCCTACCAAATGGATGCATGGTCGTGAGCTTCCATTTGAAGCAAGCCACCATTTTAGACAACAATAGCCATTGATTAAATCAATTGCTGATCTTTGTGTAGCTTCTAAATGTAGCTTCTACATGATAAGATTAAATCAAAGCCATTGGATCTCTCCTCTATGAAATCCTAGCCATAAGATACATCTCCCAAATGGAGGGTCAAGATTTACTCTTCATACTTTCCATCCAATGGTCACAAAGGTCCTAGCCACTTTTGTTGACTAATCTCCACCGTAGATGAAATCAAGGGTGGATATCCTAAACTTCCTTATCAAGCTTGTCTTTACAACCATTAATTAGATCAATGGTTGATGTTCAAAACTTCTCCACTAAAGTCTTGTCATCTAAGGGTGCAAATCAAGTCAAGCCCTCTTTGTTGACTAACATTTCCATTGGTTGGGTGGTTAGTAACTTGTTTCCTATTGGTTATCACTTTTGTTGACCAATTTCTATTGGTTACCCTTGAAAAGCCTTTGCCACAAATGTTGACTTGATCTTATTGGTTGATCTTATTTCTATAGTTTTCCTATTGGTTCATCAAATATGACTAGCTTGTAATTGGTTTATCAAGGAAGACTAAATTCTAATTAGTTTATTGAGGAGAACTAAATTCCTATTGGTTCAATATATATCCATCAAATTTGACTAATTCTTATTAGTTCATTTCAAAGATACTAGATTTCTATTGGTTTAGAAATTCAAGCCACTATTGTTAACTTTTCCAAAACTTAGCAAGCAAGCTACGATCTCTTATTGGTTCATAGAAAATATTTCTCAAACAATTGCTACAGAAATTATTACTTAATGAAGAGAACATTATTGCTTATAAAACAGTAAATATTTGTCCGCTGTAAAATAAAATAAAAATACAGTATATTTTATTTCACAAATAATTTCTAAAAATTAAAAGATTATTACACATATCATTCGGAATTGGGTTTAGTAAGATCCCCCAGCTCCGAATAATCATATACAAATTTTTCCCAGCCCGAAAATTATTATTTTCTTGACTCGGAGTAAATCACACACAAAAAACATAAAACAGTACAATTTGGACAAAATCATAATTTAGCCAAAAGTTGGGATGTTACACCACGCCCCCAATGGAGCTACCACTGGCCATTGTGAGACACCCGCACCCCAATGCCCCCAAGGCCAACCACTATGACCCTACGCTAGTCTATTCGCACCCGCACATTGTTGTTATTCAAACTCCTAGGCATACACCGCCTTTTAACAATGTCCAATGGACAACACATATGCATGACAACACAATGTCCAATCATGTATGTTTATCAATGATACAATAATCATACAATATACTGCACTGGCATATCTAAATATATATGGTTCAATATCAACATGTCATAGTATCAATATGTCAAAATTCCTCAAGTACGAAATCAACAACCACTAAGCCCACATAGGGATCCACAATGACGTAGAATCAATTTTCATTGTTAATATATACTTAGGGTTCATCCCTTATCATAAGTCTACCTTATGGGTTCACATTCTCAAAGTCTTATATTTTGGTCAATTATGACAATTTTTTATTAAGTAGCCCTTCAAAACCGTGTCCTTCTTGAGTATTGTTATTCAATTCAATCCTTCCACTTCATTATGGATTATGGATGTCTCTAAATTTCTAATTTCCAAAGATGTATCAAGGCATCAACTAACCCCTAATTTGTCTCTAAAAACCGTGGCCTCACTTGGTCACCAAGGTTCCAATTTATTTCCATTTTATGCATTTGTTACTTAATACCTGATTACTTAGATTTTATTTTACTTAAAACCAATCCAATCTCTTAACTTTCAAGGTCAAAACCATAGCCTCACCCTAGGGTATTAAACCCTTAAAATTTTCCATTCATTAATATTAATGTTATCAATCAACCTTTAATTACATAAGCTTCATTCATTGTATACAAAAACCAATTTAAATTTCTAATCTCCATGCAAAACTATGACATAGAATTAGGGTAGGAAACTCCAAATTTTTCATTTAGCAATCCTAACACCATTAAGTATTTCAACACATCCAAGATCATCAATCAATTATAAATCCAATTTTAAGAATACATAACATGCAAAATCACTAAAATAAAGTAAGCATACAAAGGTTCCCTCACCACCAATAATGGTTGAAGTGAGTAATCTTCCTCTTACCTAAAGGAAGAACACAAAAATGAACTCCTACTTGGTCCTTGTAGGTTCGGTTTTGAGCTTTCAAAACCCTAGGAATTTCAAGACAATGAATCAACATCAAGGGTTGAAAGAGAAGAGATCCATGGTCATCAAAGAGACCATGGAGCACGAAAATGGAGGGAAAGAAGAAGAAAAATGAGAACTTTACCTTAAAGCTTAAAGCTTTGCCTTGGAAGACAATGGATGAAAGGTTGGATTTTGGAGAAAATTTCTAAACAAGAAGTGTAGATGAGGTTGAGGTGAGTGTAGAAGTGAGCTTGGTGAAGAGAAAAGAGAAGAAAAATGGTTGAAGATAGGGGCTGAAATTTCGTAGCCAAGGAAGAGGAAGAAGAGAGAAGGTGGAGAAAATATAAGGAAGAAGAACTAGAGAGACAAGTGGATAGATGAAATGAAATGTTTTTGAGTGAAAATGAATAAGGGTGGAGGCAAAAATTTTGCCTCCCAAGGGCATGGTAGCCGCGGCAATGGAGAGAGAGAAGGGGGAGATTTTTGGCTTCCTTGACAAGCCAAGGGCATTCTTGACCTTTGGTGGTCAAAGCTTCTCAAAGAAGCTTTGATTATAATACTATAAATTTGAACTAAAGTAGGCTTGATTAGACTTAAAGTAGATTACATTAGGATAATGTGATGAGATTTTTATTACATGTTATTAGTTAAGAGACAATTACTACAAGTGATAGAAGTCAGTATAAATTTTATCTGACAAATAAAATTTACACAGTGTTTATTATTTTATCTGTTAAAATTTCTCAAAAAACGTAAAACTTCGTAAATCGTGTCCAGCCTCGGGTTTAGTAAGATCTCCCATCGACGTTTCCACAAATCAAGGTTCTCGGGAAAAATACATCATTTTCCCAGCTCCACTCAATTTGTATGTAAAACGAGAAATAATATTAAAATATTCTGCATTCTCAGAAAAATATAGAAAAATTCCCAAAAATCATAAATATTAGAAAATGAATATTTATCATAAAATAAATAAAATTTAGGGTGTTACATGACATACACAGGGGTGAAAAATCACAATTTCTCAGTATTCGTATACCAAGATCAGCAGTTAATCATTTACAACAAATAATGAATTGAACACACTAATATTCAGAACAATATGAATATTCAGAAATCAATAACATCAAAAGATCGCCCATACAATCCTAAGATATGATCAATCAATCGATCAAGCAATGACAACTGCTCACACAATTGTCAACCATGCAATGTTTTATGTAATGAGGTATGATTATGCTCAAACAAATTACTAATATAATGATTATGCAATGCTAGTGCAAGTTTTAAGATTTGAAAACACAAGCTACTTACTTAATTTCCCATAAACCTCTGTCTCTTGTATATACAAAGTAGGATAAGCCAAAAGCCTAAATCCCACTTGGTAATAGGTAAACACCTTCCCTTTATCAAAGTAAGAGTACTATTGTCACCCCATACCGGTAACCCTGACCATAATAGCATACTTGCTATGAGAATCTAGATCAACACCTTGGTCTCGGGCCATATGGTTGTACACACCATGATAAGTTACAATACATAGGAAACTAACAACTACCACGTTTGAAAACCAAGATATGCAATGTATTTCACAAATACATATAATCATCACTAGGCCCTTCCTAACCAAGCGACTAGGGAAAACTAACAAACTAACCAACCAAGCTCACTTATCACATAAGATGCAAGGTCACGTTTCTAGTCTTTCCTATAACTCAAACCTTGTCTTAAAAGGGAGTAAATATCATCTATGCATCTCTGGCTCTACTTTTTACACAAAAGGAACAATCAATACCTAATAACAAATACTACTTGCTAAGCACACTTAGCATACAACACCTAAGACCTCAACTTCATCACTTCGTAAGTGAATCACAAGGCAACCACAAGTTGCTCAAGGTTCTAGATATTGACCTATGACATTCTACTTCTCAAAGGTTGCGTAAGGTTTCTCTCATCCTATCATATGGTTCACCTTATCCAAGTGGAAGGTTCTAACTAGATTACATGCTCTCTTAGCTCAACTCTATCACATAAAGGAACCATCCTATATGTCTAGCATATCCTCAAGTTCAACATTTAAGAACAAGAGAACATATGCCAACTACGCATTTTAAACTCAACTTTAACTCTAAAGGAGCAAACTATGCATATAGGTAGGCATTATATAACAAACAACCTAACCTAGTTGTTCCTAGTACACCTTGTATTTAATTCTCAAAGCCCTTCTCATAAGGCAAGTGGCTATCCAATACTAATACATATAGGTCCTAGCATCACCTATCTCACAAGGTAGCAAAAACTATGTAACTAGTATTTTCTTACCTAAAACTTCTCACCATCACTTCACAAGTGATTTCTAAGTCAGCCTCTTGTTGATTAAAGTTTTAGATTGTCCCTAAGGCATTCTAACTCATAGATTTGCCTATGATTTCACCACTCTTAAATATATGCCATGTGGTTATTCTCTCCAAGAATTACCCCCATTTGTGTCTCAACACACTTAGGAAAGCATATAAGAATGATCCCAATACTTAAGGAATCCAAAATCTCAAGAATACAATCTTGAAAAATCCTAGTACTCACCTAAAAATGGTGATTTTCATGAATGCACCAATTGTACATCCTAACTTCAATAATTTTTAAATTCTATAAGTAAATAACCTTATGTGTTAGCTTTCAAATGGCTCTAGAATCAGGTCATTTTGATATTTGTAGCTCAAGTTATGCTAAAAACACTACAGGCTGTCAGAATGCCCTGTTTTGCTAATCGTTGGGCACCTAAGTGCCCAACCCTCGACGCCTGAGCACCCGAAGGTCTTGCTGCACACATATTCTAGCTGTACGTTGAGCGCTTTAGCACCCAAAGACCAGTGCTTGAGCACTGGAAGGCCAAAACAAGTTCTGCAGAATTTTGCAAAAATGTGGTACTGTTCCATCGGAACAAATCACAGATTTTGATCACTTCAAACTAGTTTCTAGGTGATTTCAAGTTCCTAACAAGTTCACTAACATGAAGGAAACACAAAACATGAATTGGTTTCATAAAAAATGGATCCAAACACAAAATCACCCATCAAAACCCCAAAACCTACACTTTGAGCATTTTAGGTCCAAAATGGATAGTTTTAGTTCTATTCCAAATTCTTTGCATAAACAAGTCATAAACAACATTTATAACTTATCTAAGCAAGAAAATCACATAACACACCACAAGAACTCAATTTGACATATCAAGCCTCAAATGAACCTAACATGGAAAAATGAGGAAAAAGATGAAAATGAGCTCAAGAACCCCTACCTCTTGTACAGCAAAGAAGAAGATCTTGAAGTCTTGATCTTGCTCTTGAATCCTCCTTCAAGCCTTGATCCTTTAACCTTTAGATTTTCTCCCCTTTTCTCCTTCTTTCTTTCTCTTCCTCGGTTCCTCTTCTTTTCTCCTTGTTTCTGCCTCAGCCGTGAGAGAAAATTAGAAAGGGAGGTTAGTTTTGGCTTCTTATAGTTAAACACTAAAAGGGTACCAAAAAACCCGATATGCTAAGAACATTTAGATTTCTCCAAATCCAGTTTTCTTGCAACCAACAAGTTTAAAATAAATCACAGGATTCTTCAAAAATCTTGTTGCACCAAAACCACCATTCTCCAAATATGTGACTCATCATTCCGGCATTAAAACACACAACTAGTATGCTTAAAAATACTAAACTAACTCCGAAATTCTCAAATTTTAACCACATCACAAAATACAGATTTGTGACCTAGAAATAAATTATCCACATCTATTTCCATTAGCTAAGACATTTAAGCTAATAACTGAGTCATTTTAAGTTATTTTTCACCTTTCGGCTTGCAACAAAAAAACCTAAAGTAACTCAGATTGCCACAAAATTCAACAGATATGTTAAGCAAGTATTAGGCTACTTCTGTATCCATATACAAGCCTAAGATGTTTTACAGGGTGTTACAGATACAGTACTAACTCGTAGCTTAGCTTTACAAGAAGCGAAGAGGGATGATGAAGGAGCGCCATGGAGCGAAGATATTCAGGATGTTGTAGCTGCCTTGCATGAGCCCTCTTCCATCTTAGAAGGACAAGAGGTTTCTTTTGGTGAGTTACTAGTTACTACTAATGTACCTAAACCTTTTGGTGTGCAGGCACCAGAATTAAAACTAAAGGCACTACCTAATCACTGCAAATTCATATTCTTGGGAGAGAATGATATACTTCTAGTGATAATTGCTAAGTCACTCACCCATGAACAAGAGGAGAAATTGGTGGCTATTGTGAAGGAGCACAAGATGACCATTGGTTAAACTATAGCAGATATCAAGGGTATTAGCCCTCCCATTTGCATGCACAGAATCTTAATAGAGGAAGGGGCTAAACTAATGAGAGATCCCCAAAGAAGGTTGAATCCTCTTATGATAGAAGTTGTAAAGAAGGAGATACTAAAGCTCTTAAGTATGAGGGTGATTTACCCTATTTCTGATAGCGATTGGGTAAGTCCAGTCCAGGTAGCACCAAAGAAATCTGGAATCACTGTGGTAAGAAATGTTGAAAATGAGCTTATTCCCACTCGGCTACAAACAAGGTGGCGTGTTTGTATAGACTATAGAAAATTAAATGCAGCCACTAGAAAAGACCACTTTGCCTTGCCTGTTATTGATCAAATGTTAGAAAGATTAGCTGGTCATTTTCACTACTATTTCATGGATGGATTTTCAGGTTATAATCAGATTGTCATTACTCCAGAAGATTAAGACAAGACCACCTTCACTTGTGCCTTTTGTACCTTTGCATATAAGAGAATGCCTTTTGGACTCTGAAATGCACTAGGGACCTTTCAAAGGTGTATGGTAAGCATATTTTCTGATTATCTAGAGAACATCATAGAGGTCTTCATGGACGATTTTAGTGTGTTTGGGGATGGATTTGAGAATTGTTTAGAACATTTAAAACTAGTTCTAAAAAGATGCATTGACATTAACCTTGTTTTCAATTGGGAAAAATGTCATTTCATGGTGGAATAGGGTATAGTGTGAGGTCATGTAATTTCTGCTAGGAGAATCGAGGTTGATAAAGCTAAGGTAGAGCTTGTGCATTCCTTACCCCTGCCCACTAGTGTGGGGAAAATTCGTTCTTTCCTTGGTCATACAGGTTTCTACCAAAGATTTATCAAGCATTTCTCTAAGACATCTTTACCCCTTTGCATACTACTACAAAAAGATGTTCCATTCCATTTTGATGAGAAGTGTATGGAAGCTTTCACCAAGCTCAAGGAGTTGATGACTATGGTGCCTATCATTAGGCCACCAAATTGGGAGCTACCATTCGAATTGATGTGTGATGCTAGTGACTTCATGGTAGGGGTTGTCCTAGGAAAATGAGTTGATAGGGTTCCTTATGTTATTTACTATGCATCAAGGACCCTAAATAATGCTCAACTCAACTACTCTACATCAAAAAAAGAACTTCTATCTATAATCTTTGCTTTAGAAAAATTCAAATCATATTTAATCTATTCTAAAGTAATTATTTTTTCTGATCATGCAGCTTTGAAGTACTTACTTACGAAGAAGGAAGTGAAGCCTAGATTGCTCCGATGGATTTTACTGCTCCAGGAGTTTGACTTGGAGATAAAAGACAAAAAAAGGGAGCGAAAACTTGGTGGCAGACCATTTGAGTAGGTTGGTGACTGAGGAAGAAGAGATTCCTATGCAAAAGAGTTTTCCGAATGAGTGTCTCATGGCCATCGAGAATACAATCCCTTGGTATACTAATATTACCAACTACTTGGCCACCAAGGACTTTCCAGAGGGCTTGAACAAAGTGCAATGGGATAAACTGAGGAGTGATTGCAAGTATTACATTTGGGATGATTATTACCTCTAGAAGCGTTGTGCAGATCAAGTGATTAGGAGGTGCATTCCTGATTCAGAGACTCACTCCATACTCTCCTTTTGTAACACCTATGCAAGTGGAGGACACTTTGGCATAAAGAGGACAACCAACAAAGTGCTCGATAGTGGTTTCTATTGGCCCACAATTTTTAAAGATGATTACGACTTCTGTAAGTCTTGTGACCACTGTCAAAGAACATGTAACATTGGTCCTAGAAATCAAATGCCTCAAACTTTGATAATTTTTGTAGAAATCTTGGATGTTTGGGGCATTGACTTTATGGAACTATTCCCTCCTTCATTTGGTTTCTCATACATTCTTTTTGTAACATCCCAACTTTTGGGTAAAAGACCGTTGTGTCCCTATTTTGCTGTTTCTTATTTTTCTTTATGAAATACAGAAAAATAATACTGTTTGTTATTTTATTTGGTAGTTTTACATAATTTGTTTCGATACAGTAAAATAAAAATTTTATCAAATTCCTGTTTTAAATTTTTCTGTATCAAAAACAGATGTATAATATTGTCTAGTATTTTATATAATCGTTTTACGTATTTTTCTTCAAGACAGTGAAATAAAAATTTTTCTGAGCTACTGTATTAATTTTTCTGAAAGATATACAGCTATATAATACTGCTGGATATTTTATTTGAACGTTTTGGATGATTACCTACGTTGTGGGAAAAAACAAAAAAATGACCGTTACGTCCCGAACGTACTGTTTTTCTTTGTTTTTCTTTGTTTTTAATTGTTTTCTTCTTGATTTAATGTCCGATAATCACCGTCTGTAATTTTATATGGACTTTTTGTGTGATTTGCTCCGGGGTAGGAAAATAATATTTCCCAGGACCGGGAAAATCTGTTTTTAATTATTCGGAGGGGGATCTTACTAAACCCATTCTCGAATGAGCCTAAAATTAATCTTTTAATTTTTAGGATTTAACTATCAAATAAAATAATTTTATATTATTATAATATTATTTTATTAGTCGGTATAAATAAGTGACGGCGGACCGGAAATATTTTGCGGGACCCACGTTTAGTCCTTAAGTCTTTGTACACGTGGACCAATGAGGAGGCGATCAAAATTGGTGGCTATGACTCATCGCAACGGGCCAATAGGACGATGACACGTGGCGTGACACCTCGGCATCATGACTCGGCAGCTTCTAGAAGGTTCCGGAAGTGCGACTCGGCTCGGCGTGACTCACCGCGGTGACTCGCCAGTTCCAGAAGCTTCTCTGATGACTCAGCGTTGTGACTCACCATTGATGATGCAGTTGTGATGCAGTCAGTGACTCGCCATGCTGACTCACCTGCTTTGGAAAATATCTACGCTGACTCGCCATGCTGACTCACCTGCTTTGGAAAATATCTATCTTTGACTCATCTGCTCTAGAAAATATCTACGCTGACTCGTCATCTTGACTCACCCGTTCTAGGCAGGTTCCACGATGACTCATCATACTGACTCATCGTAGTGAGTCACATGTTCTAGAAATTTCTCTTTGATGACTCGCTTTATGACTCATCAAGGGTAATCAGTAGAAAAAAAAATGATCAATAATAATTACTACTCTGTTAATCTAAAATAAAAATCTATGTGTATTTTATTATCCATTGGATAATAGATACTGACTTTATAAATAATAAATATTATTCATTGGTTAAAATATACTATAAAATATAATGTGCACCAATAGGAAATTGGTCAACAAAAATAGCAACCAATAGGAATTAAGTTAGTAAATATTTAACCAATAGAAATTGGTCAAGATTAATGGCTTGAATTCTTAAGAACCAATAGAAAATAAGCTATCAAACCAATTTAGGCTTCTTGAAATGCAATGGTTCTACGTAAAGGAGGAATGAGCAATTTGCTCTAATAGCCAAATTCCCAAAGTGAAGTTTACGTAGAAAGCTTTAGACAATTCATTTGGAAAGCCAAATTAACCAAATAAAGACTAGTCAACATTGGTTTCTTCTCTTTGATCTCATTCTACGGCAATTGCAAATTTTTGCAAAGCCAATATCACATTTCTATCTTTCCTATCTTTCAACTAGTTAACCAAGTCAACATTGGTGGCTTTTCTTTGGTTTCACTCTACGGCAAAGCCAAGCATTTGGTGAGGCAATTATTACAATCAATTCTTACTATCTTTCATCTAATTAACCAAGTGAGACCAAGTCAAGTTTTGTGGCTTTATGCATGTGCTTCTACGGCAATGCATAAGTGAAGGAAACAATATTAAATGTTTCAAATCATTCTTGCTCTCCAAGCCTTTCAAATTAGTCAATTTTGGTGGCTCTCCTTGTTAGCTTCTACGGCAATTCACTTGGTTTCCAAGGCTATTCACATTTGGTGAAAGGCAATATTCAATAATTCATTTCATGCTTATTTCCTATGCAATTGTGACCATGCATTTGGAGGAAGCAAAACAAATATCTCTCACTTTCTCTCAAGGTCATTTACGGCCATGCATCCTAGTATAGGAGACTTTGCTTTTGTTTAACCTAAAGTCTTCATCTTTCTCAAAAGCTATCAAGCCAACCTCTCAAATATTCTTCCTTCTTTTCTCTCTTTGTGTTCACGGCCAAAGCTCCCAAAATGGAGACAATCTTCATCAATTTATTTCATTTGTTCTCTTCTATATCTTTTTCTTCCAAGAACCAAGATCAAGCAACCAAATTTCTTTCCTTTTTCTCTTCCTCTTAAATTCGGCCAATCACCAAAAATCCTCTTCCAAGCTTCTAAAAATTTAAATGACCATAGATCTTGAATCTCCATACCATTCTAAGGAACTTTCATGTTGGAAGTTTTTCCTAAATCATCCATTTTCACCCTTGTTCTTCAAGCTCAAGGTGTAGGGTTTTAAGGTGAAGTTATGAAATCTTCACTATTAATTTTATTCTTTCCTTTTAAACCATATTTTGATTCATGGTTTTCCTTACTCAAGCCTTAGATATTAATATTGTATGTTTTCTTTGATTTTTCAAGTAGCTCTTGGTGGAGAGGAATTGCTTGAAGGAGACATACAATGGCTTGGAGGTTTCTACAAGAGGTAAGAGGGAGATTACCCTCATCAACCAAGTGTTGGTGGTGAGGAATATATGTGGTTGTGTTTGTAGAATCCATAAGGATTCGGTGGTGTGCTTGTTTTGATGTGTTAATTATTTGTGTGTTTGTTATTTGTGTGTTTGATAATTTGGTGCTTACTAGTAGGTTGTTATGTATTTGTTAGTAGTCTTCTTATGTGATATTTGTAATAAATTGCATGTCTACAAGCTTTAATTTGCATGTCTACAAGCTTTGATAATATGGCATGTGTTAGAAATGCATGATAATATATAGGATGCAAACAATATGTCAAGGATTGCATGAGTGTTCCAAAGAACACATTAACAAGGCTCACGGCCATGATTTAAATGGGGAACCAAAATGTTCTCTTAATTTTCTTAAAAGGTGACCTAAATAACCTAAGAGAATTGGTAAGATATCCATTTGTTTAGATTAAGAAAAATGAATTTGGAAATTAAATGGCATAACCTTACATTTTCATTCAACATGTCTAACTTCAACACTTTGATTTCTAAAATTATTTTCTAGGGTAAGGATTAAATCAATGTAGACAATACAAGAGATTAAACATGTATTTAAAAGGTGAAAAATAATTTAGAAATCAAATGCAAAGTTTTTATCAAATTCGCCAACATGCCAAATAATACATTCATGATTTCTAAAAATTAATTCCAAGCTATTTTCAATCAAGAAGAAGCAATACAAGTTAAAGTAAATTTTCTACAATGAGTTTTAAAGAAATAAAATAGTTAGAATTAAGTTTAAGAGGTTAATACTAATGGTTTTTCTTGTAAGAAGAAATACGGTAGCTTTATAAAATTTCTAACGTATAGCTCATCGTGTGTTTTGAAGCACGTTAGGAATTTTCAAAAGTATAATTATTTGGTATTAATAAAAATGAAAAGAACTTTTAAATGGTAAATTTAGGAAACCATTATTATAATTTATTAAACAAAATACTCATCAATTTTTAGTAAAAATGGATAAATAAGATAGAAAAGATGTCCAAAAGACAAGATACGCTATGAAAAATATTCTACGTAATTTGAAAGTACTAAATATTATTTACATCATGTTTTAAACAGATTATTTAAGGAAGTTGGACAAGAAAACGATTTAAAAATCCTACGCGATTGAGAAAACGTATTAAAAATGCTACGCGATTTTAAAAACAGAAAAATAATCTTTACCCGATTTTTAAACGTTTGTAAAAACGACGAGATTTCAAAAACGCGATAAAATTTCTACGCGATTGACCGTTACTACCGTATTTATTTTTCGGCCGTGTCGGGAAAATGTGAACCCGCAGTTTTTGAGGTTATTTATTTGTCGGGAAAAAGTGAACTGTCATGAGAGCTTTCGCCATTGAGGGCATATATTTTTATCTTAAGGGCATTTTCGTAATTTCATATATTTGGAATTATGTTTTGTCTTTATACCGATTTTTGGTGTTTTGGGTTGACGAGACGAATCACATCGTGTTGTCGATGCGATAAGTGTAGTGTAGTTTATTGTTCTAATAAACTTGGAGACTTAGTGTACGGGATCCCACATGTGGACGAGTTGGTAGCTCACGGTGTGGTGGTAAACCGACAAACACTAATGTACTCGACATTCACTATATTTAATCGAGGTTTGTAAAGTCTAGTAGTACATTGCCTATAGTGCCACAACGGAGAGGCGTGAACTATACTACGCCTGGATGGTGGATTCCCGGTGTCGTAGGCTATTGACGCAACGTGTGATCGCGTAATAGTTGGTTGGGCGGCCGTGGTACTAATAGATTTTGCAAGTCATTCTCTCGATATCTGTTTGGGTTTAGCTCCATGGAGTAGGGTTGTGTTTTGGTGTATTTGATTATATCTTGGATAATATTCCATTTTCTCTATTTATCTTTATCCGGTAATATCTTGGATTTTTTACATTTTCTCTATTTATATTTATCGATAATTTTTATGTTAGTTGTCCATATCTTATCATATTTTATCTGTGAGATTGATTTATCTATGTGGTTTTCTTTATTTGTGTTATATCCGTGATATTTTTATTTGTGATCTTTCATATCTCGATATTAATTGTTTATATGTTGTATTTTGTCTGTGCATTATTGTATTTTTGTTCTGCTATGAAATTTGTTGTTATTGAATTTAATCTTTATTTTTATTGTATTGTTATGATATTTTATATGGTATGAATTGTTATGTCTATCCCGATGATGTTATTACTTGTTTTTATTTTACTAGGTTATATGTATGGTAGAAATATTTGTAAATTGATAACATGACTATAATTGTGATTATCTGTGTGTATGGAATGACTTTGTCATTCGTATTATTCTTTACTACCGTCTTGATGCTTGGTGAAAGGGGATCTCACCTCTTTCTGTGTTGTTTTGTTTGGTTTGTATTCTTCGAATTCGTATAGTAGGCGAACACATTCTTAACCCTAGGGAGACAATATTCGAAGATGGTGGCGGCGTCATTGAGTGGTTTTCAAGTTTCAACAAGATGCGAGTTGGTGAAGAAACAAACTATGTAGGTTGAATTTTTCTCGTTAGTGTTGTTACTGTGCTATTGGTAGTACCCGTCTTTGGGTTTACTACAAGTTTCTCGAGTCTGTAAATATTACGTTTTAACTTATATGAAATGATTGGTGATGTGTATATTAATCTGTTAAATTTAATTTCCATTTTACTTAAAATTTCCGATAAGTTTGTATTTCCGCAATAAGAAATTTTAAAATCCATATTTTAAAACTCAAAGCTTTTATAAAATGATTTTAATTAGTTTTAAGATTTATTTATTATTTTAAAATGTGACGCCCTACGGAGGGTGTTACATTAGTTGGTATCAGAGCACGGTTAGAGTCTTTTTGGGGTTTGTGGTTGGGTTTGTCTTGTTTTTGTTGTGTGACTCTCTGTGCTTGGACTCCGAAAGGAGACAATGTTTCTTTGGAATGGTTACTTTGGTATCCATTGTATTATGATTCGTCTGTCTTTGAAGAAAGACGATGATTCGTGGTAAACGTGCACGTGAGGAAGCAAGATGCAATAGCGGTGATATGACTACAACTATGAAAGCAAGGTAAAGAATAATTGAAGAAACAGTACAATATGACTTGAGGATTACTCAGCAGCGAGGAACGATAGCCGAGGGTTAGAAGCAGACCAAGTCGAAATAAATCTTAGAATACGCAATTTCGTAACGTTAGACCGTATTAGTTCTGAAGGAGGCGAAGTCGTAAGGCCAAGCAAGTCCAGTGGAAAAACGTATTCGTGATCATCGGGAAGTCAACAACAACAACAATCTTGCGGAGGAAAAGCTAGCGGTAGCAAGTTTGGTTAGACTGTGACATCTGCACCAACGTGTTGAAAGTCTGAGGAAGATCATCTAACGAGGAGTTGTGCAATCAAAGGAAAATCCTCTGTTTCAAGTGTAGGATGCCCAAACATTTTGCTGAACAGTGTATCTCGCCAAAGACAAGGTCATCTGTTAGTAACGTACGTGCTTCGACATCTTAAGTAGAGTAGAACATCGATTCTTCAAATGGAGCAAAAGCATCTTAGGTTGCGGACCTAAACAAAGGAGATTGTGTCACAAAAAGGTGATTCTTTAACTATACTGTATAATTCCGAGAGTAGCCTATTTCTCTATGGCATATATTGTGTGAGTCAATTAGAATTATTTGTGTCTTCATTATTCTTTTGGCCTGATTGTTTCTACTTCTGTTATTAGAACATGTAGTTGAGAACTTGAGTTGCTTAAACCATCCTAAGTCTATTAAATAATTGAATCTTTTCTGTTGATTCAATTTGTATGCTTCGTTCTCAAAACGGATGCAATTTAAAAATATGGATTGGGTATTTTTCCAACCATCCATACTCTGTTAGACTTATCAGTTGAATTGTCCAAGTTAAAAAGCTTATTTTTAAATTCATCGTACCATATCAATTTCTCTAGTGGATATGTTCGGTGGTATGGATGATTCTATCATCTTTTATTTCTATGTCTTCATGACATCTTTCATATACCGCAATTGCGAAAAATGTACTTTTGGTCTAACTCATTCTTTTATGACTAATTGACTATTTGGGTTGATTAGAGCTATCAATACCTTTGTTACCTTTTGATTTATCTATTTCTGCTTTTGTTACCAAACCTATTGTTATTATCCAGTCCTTTAAACAATCTTTTCTGTTAATCTAAACTGTCTACCTCTTTCGCGAGATAGATGTGATCTTATATATGGATTGGTTATCTTTAATCATATCCTATAGATTGTTTCAGTAAAACTTTGGTGTCCCAGAAATCTTATTCTTAAAATCAGGCAATGTCAAATTCTTTGTTAGACAAGTCTGATAACAATTCAAATAATTTCTCTACCTTTTCTTCTAAATTTTTATAATGTCCTTTTGTGTGTTGCAATTGTAAAGAAAGGATGTTTTTAGTCAAAATTATGTCATAAGTATCAAATACAGTATTGTTGAAAAAGAGAACTTGGATTATGAGGCACTTCCAGTTAAAAGTAAAGGCAGAAGAGTGAAGCGGTACAAAGTCAGGGATAATTTCAAATGGTACTGATCGAGTGACGCAGATGAAGCGTAGTGGATAGTATCTTTCGTCTTTACTTAGACAGAATTGTCATTATCTTTATTAGCGACATTCTGATCTATTCTCGAAATCATGAAGAATCACACTAAAATGCTAATCTGGAGTGGCGTAAATGGATGTGCAACGTGGAAATTAAAAGACAAGATGGAGGGACTGCTCAGAGACTGCTACGAATTTCGGGGACGAAATTCCTTTTTGGTGGGGAGTGTTGTAACATCCCAACTTTTGGGTAAAAGACCGTTGTGTCCCTATTTTGCTGTTTCTTATTTTTCTTTATGAAATACAGAAAAATAATACTGTTTGTTATTTTATTTGGTAGTTTTACATAATTTGTTTCGATCTGATAAAATAAAAATTTTATCAAATTACTTGTTTTAAATTTTTCGTATCAAAAACGGATGTATAATCTTGTCTAGTATTTTATATAATCGTTTTACGTATTTTTCTTCAAGACAGTGAAATAAAAATTTTTAGAACTCTTGTATTAATTTTTCTGAAAGATATACAGCTATATAATACTTCTTGGATATTTTATTTGAACGTTTTGGACGATTACCTACGTTGTGGGAAAAAACAAAAAAATGACCGTTACGTCCGAACGTCTTGTTTTTTCTTTGTTTTTGTTGTTTTTAATTGTTTTCTTCTTGATTTAATGTCCGATAATACTTGTCTGTAATTTTATATGGACTTTTTGTGTGATTTGCTCGGGGTAGGAAAATAATATTTCCCCGGACCGGGAAAATCTGTTTTTAATTATTCGGGCGGGGGATCTTACTAAACCCATTCGAATGAGCCTAAAATTAATCTTTTAATTTTTAGGATTTAATTGTCAAATAAAATAATTTTATATTATTATAATATTATTTTATTAGTCGATATAAATAAGTGACGGACGGACCGGAAATATTTTGCGGGACCCACGTTTAGTCCTTAAGTGCTGTACACGTGGACCAATGAGGAGCTGATCAAAATTGGTGGCTATGACTCATCGCAACGGGCCAATAGGACGATGACACATGGCGTGACACCTCAGCATCATGACTCAGCAGCTTCTAGAAGGTTCTAGAAGTGCTGACTCGGCCTGTGACTCACAGCAGTGACTCGCCAGTTCCAGAAGCTTCTCTGATGACTCAGCGCTGTGACTCACCATTGATGATGCAGTTGTGATGCAGTCAGTGACTCGCCATGCTGACTCACCTGCTTTGGAAAATATCTACGCTGACTCGCCATGCTGACTCACCTGCTTTGGAAAATATCTATGCTGACTCATCTGCTCTAGAAAATATCTACGCTCGACTCGTCATCTTGACTCACCCGTTCTAGAAAGCTTCCACGATGACTCATCATACTTGACTCATCGTAGTGAGTCACATGTTCTAGAAATTTCTCTTTGATGACTCGCTTTATGACTCATCAAGGGTAATCGATGAGAAAAAAATGATCAATAATAATTACTACTCTGTTAATCTAAAATAAAAATCTATGTGTATTTTATTATCCATTGGATAATAGATACTGACTTTATAAATAATAAATATTATTCATTGGTTAAAATATACTATAAAATATAATGTGCACCAATAGGAAATTGGTCAACAAAAATAGCAACCAATAGGAATTAAGTTAGTAAATATTTAACCAATAGAAATTGGTCAAGATTAATGGCTTGAATTCTTAAGAACCAATAGAAAATAAGCTATCAAACCAATTTAGGCTTCTTGAAATGCAATGGTTCTACGTAAAGGAGGAATGAGCAATTTGCTCTAATAGCCAAATTCCCAAAGTGAAGTTTACGTAGAAAGCTTTAGACAATTCATTTGGAAAGCCAAATTAACCAAATAAAGACTAGTCAACATTGGTTTCTTCTCTTTGATCTCATTCTACGGCAATTGCAAATTTTTGCAAAGCCAATATCACATTTCTATCTTTCCTATCTTTCAACTAGTTAACCAAGTCAACATTGGTGGCTTTTCTTTGGTTTCACTCTACGGCAAAGCCAAGCATTTGGTGAGGCAATTATTACAATCAATTCTTACTATCTTTCATCTAATTAACCAAGTGAGACCAAGTCAAGTTTTGTGGCTTTATGCATGTGCTTCTACGGCAATGCATAAGTGAAGGAAACAATATTAAATGTTTCAAATCATTCTTGCTCTCCAAGCCTTTCAAATTAGTCAATTTTGGTGGCTCTCCTTGTTAGCTTCTACGGCAATTCACTTGGTTTCCAAGGCTATTCACATTTGGTGAAAGGCAATATTCAATAATTCATTTCATGCTTATTTCCTATGCAATTGTGACCATGCATTTGGAGGAAGCAAAACAAATATCTCTCACTTTCTCTCAAGGTCATTTACGGCCATGCATCCTAGTATAGGAGACTTTGCTTTTGTTTAACCTAAAGTCTTCATCTTTCTCAAAAGCTATCAAGCCAACCTCTCAAATATTCTTCCTTCTTTTCTCTCTTTGTGTTCACGGCCAAAGCTCCCAAAATGGAGACAATCTTCATCAATTTATTTCATTTGTTCTCTTCTATATCTTTTTCTTCCAAGAACCAAGATCAAGCAACCAAATTTCTTTCCTTTTTCTCTTCCTCTTAAATTCGGCCAATCACCAAAAATCCTCTTCCAAGCTTCTAAAAATTTAAATGACCATAGATCTTGAATCTCCATACCATTCTAAGGAACTTTCATGTTGGAAGTTTTTCCTAAATCATCCATTTTCACCCTTGTTCTTCAAGCTCAAGGTGTAGGGTTTTAAGGTGAAGTTATGAAATCTTCACTATTAATTTTATTCTTTCCTTTTAAACCATATTTTGATTCATGGTTTTCCTTACTCAAGCCTTAGATATTAATATTGTATGTTTTCTTTGATTTTTCAAGTAGCTCTTGGTGGAGAGGAATTGCTTGAAGGAGACATACAATGGCTTGGAGGTTTCTACAAGAGGTAAGAGGGAGATTACCCTCATCAACCAAGTGTTGGTGGTGAGGAATATATGTGGTTGTGTTTGTAGAATCCATAAGGATTCGGTGGTGTGCTTGTTTTGATGTGTTAATTATTTGTGTGTTTGTTATTTGTGTGTTTGATAATTTGGTGCTTACTAGTAGGTTGTTATGTATTTGTTAGTAGTCTTCTTATGTGATATTTGTAATAAATTGCATGTCTACAAGCTTTAATTTGCATGTCTACAAGCTTTGATAATATGGCATGTGTTAGAAATGCATGATAATATATAGGATGCAAACAATATGTCAAGGATTGCATGAGTGTTCCAAAGAACACATTAACAAGGCTCACGGCCATGATTTAAATGGGAACCAAAATGTTCTCTTAATTTTCTTAAAAGGTGACCTAAATAACCTAAGAGAATTGGTAAGATATCCATTTGTTTAGATTAAGAAAAATGAATTTGGAAATTAAATGGCATAACCTTACATTTTCATTCAACATGTCTAACTTCAACACTTTGATTTCTAAAATTATTTTCTAGGGTAAGGATTAAATCAATGTAGACAATACAAGAGATTAAACATGTATTTAAAAGGTGAAAAATAATTTAGAAATCAAATGCAAAGTTTTTATCAAATTCGGCCAACATGCCAAATAATACATTCATGATTTCTAAAAATTAATTCCAAGCTATTTTCAATCAAGAAGAAGCAATACAAGTTAAAGTAAATTTTCTACAATGAGTTTTAAAGAAATAAAATAGTTAGAATTAAGTTTAAGAGGTTAATACTAATGGTTTTTACTGTAAGAAGAAATACAGTAGCTTTATAAAATTTCTAACGTATAGCTCATCGTGTGTTTTGAAGCACGTTAGGAATTTTCAAAAGTATAATTATTTGGTATTAATAAAAATGAAAAGAACTTTTAAATGGTAAATTTAGGAAACCATTATTATAATTTATTAAACAAAATATCAAATTTTTAGTAAAAATGGATAAATAAGATAGAAAAGATGTCCAAAAGACAGTATACGCTATGAAAAATATTCTACGTAATTTGAAAGTACTAAATATTATTTACATGCTGTTTTAAACAGTTATTTAAGGAAGTTGGACAAGAAAACGATTTAAAAATCCTACGCGATTGAGAAAACGTATTAAAAATGCTACGCGATTTTAAAAACAGAAAAATAATCTTTACCCGATTTTTAAACGTTTGTAAAAACGACGAGATTTCAAAAACGCGATAAAATTTCTACGCGATTGACCGTTACCGTATTTATTTTTCATTTGTCGGGAAAATGTGAACCCGTACAGTGTTTTGAGGTTATTTATTTGTCGGGAAAAAGTGAACCGTCACGGGCTTTACGCCATTGAGGGCATATATTTTTATCTTAAGGGCATTTTCGTAATTTCATATATTTGGAATTATGTTTTGTCTTTATACCGATTTTTGGTGTTTTGGGTTGACGAGACGAATCACATCGTGTTGTCGATGCGATAAGTGTAGTGTAGTTTATTGTTCTAATAAACTTGGAGACTTTAGTGTACGGGATCCCACATGTGGACGGTTGGTAGCTCCGTTTGGCCGTAGTAAACCGACAAACTGACACACTAATGTACTCGACATTCACTATATTTAATCGAGGTTTGTAAAGTCTAGTAGTACATTGCCTATAGTGCCACAACGGAGATCAGAACTATACTACGCCTGGATGGTGGATTCCAGGTGTCGTAGGCTATTGACGCAACGTGTGATCGCGTAATAGTTGGTTGGGCGGCCGTGGTACTAATAGATTTTGCAAGTCATTCTCTCTGATATCTGTTTGGGTTTAGCTCCATGGAGTAGGGTTGTGTTTTGGTGTATTTGATTATATCTTGGATAATATTCCATTTTCTCTATTTATCTTTATCTGGTAATATCTTGGATTTTTTACATTTTCTCTATTTATATTTATCTGATAATTTTTATGTTAGTTGTCCATATCTTATCATATTTTATCTGTGAGATTGATTTATCTATGTGGTTTTCTTTATTTGTGTTATATCTGTGATATTTTTATTTGTGATCTTTCATATCGATATTAATTGTTTATATGTTGTATTTTGTCTGTGCATTATTGTATTTTTGTTACTGCTGCATGAAATTTGTTGTTATTGAATTTAATCTTTATTTTTATTGTATTGTTATGATATTTTATATGGTATGAATTGTTATGTCTATCCTGATGATGTTATTACTGTTTATTTTACTAGGTTATATGTATGGTAGAAATATTTGTAAATTGATAACATGACTATAATTGTGATTATCTGTGTGTATGGAATGACTTTGTCATTCGTATTATTCTTTACTACCGTACTGGTACTGGTGAAAGGGGATCTCACCTCTTTCCTGTGTTGTTTTGTTTGGTTTGTATTCTTCGAATTCGTATAGTAGGCGGAGCACATTCTTAACCCTAGGGGAGACAATATTCTGAAGATGGTGGCGGCGTCATTGAGTGGTTTTTCAAGTTTCAACAAGATGCAGTTGGTGAAGAAACAAACTATGTAGGTTGAATTTTTCTCGTTAGTGTTGTTACCGTGCTATTGGTAGTACCCGTCTTTGGGTTTACTACTGTTTCTCTGAGTCTGTAAATATTACGTTTTAACTTATATGAAATGATTGGTGATGTGTATGTTAATCTGTTAAATTTAATTTCCATTTTACTTAAAATTTCCGATAAGTTTGTATTTCCGCAATAAGAAATTTTAAAATCCATATTTTAAAACTCAAAGCTTTTATAAAATGATTTTAATTAGTTTTAAGATTTATTTATTATTTTAAAATGTGACGCCCTACGGAGGGTGTTACACTTTTAGTCATTGATTATGTGTCTAAATGGGTGGAAGCTAAGGCCACTAAAATTGATGACTCTAAAATTGTTATGGATTTTGTGAAGTCTAACATTTTTTCTAGGTTTGGAACTCCAAGGGCCATCATTAGTGATCAAGGGACCCATTTTTGTAGCAGAATGTTTGAGGCTCTCTTGAAGAAATACAGTGTGGTGCACTGGACTTCCACTCCCTACCATCCACAGACAAATAGGCAAACCAAAGTGTCCAATCGAGAAATCAAGTCCATTCTTGAAAAAACAGTGAATTCAACGCGCAAGGATTGGAGTACTACACTTGATGATGCATTGTGGGCTTATAGGACTACATATAAGATCCTCATTGGCATGTCACCATTTCGATTGATGTTTGAGAAGCCCTGTCATTTACCCATGGAGTTGGAGTATCGCTCCTATTTGGCCATTCAGCAAGTCAACATGGATTTGGAAGGTGCTGAAAAGCAGAGAAAACTTCAATTACAGGATTTGGAGAAATTGAGGGATGAGGCCTTTGAGAGTGCCCTAGCTTACAAGGCCAAAACCAAGGTATTCCATGACCAAATGATCTCCAGGAAGAGCTTTAACAAAGGACAACAAGTGCTGCTATACCAATCAAGTGATGTTTTTCTTTCTAGTGCAGTACAGATCATGAATGAGGCATCTGACAAAACATTCAAGGTCAATGGACACCGTCTCAAGCCTTATCATGAGCTTCTGGATAGTGAACAAGTGGAAGAGATGGCCCTTCTCCATCCACATTATGAAGAACATTAAGGAGTGTCACAATGTTAGGCTGAGGACAATAAACCAAGCGCTTAATGGGAGGCAACCCGCGCAGACTTGCTTCTCTATCCCTTTTATCTTTTGTTTCTTTAATGTTTGCTTGATTAGTTTCATAGGTAAAGTAGTTCTTGATGAATTCCTTGAATGATTTTCCATGCATCTTTGGATATCCTTGTGTGTTAGAATGTTGGATTTGTGCTCGAATGCTTCAGTTAAGTGTTTGATGTGTGTATGGAGCCATTATAAGAATTTAGGTAGATGAGCAACTTTGAAAATTAGTCATTTTGCGTGGTATTAGTATGATTTTTTAAGTTGCCAAATTAGTGGAAAACATGGGGGGATATGTTTCAGGACACACCCCATGTCCTTAGGCAGTTGAAGCCCCTAGTGCTCACAGAGTAGTACAAGGGGAAGGCTGTGTCAAGTGACATGGGACATGTAACACCTCGAAATTTCTTATTTTTCAATTATATGTGGTTTTTATGATTTTTATGATTTTTGTGAATTGTTTGATTTGTTTTGATTATTTTATTATCATTTTTAGATTTTCTGTGTGTTTGAATCGGGGCTGAAAAAAAAAAATCGGGGGCAAAAATTTTTGGACTGTTAATGCGGGGCGAGGAGAGCTTATTAAACCTGAAACTAGAAACAGTTTTCAAAATTTTTCTTTTTTTGAGATTTTATTTGACAAATAAAATCTAAGAGCATTTTATTATCCATTGGATAATAACCACTGGTTTTGCTAGCAGTAACCTTTGTCCATTGGATAATAGCTTCTGGTAAAGATCTAGTGGGATGATTCTAGACATAAGCCTAGTCACTCACTCTAGAAGTTTCTATTGCATGACTCTCCTTGTTGATGGACCAATGAGAAGCAAGTCAAAAAAACTGGTCATGACTCATCTTGAAGAACCAATGGGAAGGAAGCTTGTTGGAGAAGTTTCGCCACCTTGTACCTTTTAGAAGCTTGTAGAATCAAGTATAGAAGACCAATTTGGTTACTTAATCTCTTAAGGTCATCTTATCTCTCTTTCACACAACCAAAGTGACCAAAACTCTCTACTTTCTTTCTCTTTGAAACTCACGCCCAAGAGGGATTTTTGAACATTCTTTCATATTTTCATTCATTCATGTTTGTTGTAACACCCCTTTTGAGGATGTCACATATATAAAGAAAATAAAAGAAAAAGAAATAAAATCTACCCAAGTTGTAAAACATTTGTTATGTACTAATACGGGTTGTAAAATATTTTCTGTTAAACAGAATGTTATTAAATAAAATAACGCGGAAACATAAAATAAACAAAACAACATCACTCATAATATACATATGGTCCAAGTTATAAGCTATACAAATAATTTACAACTACAACTACAAATATTTAAACAGAAACTGTAAATAAAAACAGTAATAGTCAATATATACATACGCAGACGCGCCCAAAATACACATCATACATATTTAACCCTCTGAAGGATCACTCTCAGGAAGATCTTCAGGAGATAAATATCCAGGATGCCTCGACACTCGGCGGAAACGAGACTGCGCAGTCGACACGATACTAATCTCACTAGGCTCAGTGGAGATACCACCCCAATAACGCCTAAGAGATAACGGCAACTCTAAGTGCACAAACAGAGTAGTCGTCATAACTGGCTCTCCATCAAACTCATTACGTAGGGACACAGTCAACCGTCCCACGTAAGTCACAGAATCTTTGTCTCCCCGCAGACGCCAAGCTGTCGAGCCCCCATGAAACTCGAGTCGCACAAAACCCAAAAACCCTGGCACTGCCATACCCAAACAAATCAGTCCAATGGATATGGATGATCAGATGGTTCTTGGTCGTCGTACTGATCTTCGGCTTGCTGCTCTTCTTCCTCCGCAGGATACAAAATCTCAAGAGGTTGTTCCTCTTCCTCAAACTCTTTACCACGTAAATAAATATATACAGAAAACACATACAATAAAGAGGTAAGACAATCTAAAATCATCACAAACATGGCAAATAAGAAGACGACAAACAACAGATATACAGTTCAAGCAATATGAAAAGCTATAACAGTAATTAATAACAGGATAGTGTAAAGATTTAAACGTCACAACAACACATAATATCACGAGATAAAATAATATCACAGATAAAATAAAATAAGAAATAGATAATTTATCATAATAATAACCAGATAAAAAAATAGATAAAATAAAATAATGTCCAAGATATAATCATATGCAATATGACACGATCCTACTCCATGGAGCTAAACACATACAGATATCAGAGAGAATGACCCGCAAAATCTATTAGTACCACGGCTGCCCAACCAAACTATTGCGCTGTCTCACGTTGCGTCTATAGCCCCACGACACATGGAACCCACTGTCCAGGTGTGGTGTAGTTCACTGTCTCACGTTGTGGCACTACAGGCAATGTGCTATTAGACTTTACGAAATCTCGATTAAATATAGTGCGTGTTGAGTCCATTAGTGTGCTATCGGTTACCACGGCCCAGCGGAGCGACCGACTGTTTATATATGGGATCCCGTACACTAACGTCTCCAAGTTCATAAAGACAATGAACCACACTACGTTTATCGCATCGATAACACGATGTGATTCACCTCGTCAACCAATCCACCAAAAATTGGCATAAACTTAATATATGATCCAAAAAATAAGAAATTACCAAAATACCCTCAATAAAAATATATCCTCAAAGATAAATATATACAGTAAGTCCCACCAGACAAATACTGTTCCAAAGCCTGTACGGGTTCACCTCATAGCCCGACAAATGAAAAAATATACAGAATACCCTTAACGGTATAAAATATACAGTTTCGGTCAATCGCGTAGAAATTTTATCGCGTTTTCACAATCTCGTCGTTTTTACAAACGTTTTTAAATTGTGAAAATTTATTTTTCTATTTTTAAAATTGCGTAGAATTTTTAACATGTTTTCTCAATCGCGTAAGATTTTTAAATCATTTTATTGTTCGAATCCCTTAAAAATTACTGTTTAAATAAACAGAAATAATAAATAATACGTTTAAACTACGTAAAATATTTTTCATATCGTATATTGTCTTTTGGACATCTTTTCTATCTTATTTGTCTGTTTTTAATAAAAATTGACAGTATTTTTGTTTAGAAACTTATATTAATGATTTCCTAATTTTTCCGTAAAAATTCTGTTTACTTAATTTTGAAACCATATAATTTAATCCTTTTGAAAACCACTAACATGCTTCAAAATACAATATGAGCCATATGTTAGAAATTTTCAAAAGTTACTGTATTTCCTTTCTAACAGTAAAATCAATAGTTTTAGTTGATTAAACCTAATTCAAATCAATTTATTTCTTCAAAACTCATTTTAGAAAAATTCCTTTTTAACATATATTACATCTTTTTGATTGAAAAAGGTTTGGAATTGATTTTAGAAATCATGGATACTTGGTTTGGCATGTTGGCCTAAACTTATACTTGTGCCATTTGATTTCTAAATTCATTTTCCTTGATCTAAACAATTTTATATCTTGTTAATTTTCCTAGGTTAATTAAATCACACTTTAAGAAAATAATGAGAACATTTTGGTTCTCTATTTTGGTTAATGGCCGTGAGCCTCATTGGTGTGTTCTTTGGAACACTCATGCAAACCTTGACATGTTGTTCACATCCTACAATTTATCATGCATTTCTAACACATACAAATTATCAAAGCTTGTAGACATGCAAATCAAAGCTTGTAGACATGCAACTTCATACAAATTATTACAAGCATCAAATAGGAAAGCTATTAACAAGCACATAAATAAGCTACTAACAATCACACAAATGAATCCTTATGGATTCTACAATCACAACAATCAATCTCCATCTTCTTACCACCACCCAAGGATGATAAGATTAGTCTTCCTCTTACCTTAAATGAAGACAAAATACTCTTTCACACCTCCTCTAGGGTTTCGGTTTTCTCCTTCAAAACCTAACAAACTTCTAGGTAAAATCTCCCAAGTAGGTTTTCAAGCCTCAAATGAAGGATTTTGCAAGAACTCTCAACTAGAGATGTTCTTAGGATTGTGTTTAGGTTTAGAAAACTTGGTTGGATAAATTTTTGAGTGATTGGATAGTAAACAAGAGTGTTTGGCCGAATAGAGCTTCAAGAAAACTTCAATGGAGTTTAGGGTTTTTGGAAGAGAGAGAAGAGAGAAAATGCATGAAAGTGAAATGATTTTTGGTCCTCCAAAGGCCAAATGGCCGTAGACATGGAGCCATGCAAGGTGTCCATTGGGTTGGCTTCATCCAAGCCTTAGAATGGGTCAATGATCAAGATTAAAACTTGGTTAGCAAGCTTAACTCTCATTGGTTGATTCTAGCATTGTCATTAACCTAGTCATCAAGCTTAGTCACTAATTAGCCTAGTCATTGAGCTTAGTCACCATGTTCTTGAAAGTTCCATCATTAATGGTGTTTAATTAAGCTACTAAGTTAACTGTTTTAACTAAACGTGGGTCCCGCAAAACATTTCCGAGTCCACTGTCATTTTATGTGTACTGACTATTAAAATAATATTATAATAATATAAAATTATTTTATTTGACAGTTAAATCCTAAAAATTAAAAGATTAATTATCGTCTCATTCAATTGGGTTTAGTAAGATCCCCACTCTGAATAATTAAAACAAGATTTTCCCACCCGGAAAAATATTATTTTCCTGTCCCGGAGCAAATCACACAAAAAGTCCAAATAAAATCACAGACAGTAATATTAAACACTGTATCATGTAGAAAAATTAAAAACAGTACATTTGGGACGTAATGGTCATTTTTTTATTTTTTCCCACAACGAAGCAAATCATCCAAAATGTTCAAATAAAATTACAGACAGTATTATATGTCTGTATATCACACAGAAAAATTAAAATAGTAGCTTGACAAAACTTTTATTTTACGGTCTCGAAACAAATTACGTAAAACGACCAAATAAAATTTTAGCCTATAAAAACGTATTTGTATTTCATACAGAAAACAAGAAACAGTAAAATAGGGACACAATGGTCTTTTACACAAGCTTGAAAAACAGCAAACAGAACATTTGGGACATTTTTCTAAAAAAAATTGGGGTGTTACATTTGTGACCACTCTCATCTCTCTCTTTTATAAACCAAAAACTCTCTTTTTTCTCTCCTTTGAGACTCACAACCAACACCCACCAAGACACCATCCAACCTTGTTTAATTCAAATCAACCATTGATCTTGAATCTAAACATCATTCTAAGACACTTTTGTGTTGAGACCATCTTCAAATTCTTCTATCTTCAACCTTTTTCTTCAAGCCTAAGTTTGAGGGTTTCTAGGTGAAGTTCTTGATCTTCATTTCTAATCTTATTTTCAAAGTCCTAGACCATAATCTTGATCAATGGTCATCTTGTTTCAAGCTTTAGATTTAATGTTTGTTTGCTTGTTTGTTTTAAGGGTTTGTTTAGTGGTGGACATTTACTACAAGGATGAAACAAAATGAGCTTTTTTTTATCATCATCTAAGGTAAGAGGGAGGTTAACCTCATCGACCAAACTTGGTATTGAGAAATGGAATTTGTGGTTGTAGGTGAAAAATCCATGTGAGGATTTATTCACTTGATTATATGAATTAAATGGTTTGTACTTGTTTGCTATATGTGATTATATGACGTTGATAATATGCATGAAATTACTATGGTTGCTTATTGACAATATATGATGATGTGATTTTGTTTGTATGTATGAAATTGTTATGGTAGGAATTAATGATTAAAATGTTTTGCATGTGTTGAACTATGTGAGAAATTACAAAGTTTTGGTTCCAAGGACCATATAACGCTCACGACCTTTTTGCCCAAAATAGGGTATCCAAGGTGAAACTATTTTTATTAATTGAGAACTCAGATGATAAGATAACAAGAATATAAGTTAAAGGTTTTCAAGATTAAAAAGGAAATGAACAAATTTTATTAATTGAAAAGGAATAGAATTTCGGCCATTAGGTGACAATAAGATAAATTGAGGTTTTACAAGATGGAAAAAGAAATGAACAATTTTTTTATCATTGTACAAAAGTGATTTTCAGTCATGATGATGGAAAATAAGTTTGAATGATAGTTTGAAATTTAAAGTATTTTATTTAAGAAAATTTCTAGGAAAGGCAATGGAAAAATATTTGATTTAATCAAAACAATGTAGTTTTTGTGAAAAATATTAGAAAATATCACTTAGAGGAGATTTGGAAATAAACATTGGAAATAAGGTTCAAACTTTATATTAAAAAAAAGTCTCAAAATTAAGTTTAGAATGTTAATAAATGTTCTGCGCGATTGAAAAATATTGATAAAACCTTATGTGATTTAAAAACATTGATCCTGCGGAGGATCTTTCCCTCTAGACATTTTGGCTTGGACCAGTTTAGGCTTGGTTATGGTAGTTGTATATATGTTTTTGAGTAAGTAAGTTTTATACTTTCTATGTGATTGGTAAATTATATTATGTATATATATAGAATGTATTTTCCTTTGGAGGATGTTTTGGAGTTGCGTATTAAATATAATCATTCGTGGCTCATATTTTGTTTATATGCATAATGGTTATATTTGGAAATGCGTCGTTGTTAAGTAGCAGGCTTGAACTTAGTGACTGTGATATAATGACGATTATACTGTGGTTACTACATTTGGGATGTTACAGGATATGTTTCCATGACAGAAGTCCATGTCCTTTCTAGAGACCAACACGGGGTGGACCGTGTAAACTGACACGGCCCGTGTTTTCGTGGCATAGAGCCATGTCATTTTCCAGAGGATTACATTAGGAGGGCAGTGTCAAGTGACACAACCCGTGTTTTCGTGTGTGCAACCCCAACTCTCTTACCTCTAGTTACACGAGGGTGGTCGTGTCTTATGACACGATCCGTGTTCTCGTGCTCAGCTGCCCCAATTGCTTCACAGAGGCTAACATGATGTTGGCCTTGTAAAATGACACGGCTTGTGTCTTCGCATCAACTGACTAAAACCCTCATTTAGGGTTTTGTTTGGTATTTTTCAACCCCAAATCGCTTCCCTCTCTCCTTGCGCAGCCTCATTTCCCCACCTCCACCATCCCTTACACCCATTTCAAGTAGCCCACACCATCATCACCAATCCCTCTCTCACCATTTTCCAAGCACTATCCACCTTCTCATCCCCACTTTCTGTCCAAAACCCAACCTCTTCCCTCTCCTATTCCAATTCACTAATTTCTGCCCCATACCCTAACCCACCACCATTCCCACACCCAATCCCTTATGTAGCTCCAATCTCCACTACCCATTTTCTCCATTTCTTCCCTTCCATTCCTAATCCTCAACTTTCAACATGCCTCCAAAGAAGTGCATGAAGATGCAGGCAAGGAAGGAGGTACCCCTTCCACCACCACCACGTGCACCATCTCTCCCACAAGTCCCTATCAATCCTTTAGATAGGAAAGAAGTGGTCCCCACCAGATTTTTAGATGTAGACACCCTAAGGTCCATTGGTTTATTGATGAGGTGTCTAATCTGTTAGGTAGAATAGGCTAGGGTGAGTTTGCAAATTTACATAGGCCTACCTACGCTAATTTGACTCGTGAATTCCTTTCCACATTTGAGTACAAATTGTACCCTCTGAGTAATCAAGCCGAGTGGCCTGGTGAGATTAAATTTAAGCTGCTAGGCACTCTCCACACCTTAGACATTCACTAGTTTAGTGCTATATTTGGCTTTCCTATAAGGCATAATTGTATGCCTATGCCCCGTGATTTTAATCCAAAAAATGTTTGGTCTGCTTTGACTGTGGCCAATTTTGGTCGTTACAATCCCAAAATCTCTAAGGCCTCCAGACTTCGATCTCCTACTTATAGGTACATCCAAAAGTGGTTCGCTAATACTATCTGTGCTAGAAGAGAGAGCCAAGGGAGCCTTAGTCGGAAGAATTGTTTTTCCTTTCCTGTATGGTCAATGGGGAACCGGTAAATAGGGGATATTGGCTATGTAACTAGTTTCAACATGTCGAGGTCACTAAAGTTGGTCGTATTTTGCTTGGGGGCTATGTTTATGTTATTTCTACCTATTTTGAGTATTTGGATTTCTTGGAGGAGGACCCTGTCAGAGGTCCTAGTGCTATTAATGGACCCATTCTAGTGGCTATGAGAATGTGTGTCCATCAGAATGGTGCACTACACTTAGTTGGAGCAGATGGAGATGTCTTACTAAGGCGAGCGTCGACAACTGAGCCCTAGGAGGATGATGCAACACCACCACCCCCGAAGTATGCTCCTAATTTTATAGCAGACATAGGCCCATCTACTCGCACTCAAGTTGTCTCTTACGATGAAGTCCTGGCCCATATTATTCGCCTGGAGTTGGACCATGCAGCTCGATTCCAGAGATTAAAGGACCGCTTCCAGAGATTTGATGAAAGATTCCAAGCGTTGGAGGACTCCACTGCTCAGAGGATGGATACCATCGATGGCAAATTAGACGCCTTGCTTTAGAGAGTGTCTTATCCCCTCCCCCATCTTGATGTATTCCTATTGTTATTTTGGGTTTCTGATTTGACATTGTATTGGATCCACTTTTGGAACATGACTACTAATTAATGATTATGGATTCAATTTATTAATGTTTTTGTATATGCCCTGTTGGTTTAATTGTGTTTATTTTCTCTGCTATGGGTATGCTTTGACATTGAGGACACTATTTGCTTTTAGTGTTAGAAGGGTTTGAGCTTAATTGCATATTCTGATCTTAATTGCATATCTGGTGCATGTCTTTCTAATCGATTTTTAGAAGTGATTTGAGCAGTGAGCAGATGATCGATTTTTTTTAAAAAAAATTGATAGGTTTTTTAAACATGAAGGAGCTGATTTTCTTGCTTCCACATCTGTCCTATAAGGTTTTGAAAAAAATTAAAAAGGGTTAATTCAAATGTGGTAGATTGAAACATAGTGAGATTTTGGGCCTTGACATGTATGGCTAAAGTTAGGCCATCTTAGTTCTTTGTTGTGTGATTCCACTCATGAGTATATGTTCTTCAGAACTTGTTTTGACTCTCTTTTAAGCTGCAAATGACCATTGCATATATTTGAAATGATAAAGGCAATTCTTTCTAACAGCTACTGGCCAAATAGCCATCCTTGTATTTTTATCCATTGTTTAACCCCTTTGAGCCTAATTGATTCCTTTCTTTCTATCATAGCTCAACACAAGCCTAAAAGCAAAAAACCATTGCTACCCTACCTTAGGGAGTAGAAAAGTTGGGTAATTGTGTTAGGAATTGGATTTGAATAAGTGTGGGGGGAATTTAACAATGTGATGCAAGATATATATATATATATATATATATATATATATATATATATACACACACACACACAAAAGAGAGAGAGAGAGAGAACTCAAAAGTGAAAAAGAAAGAAATGAAGAGGAAAAGGAAAAGTTGATTGTTGTGTGGAGAACGGTAAGAAAAAGGGAATAATACAAAAAGGGATTTGAGATTGAAGAATGTTTGGAAGTTTTTACTGAAATGATTGAATGATATATTCCCCTTGGCTCTTCTATTTCCTATGGTCTAACTTTGTTTATCCTTGGTGTATCCTACCTTAACCTTGACCCCATTACAACCTAATTAAAGACCTTTTGATCTTTACATGCATGTGGCCTAGGTGGTAGAGAAGTAGAGGCTTATCAAGCTTCTGGTAGGGCATGTTCTTATGAGTAAGTTGAGAGTAAACACAAGCCCAAAACACTTAAGTGAGAGAATATATCAGTGAGGATTTATCATGTTGATTTAACCCTAATATTTGATTGGCTTTACTTGCTAGTTTGGATTGTCAAGGAAAGAAATTCCTGATTGCTTAGATTCCTTGAAAAGATTAAGGTGTGTAGGTCTTTGTTCATTATTTTGCACTTTCAATACTTATTAAGAAGCATGTGCTTGATTCTATGTTTTTGCCCAAGAGTGCAAAAGGCTAAGTGTGGGAGTATTTGATCTGTCGACTATTTCCATGTCTTGAATGTCTTATGTTTGATCTAACTAGACTCCATATGTGCTTAATTGTTAACATTTAGCTAAGTTTCTTATATAAAGCTTAATAGGATGTTTATTGTGAAACTTTGCTTAACTGTGATTACAAACACTCATAATTGAATTGTGTTTTTCTGGAGATCTTTGAGTGTGTGAGTTCATTAGCTTCAAACCAAGCTTGTTAACCATTTGAGGAGAGAGCTAAAGACTCAAGGAGATCAATATCACCCCTAGAAGCAAGGAGAAAAGAGAAATTAGGGCTGAATATGAAGAAATTAAGTGACACGGCTTGTGTCCCAAGACACAAGGTGGGTTGTGTCCTTTTCTGGTACTTCAACAAGATTCTGCACTGGACCTGACCTAAAACATGGCCCGTGTCCCTAGACACGTGGTAAACCATGTACTTATCTGTTATCACAAAAAGAGATCCAGTTCTAAGTACACCCGAGAACACGGCCCGTGTCCCTAGACATAGGGTAGTCCGTGTTCCTCTCTGCCTTCAAATCGTATTGGAATTGCATTAATAGACTCAAACACATGGTAGGATGTGTCATCAAACACGGCCCGTGTCTGCGAATCAGGAAATCAAATTTCAATCTGATTGAGGAGTTAGGTATCCAAAGCTGTAAATAGGATTGCTCAAGGCTTCTAAGAGATTTCTGCACTAGAAGTTGTTGAGTTTCTAAAGAGTATATGAAGAACAAGAAAGAGGAAGATTCGATCAAAGATTAGAGACTTGGGTGCGAGCAATCAGAGATTAATCAACCTCTAGCCTTGGAAACTAGTTTGATCTTTAGATTTCTTCTACACTTTTATTTTGAATGATGTCTTTCTTCTGTTATTCTTTTGATTTTGAATTTGCCATGTATGGCTAACTTTCTTATTTGGTTAAGGGAAGATGAAACCCTAGTTTTGATCAAATGAATTCTACATATTTCTTTATTTCAATACAGTTTTGTTTCTATTCATATGTTTTCGGATCTTAATTCGATATAAAGGTTTTTATACTTTCTACCAATTTCGAAGGATTACTATGCCCGGTTGCGGTGGTAGGACTAGTGAAACATATGATCTAAGTAATTCAATCATGGTGTGTGATTAGATCTTAGTGTGATTGGTTTTCTAAATCGTAATGCGATCATTAGGTAGGTGTAAGAGCGGTTACTTTACAAATAACTACTGATTATGGATTGATTTGAGCGGTCGATAAATTAACCAAAACTTAAGGATAACAAGGAATTAATCTCACAATCACATAGGAACATAATTGGTCATATTGGGATAAAGGATATGTAGGTTAGCATGATCATATAAATCTAGTAGTGGATTCCATCTCTTAACCAATGTCTTTTAATTAGTAATTCAAATAGTGTTTGTTGTTGTTACTTTAGATTAAATTCTTATTTTTAGTTTTAATAAACAAAATCCCTTTTTTACTGTTTACTATTTTTTGAGAGTTTAAATTAAGATTCAGTTTATAGTGTTAATTGAATTAGTTCTCTATGAATCGACCCTTGCTAATTACAACTAGTTGCAAGGTTTTTATATTTTTGGTGGAACTTGGAAACTAATTTTGTTTATAATTTTCATCACAATTCACAGCACACTAAATATAATCAAGAAGAAGGCATATATTATGAGGAAACATATGCACCAGTAGCTAGATTAGAGTTTATTTAATTACATATACATGCATCATGGATTTCAAACTTTATCACATGGATGTCAAAAGTGCTTTCTTAAATGGTTTTATATAAGAAGAGATGTATGTGGAACAACCTCATGATTTTGAAGATTATGAACTGCCCAACCATGTTTTTAAATTGAAAAAGGTCTTGTATGGATTAAAACAAGCCCCTAGAGCTTAGCATGAAAGGTTGAGCAAGTGTCTTTTAGAAAAAAAAGGTTTTACAAGAGGAAAGGTTGACACTACTCTCTTCATTTTCTTCTTATACAAATATATGTTAATGACATAACTTTTTGTGCTACTAATGAATCTCTTTGTAAGGAGTTTGCTAACATTATACAAAACGAGTTTGAGATGTCTATGATGGGTGGGCTCAACTTTTTCCTTGGACTCTAAATCAAGCAAACGAGGGATGATACTTTCATAAGTCAATCCAAATATTGTAAGGAGCTGCTCAAAAATTTTGGAATGGACAACACCAAGTATATGACTACACCTATGGGCACCTCTTGTTATTTGGACAAGGATGAAGGAGATAAACTTGTAGAAATCTCAAAATATAGAGGTATGATTGGCTCTCTCCTTTTGTCTTACTGCTAGTAGGCCAGATATTATGTTTAGTGTATGCATGTGTGTTAGATATCAAGCTAATCCTAGAGAATCACACTAAAGTGCAGTAAAAAGAATAATGAAATATCTTGTTGGCACTTCACAAATGGGATTGTAGTACCCCAGAGGTGCCTCTTGTAGTCTAATTGGTTAGTCTGATTCTAATTTTGCTAGATGCAAATTGGATAGGAAAAGCACTAGTGGGACATGTCACTTGCTTGGAAGCTTTTTCATTTCTTGGCATAGCAAGAATCAAAATAGTATGCCCTTATCTACAACTGAAGTTGAATATGTTGTAGCTAGAAGTTGTTGTGCTCAAATCTTTTGGATGAAGCAACAACTTCTAGACAATGGACTTTAGCTTGATCACATCCCTATAAGGTGTGACAGCACTAGTGTAATCAATTTGTCTAAAAATCTCATTTTGTACTCTAGAACAAAGCACGTAGAAATAAGGCACCACTTCATTAGATATTATGTTAAAAAAGGAGATTGCATACCCGAATTTGTGGAAACAACTAACCAACTTGCAGATATTTTCACAAAGCCATTAGAAAAATATTTTCACAAAGCCATTAGAAAAAGAAGCATTCTTTTACATCAAAAGAGAATTGGGCATAAATGATCAATTATGCATATGAAGGAATGCTTGTGTTTATTGTTTTATCATTGATTTATTTCTCTTGAATTATTACTAACTTGAGCATTGGAGGAATCCTAAAATTTGTTCTGTAGGTACTCCATCATTGGGTAAGTTTCCTCCTCTCAAACTGTAACTTTAAACGTGTTTACCGGTGTTTTTCTGATAGCTTTAATTGAATAAGGATTTTCTTATTTGAATAACAAGTCCTAATGCCCTAATTTTCTGTTGTTTTGTATGTTTTATTTGAATAAGGAATACCTTATTTGAATAACGCTTGACAGAAGCCCAAGCCTATTGGGTTTCTATGTTTTTATTTGAATAACAACACTGTTATTCGAATAACGCTTGGCAGAAGTGTTTTAAATTCTGATCATTTATGGTTTTATTCGAATAACCAGATGGTTATTCGAATAAAGCTTGGCAGTAAGCCAAGTCTGAGTGCTTTATTATTTGAATAACAGCACTGTTCTTCGAATAACACTTGGCACAAAGCCAAGATTGTTGGGTTACCACATATTTATTTGAACAACACTCATGTTATTTGAATAAACAAGGGCTCTATATATACAAACCTGTGCATTCTCCCTTATTTCTGATCTCTTCCTCTGTTTCATCTTCCTCTCTTCTTTCTGCATCCCAAAACTCCAAAATCCCAGCCATCATTTCTGCACCCACTTTCCTCCATTGTCACCCCTTTCCTCCACTCTTACCTCATTCCTACACTACCCACGAGCTCATACAATGGCATCCTCATCCAATCCTAAACACCTAACCAAAACTGCCCCCACCAACAATCCTCTGGATCTTCAAAGACTTGCTTATGACCAGGAAGACCTTAATCGCTTCAGAACTCACTTCGTGATCAAGAATCTTATGAAACTCAAGAACATAGATTTTCCTTTCTTTGAAAAGAAAGGTGGTTTTGAGTTCTTGGATCTCTTGGCACACCAGGGGTTCATGAAACTCTACTACTACAAGGCCAACTTCTATCTGAACCTCATCAAGATGTTCTACTGCAATTTGAAGTTGGATGGCCCAAACATCATCTCTGAAATTAAGGATCAACAGATAGTTATCATTCTTAGTGACAGGTTGGTGATGTTTTACTTGAAGGCATAAGGCCATCCCATAGAAGAGGACAATAGGGAATTTGTCAAGGATTTCAAGAGGCACGAAGCTCTAGAACTAATTGTGAAGCCAGGACTAGAGTTTCCTAAGGTTGGTGTGAAGGGAGGTATGCTGAAGAGCCAAGACAGGTTGTTACACTATGCATACAATCATATTCTTGCCCCTCGTAGAGGCAATTACGCCTACTTGACTTAATATGACATCTTTATGGTGTGGATCTTGAGGCAAGGTCGTGAAATCTACTGGCCTAACTTCATCGCAAAACACATGATGATGGCCAAAGGTAAGGAGAGATCTGACCTACCCTATGCTCTCCTAATTATTGCCTTTCTCAACAAATATCCACAGATTTTGGAGAGCGAACAACCTACGAAGCTCACACACCACAACGTTTTTGGTTCCTTCACACTTAAAAAGATGAATATGGTAAGGGACGTAGATGGTTGGTTGTATCCAGATGAACTGGAAGAGGCTGGGGCTGATGAGGAAGCAAGAGAACCTATTGATGTTGTTACTGTTGGCCCAGTTACAAATGAACAGCTAATGGAAACCTTGCTAAACAATAGAACCTATATAGAAAACATCTTTTTTTGCTCTGTTTGATAGGATAGAAGGTGTAGAGCATGAGCAGGCGGCCTTACGGGCATTGCTGACTGGTAGAGCACCTAAGTCCCCTCCTCTGCCACTGGATGCATACTTCTAGGATCCTCAGGCTTAGGATCTCTGTTTATTTTTCGTATTGGCTATTTTTTGATGAAAATGAAAATCTAATTGGCCAACTTTTTTTTATGAATGAAATACATTTGATGTTTTGCCTTAATGCTTTGAATGCTTAATTGCTTATCATTGGCTTTGTTGAATTGCATCTCAATATGTTTAGGCCTATATTTAAATGATAAATTTATTTCCTTAAATAAAAAGTAAAATGATGGACTTAAATTAATATCAATTACTTTTGCTTTGGCTTTCTCTTGCCCTATCTTTTTTATCATGACAAAAAGAGGAGAAAAAGCTAGAGTTCTTATGCTTTGAGAATGTTTTTGAGAAAAGACAGGTGATTGAAAAATGAATCTTGGGATTCCAAATGTAAAGGGGAGTTGCGCATATCTCTAAATTGAATTCACCTCTTTTGTAAAAGAGGGGGAGTAAGTCTCTATAACAATCTTGTGAATTCTAATTTATGAAACTTATTTTTTTCTCAATGATTGTTTGTTATCTTCATAAAAATGGGAGAATATAATTAGCTATTGACCTTTGAAGTTTTGTTTTGATGATAACAAACATGAAGGTGTTACAAGATCAAGTCCAAGACCTTTAAGAATAGCTTTAGGACTTAGATCATTGTGTAAAGGTATAAAGAGGTTCACACTGAAGCTCTAAAAATGTTTTTCAAAGAACCAAAACAACACACTTGTTTTAAAGGCTTCAAAATGGTTTTTGGTTTCTTAAGAAACAACCACTAAGTGCCCAAAAGCTTGTTAGAACATTTGGAATCCATTGGCAAGTTTTTAAAAGCTATTTGAAATGATTTTTAAAAGGGTTTATTGAATAAATGATCCCTTATTCGAATAACCAAAATCAGAGAAGCCAAGAACTCCATCTGATCAAGCTTTATTTGAATAAAGCCCTGCTTTATTTGAATAAAGCCCTGCCTTATTCAAATAAAAGTTTAAAATAAGCCTTGGCGCATTTTGTTTCAAATGGTTTATTTGAATAACACAATTGTTATTTGAATAATAATGTTTTGCAAAAACCTGTTTTAAAAGTGTTTATTCGAATAACACTTGTGTTATTCAAATAACACGTTCTAGAACCAAATTTCCTCTGTGCTATTTATAGCTTTATTCGAATAACAAAAATGTTATTCGAATAAACTTGTTTTCTAGAAACATAAACAATGGCTAGTTTGAAGCATTTAATGCTCCAACCAACCCTCCAATGGTTCTAATCTTTAATAGGCTATAAATACAAGTTGTTGGGCATTAAAGACAAGTTAAAAATCAATCTAAAATTCATTGTTGAACATTAATACGAGCTTTCATAGCCATTTCCATAAAACCTCTATTTTGAGCATTAAAGTGAGAATCCATATACCCTTTGAGCTTCAATTTGTATTATCTACTCTTGTGAGAGTTTCTTTTTATTCATACTTTGATTATTTCTTTAAAGAGAGTGAGGTATCCCTCAAAGTTATAAGGGTGAGGTATCTCTTGTTGTTAAGGCTTATGCACAAAGGGTGAGGCATCCCAAGGTGTTGTTTAGTACTCCAGTTTGTAAAGGTTTCAAGCACCTATTCAAGCTTGAAGTTTTAGTGAAAAATCTCAAGTGATTGCTTAAGGACTGAATGTAGGTCACAAGGAGTGACTAAACCAGGATAAATCTTGTGTTTGATCTTCTAAACCCTGCTCATTTACATTTGTGTATTTATTTCATATACTTACTTGAATACTTTCTATCTTAGTTGATTCATTTGTGAGTGAAAGTATTCAATCTTATCTATCCATTCATCTCAATCAATTACTAGCTTCAACAAAAATTGATATTCAAGTGCTTTGAGAAATATTTGCGAAAATATTTTATAAACTCAATTCATCCCCCTCTTAAGTAGTAAAGTCACTTAGTAACAACTTCCATAGGTATTTTAGAAAATTCTAGGACTTCATTTAGTTCCTATACTCATCATTTAATAACTATCTATAAACACCGTTGACAATCATTGAGCTCTATTACTCTTCCTTAAATTAAGATAAATCTAAGGGGTTAAACTAATGTGCTTACAGGTATCTGCCTTAACCTGCAATCATTCCTAGAATAATCTCCATCTTCTATTTGAAATCTCATGATTTTTCAAGCTACTCTCCTATTTAATTTGGCCTTTAAACGCTCATTATGTTTTAATAAAACTGTCAAACTAGCTCATTTAATTTTTCAAAGATTACCACAACTCATTCTAATTATTTGTAATCAAGAAATAAATTTTTCATGTTTATTTCCATCGTCTAAGTAGTTTATGCTAAATTTTGAGCTAATATGAGTTATTTTTCATGTCCTGTGCTATAGCATTATACCTAAACTAGCTTAGGAAATCACCAGAAATAACAAGTAACTTGTAACATCCTTAATAAAATTACTAATAACCTATTCGGAAGTACATATTAGTAATTTAAATTAAGCATGTCACATTTCACTAATTTAAAACCTTTTGAAAATAAATATAAGCGATATATTTTGCGCGTATTACTAAGAAATGAGATTTATACAAGGATACAATTTATATTACAATACTCAATAATTACATAATGTATTACAAAATACTAATTTTACATCACAAGTACAAAATAATATTAAATCTAGTCTAGGTCTTCTGCTTCCTTTGCCTGCTACTTGTAACATGCATTTCTGGAAATATTATGAAAATATAAGCAAGAAAAGGGTGAGAATTCTAAGAATTCTCATTAATACTATTTAGAAATACATATCATTATAATACTTCCAGCTGGTTCTGGAAAAAATCACTTTTAGAGAAAAAAAAATTAATTTATAACATAGGAAGATGGCAAAAGCCAAATCTGGTCGTTCTTCTAAAACAGAAATTCAATTAATCATTTAATGAAATCTAATTTATTATTCAATAAAAATAATCATTTACATAATCACATAATTCATATTATGTCTCACATCTAACCACTCATTAAATATCAATTATATTATACTCAAATATTCATCTTCAAATACATTGTCATGTTAATGAGGGTATCCTCCTTCTTTATTTATTATATCTTAGTTCAGATACAATGAGGGAATCATCCTTCCTCATTTAAGATATCTCAATTTAAGAGTAATGAGGGAATCATCCTTCCTCAACTATTTTGATAGGAGGGATCATCTTTCCTCACACTATCAATCTTATAGGGTAAAGAGGGAATCATCCTTCCTCATTATACCTTTCTCTCAAGATAGAGAGGGAATCATCCTTCCTCACACTATCAATCTTTATCATATTTTCTAAATTTCATCAAGAGAATAATTTCCAAATCTTATTCATTCATCAATTGATCATCTAATAAGCATAATTTGCTATAAACAAGTCATGTAACAAGAAAACTTAAACATCATTATTTATCTACATCACTTGGCTATGAACTTCAAGGTACATAATTAACTCACCAAGCAAAGAGACCATAAACAAGTCCCATGGCCTAGTGGAACAAGTCTCATAGCCAAGATTCCACTTGATAATGATTTTGCTAAACTCATCAACTAGATTTAAAAGCAAGAGTATAATTCCACAAAGTTTCCTTTTATTCATGAGTTAGCTATATACCATATATCTTTGGAACAAAGTGTAAACACATGAAATTTATGTTACTTGGCCAGTTGTGACCCTCTTCAATGGGCATAAAAGTCCATGAAATTTTCAAAGTGAAATCTTGGTGTAGTCGTGAATAACAAAATGAATTGAAATATGGACACAAGCATGAATAACAATTCAAAGTCAACAACAGGGGCATAAAATAAATTTTAGCCGTGAACACAAACCAAAAGAAAGTCAACAATAGTGGCACAAGGTGATGTTTAGTCGTGAACGCAAGCCCTTCAATAATCAAAGAAAAGTCAACAATAATAGCACAAAGTGAAGTTTAGCCATAAACAATAAGCATAAGGCATCACAAATTCAAAATCATGGTCAAGTCTTTCTAACAAACATATTTTGTCTTTGGCGTTTATAACTGTGGCCTTCAAAGGTTTAATAACCAGAATTTTAAATAAAAAACAAGTAAGAAAGAAAAGCAAGACAAAAGCCAAAACCCCTACTTTTACTCCTTGTTAGTCAAACTTGGTTCCTTCCTTTTTCCTTTCCATTTTTCTCCTTTTATTGCATGTTGGGGCTGCTGTCTTGAGCCTTGTTTTGCCTCTATTTTAGAGGTGAAAACTGTGTAAAGAAATGATGAAGAAAATAAGCAAGAATAACAAGCTTGGTTGTTGGAGAATGAAAGATGAAATATGGAAATTAAGGGTTGGATTATGGTAGCCATATGGAGCTATGTTAGCTACTGTTCTCTTTAGTTTCTCCATGTACAAAATGGAGCAAAGGTAAGTGAAAGATAGAATGGAAAAGTCAAGAAATCTCAAGAAAGATTAAGGTAGGTGGTTAGCTTACTTTGTGACCAAAAATTCGTGTTGGAACTTTTGTATCTGTTAAATATATTTTAATCTTCTAAAGTTGAGTTTTCAAGTTACCATAAGTGTTATGGAAAATTTTAGAACTTATCTTAGTTCTCAAATCCATTTTTCCATAACTTTCCATATACTATTATTTATCAGTTAAGCTTCCTGAATTGAATTAAACTGAGAGATTAAGTAATAAGCTTTCTAATACTTTTCTTAGTTTACATTTTATACCAAAATATTATTCATGTCTTACTTGCCATTTCCGTGAAATTTCATAATTTTCTGAATTACTTAGCTATTTCATAATTGTTCCCTTAATTTCTCTTTGATATCCTTAAAAATACCAAACTGACTGTGTTGCTTCTCCAAAATTTTCTTCGACTCTTATTAATGATTCTTAGCTAGGAAATAATTTTTTCGATATTTATTTCCATTATATCAACTGATTCTGTAGATACTTTAATTATTTTCTTGTATTCGGTGTTACAAAATTACACTCAAACTAGTTTAGAAAATTACCCAAATTAACAGATAACTCTTACCAGTATTATTAAGCTACTATAACCTTGATTACAATTATCAAGTTAAAAAGAATGTTACATAACTCATACGAGTGTTAATAAACCACTATAGCAATCATTAAGGCTAATAGGTTAGGGAGGATGTTACATAAAGACCTTGTTCATCTTACGCTAATAAGTTGTTCCCATATTTTTTAGTCCAAACGACATAACCCAGTAGCAATAACTCCCCATCTTGGTTATGAAGGAAATCTTGTCTTCATCTTCTAGATTCATGGGTATTTGGTTGCATCCGAAATAGGCATCCATAAAGAAAAGTAGCCTAAAACTGAATGAGTTGTCAACCAGCTTATCAATGTTAGGAAGTGGGTAAGGGTCATTTGGACATGCTTTGTTGAGATCGGTGTAATTGACGCACATACACCACTTCCCATTGGCCTTCTTAACCAGGACCATGTTAGAAAACCATGTAGTATATGAGACTTCTCTGATGAACCTAGCATTTAGGAGCTTTTCCACTTATTTCTGGATCACCTCTTGCCTTTTCGGACCCACCTTCCTTTTACATTGAGTCATTGAATTTGCATTCTTCATAATAGAAAGTCAGTGGAAGATGAAGTTTAGGTCTAGGTCTGACATGTCTGCTGAAGTCCAAGTGAACAGATACTTGTTTTTTCTATAGGACCTCAGACAACCATGCTTTTTCTTCTTGACTGAGTTGCCTTCCAATCTTAGTTACCTGGTCTAGCTTAGCACCAAGTTGAAGGGTTTGGAGCTCTCTGTTAGGTTAGGGATGTGTATTGCAGATCTCATCATGTACGTCTAACTCGATTAAGAGGACATTGACGAAGTCCGTTGTGACCACCGGAGTTGAATCATTGCGTCGATCCGCGGTCTAGGGTTATTTTGTGATTTTTAGGCTCTCATTGTAGCAGTTCCTCATCATGACTTGATATCCTTTAACTGTCACAACTTTATCCTGGTGATCCAAAAACTTCATAGCCAAGTAAGGTGTGGAAAATCATGGCCCCAAAGGCATTGAGTGAAGGGCGACCCAAAATAACAGTATAGGTAGAAAGGTAATCAACCTCCAAGAACCTAACATTAATAGTTTTAAAGAGGGAGTCTTTCCCCAAAGTAAGGCAAGTCTCAATATACCCAACTAGGGTGCTCTTGTCACCTGTGAACCCGATCAACTTGCCGGTGTACGGGATAAGCTCTTCCTTTGATAATCCTAGCTTATTGAATAAGTCTAGGAACATTATGTCAGTCGAGCTTCCGTAATCCACGAATATTCTACAGACCTCGGCGTTTGTAATTATCCTGGTAATGACTATGGGGTCATCATGATCCAAAATGATGTTTCCATAATGCTCATCAGAAAACAAGATCAGTGGGGCTTTTCTTGACCATTGCCCGATTTAGATTTTATGAGCGATGCTACCCTCATCACCTCCTGGAGGACCCTCTTCTTGGCATTTCCTGACTCACCGCTACTTGTGAAACCCCCCGAGATGGTGTTTACTATTTGGGTTACTTTAATGTGGAGACAATTAAATTCGTGGGTTCTGTCCTGCTGTCTATTGCGAGATGGTGCTCTTAGGGGACCTAAACGTTGTCTCACCTGAGGAAGGAAAAAAGATATTTGTTCTAGTAAAAGAAGTCTCCAGCATGTCTTGCCTAGGTTCTAGTTAAGGCACAACCGGTTCTATGACTGGCTCATGAGTAGTAGGGACAGATGTTGGGTGGCAATTTGCAAATAGTGGGTTGTGCATAGTAAAAGCGTGATTTTGGTTGGTTGAGCCTTGTCTCATCCTTGTGTTGACCATGACAATGGTGGTAGTAGGAGAGCTACTTGTGGTGTTAGGAGTAAAAAATTATTGTTTCCCACAAACAACACCAATGTTCAGAACTAGGTCCTAAGGGTTACCTGAGAAGGCAAGCGATGGTGGATTCCTCTGTGGCGTAGTAGCAACGACAATGGAGTAAGGGGTTAGGTACCTACAAAAGGTACTCTAACGCTCAATTCAGTATGTGCGCAAGGAGGATAGTATGTAGAATTGGAATTAGGTCATACCGTTTTCACCTTACTGAGTGTATTTATATGAGCGTTTTAGGGTGTGAAGAATTTGAGCATTCAGTGCGTATTGAATGTTGTGTTACCTGGAATCGTGGATATCATTATTCTTTGTTATAACATCCTCGTAAACATGTTAGACTTGTATATAGTTATAGAAGTAGCATAATACTTGCTTAATATGCCTGTTTAATTATGTGACTTTCTGAGTTAGTTTAGTCATTTTATTGTAATACTATATATGAAAAATAATTGTTATTAGCTAAGGAAATGACTTAAACTGCTTAATGGAAATAAATATGGAGAATTTGTTTCTAAGTCACAAATGTATGCAATCTCATGTAGTTAATTTTTTAGAGTTAACTGAGTTAGTTTGGTATTTTTAAGTACACTGAGTGAGTGTTTTAATACCAGATTGACTTTACTGAGATATGAAAATTTATGGTATTGATAAAACTAGGGTTGAGATGAATCCTAGAATTTATTATAATACCTATAGAAGTTAGGAAACTTGATTCTGGTAGATTAAAGTATTCCTAAGAAATATAATGTTTCTACAAAATATCTTATTTGGCCTTAAGTTTCCATAGTTCCAACCCTCTTCTTTGACTTTCCTTGGATATTTTTTCCTTACTTTCACCCACTCACTCATTTGTCTCTCGTGAAGGAGTAGCAGGAACAAAGAAAGGGAAAATGAGGAGGAAGAAGAGAAGAAGAGGTAGGGGTGCTTGTTCTCAACTCTAACCTTTGTTTTTTCTTCACTCCATACTTGAGTTATGCATGTTAGGTTAGAAAAATAGTTTTTTTATGGTTTTTTCATGGTTTGAGATAGTTGAACTGGTTGAGAATTTGTTTTGTGGTACCATTTGTGTTGATACGTGCATGGTGGCTGATTTGAAACTTGTTTGCATCCTTGAAATCTCATATCCATAAGTTAAGAAAATGGGTATTTTGTGAACGATTGGTTGGGATCATTTCCTATTAGATGATGTGTTAATAGGGTGTATGATAGTTTCATTGAGCTTAGTGATCATGAATGGTATTACAGAACACTTAGAACCCATGTTTGGAAGATTGCAAATTGGTTTAAGAACCAATGAAATAGGAAAACTTGTTTCTGGTGCACTAGTGCCTAGGCTAGAGAGTTGGGCACCTAAGCGCCCATTGTCCAAAACCAATATGTAACATCCTGAGACTGCCTGCAGGATTAACGAGTGTCTCCACAAACTAAAATGGGTCTTTTCAGCGTGCTTTGTCCTCGCTCACACGCATCCTAGGAAACTTCCCAGGAGGTCACCTATCCCACAATTGCTCCAGGTCAAGCACGCTTAACCATGGAATTCTTATGTTCTAACCTCCTGAAAAAAAGTTACAACTTGTTGATATGGCTACACCTAATCAATTCCTTTAAGCCATCCTCAACTATGTAATCCCATACCTGCACAGTCTCTAAATCCCTCTCATTCCGGTGCGTATTCAGTTCATTCATGGGACCCTTCGCCTAGAAGCCTTCCAAGAGTCGCTTATTGATGCTTTCACTTTAGCACCGACGATCATTCCCCGCCCTTGTCGGCCTTGGGATGCTACATGCCCACCAACTTTCGCTTGGTTCATCCCTGAATCACACCGTACTGGAAGAAGTCCCATCTCTGATACCATTTGTAACATCCCGAGACTACCTGCAGGATTAACGAGTGTCTCCACAAACTAAAATGGGTCTTTTCAGCGTACTTTGTCCTCACTCACACGCATCCTAGGAAACTTCCGAGGAGGTCACCTATCACACAATTGCTCCAGGTCAAGCACGCTTAACCATGGAATTCTTATATTCTATCCTCCCGAAAAAAAGTTACAACTTGTTGATATGACTACACCTAATCAAATCCTTTAAGCCATCCTCAACTATGTAGTCCCATACCTGCACAGTCTCTAAATCCCTCTCATTCCGGTGCGTATTCAGTTCATTCATGGGGCTCTTCGCCTAGAAGCCTTCCAAGAGTCGCTTATTGATGCTTTCACTTTAGCACCGACGATCATTCCCCGCCCTCGTCGGCCTTGGGATGCCACATGCCCACCAACTTCCGCTTGGTTCATCCCCGAACCACACCGTACTGTGAGAGGTCCCGTCTCTGATACCATTTGTAACATCCCGAGACTGCCTGCAGGATTGATGAGTGTCTCCACAAACCAACACGGGTCTTTTCAGCGTGCTTTGTCCTCACTCACACGCATCCTGGGAAACTTCCCAAGAGGTCACCCATCCTACAATTGCTCCAGGTCAAGCATGCTTAACCATGGAGTTTTTATGTTCTAGGCTCTCGAAAAGAAGTTGCAACTTGTTGATATGGTTACGCCTAATCAATTCCTTTAAGCCATCCTTAACTATACAGTTCCATACCTGCACAGTCTCTGTATCCCTCTCATTTCGGTGCGTATTCAGTTCATTCATGGGACCTTTCGCCTAGAAGCCTGCCAAGAGTCGCTTATTGATTTCACTTTAGCACTGGCGACCACTCCTCGCCCTTGTTGACCCTGGGACGCCACACAATACATCATGGTGTTGTGCATAGAGTGCCTAAGCACCCAGCTTGGAGTGCTTGAGCGCCTAAAGACTAGAAAACAGAGTGGTGATTTCGGGAGCCAGGGCGCCTAATGTAACATCCTACCAATAATTTAATTATATTTTAATAATATACTAAACAATTGATACGTACCTCATTTAAATGTATATTTACTTAATGCTGATAGAATATTACATACTTCCTTATTTATCAAAGATTTAATTAAATACGTGCAGTGGTTAAATACGTAATGGAATTAATGTGATACTTAAATTAATTAAGCTGAAGTTCCTATATATATATTTACTTTTTATAATCCATACGAAAAACGTATCAATGGAACATAATTCTAATAAAATACAAGAAGAAAAATTTCTAGTAACACACTAGCTACATTTATTTTTAATATTTACATCTGGTGTGCCAGTACATTTGTCTGGAATATTTACAAAACCCCAAAAATTACAAACCTATAAAAAGAAGACATCTTAAATGTTTGAATAAATAAATGAGGTTAGTACATTAGTAGACAGTGTACAGCCACAATGCAGCCAAGTCAGCTATATACATCTATTTACAACTAAATAAAATTTAGTAGCAGGGTGAAACACAAAGTGAGCATCAATGTCAATCATTAGAGTGATGTGTACCATCCTGTTTCTCTGAACATAATAGATAAGGGGTAATAATTTATAATTCTCAGTAGAGAAATCATACAATTTATAAAATTATTTATTTTGAAATATGCTATGTCCAGCTGCATTCACCGCAGAAAATAAATTTTAAACATAGTACTACATAATTTTACTTTATATCAATAAAATACATACTAAATAATGTTATTTCAAATTCCATTAAATTTTACTTTCTCTTCTTTCTCACATTGCTAATAACATAACATATCATCGTTGAGATCTCAAACTTTCTAGGGTGTCCCCTAGCTTAGTGGTCATTCCTAATCTGGGAACCCAATAAAAGTGATCACCCTATATGTGTAACACCCTAATTTCATTCACTATAGTATACCCTACTTATACTAAGTAAACATAATTAGTATGTCACTTTCTAACTTAAGCGTAATTTACAACTTGTTCAATATCTATTTAACGAATAAATATATAGAGCCTTTGCAGAAGTAAGTGAGCAAGATATTTTACACCTCAGAAAACTTGCTCTTTATTAGAAATCTATCTGATATGTCTGAGATTACAAACCTTTACAAAACTAACTACATAAGCTTAATTATAGAGCCATTAATATAAATACATAACTAAAATTATTACATCAATAACTTAACCAAATCTTCATCGCCTCGCCTTGTACTTGATTTGGTCCTCCTCTAGATTTATCATGGAAAACATAGAAAGAGTGGGGTGAGAATTAATAATTCTTGGTAGAAAAATTTAAATCGTGATATCATGAGAAATTTAACTGCTTTGGGATAAAACACAAATTATACTTAATCATTTGGAAAGGTGGCATAAGCCAAAACTCATTCCTTTCCCTTCCTCAAAGTAGACAGTTCAGTTAATAAAGAAAATGGTTCAATCAATATATAGAAATTCAACATAAGTCAATATATATTCATTTTAATAGTTATGGAGACTAGCAAGTGTAACATCCTCCCTAACCTAATGATCCTAATCAAGGTTATAGTAGCTCAATAATACTGGTAAGAATTATCTGTTAATTTAGGTAATTTTCTGAACCAATTTGAGTGTAATTCGATAACATTGATTGTGAAGAAATAATTAAAGTATCTACAGAAACAATTGATATAATGGGAATAAATATAAAAAATTTATTTCCTAAATATAAAACATTGATAAGAGTTGTAGAAAAATTTGGTGAGTCAACTGAGTTAGTGTAGTATTTTTAAGGATACTGACAAGGAATAAGTGAATAATAAAGTGAATAGCTAACTAACTCAAAAAATTATGAAATTACATGGAGTTGGCAAGTAAAACATGGAGAATAATTTAGTACAAAATACAAACTAAGATAAGTATCAGTAAGTTTATTACTTGATCCCTCGGTTTAATTTAACTTAGGACTGAATAATGAAGCTTAACTGATAAATAACAATATACATAAAGTTATGGAAAAATGGATCCAAGGACTAAGATGAGTCCCAAATTTTTTCATAACATTTATGGTAACTTGAAAATTCAACTTTGGAAGATTAAAATGTATTTAATAGATACAAAAGTTGCAACACAAAATTTTTGTCACAAACTTAGTTTACCCACCGACCTTGATTTCTTTGGAATAGTTTCTTCCTTCACATTTTCACTTCATTCCTTATGTATAAAACAAAAACCACACAACAGCAAAAATGTGGGAAAAGAGCATCACCCATACGGCTGCACATCTCCATTATCTAACCTCCATTTTGTCATCTTTCATCTTCATCTTCATTAATCCTTTTCTCATCCTTCCTTCATTCTATTTTCATGGTTAAACAATAGTAAAAACAATGAAAAAGGAGCAACAAAATAAGAGAACAATAAGAGGGAAGAAGGCAACAAGAGCAAGGGGAAAATAAGGAGAAAAGGAAAAGAACTCAAGGAGCTAAGTCTAGGAACTGAGGTAGGGGATGTTTGATCTTAACTTTCTCATCTTTCTTTATATTTTTTGAATTTAATATTCTATTTTTTCTGCTCTTGTTGTTCACGACTGGACCAACTTAAAAAGGGCAACATTTTGTTATTTTTCTGCTTCTTATTTTTCTACTAATACTATTTTTCTGTTGCTATTTGTAATTTTGTTGTTGTTATTTTAATTCTGCTACTGTTGTTTTAATTCTGCTACAACTAATTGTAATTTTCCTGCTTCTATTTTAATTTTGCTACTGCTATTTATAATTTTGCTACTGCTATATTTTAATTCTGCTGTGTGTTGATTCTGTTATATTTTTTTATTGTCTTGTTGTTTTGTTGTTACTGCTGAGTTGTTATTGTTGCTGCTTTTCTAATTCTATTTTTATGTGTTTTGAGTGATGTCTTTATTCTCACATGTTCATGTTCATGTTCTTGATTAAGCATCTCTATTAGAGAAAGGAAACTGAGGCTACTAGCTGTGTGGTGCATAACAAAATTATCAATTTGTTAGTTTTAAATGTGAGAATGTGGATGAAGTCATGTAATGTATATATATGAATTTTATGTGATGTGAAACCATACTTTGATATGGAATCCATTTTGAACTAAGTATGAGAAACTATGTTCAATGTGTTCATACTTTGAATAAAACCGTGCATGCATGTGTGTTCACACTTTGTATTGTCATCCAAGTGTTTATTATTTGGTTTCACACTTTGATTTTCTAATGGCCATCACTTATCTATAGTAAATTAGTGCTTGCTATTGATTATTTAAGATACTAATGTACTTGGATTATTGTATTAAACATTTGAATGATTAATGAAGGCGTAACTGGATATATTTACCCTATGATATGTCATTTTGGCCACGTAGGCCAAATTATTATTAAGAAGATATGGTAACCTCCCGATGGTATTTAATGGTTATTTATTTGAATTGCGATACTTGAATTGTTGTTTGAATGGAAATTTCTTTAAGAGTTAACCGCATAGCAAGTGAACTCGCTTATGTTTAATTTGACACTCAATTTATGATTGGATGTTCTTGGTATAGTTCACTTGTTGAGAATTTGTGAAATATAATAAACAATTTGAAAACTTGTGATGGTATTACACTATTGATGTGTACTAGAAATTATATTGCTCCTTAATTAATCAAGTTGAGCTAGAATGTGTGATTTAAATACCAGTGCTCATGAGAATTGAATTTGAATTATATATACTAATTGTGGACATTTATACTTGAAAAGACATTCATATTTTATTCTTGTATGCTATTCCCAACATATGAGTATCCATATATGTATAATGGAATAGTTCTGTGTGATGCATGCATGGTAGTGTCATAAATAGGTTGGAGTGAGCAACCTAAAAGTATACTATTGCCCAATTGGATAGAAAATGTGGAATAGTTCTATGTGACATACTTGTGGTAGCATCATAAATAGGTTGGAGTGAGCAACCTGAAAGCAGACTATTAACAAGGCTGCAGGATACTCAGAATAGTTCTGTATGACAAGTGAATCATCATAAATAGGTTGGAATGTGTTGACCTGAAAGCATATTATTACCAAGTTAGAACTCAGGTTATGTGAGGTGACCTTTGTTCTGTGGGAACAAGAATATGGGTAAATGAGCACTGAGAAGAATTTGAAATTTAAATTTAAATTATTCGGAGTAGTTCTGCATGACTAACGAATGGTCGTGACTAGGTTGAAGTGCACTAACTTGAAAGCAGACTACTATCAAATGAATGTGAATGGTATTGTGAAGATCCATCCATACCTATTGAATGATGATAAAATTTTCAAAGAATCAAATATGATGACTTAAGATATTTGAAGAGTGATAATAATGAATTTGTTACTTTGTATGGCTACAAAAAGAGATTTTATGTGAAATTGAATTGTCACTTGAATTTGTATATTGAAATGTGTATGTTTGATAATCCTTTGATTAAAAGAGTTTTTCTTAAATTAAAAATTAAAATGGGAATTCTGTTTCGGGAAGAGGAATGACTGGATTTTGCTTTTGCCACCTTCCTACAACATAAAAATGAGTGCTAAAATGAGATTTTTCCCCGAAATAGCTGGAAGTATTATGATGACACATATTTTTTTTAATAGTACAACTGAGAATTTTTAGAATTATCACCCCATTTTTGTTTATATTCCATAATTTTTCTAGGAACGCATGTAACGCCCTCCGTAGGGCATTACATTTCTGACTACAAGCTTATAATTTGTAAATCATTTCATAAAAGGTTTGAGTTATAAAACTTGGGTTTTAAAATTTCCTTTTGCAGAAACATAAACTTACCGAAATTTATAGGTAATACTGAAATATACATTTAAACTGATTAATATACATTACAGACACCATATAATATTCAACAGTACTTAGAATATAAAATTTAATGACTCAAGGAAATAGTAGCAAACCCGATGATGGGTCCTACTTAATAGCACGGTAAAACACTAATGAGAAAAACTCAATATACTTATTCTGTCTTGTATCCATTTTGATGCGTCATATATCTGTTCCACCTCAAAGCTGCACACCATCGAATCCGAGATGGTCACTCCTTGATGCTGTCATCAAACTTGGAATATTTGCCTCCAGTCAAATCTAAGAAACTCGTTCCATCCACTATACAAATTTTAGTAATACAAGCACAATAAAACAATATAACAAAGAGGTGAGATCCCCTTTCATCAATACCAAAGTGGTAGCAAAGAATGATACAAATGATAAAGTCATTCCATACTCACAAATATCACAATTATTCATGTTCTCAATTCACATTTCCAGTAAACATATATCTCAGTTAAATCACCAATACCAATTTCATCATAACAAATATCCTCAATATATAAAATGATGATGTCACACCATTTGAACATTTATCATGCCACAACAATATGTGTACTGACCATGTGTATGCATACTAGACCAATTTTCCCACTCCATGGAGGTTTTCACAATGTCGAGATGAATGTTCTGGTTAATTGTCTAGCCTTAGCCCACAGACAATTTGTAACATCCCAAAAATTAATAAATTCATGACAAATAATCGTTTTACAATATTTGGAATTTTCTGGAATTTTTTTGGATTTTTCTGAGAACGCAGAATATCTTAATATTATTCTTCGTTTTGCGTGCACATTGGGCAAAGTCGGAAAAATAACTGTAATGTTTCGAAAGTTAAAAAATTTTATGACGAATAATCATTTTATAATATTTGTGATTTTTGAGAATTTTCTAAATTTTTTTCGGGAACGTCGAATATTTTAATATATTCCTCGTTTTATGTATAAATTAAGCAGAGCCGAGAAAATGAAATATTTTTCCTTAGAACCTTGATCTGTTGAAACGTCGACGGGAGATCTTACTAAAGCCGAGGCTGGACACAGTTTATGAGGTTTCACATTTTTCGCGAAATTCATCTGACAGAGTGATAAATCATTGTGTAATTTTTATCCGCTGGACAATTAATACTGACTTTTGTCAACTGTAACAATTGTCCATTGGATAATATCATGCATTAGAAATCCTATCACCTTATCCTAATGTAATTCACTTTATGTCAAATCAAATCCTCTTTAATTCAAATTGGTGTACTTTTTCAAAGCTTCTTTGAAAAGCTTTGACCACCAAATGACCCAATTGCCCTTGGCTTGTTAGAGCAGCCTCTCCACCTCTCCCTCACACTCTCATTGCCGTGGACTTAGGGGCATAATGGGAAGCAATTTTTGCTTCCCACACTTAACCACACACACCCAAAAATATCTCACTTTCACCTACCCTTTTCTCTCTCTAACTTCATCTTCTTCAAGTTTCTCCTCCTTCTCTCTACACCTCCACCATTATCACGAAAAAGCCATGGGAGATTGTTTTTGTGTTCTTCCTTTAAGTAAGAGGGAGATTACTCACTTCAACCATTTATTGGTGGTGAGAAGGCTTTTGTGTGTGTTGTTGATGGAGAAATCCATCTTTGTATGCTTACTTGATTTGATGATGTTGTATGATTTAGTGTTCTTGAATTTGATCAATGCTTGATTTGTACTCTTGGATATGTTGGATATGTTAAATGTGTTTAATCATGTTAGGGTTGCTAAATGGAAAATTTGGAGTTTCCTACCCTAACATGATGGCCACAGTTTTGAGAAGATTTTGGGTTGGAAAATTGATTTCTTGTACATAATAAATTGAAGCTATGAAATTAAAGATTGAATGTTAATGTTAGAGTCTTGAGATGGAGAATTTTAAGGGTTTGTTACGCACCATGAAGGCCATGGTTTTGATCTTGAAAATGTGGGAAATGGATTGATCTTGATGAATTAAAATTTGAGTGGATTGATGTTAAGAAACTAACACATAAAACGGAAAGAAAAATTGGACCTTTGAAGACCATTGAAGGCCATGGTTTTGACCCAGGTAAATGGGAGTTTAGATTAAATTGGTAAGCATTAATAATTGTGTAATGGGATATTAAAGAATTAAGGATTTAATGGAATTGATTATGGAAGAACTTAGGTTTTTCCTAATACTTATGGATGTCACAGATTGATGAGAACCTAGGAATTAAAAAAATTGGTTTGCAATAAGAATCAAGTGAGACTTAAATGGTTAAGTATTGAACAATAATGTTAAATGGGATAAATGGAAAGTTTAAGGGTTTAATACCCTAAAGGGAGGCCACGGTTTTAGCTTGGAACCTTGAGGAATTAAATTGATTTTAGTAAACAAAAATTTAAGTGATTTGATATCAAGGAACTAATGCATAAAATGGAGAGGAAATATGATTTTGAGAACCTTGAGGAACCACGATTTCTAAAGGGTTATTTGTCCTAATATTTTCATAATTGACCAAAGACTTGAGACTTTGAAAATGAGAATCCATAATGGGGATATTGTGACAATTGATAAACCGCGAATACCTAATGATGTTGAGGAATTGAATTAATCCCATGGGGAATAAAAACTAAGTAATTGGTATCAAGAGACTAGTGCACAATATGAGAAGGATTTTAGAACCTTGAAGGCTTGTGAGGCTACGGTTTTAAGGGTTAGTTAACCTAAAGATTTGCATAATTGATTAAGACTCAAGTTCTTGGAAATGTTAAACCCTTGATGGGGAAATGGTGATAATGATAAACCATAATACATATTGATATTGAGATTTGACTCTATGTTGTTGTGAGCCCCTATGAAGGGTTATGTGCTTGTTGATTTAGTTCTCGATGAGAAATGACATATTGATATTGAAAATGATTATATACTGTTGTGGTATTATATATGATGAATGCATAATTGATAAATATATATAATTGGACATTGCGTCATCATGCATATGTGTTGTCCGTTGGACATATTTAAATTGATAAACATACATGATTGGACATCGTGTCATCATGCATATGTATGCCTAAGAGTTGAATAACACCTATGTGCGGGTGCGAATAGACTAAACGTAGGTGCCATATGTTGTTGGCCCTGGGGGCGTCGGGGTGCGGGTGCCTCATCATGGACAGTTAAGAGCTCCTCTGTGCTGTGGGGTAGACCAATGCAAACACACCGACGATCCAGACCGGGACGCTATCCTATCTCGCGATCAACTTTTGAGGTGCCATGTATAAGCCATTTTGCGCAAATATTTTTATGAGATGAAACACACTATTTTTAAGGCTAACGATATACTGACATTACTCCTTGATCATTCACTCTGAAAGGTTAATGTCTAGCTCCATAGAGTAGGATTTGGTACCATAATGCATTGTGCATCATTCATTGTCGGTCTCATGAATCGTTGAGCATGAACACTTGTGACTGTGAAAGTAACTGTTTTACTTCTGTAAATGATTATCTGATCATTGTGCTAATTTCTGGAAATATTGGTGTGATTTATCGGATATCGTCAATTCTCACTATTGCCTACTGCTGCTCTGCTTTTACTATAAATATCACTGTTATTATTGATTCTTGTTATTGCTTATAAATGAACTACTTTTGGTATAAATTCCGTTGTTGTTGTTAATAAATGTGTGAATTGTATTACTTTGTGGGCGCCTTGCGCCGTGTTGTTTTCTTACTGCCATAGTGGTAATGAAAGATGAGTGTCTCACCTCTTTCCTGTATTACCCTGTTTTATGTCAAATTAGATAAAAACAGTGAAGAGTGCGAGTGGATTCGGTTAGTTGTACTTTGAGGATCGACTTCTATCTCCTGGTGATGGCGTCCACACCACCCTATCTGTTTCGCACGTGGATACAGTTTCTTCAAGGCTTAGAAGCCTGGCATTTCGACCGTGAAGCAGGGCTTATCGTTTACATGGGGGATGTAACCCTAGTTCAGAGTGGTAATGAACCCCGCGATGGGACGAACATCGTCTATGTTCCTTTACGTGTGGAGCTCCCTATACCCATTAGGGAAATGTGGAGTAACCGCCATCTTTTCCCTAGAGAGGTTTCGGTTATGACGCATGTCTGTGCTCCTGTTCAGCTAGACATATCGCAAGCACGAGTATTATCTATCAGAGATGATGAGGAAGATTAGGTGCAGGATCATTCCATTCATGTGTTGGACTTCGGAGAAGGCCGAACGTTTATATGGTAGTTTATGTTATGTAATGAAAGGATCAAGTTTGATATTGTGTAATTCTACTTTATGCATTAATTATGGATATGTATTTTATATTTAAAATGATGTTGTATTTGTGTATGAGTCAATATAATTATATTCCATTCGAGGCTCATATTTTCTACTTATGCATAAATGTGAAAATAAACTTTTAAAATTTTGAAATTTACGGTTATTGAGACTGTAACACACCTGGATTTAGTAATTGTGGTGTAATGACGATTGTGCCGCGGTTGTTATATCAAGGGGTGTTACACAATCTCCAGTCTTTCTGGTTAATTGTCCAGCCTTAGCCCACAGACAATCTCCAGTCTTTCTTCAACCACAAGGGCCATAATAGCTATCAACTATATTCCGTTCAATGCACGAATACCTCAATGCAATTCTGTTCAATGCACGAATATCTCAATGCAATTTTGTTCAATGCACAAATACCTCAATGCATGTCTCAATTTCATCATATGCCTCATTGCACATCTCAATTTCATTATTAAAAGGATTCCCAAATGCATCATATGCCTCATTGCACATCAGTTCTTTATAGTATCTTTACTGTATTTTCAAATCACGTATCATTTTGAATGCGTTTTCATAATCGCGTAACACTTTTGTTACATTTTCAAATCTTATAACTATTTTCCGACGTTTTCTCAATTACGTAAAAATATTTACACGTTTTTCGAATCGCGTAGCGATTTTCCAACGTTTTTAAAATCGCGTAGCTTAAAAATCATACTTTTAAGTCGCGTAAATCATTTTTCATCATTTATCAACTACATAAAATATTTCTCAATATTCCAAATATCATTTTGGACTTTTCGAAAATCAATACAATTTCTAACTTCATTTTTCACGTTTTCTCACTTAAGAAATCCTTTCCACCATATATTCCACAAAATCATCTTTTCATTGATTTAAATCAATGTTCTAGCTTAAAATTTCCTAATGCGCTCCAAAACCCAAAGAGTGAGCTATACGTTAGTAAATTTCAAGTCACCAATATATTCTCCATAATTCTCAAATCAATTCTAAAATCAGTCCTCTCCAAAATAAGTGGAGGTTCAAACACTTTCAACCTCTCTTTTTCTTTCATCAATGAAATCTTCATCTCTCAAGTGACAAAGTATTTCTCTTCCATTTCTTAAATCCTTTTATAAATTTCTTGTACTAAATCAATTAACTTTTCATTTCCAAATCATAATTCTATATAAAGTAAAACCATTTCAAACCATTAAAACTGTAGTCACATGGTCATTGGAACCATCATATCTTTTCTTTTCCTTTTCCTTCTAATCATCCAATTCATGAAAATCTTAATTTACCAATCTTTGGCATATTAGCCAAAAATCATAAATAGCTTCATCATAAAATCTTTGTTCATTTTCATGTCCACTTTCTTTGCAAATCCTTTAAATCATCAACTTATTACCCTTTTATCTAAAACTTATAATTAGTAAAATACTTAGAATCTTATGCTCCTAAAAATTAATTCGAGGCTGTGATGCCTCTATGGTTCTTTGGAACCAACACACTTTCCTTTATCATGTAAATCACATCTTAATTACATACACAAATCATCATGCATCATAAACACATACTAGAGCATATTATCAAAGTAATAAACATATCAATCACCAAACAACCATAAATATGGAAAGCTCTTAAACAAACAAGTGAATAAATCCTTATGAATTCTTCACCACACACACAACCATTCCTCACCACCAACACATGGTTGATGAGGGTAATCTCCCTCTTACCTCTTGGTGATTTCCTCCAAAGCTCCTTGTTTTGCTTTCTTGTACAAGTCCTTCACTACCAAGAGCTTCTTAAAAATCAAAGTAAACACACATAATCAATATATATAAGGCTTGAAAAGAAAACCATGGATTAGAATCATGGTTAGAACCTTCAAAATCAAAAGAAAAGTGAAGATTAATGAACTTCACCAATAAAGCTTCAATCTTTAGCTTGAAGAACAAGGTTGAAGATGGAAGAATTAGAAAAAGTCTTCAACATGAAAGTTCCTTAGAATATCATATAGATTCAAGATCTAGGATTGTATAAAATTATTGAAGCTTGGAAGGTGTAACACCCCAAATTTTATTTATTTTATCATAAAAATTCATTTTCCGATATTTATGATTTTTGAGAATTTTTCTGAATTTTTTTGAGAATGTAAAATATTTTAATATTATTCTTCATTTTGTGTGTAAATTGAGCGGAGCAATGAAAATGAGATATTTTTTCCGAGAACCTTGATATGTGGAAATGTCGACGGGGGATCTTACTAAACCCGAGACAGGACATGGTTTACGATATTTCATAATTTTCAAGAAATTTTAACAGATAAAATAATAAAACGTTGTATGAATTTTATTTGACAGATAAATTAATACTGACTTCTGTCGACTATAGTAATTATCCATTGGATAATAGCATGTATTAAAATTCCTATCACATTATCCCAATATAATCTACTTTAAGTCTAATCAAACCTACTTTAATTCAAATTTAATATATTTTAATCAAAGCTTCTTTGAGAAGCTTTGACCACCAAAAGACCATGATACCCTTGGCTTCTTGGGGAAGCCAAAAAATTTCCCCCCTCTCTTCTCTTGTTGCCGCTGCAATGCCCTCCAAGGGAGGCAAAATTTTGCCCCCCAACTTAGTCAATAATCACCCAAAATTAGATTTTTCCTACAACACTTTCTCTCTCTAACTTCATCTTCTTCACATTTCCTCTTCCTTCTCTCTTCTTCTCCTCTCTTCATACAAAATTTAAAGCCCCATTAGCAACCAAATTTCTTCATTTTTCTCTTCATCAAGACCATTTCTCTACTTACCTCAACCTCCTCTACATCTTCTACTTAGAAATTTTCTTCAAAATCCAACCTTTCCTCCATTGTCATCCAAGACAAAGCTTCAAGCTTTAAGGTAAGGTATTCATTTTCCTTCTTCTTTCTCTTCATTTTCGTGCTCCATGGTCTCTTTGATGACCATGGATCTCTTCTCTTCCAACCCTTGATGTTGATTCATTATCTTGAAATTCCTAGGGTTTTGGAAGCTCAAAACCGAACCCACCAAGGAGCATCTAGGAAGCCATTTTTGTGATTCTCCTTTAGGTAAGAGGGAGACTACTCACTTCAACCATTTTTGGTAGTGAGGGAACCTTTGTAAGCTTACTTTGTTTTGGTGATTTTGTATGTTTTTGTATTCTTGAATTGGATTAATGTTTGAATAGTGAATTTGAATGTATTGGATGTGTTGAAAATGCTTGATCATGTTAGGGTTGTTAAATGGAAAATTTGGAGTTTCCTACCCTAATGTGATACCACGGCTTTGACTTGAAATTTGAGATGTAAATTGATTTTTGTACACAATAAAAATGAAGCTTATGAAATTAAATGTTAAATGATAATGTTCAGATTAATGGATGAACATTTTTGAGGATCTCCTAACTCATGTGAAGCCACAGTTTTGGCTTGGAATTTAGGAAAATTGGAGTGATCTTGTGTGAACTAAAATTTGAGTGATTATATATCAAGAAATGAATGCCTAAAATGGGAGAAATTGGAACTTGGAGACCTAATGTGAGGCCACGGTATTAGAGGAAAATTTTGAGGTAAAAGGATGCCTTGGTGCATTTTTGAAGATTGAGAATTTAGAGACATGCATAATCCATAATTAAGTAGAAGAATTAAATTGAGTAGTAACACTTGAGAGTGTTACGGTTTTGTAGGGTTACTCAACCTAAAAATTGTCATAATTGACCTAAGTTTAAGACTTTGAAAATATGGACTTGTGATAATAGATGAACCCTAAATACATATTGATGTTGAGAATTGGTTCTATGTTGTTGTGATCCCCTATGTGTGACTAAGCAATTGATAATATGTATTTGATGATGAATATATATATGCCATTGTGGGATGTTTATGATGAATGCATCATTGATACACATGTGTGATGTACATTGTGTCGTCATGCATATATGTTATCTGTTGGACATTATTGGAAAGACAATGTATTCCTAGGAGTTTGAATAAAACCTATGTGCGAGTGCGAATAGACAAAGCGTAGGGTCATAGTAGTTGGCCCTGGGGGCGTCGGGGTGCAGGTGTCTCACAATAGATAGTGGTAGCTCCACTGGGGCCATGGGAAACACACCGACGATCTGGACTGAGACGTTGTCCTATATTGCGATCAACTGTTGAGGTGCCATGTATAAGCCATTTGCGCAACTATTTTTATGAGATGAACACACTATTGTTTTAAGGCTAACGAGATACTAGCATAACTCCTTGATCATTCACTCCGAAAATGTTTATGTCTAGCTCCATGGAGTAAGAATTTTGGTACCATTTGCATTGTGAACTGTCAGTCTCATAATTCATTGAGCATGAGTATCTATTGTTATGAAAATTATGTGTTATTATTACTGCAATAATTATTTAAGTGCTTGAACTATTGAATATTGGAAATGTTGTGGCTGTCTGCCTGTTATTGATGATGTTTACTGTTATTTATTATTGTTTTGCTCTTACCGTAAATTTTAATTATCATTGTATTTATATGTAGGCGTCCAGCACCATTTTGTTTTCTTGCTTCTATTTTGGTACTGAAAGCTAGGTGTCTCATCTCTTTCTGTATTTTCAATATTTCCTGTATTTTCTGTATTTTGGTTGGACTGTATACTTCTGAGAAGACGTTTATGAGGAAGAGAAGGAAACGACTGAGTTTCTGGGTTTCTGGCCGCATTATGACTAGAGCTGTTGAGGATGTCGTCACGCCCACAATGCCTTTTGGGGTACGTGAAGTTGACCTTCCATGGAGGACCAGATTGCTGGCACCTACATGTGCAGACTGATCGATGTGTCTACCGCGGGAAGCTGATGGTGTCTTTATCTTGGGGTCGTTATAATGCCCCTATGTTTGAATTTTCAGCTTTTGTTATTTTAGAATTTTACCTACCTGTGAGGGATATGCGGATTGATATGTTCTACACCCCTCAGGAGGATTCTTTCCTCTCCACTGCTCGGGTTTCTGCCCGAAATTCGGTCGCTCTAATGGTGATTTCATCGGATAAAGAGGACCTTGAGGAGGACTCGGCTACAGTCCCTTCTCGTCAGTCTTAGGGGCTGATATTGTTGGTGGCTACTGATGGCTAACCGTTTATCTTTTTGGGGAAGCCTGATGTTTTGCTAGTTCATGGGTGTAAATTTGTAACTATTTTGTGTGGGTAAAGCCTTTACTTTTTGTATATTTTGGGATGTAACTAAACAAGCTAATGCATATATATATATATATAATGTTAATATATAGTTCTTGGTTTATGTTGATTTTATGGTATCTGCAGTTATTCTTATTTCTTTTATTATACACAATAAAAAAAATGTAATGCATGCTTCGATGTATAATTATTTTGCTATCAAGAATACAAACTATTCAATCTTTTATTAATAATGAACCGGGTTTTAATTAATCACTGTAACTATTATTTTTCACAAATTTATTTCATATCTTTAGTATTATGGTGTGACATTCCTTCTTTGCGGTATTTAAGAAAAAAGGGCATTACACTATCTTGGTATCAGAGCCCCAGTTTAGGTTTTGTTTTGGGTCATGTGGTTTTGGACTGTCTTGTTTGTGCTGTGTGATTCTTTGTGTTTAGTATTCCGTGAGGATACATCTGACTTTTCTTTGTGTTTTGTATAGCTTGATTTGAGAGGGATTATGGCTTGTAGAGGAGATATGACTGCTGTAATCGAAGCAATCCCGAAGATGGCTGAAGCAATGCTGTAACAAAACCAACAAACGACTCAACAGCAAGCGAGGACTGCACAATAATTAGAGGCTACTGCTGATGCCCAGAATCTAGCAGAGTTTCATCGCACTAACCCTCGACAATTTAAGGGTGAGTATGATCCTAAGAAAGCTACTCTATGGATCAAAGAGCTGGAAAAGATTTTCATGGGCATGAACTGTGCCAACGACAGGAAAGTGACTTATGCTGCATTCATGCTGACTGGGGATGCAGAGGATTGGTGGGCTGGAGAACAGAGGGTATTGGAGGCTGAGAATCGAGCAATTAATTGGGAATTGTTCAAGGAGAGGTTCTTGAATAAGTATTTCCCGGAAAGTGCTAGGCATGCTAAGGAGATGGAATTCCTTGGTTTGAGGCAGGAAAATATGACTGTGAGTGAATATGCTGCCAAGTTTGAGAGTTTGTCCAAATTCTCAACCTACTTTCAACACCAACCAAATGAGGCATGGAAATGTCGGAAGTTTGAGTAAGGTGTAAGACATGACGTGAAGAGAGCCGTCATAACTTTGAAGATTTCACAATTTTCAGAATTACTTGATACGTGTTGTAGGGTGGAAGACTTGGACCAGGCACGTGATGCAAGGAATAGAAATTTTGGGCCTTTTCGGTCCCAAAGAGGAGGAAATAGTAACACTAACCGTCACCAGAAGAAGCCTTATTCTAGACCACCTGGAAACCAACAATAGAGGCCACAAGGTAGAAGTCCTGGAGGAAGTCCGGGCAGATCTGGTCAAACAACGGCGTCTCCGCTGAGATGCATGAAGTGTGGGAAGGAGCACTATAAGAGAGACTGCACTATTAAAGGAGTTATTTGCTTCAGATGCGAGAAACCTAGACACCTTTCTCGTGGCTGCAATCAACCTAAGGCGGAACCTTCCGTCAATGCTGCTAGAACTGCTAAACCATAGGCTGGAGGTCGGGTTTACACTCTGAGTGGCGCTGAAGCCTCTGAATCCGAAGATCTTATACAAAGGGAAGGTCTCATAGAAGGTAATCTTTTAATTATAGTGTATGACTTAGGTGCAACGCATTCTTTCATTTCCTATGACTGTGTGAAAAGACTTGGTTTACCTGTGTCTTCTTTACCTTTTGATTTGACTGTTTCAACTCCCACCGCTAAACCTGTTCTTACCACCAAAGTCTGCTTGAATTGTCCATTGATTGTTAAAGGTCGAATCTTTTCTATTGATTTGATCTGTTTGCCACTATCTCAATTAGTTGTGATCCTAGGGATGGATTGGTTATCTACTAACCATGTCCTATTAGACTATTCTAGAAAAATCATAGTTTTTCCTTTGGATGAGAATTCTAGATTTTTGGTTGCCAACCAAGTGAAAGCTTTCTTGAAAGAAGGAGCTAGGGGATACATGCTTTTGTCTTCTTTGAAGGTCGAGAATAAGGTAGATGTGGATGCAATCTCGGAGGTTCAAGAGTTTCCTGAAGTTTTTCCTGAAGATATACCTGGGTTACCACCGGAGCGAGAGATCGAATTCACCATTGATCTTGTACCAGGAGCTGGTCCTATTTCCATAGTGCCTTACCGAATGTCACCTACAGAGCTGGCTGAGCTCAAGAAGCAACTAGAAGAGCTTTGGAGAAGCAATTCGTGAGACCCAGTGTATCACCATGGGGAGCACTAGTATTGCTAGTTAGGAAGAAAGACGGTACTTCGAGATTGTTCATCGATTATCGTCAGTTAAACAAGGTCACGATCAAGAACAAGTATCCATTGCCGAGGATAGACGACCTGATGGATTAGTTGAAGGGAGCGGCAATATTTTCTAAGATCGATTTGCAATTGGGCTACGATCAGATCAGATTGAAAGTTGAAGACATTCCTAAAACAGCTTTTCGTACTCGTTATGGACACTACGAGTACTTGGTGATGCCTTTTGGTGTGACCAATACACCTGCTATTTTCATGGATTATATGAATAGAATCTTTCATCCTTATTTGGACAGATTCATTGTCTTCATCGACGATATCTTGATCTATTCGAAAAATCAGGAGGATCATGTCGAGCATCTTAGTATAGTTCTTCAGACTTTGAAGGAGAAAGAACTATATGCCAAGTTGTCGAAGTGTGAGTTTTGGTTGGGCAAGGTTAAATTCTTGGGCCATGTGATTTCAAAGGAAGGAATTGTTGTTGACCCATCGAAGGTGGAAGTTGTTCTTCAATGGGAAAGACCGAAGACAGTGACAGAAATCCGAAGCTTTGTTGGATTGGCAAGCTACTACCAGAGGTTCATTGAAGGATTTTCTAAGATTACTGGACCTCTCACTCAACTCACAAGGAAGAATCAAGCTTTTGAATGGACAGATGCTTATGAAAAGAGTTTTCAAGAATTGAAGAAGAGACTAACTACTTCACCAGTGTTAGTTCTACTTGATCTGAATGAACCATTCGAGGTGTATTGTGATGCTTCGTATTAAGGATTGGGTTGTGTCCTTATGCAAGGAGGAAGAGTGGTGGCTTATACCTCAAGACAATTGCGAGTGCATAAAAAGAACTACCCAACGCATGACTTGGAGTTAGCTGCTATTGTATTTGCTTTGAAGATATGGAGACATTATCTCTATAGAGCAACATTCAACGTCTTCAGTGATCACAAGAGTTTGAAGTACTTGTACAATAAAAAAGAGCTGAACATGAGGCAACGAAGATGGTTAGAATTCCTGAAAGATTACGATTTCCAACTTTAGTATCACCCTAGGAAGGTGAATGTTGTGGCCGATGCCTTAAGCAGGAAGACAATCAGTGTTTCTACCATGATGATCAGGGAAAAGTACTTAATAGAACAATTCAGAGACATATGGTCTTTTGTGGAATAAATACCAGAAAGATCTGCATGAACATGGTCACTATTTTGAGTGATTTAATGGATGATATTTGAGAGAAGCAGAAGGTTGACAAGTTCTTCCAAGAGGAAAGAGAGCTGATGAAGCAAGGTGGTATGTCAACATTAGAAGAAGGGAGCGACGAAATTTTACGATTCCAAGGTAGAGTCTGTGTGCCTAAGGATGAGGAACTCAGGAAGTACATTCTTGAACATGCTCATATGAGCAAGTTAAGTATGCATCCTGGAATGACCAAAATGTATCAAGATTTGAGGAAGTTATTTTGGTGGCATGGGATGAAAAGAGATATCGCTAGATGCGTATCGTCCTGTTTGGTTTATCAGAAGACAAAGATTGAACATCAAAGACCGTCAGGGTTTTTGCAACCCATGACTATTCCCGAATGGAAGTGGGATAGTATTGTCATGGATTTTGTTGTTGGGTTGCCAAGAGCAAAAAGAGGATATGATTCAATATGGGTAATTATGGATTGACTTACAAAGTCAGCACACTTTTTACCAATCAACATGATACCCATTGGAAAAGTTGACTTAGTTGTACATTGGTGAGATTGTCAGATTACATGGTGTGCCTACAAGTATCATTTCAGACAGAGATCTGAGATTTACATCGAAATTTTGGCAAAGTCTTCAAGAAGCAATGGGGACAAAGCTACGATTGAATTCTGTATACCATCCTCAGACGGATGACCAATCAGAAAGAACAATTCAATCGTTGGAAGATTTGTTAAGAGCTTGTGCCATAGAGCAGACTGGAAGTTAGGACGAAATTTTACCGTTGGTAGAATTTACCTACAATAATAGTTACCATTTGAGCATAGGGATGGCACCCTATAAGGCTCTATATGGACGAAGATGCCGAACACCTTTATGTTGGTATCAAGATGGAGAGCGACTTACAATCGAACCTGATCTTATTCAACAGACAACTGAGAAGGTCAAGATGATTCAAGAGAAGATGAGAACGGCTCAGAGTTGACAAAAGATTTGTGCGGACAAAAGAATGAAACCTCTTGAATTCGAGGAAGGAGAGCATGTGTTCCTGAAAGTCACGCCTACGACTAGGGTTGGTCGAGTTCTCAAATCTAGAAAGCTCACTCTGAAATACATTGGACCTTATCAAATTCTTCGTCGGATAGGTCCTGTTGCTTACCATTTACCACATTTTCTTTGAAATCTACATAATGTCTTTCATGTATTACAACTTCGAAAATACATTCCGAGTCCTGATCATGTCATAGCACCTGATTCAGTACAATTAAAGGAAAACTTGACTTATGAAACAACTCCTGTGAGGATTGAGGATAGGAGAATGAAGCAACTCAGAGGGAAAGACATTTCATTGGTGAAAGTAATCTGGAACGAAACAACTAGAGATGCGACATGGGAGCGGAGGACAAGATAAAAGAGCAATATCCAGAACTATTTTAAGGTATGAAAATTTCGAGGACGAAATTCATATTTGTTGGGAAGAGTTGTAACACCCCAAATTTTATTTATTTTATGATAAATATTCATTTTCCAATATTTGTGATTTTTGAGAATTTTTTTGGATTTTTCTGAGAATGCGGAATATTTTAATATTATTTCTCGTTTTACGTACAAACTGAGCGGAGCCGGGAAAATGAGACATGTTTCCTGAGAACCTTGATCTTTGGAAACGTTGATGGGGGATCTTACTAAACCTGAGGTTGGACACGATTTACAAAGTTTCACGTTTTTTGAGAAATTTTAACAGATAAAATAATTAAACATTGTGTAAATTTTATCTGTCAGATAAATTAATATTAACTTCTGTCGACTGTAATAATTGTCCATTGGATAATAGCATATGTTAAAATTCCTATCACATTAACCCAATGTAATCTACTTTCAGTCTAATCAAACCTACTTTAATTCAAATTTAATATATTTTAATCAAAGCTTCTTTAAGAAGCTTTGACCACCAAAAGACCATGATACCATTGGCTTGTTGGGGAAGCCAAAAAATTTCCCCCATCTCTCCTCTTATTGCCGCGGCAATGCCCTCCAAGGGAGGCAAAAATTTGCCTCCCAACTTAGTAAATAATCACCCAAAATTAGATTTTTCCTACAATACTTTCTCTCTCTAACTTCGTCTTCTTCGCATTTCCTCTTCCTTCTCTCTTCTTCTCCTCTCTTTATATGAAATTTGCAGCCCCATTACCGATTAATTTTCTTCACTTTTCTCTTCACCAAGACCATTTCTCTACTCACCTCAACCACCTCTACATCTTCTACTTAGAAATTTTCTTCAAAATCCAACTTTTCCTCCATTGTCATCCAAGACAAAGCTTCAAGCTTTAAGGTAAAGTTTTCATTTTTCTTCTTTTTTCTCTTCATTTTCGTGCTCCATGGTCTCTTTGATGACCATGGATCTCTTCTCTTCCAACCCTTGATGTTGATTCATTGTCTTGAAATTCCTAGGGTTTTGGAAGCTCAAAACCGAACCCACCAAGGAGCATCTAGAAAGCCATTTTTGTGATTCTCCTTTAGGTAAGAGGGAGACTACTCACTTCAACCATTTTTGGTAGTGAGGGAACCTTTGTATGCTTACTTTGTTTTGGTGATTTTGTATGTTTATGTATTCTTGAATTGGATTAATGTTTGAATAGTGAATTTGAATGTGTTGGATGTGTTGAAAATGCTTGATCATGTTAGGGTTGTTAAATGAAAAATTTAGAGTTTCCTACCCTAATGTGATGCCACGGTTTTGACTTGAAATTAGGGATGTAAATTGATTTTTGTACACAATAAAAATGAAGCTTATGAAATTAAATGTTGAATGATAATGTTGGGATTAATGATGAAAATTTTTGAGGATCTCCTAACCCATGTGAAGCCACGATTTTGGCTTGGAATTTAGGGAGATTAGAATGATCTTATGTGAACTAAAATTTGAGTGATTATATATCAAGAAATGAATGCCTAAAATGGGAGAAATTGGAACTTGGAGGCCTAATGTGAGGCCATGGTTTTAGAGGAAAATTTTGAGGTAAAAGGATGCCTTGGTGCATTTTTGAAGATTAAGAATTTATAGACATGCATAATCCATAATTAAGTAGAAGAATTAAATTGAGTAGTAACACTTGAGAGTGTTACGGTTTTGAAGGGTTACTCAACCTAAAAATTGTCATAATTGACCTAAGTTTAAGACTTTGAAAATATGGACTTGTGATAATAGATGAACCCTAAATACATATTGATGTTGAGAATTAGTTCTATGTTGTTGTGATCCCCTACATGGGACAAAGCAATTGATAACATGTATTTGATGATGAATATATATATGCCATTGCGGGATGCTTATGATGAATGCATCATTGATAAACATGTGTGATGTACATTATGTCGTCATGTATATGTGTTGTCCGTTGGACATTGTTGGAAAGCCTATGTATGCCTAGGAGTTTGAATAATACCTATGTGCAAGTGTGAATAGACTAAGCATAGGGTCATAGTGGTTGGCCCTAGGGACATCGGGGTGCGGGTGTCTCACAATAGACAGTGGTGCCACTGGGGCCGTGGGATAGACCGATGCAAACACACCGACGATCCGGACCGAGACGCTGTCCTATATTGCGATTAACTGTTGAGGTGCCATGTATGAGCCATTTGCGCAACTATTTTTATGAGATGAGCATACTATTTTTTTAAGGCTAACGAGATACTGGTATAACTCCTTGATCATTCACTCTGAAAATGTTTATGTCTAGCTCCATGGAGTAGGAATTTTGGTACCATTTGCATTGTGAACTGTCAGTCTCATAATTCATTGAGCATGAGTATCTATTATTGTGAAAATTATCAGTTATTATTACTGCAATAATTATTTAAGTACTTGAACTGTTGAATATTGGAAATGTTGTGGTTGTCTGTCTGTTATTGATGATGTTTACTGTTATTTATTATTATTTTGCTCTTACCGTAAATTGTAATTATCATTGTATTTATATGTAGGCGTCCAACGCCGTTTTGTTTTCTTGCTACTATTTTGGTACTAAAAGCTGGGTGTCTCCCCTTTTTCTGTATTTCCTGTATTTCTTGTATTTTGGTTGGACTATGTACTTCTGAGAAGACGTTCATGAGAAAGAGAAGGAAACGACTGAGTTTCTGGGTTTCTGGCAGCATTACAACTAGAGCTATTGAGGATGTCATCATGCCCACACTGCCTTTTGGGGTACGTGAAGTTGACCTTCCATGGAGGGCCAGATTGCTGGCACCTACATGTACAGACTGATCGATGTGTCTACTGCGGGGAGCTGACGGTGTCTTTATCTTGGGGTCGTTATGATGCCCTTGTCTTTGATTTTTCAGCTTTTGTTATTTTATAATTTTACCTACCCGTGAAGGATATATGGACTGATATGTTCTACACCCCTCAGGAGGATTCTTTCCTCTCCACTACTCGAGCTTCTGCCTGAAATTCGGTCGCTCTGATGGTGATTTCATCGGATAAAGAGGACCTTGAGGAAGACCCAGCTACGGTCCCTTCTCATCAGTCTTAGGGGCTGATACTGTTGGTGGCTACTGATGGCTAACTATTTATCTTTTTGGGGAAGCCTGATGTTTTGCTAGTTCATGGGTTTAAATTTGTAACTATTTTGGGTGGGTAAAGCCTTTACATTTTGTATATTTTGGGATGTAACTAAACAGGCTGATGCATATAATAATATATATATATATATTTTAATGTATAGTTCTTGGTTTATGTTGATTTTACGGTATCTGTAGTTATTCTTATTTCTTTTATTATACACAATCAAAAAAAAAATGTAACGCATGTTTTGATGTTTAATTATTTCGCTATCAAGAATACAAACTATTCAATCTTATATTAATAATGAACCGAGTTTTAATTAATCACTGTAACTATTATTTTCCGCAAATTTATTTCGTATCTTTAGTTTTATGGTGTGACATTCCTTCTTCGCGGTATTTAAGAAAAAAGGGCGTTACAGAAGGTATTTCTATAGTGTTTGGCCGTGAGCTTGGTGGAAGAGAAAGGTAGGAGTTTTTTGTGTTTGGCTTTGAAAGAATTTCTTGAAGATGGATGATTTGATCAAGACTCCAACTATAAAGATACTTGGATTGATGTAAGGATTCAAGAAATAAGGTTAGTTGAAATTTTTGAAGAGTGATAAAAAGATCTTGGCCTCTTGGCCGTAAGCTATGTTGAGAGGAAAGGAGAGAAAATTTCTTTGTGAAGCTTTGGCTTAGGAAATGTTAAAGAAGAGTAATAGAAATGAAATGAACATTTTCCTATAGCATTATGGTCTTCAAAACCATGACCTACCCCCTTGTACACTAAAGGATTGTCCAAATACATTAGCCACCATTTCAGGCATCAATAGCCATTGATTAAATCAATGGTTGATCTTTGGTAGAAACTTCCAAGTCATAGGATTAAATCTAAGCCATTGGATCTCTCCTCCTTGAAATCCTAGCCATTAGATGCATCTTAAAATTTGGAGGGTCAAGATCTCCTATACATACTTTCCATCCAATGGTCACAAAAGGTGCTAGCTATTTTTGTGAGACTAATCTCCACCATTGATTAAATCAAGGGTGGATATCCTAAACTTCTTTATTAAGCTTGTCTTCACAGCCATTGATTAGATCAATGGTGAACATCCAAAGCTTCCTAACTAATCTTATTCTCACACCATTGATTAAATCAATCATGATCATCAAAGGCTCTTTCATTAAGTTTGTTTCTCAACTGTTGATTAGATCAATGGTTAATGTTCAAAATTTCTCCACTAAGTCTTGTCATCCAAGGGTGCAAATCAAAGTCAAGCCCTCTTCGTTGACTAACATTTTCATTGGTTGGGTGGTTACTAACTTGATTCCTATTGGTTACCATTTTTGTTGATCAATTTCTATTGGTTACACTTGAAAAGTCTTTGCCACAATGTTGACTTGATCTTATTAGTTGATCTTATTTCTATAGCTCTCTTATTGGTTCATCAAAGATGACTACTTCTAATTGGTTTATCAAATGAAGACTAGATTCTAATTGGTTTATCAAGGAAGACTAAATTCCTATTTGTTCAATATATAACCATCAAATTTGACTAATTCTTATTGGTTCATTTCAAGAGACTAGTTTTCTATTGGCTTAGAGAATTCAAGCCACTATCGTTGACTTCTCCAAAACTTAGCAAGCAAGCTACGCACTCCTATTGGTTTGTCATAAAGGTTGTCATAATTAATTTCCAAGATATTTTAGTTTATGGATAACTATCAATTAGATATTTTTGGAAACTATCATCAAATGGACAATAGTTACAGAAATCATTACACAGTGGACAGAACATGTAATGCTCCTTTTTCTTACCTCGCGAAGAAGGAACGTCACACCATAATAATTTGAAACATAAAACGAAATAAATTACCGAAAATAATAATTATTTTAAACCTCATAGACCTGGTTCATTTTATAGATGTATAGGTTCTTTTCTAAATGGCATGACATTTTTTTTGTTATTTAAAATTGTATTATTAACAAGTAGTGTCAAAAGAATAAATTTAGAGGTTCCTTTCGTAGCGAGATAATAATTAGAATGGTCATAGTAAAATCGACATAAAAATAAACCATACATCCATACATAACATTTATATATCTATATGTATACATATATATATATATATTATTTATTTATTTATATGCAACAGTCTGTTTAATTACATCATGATTTATACAAAAAGTAAAAGATGTACCCACCCGAGATGATACAAATATACACCCATCAAATATAGCAAAACATCAGGCTTTCCAAAAAGATAAACGGTTAGCCATCAGTAGCCACCGATAGTATCAGCCCCTAAGACTGACGAGAAGGGACTGTAGTTGGGTCCTCCTCATCTGATGAAATTGCCATCGAAGTAACCGAATTTCAGGCAGAAGCAACCGAATTTCGGGCAGAAGCCCGAGCAGTGGAGAGGAAAGAGTCCTCTTGGGGGGTATAGTAAAGGTCATCCCACAGATCTCTAACAGACAGGTAAAATTCTAAATGAACAAAGGTTGTGAAGTCAAAAACAGGTAGGTTGTAGCAGCCCCACGCCAAAGGCACAGTTAGCTCCCTGTGATAGATGCAACAGTCCATGCTCAAGTTAATGTGCCAGCAATCGGGTCCCCATGAAAGGTCATCCTAGCATACCCCAAAAATTAGCGCAGACGCGAAGACATCTTCAGCAAACTCTAGTCGTAGTATGGCCAAAAGCCTGGAAACTCAGACGTTTCCTTTTCTTCCTCACGAACGTCTTCTTAGAAGTACATAAATAAATAGAAATATCAAAATACAAAAAGATGTGAGACACCCAACTTTCATTACCAAAATGGCAGCAAGAAAACAAAACGGCGTTGGACGCCCACATAGCATTACAACATATATATTCATTACCAATAATAATAAAATTAACAGAAAAAGCAGAACGACAGTAAATAATGATAAGAATTACAATAACAAACAGATAGCAGTAATATCCCCAGTAGTCAACAATCTAAAGATCAGATAATTATTGCAGTAGTAAGAACAAATATTTTCACAGTTATAAATGCTCATGCTCAATGAATTATGAGACTGACAATTCACATTGCGTATGGTACCAAATCCTACTTCATGGAGCCAGACACTAACATTTTGGAGAGAATGATCAAAGAGTCATGCCAGTATCTCGTTAGCCTTAAAAATAGTGTGCTTCATCTCATAAAAATATTTGCGCAATACGGCTTATACATGGCACCTCAACAGTTGATCGCGATATAGGACAGCGTCTCAGTCCGGATTGTCGGTGTGTTTGCATCAGTCTATCCCATGGCCCCAGTGGAGCTACCACTGTCTATTGTGAGACACCCGCACCCTGACACCCCCGGGTCAACCACTATGACCCTACACTTAGTCTACTCGCACCCGCACATAGGTGTTATTCAATCTCCTAGGCATACATCGCCTTTCCAATAATGTCTAATGGACAACACATATGCATGACGACACAATGTATATCATGTATGTTTATCAATGATACATTTATCAAAAAGGCATACCACAATGGCATATGTTCATTTCTCAATATCAACATGTCATAATTTAGTCCCACATAGGAACTCACAATAACATAGAACCAATTCTCAACATCAACATTTATTTATACATGGTTCATCAATTATCACAATCACATGTTATGGAATCCAACATTTCCAACATCTTAGATCTTGGTCAATTATGAGAAGTTTAGGTTAAATAACCCTTAGAAACCGTGGCTCCCTTGAGAGTGATCACTCAATTTAATTCTCCCATCTCATTATGGATTATTTATATCTCTAAGTCCTTAATTTCCAAAAATGCACCAAGGCATCATTGAGCCCAAATTTTTCTCTAAAAATCGTGGCCTCCCTAGGTCTTCAAAGTTCCAATTTCTTTCCATTTTATGCATTAATCACTTGATACCTAATCACTCAAATCTTATATCACACAAAAATCAATCCAATCCCTTAAAATCCAAGCCAAAACCATGGCCTCACATTAGTGTAGGAAACCCTCAAATTTTCCATTTATTAATTCTAACATTATCAAATATTCTAACACCCCCAATGTATTCAAAATCATCATTTAATCTTCAACCTCAATCAATAACACATAAACATGTAAAATCATCAAACAAAGTAAGAATTCAAATATGGATTTCTCCATCAACAACCACACAAAGTTCTCCTCACTACCAATAATGGTTAAAGTGAGTAATCTTCCTCTTACCTAAAGGAATAGCACGAAAATGGCCTCCTAGTTGCTCCTTGAAGGTTCAGTTTTTGGTTACAAAAACCTTAAAAATTTCAACCACAAAGAATCAACACCAAGCTTGGTAAAAGATGGATCTTTGGTCTCCAATGAAATCATAGAACTCGAAAATGGAGAAAAAGAAAAGAAAAAATGGAAACTTTACCTTAAAGTTTGAAGCTTGGTCTAGGAAGACAATGGAGGAAATGATGGATTTTGAATAAACTCTCCAAATAGAAAATGTAGAAGAGGATGGAAGGAATGTAGAAATGGTGTTAGTGAAGTTGGAAGATGAAGGGAATGGTCATATTTAGGGGCTGCAAACCGTGGGTGGAGGAGAGGAAGAAGAAAGAAGAACAAGAGAAATGAAAGATGAAATTGAAGAGAGAGAAAGTGATAGATGAAAATGTGATGTTTTTGGGTAAAATGTGTTAAGTGTGGGAAGCAAAATTACTTCCCCAAGGACACCAACAATCCGCGGAAATAGGAGAGAGAGGGAGGGGTGGAGAGGCTTCTCCAACAAGCCAAGGGCATACTAGTCTTTTGGTGGTCAAAGCTTCTCAAAGAAGCTTTGATTAAAATACAATTAGATTTGAATTAAAGTGGATTTGATTAGACATAAAGTGGATTATATTAAGATAATGTGATAGGGTTTTTAATACATGCTATTATCTAATGAACAATTGTTACAGTTGACAAAAGTCAGTATTAATTGTCCAGTGGATAAAATTACACAGCGATTTATTACTCTGTCGGATAACATTTCTTGAAAAATATGAAATCTCGTAAATCGTGTCCAATCTCGGGTTTAGTAAGATCCCCCGTCGACGTTTTCATAGATCAAGGTTCTCGAAAAAAATATCTCATTTTCCCAGCTTCGCTCAGTTTGCACGTAAAATGAGAAATAATATTAAAATATTTTGCATTCTTAGAAAAATCCAGAAAAATTCCCAAAAATCACATATATTACAAAATGAATATTTATAATGAAATAAATAAACTTTGGGGTGTTACAACTCTTCCTATCAAATAAGAATTTCATCCTCGAAATTTTCATACCTTAGAATAATTATGGGTATTACTCCTTCATCTTGTCTTCTAGTTCCCATGTCGCATCTCCGGTTGTCTCGTTCCAGATTACTTTCACCAATGGAATGTCTTTCCCTATGAGTTGCTTCATTCTCCTATCCTCAATCCTTACAGGAGTTATTTCATAAGTCAAGTTTTCATTTAATTGTACTAAATCAGGTGCTGTGACATGATCAGGGCTTGGAATGTATTTTCGAAGTTGTGACACATGAAAAACATTGTGGAGATTTGAAAGAAAAGGTGGTAAAGCAATCTGATAAGCAACTGGACCTGTCTGACGAATAATTTGATAAGGTCCAAGGAATTTTGGAGTAAGTTTTCTAGATTTGAGAACCCGACCGACCTCAGTCGTAAACGTGACTTTCAAGAACACATGCTCACCTTCCTCAAATTCAAGAGGTTTCCTCCTTTTGTCCTCATACCTCTTTTGTCGACTTTGAGTCGTTCTCATCTTCTCCTGAATCATCTTGACCTTCTCAGTTGTCTGCTGAATAAGATCAGGTCCAACTGTGAGCCGCTCTCCATCTTGATACCAGCATAAAGGTGTTCTGCACCTTCGCCCATATAGAGCCTCATAGGGAGCCATACCTATACTTGAATGGTAACTGTTGTTGTAGGTAAACTCTACCAAAGGTAAAATTTCATCCCAACATCCAATCCATTCTATGGCACAAGCTCTCAGCAAATCTTTCAATGATTGAATTGTCTTTTCTGATTGATCGTCGGTTTGAGGATGATATGCAGAACTCAAACGTAGCTTTGTCCCCATTGCTTCTTGAAGACTTTACCAAAATTTCAATGTAAATTTGGGGTCTCTGTCAGAAATGATACTTGTAAGCACACCATGTAGTCTGACAATTTCACCAATGTACAACTGAGTCAACTTCTCCAATCGATATCTTATGTTGATCGGCAAGAAATGTGCTAACTTCGTAAGTCGATCCACAATTACCCATATTGAATCATATCCTCTTCTGGTCTTTGGCAATCCGACAACAAAGTCCATGGCAATACTATCCTACTTCCATTCAGGAATAGATAAGGGTTGTAACAATCCTGACGGTCTTTGATGTTCAATCTTTGTTTTCTAACAAACCATACAGGAAGATACATATCTAGCAATATCTCTTTTCATTCCATGCCACCAAAATAACTTCTTCAAATCTTGGTATATTTTGGTTATTTCAGGATGCATACTCAACTGACTCTTATGAGCTTATTTGAGTATATACTTCCCGAGTTCTTCATCCTTAGGCACACAGACTCTACCTTGGAATCTTAAAATTCCATCGCTTCCTTCCTCTAATGTTGATATACCACCTTGCTTCATCAGGTTTTTTTCCTCTTGCAAGAACTTTCAACCTTCTGCTTTTCTTGGATATCTTCCATTAAATCATTTGAATAGTTACCATGTTCATGCAGATTTTTCCTGGCATTAATTCCACAAAAGACCATATGTCTCTGAATTGTTCTATCAAATCATGTTCTCTGATCAACATGGTAGAAACACTGATTGTTTTCCTACTTAAGGCATCGGCCACAACATTGGCCTTTCTAGGGTGATACTGAAGTTAGAAATCATAATCTTTTAAGAATTCTAACCATCTTCGTTGTTTCATGTTCAACTATTTTTTATCATACAAATACTTCAAGCTCTTATGATCACTAAAGACGTTAAATGTTGTTCCATAGCGAAAATGTCTCCACATCTTCAAAGTAAATACAACAGCAACTAACTCCAAGTCGTGCATATGATAGTTCTTCTCATGCACTCGCAATTGTCTCGAAGCATAAGCCACCACTTTTCTGCCATGCATAAGGACGCAACCCAATCCTTGATATGAAGCGTCACAGTACACTTCGAATGGTTCACTTGGATCAGGTAGAACTAACACTGGTGAAGTAGTTAGTCTCTTTTTCAGCTCTTCAAAACTTCCTTCGCAAGTATCCGTCCACTCAAAAGCTTGATTTTTCCTTGTGAGTTGAGTGAGAGGTCCAGTAATCTTAAAGAATCCTTCAATAAATCTCTGATAATATTCGGCTAATCCAACAAAGCTTTGGATTTCTATCACCGTCTTCTGCCTTTCCCACTGTAAAACAACTTCCACTTTTGATGGGTCTACAGCAATTCCTTCCTTCGAAATCACATGGCCCAAAAATTTAACTTCGTTCAACCAAAACTCACACTTCGATAACTTGGCATATAACTCTTTCTCCTTCAAAATCTAAAGAACTATATTGAGATGTTCAGCCTGATCCTCCTAATTTTGTGAATAAATCAAGATATCATCGATGAAGACAATGATGAATCTGTCCAATAAGGACGGAAGATTCTATTCATATAATCCATGAAAATAGCAAGTGCATTAGTCACAGCAAAAGGCATCACTAAGTACTCGTAGTGTCCATAACGAGTACGAAAAGCCATTTTAGGAATGTCTTCCACTTTTACTCTGATCTAATAGTAACTCGATCACATATCGATCTTAGAAAACACCGCCGCTCCTTTCAGTTGATCCATTAGGTCATCTATCCTCAGCAATGGATGCTTGTTCTTGATTGTGACTTTATTCAGCTGACGGTAGTCCACACACAATCATGAAGTACCATCCTTCTTCTTAACTAGCAATACCAGTGCTCCCCAAGGTGATACACTGGGTCTAACGAATTGCTTCTCCAAAAGTTCTTCCAATTGCTTCTTGAGCTCAACTAGCTCTGTTGGAGACATTCTGTAAAGCGCTATGGAAATAGGACCAGCTCCAGGCACAAGGTCAATGGTAAACTCGATCTCTCGCTCCGGTGGCAAACCAAGTACATCTTCAGGAAAGACTTCAGAAAATTCTCGAACCACTGGAAGTGTGTTCACGTCTACCTCATTCTCGACTTTCAAAGAAGACAACAACATGTATCCCCGAGCTCCTTTTTTCAAGAAAGCTTTCACTTGGTTGGTCGTCAAAAATCTAGAATTCTCACCCAAAGGAAAAACTATGGTTTTTCTAGAACAATCTAACAAGACATGGTTAGTAGATAACTAATCCATTCATAAGATCACATTTAATTGAGATATTGGCAAACAGATCAAATCAATAGAAAAGATTTGACCATCAACAATCATGGAACAATCTAAATAGACTTTGGTAGTAACAACGAGTTTAGCAGTTAGGGTTGAAACAGTCAAATCAAAAGGCAAGGAAGACACAGGTAAACCAAGTCTTTTCACACTGTCATAGGAAATGAAAGAATGAGTTGCACTTGAGTCATACAGTACAGTTGAAAGATTACCTTCTATGACACCTTCCCCTTGTATAAGATCTTTGGATTTAGAGGCTTCAGCACTGCTCAGGGTGTAAACTCTACCTCCAACTTGCGGTTTAGCAATTCTAGCAGTATTGATGGAAGGCTCCGCCTTAGGTTGATTGCAGTCACGAGAAACGCGTCTAGGCTTCCAGCATCTGAAGCAGATAATTCCTTTAATAATGCAGTCCCTTGTGTAGTGATCCTTCCCACACTTCATGCATCTCGGCGTAGACGCCATTGTTTGACCAGCTCTCCCGGGACTTCCTCCAGGACTTCCCCCTTGCGGTCTTTGTTGTTGATTTCTAAGTGGTCTGGAATAAGGCTTCTTCTGGCAGCGGTTAGCATTACCGCTTCCTCCTCTTTGAGACCAAAAAGGTCCAAAGTTGTGGTTTCTTGTGTCCCACGCCTAGTCTAAGTCTTCCACCCGGCGACAAGTATCAAGCAGCTCAGAGAACTGGTTAATCTTCAAAGTGATAACCACCCTCTTCACATCGTGTCTTAGGCCTTCCTCGAACTTTTGACATTTCCATGCTTCATTCGGTTGGTGTTGAAAGTAGGTTGAGAATTTGGATAAGCTCTCAAATTTAGCAGTATACTCACTTATAGTCATATTTCCTTGCCATAAACCAAGAAACTCCATCTCCTTAGTATGCCTGGCACTTTCTGAGAAATATTTATTCAAGAATCTCTCCTTGAATACCGTCCAAGCAATCTCTCGACCTTCTGCCTCTAGCAGTCTCTGTTCTTTGGTCCAGCAATCCTCTGCGTCTCCTACAAGCATAAACGCCACATACGTCACCTTCTTGTCATTAGCACAGTTCTTGCCCGTGAATATCTTTTCCAGTTCCTTGATCCACATAGTAGCTTTCTTAGGATCAAATTCTCCTTTAAATTGCGGAGGGTTAGTGTGATGAAAATCAGCCAAGTTTTGGGCATCTGCCGTAGCTTCAAGCTGTTGTGCAGTCCTCTTACTGTTGAGCCGTCTTTTGGTTTTGTTACAGCATAGCTTCAGTCATATTCTGAATTGCCTCAATTGCAGCAGTCATATCTCCTCTGCGAGTCATGCCTCCTTTCAGATTAAGCTACACAAAACACAGAGAAAGTCAAATGTATCCTTTCGGAATACCAAACACAGAGAATCACACAATACAAATAAGACAGTCCAAAACCACAAGACCCAAAAGAAAACTTAACCGAGACTCTGATACCAAGACAGTGTAATGCCCTTTTTTCTTACCTCACGAAGAAGGAACGTCACATCATAATAATTTGAAACATAAAATGAAATAAATTGTGAAAAATAATAATTATTTTAAACCTCATGGACCCGATTTATTTTATAGATGTATAGGTTCCTTTCTAAATGACATTACATTTTTTTTGTTGTTTAAAATTGTATTATTAACAAGTTGTGTTAAAAGAATAAATTTAGAGGTTCCTTTCGTAGCGAGATAATAATTAGAATAGTTGTAGTAAAACTGACATAAAAATAAACCATACATCCATACAAAACATATATATATATACATATATACATATATATATATATATATATTTATATTTATATGCAACAACTTGTTTAATTACATCACGATTTATACAAAAAGCAAAAGATGTACCCATCCGAGATGATACATATATACACCCATCAAATACAACAAAACGTCAGGCTTCCCAAAAGGATAAACGGTTAGCCATCAGTAGCCACCGATAGTATCAGCCCCTAAGACTGACGAGAAGGGACCGTAGTCGGGTCCTCCTCAGGGTCCTCCTCATCCGATGAAATTGCCATCGGAACGACCAAATTTTGGGCAGAAACCTGAGCAGTGGAGAGGAAAGAGTCCTCTTGGGGGGTATAGTAAAGGTCATCCGACAGATCTCTAACAGACAGTTAAAATTCTAAATAAACAAAGGTTGTGAAGTCAAAAACAAGTGGGTCCTAACGGCCCCATGCCAAAGACACAGTCAGCTCCCCGTGATAGATGTAACGATCTGTGCTCAAGTTAATGTGCCAGCAATTGGATCCCCCATGAAAGGTCATCCTAGCATACCCCAAAAATCGGCGCGGATGCGAAGACATCTTCAGCAAACTCTAGTCGTAGTATGGCTAAAAACCAAGAAACTTAGACATTTCCTTTTCTTCCTCACGAACGTCTTGATGGAGACTAAGGAAGCTCAAGTAGTAGCCCAACGGGCCCAATGCCCAAAGATGCACTGCGAGGACTTAGAGGCCCAATGACAAGGTCAAGAGCTAAGAAGGCTAAGGAGGATTTAGACAAAGAAATCAACCACTTTCTCTCACTCAAGCCTATTCCAGAAGAAGGAGCACTCAAGATGGATGTCATCAATGGGTGATCTAAATGACTTTTCGATCTCGGATACAATAGAGCATCTGGTTTCTACTCCAGCAATTGTCTCTGACACTACTGGTAAGGATTTTGAACTCTATCTCTAGTGAAAATATCTGAAAGTTTTTTAGTTGGTCTAACTGAAAATTCACTAAATGAGAGTTTCCTGTTTAATTTATTTATATTTTCCTTGTGAGTGTTTGGAATGTAATAAAATATAAATATAAATATTGGATCGTAGTCTACATTAGTTACTTTGAATTGCAGATCTTTAAATTCCAATAGCTTTAGTGGACAAATTCCACATTCTATTGGTAATCTATCAAAACTTTATTGGTTAGATTTAGCTGACAACCAATATCTAGTGGCAGCATCCCTGTCTTGATAAGTTACACCATGCAAAGCATTTGTATGTCAACTCTCTTCTGCAAGGTAATCTCTCACCCCTGCATATAATAAAAGATAATGTGGGGTTCAATTTTGGTGTGTGGGAATTTAGACAAGGCTTTTGGTTCTCAGCATCACAGGTACTTCACTTTTGGTGTGTGGGGTTCCTGTTATTCAATCATGTGCTGCATTTGGGATTTCTATAGTGAAGTACAAGAACTTCCATTCTCAGGAACAATAGCAATTGGAGCCATTGCAGTGGTACAAATATGAAAATTAACTGATTTATTTCATTATATGTATTCTGCTTTCTTAATTGAATTATTTCTAATGTCCCTTTAAATTAATTCTTGTATTTATCTCATTCCACCTAATTTAGCAAGTAGATACAACAGTTTTATGCCTTTCATGGATGAGGATGTAAAGAAACCATACATTGCTTTCATCTTAATCTATTAAGGTCCTAATAATTATATCAAACTGTGACAGTTTTCTTTGTGGTTCAATTACTGAAATATGCACTGAAAATAAATTCATCTAATTTCAAAGTCGGCTTGCTAATTTCTATAAATTTTGTTTTATTTGCATGCTGCTTTCCAACTGCAAATGACTTTGAATCATATGTCATTCCTGTCTCTGGTAGGGAGTTTTACTAACATGGAGGTATGAGAATCATATGTCTTTCGTGCCTCTGCTAGAGAATTTTACTAAGATGGACGTATGACTGGAAATTTATTTCAAAGCATTTTAAAGGACTTTATAATCCAATAAGTTAGGGCTTAGGAGAATTTTTTACCTATGTTGTGGACATATCTCTCTAAACACATGCGCACGCGTAGGAAGAACACAAAAGGTGCTTGGGATTAGTGTCCCATCATCGGTTCATTCTCATTCTCATGTGCATATAAGTTTCAGACTTGAATTATGAAAGTTTTATTTTCTCAACCCCATGGTTTGCTTGAATTCTTGCATTCTTTACTATTGGAAATCTTTTGTCCAATTTTAGAGGGCTACAGGTTCGGCAATTAAGGTAGGGTGGGAATTTAAACGTTGCAGGTAGTATAGGAATTTAGGCAGCACAAACATTGTTTAAAATCGGTTTTTAAACCAGTTTTCTAAAACTCAAACCGGTTCCAAACCGGTTCTAAACCGGTTCAGAACCGATTCTAAACCCAAATCAGTTCTAAACCTAAACCATTTCAGAACTAGTTCAGAACTGATTCAGAAAATCAAAACAGGTTCGGACCTAGAAGAAAATCAGTTTGGTTTTTGAACTGAACCACTTTACTGGTTCGGTTTGGTTTGGTTCGGTTTTCTATGCCGAACCGAACCATGCCCACCCTTAACAGCGGGATCCCCATCGGGGCGCTGCCCCGAACCCCATTGCATGGTATGTGATATTCGATAGTGCGATATTCAAAACCATTTTTATAACTCACAAAATAATAATGTGTTACTGCTTTGTGTTTATGTGTACTTAGTGATACATGGTGCATGGTTATGGCCTTAGTCCTCTTTTTATGCTATTTTGGTTATTTTAAATACGACTTGCGCATCATGCCTTTTTCTCTACATTCTGATTATACATTCTCTTCTCACCTAACTCCCCTCGAATGTAAAAAAAGTTTCTATATAATGTAATCTTGATGTGGAGGCAAGAAGACAGCATCAAGTGAGGACGATGGTGGGAGACGCTTGGTGAAGCTAGCTTAGTTAATGCTACTCTCTTAGAGGCCATAACTATCTCATGTTTATTATATGCTTTATATGTATGAGATGCATGGATGATGTTTATGGTATGTTAAACAAGTTTAATAAATGGTGAGATCTAATAATAAAATTCCCTCAAAGTAAATATTAAGTCATTATGTGATGCCTTCCAATGCGTGGCACTCGTCAAGACTAGTATCGATCAAGTGCAGGTCTACCAAAGCAGGATTTCTTTATCTATATTAGTAAGACGCGATGGGATAAGAGTAATATCCAATTGCCAACCATTGGGTCTGACTTAACTAGGCCATTTCAATAGGATTGAAGGCTTAGAGGCATGGAGTTGGGCTTTAGTCCATTAGATGGATTAGAATAAGTGTTATTCACCCAACTATCCAAGAGTTGCATGTGATGTATTTGGAAAGAGTTTCCTACCTAAATAATTGAATTTTGGGCAATCAGCCAAAGCTGACTCAAAGCTAGGTGAAATATGGATCTTGGCCCACTAGGAAATCTTTCAATGGGATTTTCCGAGTCAATGCTAAGGGTCATTGATTTGAATAAAATAGTGGGAGGCATATTTAATTAAAGACCTTGTTAAATATGTTTATGGCATTATACTTATATTTTGCATATTTCTGTTAATAGATTTCTATGGCAACAAACACTTCAAGTAACTTATCATTGCGATCAATTCTTGAGAAGGACAAGTTGTCTGGGACAAATTTCCTAGACTAGTATAAGAACTTGAGGATTGTCCTAAAGCAAGAGAAAAAGTTGTATATTTTAGAACAGCCTATTCCTGAGCCACCTGTTACTAATGCCCCTAGAGCTGAAAGAGATGCTTATAAGAAGCATCAAGATGATGCCTTGGACGTCGGATGTCTAATGCTAGCCACCATGAACTCTGAGCTTCAAAAGCAACACAAGAACATGGATGCCTATGATATGATAGTACACCTCAAAAAGCTCTATCAAGAGCAGGCTAGACATGAGAGATACGAGGTCTCTAAAGCACTGTTTCAGTGCAAGCTGGTAGAAGGAAACCCTGTTGGTGCTCATGTACTCAAGATGATTGGGTATATTGAAAACCTAGAGAGACTTGGTTTTCCTTTGGGCCAAGAGTTGGCCACTGACTTAGTCCTTTGGTTTTCCTTTAGGTAATTTGTCATAAACTACAACATGAATGAAATTGACAAATCACTATCAGAGCTGCTAAGCATGCTGAGAACTGCTGAGCATAACATAAACAAAGGCAAAAGAAAGGCCATAATGATGGTCCAAAAGAATAAAGGCAAGAAACAACATAAAAAACCCAAGGACAAGTGGAAGGGCAAGGGCAAGGATAAGTCCAAGGCCAGCACTTCTAGCTTGAAACTAGTAGGTGGAGTGGCTAAGGAAGGTACATGCTTCCACTGTGGTCAGAGTAGACATTGGAAGAGGAATTGTACCAAGTACCTAGAGGAGCTCAAGAAGAAGAAGGGAAGAGAGACTTCTGCTTCAAGTATTTTTGTTATAGAAGTCAATTTATCTACTTCTGCATCATGGGTATTAGATACTAGATGTGGATATCACATTTGTGTAAATGTGCAGGATCTAAAGAGCAATAGACCATTGACTAAGAGCGAAGTCGAGCTACGAGTGGGAAAAGGAGCAAAGGTTGCTGCACTAGCCGTAGGGACTTATTTATTAGCTTTGCCCACTGGGCTTGTAATTGAATTGGATAATTGTTATTTTGTGCCTGCTATTAGCAGGAATATCATTTCTGTTTCTTGTTTGGACAAGAAAAGTTTTACTTTTATAATAAAGAACAAAAGTTGTTCTATTTATTTGAATGATATTTTCTATGGTAGTGCACATCTGAGTAATGGACTTTATATCCTTGATCTCGAAATGCCCATCTATAACGTAAATACAAAGAGGTTTAAGTTAAATGATATGAACCCGACTTATCTATAGCATTGTCGTTTGGGCCACATAAATGAGAAATGCATCTCCAAACTCCACAAAGATGGATTCTTGGACTCGTTTGATTTCGAATCATATGAGACATGTGAATCTTGTTTATTGGGGAAGATGACTAAGGCCCCATTTACTGGACAAGGTGAAAGGGCTAGTGATCTTTTGGTCCTCATACGTAGTGATCTATGTGGGCCACTAAACACACTGGCTAGAGGTGGTTTTCAATATTTCATTACATTTACTGATAATTTTAGTATATATGGATTTGTATATCTTATGAAGCACAAATCAGAATCCTTTGAAAAGTTCAAAGAGTTCAAGAATGAAGTGCAAAACCAACTTGGCAAGAGTATTAAAATCCTTCGATCATATCAAGGAGGTGAATACTTAAGCTAACAATTTGATGATCATCTGAAAGAGTGTAGGATAATATCTCAACTCACTCCTCTTGGAACACCACAATGGAATGGTGTTTCTAAAAGGAGGAACCAGACCTTGTTGGACATGGTCCGATCCATGATGAGTCATGCAGATCTTCTAGGCTCCTTCTGGGGACTTACTATGTTAACAGCAACTTTCACACTTAACCGTGTTTTATCTAAGACGGTTTAACAGACACCATATGAGATGTGGACTGGGAGATGGCCCAGTTTGTCTTTTATGAAGATTTGGGGTTGCGAAGTTTATATAAAACATCAATTTTATGATAAGCTTGACCCTAAATCAGATAAATGCTTCTTTGTGGGGTATCCCAAGGAAACCAAAGGATACTATTTCTATAATCCTACCAAGGGCAAAGTGTTTGTCGCACGGACTGCAGTATTCCTAGAAAATGAGTTTATCTCCAAAGGAACCAGTGGGAGGAAAGTAGAACTTGAAGAAATTCAAAGTTCACACAGTAGCAGCGAACCAATGGTAGAAATAGAGCAGCCTCCATAAGTCATTGTGGAACCACAATCAGCTCTAGTAGCACAAGACCCGCGTAGGTCTAACAGGATATGTCATCAACCAGAGAGATATGGATTTCTCATGACCCAGCAAGATGACGTATTGCTCATGGATCAAGATGAGCCTGTGACTTACCAAGAAGCCATTATTGGCCCAAAATCTGAAAAATGGCTTGAGGCCATGAGATCTGAAATGGAATCCATCTATGCCAACCAAGTATGGACCTTGGTTGACCCACCTGAAGGGGCAAAACCCATTGGGTACAAATGGGTTTTTAAGAAAAAAATCGACATGGATGGTAATGTGCATACCTTTAAGGCGCGATTGGTGGCTAAAGGTTTCAAGCAAATTCATAGTGTAAACTATGATGAGACTTTTTCCCTAGTTACAATGCTTAAATTTGTTTCGATCTTGCTTGCTATTGCAGCATACCATGATTATGAAATCTAGCAAATGGATGTCAAAACTGCTTTCCTTAATCTTCTCAAGGATGTGTACATGACACAACCTAAGGGTTTTGCCACTCCACGGGATGCTAGAAAGGTGTGCAAGTTGCAACGATCTATTTATGGATTGGAGCAACCTTCCAGAAGCTGGAATATACGTTTTGATGATACGATCAAATAGTTTGGTTTCATCAAGAATGAAGAAGAATTTTATGTCTACAAGAAGGTTAGTGGGAGCACAGTTATTTTTCTGGTGTTGTATGTAGATGACATTCTACTCATCGAGAATGACATCCATACCCTACAGTCTGTAAAGACTTGGTTAGGGAAGTGCTTTTCTATGAAGGACTTGGGCGAAGCCACCTATGTATTAGGTATCAGGATCTATAGAGATAGATCTCAGAGATTGCTTGGCCTACGTCAGAGTACATACATAGACAAAGTGTTAAGATGGTTTAACATGCATGAATCCAAGAAAGGACTCTTGCCTATGTCGCATGGTGTAAGCCTATCTAAGGCTCAATCCCCTTCCACCCAGGATGAGAGGGATCACATGATTAAGATTCCATATGCATCTGTAATTAGATCTATCGTATATGCCATGTTATGTACTCAACCAGACATCTCGTATGCTTTGAGCATCACAAGCAGGTACCAGTCTGATCCCAGTGAGAGTCACTGGAGTATTATCAAGAACATTCTTAAGTACTTGAGAAGGACTAAGGATTTGTTCTTGGTATATGGAGCCAAGGAAGAATTGGTTGTAAAGGGTTACACTGATGCTAGTTTCCAAACCGACTCCAAATCGCAATCGGGTTTTGTTTATTGCTTGAATGGTGGGGCTGTGAGCTGGAAGAGTTCAAAGCAGGAGACAGTCACCGATTCTACCACAGAGGTTGAGTATATTGCTGCCTCCAATGCAACAAAGGAGGCCGTTTGGATTAGGAAGTTCATTATTGAGCTTGGTATAGCTCCTAGCATTATGGACCCAGTGGACCTCTATTATGATAATAATGGAGCCATTGCACAAGCTAAGGAGCCCAGATCTCACCAGCGATCCAAACATATACTTAGGCGTTTCCATCTCATTCGAGAGATCATCGATGGAGGAGATGTGATGATATGCAGAGTACCAATAGATGATAACATTGTTGATCCACTGATGAAGCCTCTTGTACAGCAGAAGCATAAAGGTCACACTAGGTCTTTAGGCATTAGATATATGCCTGATTGACTTTAGTGCAAGTGGGAGATTGTTGGTGTATGCTTTAGAGGTCAATATATTTTGTATGTATTTACATACATTATATTATGCTAATTTTAATATATGAGGCATTTTATTTATTGTGTTCTTTTTTTATAAACATAATAAAGTCCATAGAATAGTAAGTTTGATACCATAGGACATCAAGTGGATGACTTGATCGTGAGATCCTATTGGATAAAATACTATTCTTAAATGTCCCTAGTCAAGTATTATTGTTAATTAGGACAACAATAATGCATTGAGGCTAGTATGTGCATAGACTGATGATCACATCTCACGGGTTATAGATATGAGATATCAAATCTTCACATGGATACATATTAGAGTAATGATGTATTGGACAGACCCGCCATGAGAACGCAACGTGGATCGTTACGTGAGTGTCATAAGTGATTCTTATAGTGATAATGGTATATATGGTCCTTTGACCTGAAATCACTATGATTCCTACATGAGGAGTTATGTGTTTTAATGCCATTAAACATCATCTGTAACAAGATGATTATAAAGTTAGTTATTAGACATACTGCGATTCATGTGGAGGGATGTGAGTGACCTACATGGAATTTGTCCCTCCTACATAACAATAGTGATATCTTCGGGCCCTCCGATTGGGTGAGACTATGAAATACATGGCCATGCTCAAATGAGTCAATATGAGATATTGATCTCATTTGTTATTACTATGTCTGCTCGAGAATCAGGAAACTAAAGATTGAACTAAATAAGGGTGACACGTTCCATGCCTTGTGTTCAATCTAGATATCTAGACAAAGGGACTAAACTACATGGAAACATTGGTCATGGATAGGTTATGTCAAATCACTGACATTCTTATTACTTGGGTAGCAGTGATGTGTTGCTAGATACCGCTCATTGTTTGTAATATTAAAATGAGATTTTGATATTATTACCAACGTCATGAGAACCTGTAGGGTCGCACACTTAGAGCAAACTAAATTGGAGTAATAAGGATCCAAGTTGGACTCGGATTCAATTGTGGGCCTAACTCATAACATATGAGTCTAGGGTTGCACAGCTTACCTTGCTACTACTCACACTCACTTAAGGCAGTCACTATTATAAATAGTACTACTAAGGGGGTTGCTAGTAAGATATTACAGAACCCTAGCCACACCTAAAGAAAGTGAGTTAGAGAGTGACAGATTTCTTTATCTTTTCTTTGCAGCTAGCACTGTTGTAGAGACGTCAGACTCCAAGACTGTGAACGTTGGACGTTTTGCAAGTCTGTTCGTGTGGATACCGAAGAGACATCGTCACTATTACGGTATTTGTGATTCACGTCGCTTGTGTTTATCACGCTTCAAGAGGTAAACATTTTAAAACTCGGATTATGGTTTTTTTGCATGGATCCTGTGAGAGAATTTTATTATTTCGCTGCTTGATTCTTATCCACAATTCCCAACACAAGGCATCCCTTGATCCTTTCACATGGTCACAATAATTTGACCAAGGCGTCCCTTGATCCTCTCATCGTGGTCACAATAATAATCTCTGGTTGATCAAGGCGTCCCTTAATCCTCTCATTACGGTCGCAATAATTATCTCTTTGCACGTTGATTCATTTTTATCCATGAGACAACATTTAAGTGCTTATTCAATAGAAAAGAATTATTTCTAAATCGAAAATAGTTTCGATTTGAAATCTAAATTGTTACAATTTCAAATAAAAAATCATTTCGATTCCAAATCGAAAATAGCTTCGATTCCAAATAGAAAATCGTTCTGACTCCAAATCGAAATTATTCCAATTTCAAATCAAAATTCATTCTCGACTAATTCCAAATTGAAAATTGTCGATTCCAAATCAGAAATCGTTCTGATTCCAAATCAAAAATCTTTATGATTCTAAATCGAAAATAATTCTAATTCCAAATTGAAAATTGTTCCGATTCCAAATTGAAAATAGCTCCGATTCCAAATTGAAAATCATTTCGATTCCAAATTGAAAATCTTTCTGATTCCAAATCGAAAATCATTCTGGTTCCAAATCAAAAATAGTTTTGATTCCATAAAATTTTTTTTTGATATATATAATAACTAAACTTAGTAAAAATATCTTGATCAATAATATAAATATGGTAACAAACATTAAATTAGTATAATAGAAATATAATATAGATAAGTAACAATAATTAATATAATATAATTGTTATGGTACAAGTCTGATGCAACTAAGTCAATAAAAGTATGAGTTTCATATTGAAAAAGTGAGTTTACGTTGAAAGACTTGTGAAATCATGTTTATTCGAATAGTCATTCTCCTATTCGAATAAACTTCTTCTTTCAAAGTTGTAGTTGGTAAGTTTTATTCAAATAAGCAATAGTTTATTCGAATAAAACTATTTGTAACTTAATTTGTAAAGCTATGTGGTGGATTTATTCGAATAAGAAAATTCTTATTCGAATAACACAATCAAACTGTCATATTGCAGAAGATAGATTGCCACTGTTGCATTATTAGAAATTAAGAGCAATGTAATCATGGTTGAAAAATAATGGACTAGGAGGTTTGGGTGATAGAAATAAAGAACAAAGAATGGTATTTTTGACACTTTCTACCTAATTATCAGAACTTCGACATGTGATGGCAAAGTTGAAGATGAAAATGGAAATGGCATAGAAACAGAGGTTGTGTTTATGGCTTGGTTGAGTGTGCTTGGTGACGAGTTTGGGTGCTTAAAGAGGTATTTATAGAACTATTTCTGCTCCTATTTTACGTATGGGAGTGAGTTAGGGATGATGATGTCATATGGTTTGCTTGGCAAAATGGTGTTCATTCTTCATAAAAATCCTTCCCTGTAATCATGCATTTAATCTAATTTTTTATCCATGTATGGACACTTGTCTCCTCTTCATCCTTCAAATCTAGATTTTTCTAAGTTCTGTGATGTTCCTATTTTGCCATTTGTCTTTGTTAATCATTTACACGATTTTCTTAAGCTTCTCGTAAGAACACTTGTCCCTGCTGAGGTTATATGTTGAGTTCATCTTCATTTAATGCATTAGAAACTTATTCCTCTAAGTATCTAGATATTTTACCGCCTGCTTAATTATTATCTAGCACTTGTCATTATTACTGCCAACCATTGATACTTGGTCAAGTGTTTTCTTATCATATCACATATGTATGTATAGAGTTTCTTAAGTATAATTTATTTCCTTCGTAAATCTAATTTCACGTATTCACATATTTAGCTACATTATTCAAGTATTTAATATTTTATTCAAATAACTTATACGACATTCTATTCTTGAATTCATGTTATTAGCTTTCTTATTATTACATGGGTTTATTCAAATAGCTTGCATAGTTATTTGAATAACTCTTATTTTCTTTCAATTCCAACTTCACGTTTTACAGATTTCGAATATCATTTTAATTATTCGAATAACCTTCATATTATTATTATTATTATTATTATTATTATTATTATTATTATTATTATTATTATTAAAATTGTCTTCAATTTTTGGGATGTTACACGTTGCATGGATCATTAAGTGAGTGTCATAAGTGATTCTCAAAGTGAAAATGGTGTATGTGGTTCTTTGACCTGAACACACTATGATTCTTACATGAGGAGTTATATGTTTTAATGGCATCAAACATCATTTATAACAGGGTGATTATAAAGTTTGTTATTGGACATACCGCAAATTATGCAAAGGAATGTGAGTGGCCTAGATAGGATTTGTCCCTCCTATATAACATGAGCAATATCTTGGGGTCCCCTGATTGAGTGAGACTATGAAATGCATGGCCATGCTTAAATGAGTCAATATTAGATATTGATCTCATTTGTTATTACTAAGTCTACTCAAGTATCAGGAAATGGAAGATTGAACTATACAAGGGTGACACATTCCATGCCTTGTTTTCATTCTAGATATCTTGACAAAGGGACTAAACTACACAAAAACATTAATCACAGAAAGGTTATGTCAAATCACTGACATTCTCATTACTTGGGTAGCACTGATGTGTTGCTAGATACTGTTCACTGCTTGTAATATTAAAATAAGATTTTAATATTACTACCAATGTCATGAGAACCTACAGGATCACGCACATAGAATAGATTGAATTAGAGCAATGAGAATCCAAGTTGCACTGGGATTCTATCGTGGGCCAGACTTATAATAGATGAGTCCAAGGTAGCCCAGCTAGCCCTGCTGCTACTCTCACTCGTGTAAGGCAGTCATTGTTATAAATAGCATTGTTGATAGGCTGTCAAAATATGGCATCACAAACTCTAGTCGCACCCTAATAGAAATAGTGAGTGAGAGAATAACATGTTTCTCTTCTCTTCCCAACTAGCACTGTACTAGAGACGTGGGACTCAAAGATTGTAGACATTAAATGTTTCTGAGTCTGTTCATGTGGATAACATAGAGGCACCATCGTTGTTGCGGTGCTGGTGATTTGCATTGATCGATTTTACATTTGGATTGAAGAGGTAAACTCGAAAAATCATGAATCATGACCCCCTTTTTCGCATGGATCCTTGGTGGGAATTCTTCTTTCTGCCGTGCTTTTGTTCTTGCAATTCCTAAAAAGTTTATCTAACTCTTCCTACATGAAGCCACTCTATAAACACTTCACCTCTCCCTTATTCACGACACAACACCACTCATCCTAACAACAAATACTCAAGCTTTGTTTTTCTGCAACATCATTCTCTTATTTCCAACCTCTCTTTCACCAATCTCAATTCTGTAAAATAGGTAGGAAATAGGAAAAACACAATTCTTTTCTCTTTCTTTCTACTAACCATACCTCATAGTTCATCTTTTTGCATCCAAACTTAAATTACTCTATTTTTGTTTAATGAAATAGTAACTCTACAGATATTTGGAAAATCATTTTCAACTATTTTATTCAAATAAAATTGATGTCATTAGAATAAGGTTTGCTAAAATTGTAACATCCCGAACTTAATAACCATAATATAATCGTCATCACAGTTACTAAATTTAGGTCTGTTACTAAATACGACGATGCATTTTCAAATATAACTATTATGTGTATACATAAAATATGAGGCACGAATGAATATATTTAATACATAACTCCAAAATTTTCCTCCAAGGAGAGTTACATTCCACATATGCATATATATATATATATATATATATATATATATATATATATATATATATATATATATATATATATATATATATTCATAACAAAACTTACCAGGTACATGCAGTGCATAAAACTTATTTAATCAAAACATATATGCAACTACCATATAAAGACTCGATCAGGCCTAAGCGCAAACACCTGGAGAGAAACGTCCTGCACTCGGTCCTCCTCGAGATTCTTGCCAACATCCCTGACATGCAAAGGCTCCATAAGGGACATGGTTCTACTAACAGGAGTCCAAGTAGACAACACTATAGACTCCTCTCTAGGGGTATGATATAGGTCACCCATAGCTCCCGAATAGGCATGATGAACTCCAAGCGTAGTGTAACATCCAGAGAAAAGAATGGTTCTCCATCACGGGTCCTACGAACAACCACAAAAATATCTCCCATTTATCTAATGCGCTCCAAATTCCAGTCTATCCTCCAGGCGTCTGAACCACCAGGAAATAGAATACTCACATAACTAATAAAGTCTCGATCTAACGCCATCACAAACACAGTAGAATTAACACAATAAAAGGGGTGTAATCCCTCTTCGTCTTCCCCTCAATCTTTATCAAGTATAAAGTAGTATAACACAAAATAACACAGCAAAAGGTGAGATCTCCTACTTCAATACCAACATGGTAGTAAAGAAACAGGGAGGATAGTAATACCATCCAAATACAATAAGCAAACTTGGTAAGTGGTCAAACTTAGTAGTTTAATCGTCAAATAGACTAAGAATTGTAGAATAATGGCAATATGCAACCATCACTCTTAGCCTAAAACAGAGCCTAAGTGAATGGATTCTACTTAGTATTTGAAACTAACTGATTTCACAAACACTATACGAATAAAAGTAATGTCTCTTGGTGAATCCTGCCATCAATAATTCAGTTCATTCAATCCTCCCTCCAAAGTCTAAACAATATTGTATGGCAAAGTCTAAAACATATTCAGCACTAGAAACTTAGAAAGGATGAGTTTTGCACTCATTTAATAGAGCCACAACTAACCTCTAAAGTCATGTTTCTATATGGTCAAACTTCCATAATCAAACTTGGTATCAATTACTTATACACTATCATAATCTTTTACAGGCAGCCTTAGAGTATCATATTAGTTTTAAACTCAAATTACTCTAATAAAACTTGATTAGTATAAATAACTTAATCCAATTTTTCTAATATTCTCAAATTCCCATATTTAGAGCTTTATACATTACTCACATCCTACTAACTCATGCCAAAATGACATTATTTGGTCTATCAATTGACTCTGTAACAGAATTCAATGTGTCAATTAATAAAAGCACTATACCTTAAAGCTCACTATGCCTTGAACATGTGATTGAAACCATGTTTATTTTTATGCTGGCCTATTTTTCGACTTGTTATGATATCTATTTATTGCATATCAAAAGTCCCTATTCTATTTCAAAGAGGAATATTTTAATTGTGCTATTATCTCAAATTGAAATTAAACAAGCTTGCAGCTTTTAACATGGGATTGAAACCATGTTTATTCTTATACTTTATGTCATAACTTATATTATGTTAGACTTATGTGTTGTTTTAGCTTTTTGCATTAATTAGTGTCATATTGATATTGACAGACTAAATTTGCAAATGAAATGCAAGAAATGACCCAAAGAGCATCAGAGCAGGGAACTCCTCCCCCAGATGAGTTGGATGTGTGGCGCAATGTGGCTGGAGTGAAAAAAGGTAAAATATATGGTCTTGGACTTGAGTCAACCATAGTGGTTGGTGTTGGGAATTGCGGATCAAAAGTCTCGCAACGGAATAATAGAATTCCCTCACAGGATCCATGTGAAAAATCCATAATCCGAGTCTTTAAAAATTTACCTCTTGAAGCGTGATAATCACAAGCGAGGTGAATCACCAACACCGTAAAAGTGATGATGTCTCTGCGGTATCCACACGAACAGACTTGCAAAAAGGAGTCACGCCTCTGTTTCATAGTGCTAGCTGCAAAGAGAGGAGAAGAAGACCTCACTATCTTTCACTCACTTTATGTAGGTGCGGCTAGGGTTGTGATGTAACCTAGTAGCAGCCCCCTTAGCAGTATTATTTATAACAGTGGCTGCCTTAAGTGAATGTGAGCAGTAGCAAGGTAAGTGGTGCAACCCTAAACCCATCTGTCATGAGTTAGGCCCACAATTGAATCCGAGTCCAACTTGGATTCTGATTACTCCAATTTAGTCTGTTCTAAGTGTGCGACCTGCAGGTTCTCATGACATTGGTAGTAATATTAAAATCTCATTTTAATATTATAAACAATGAGAGTATCTAGCAACACATCACCGCTACCCAAGTAATGAGAATGTCAGGGATTTGACATAACCTATCCGTGACCAATGTTTCCGTGTAGTTTAGTCCCTTTGTCCAGATATCCAGATTGAACACAAGGCATGGAATGTGTCACCCTTGTTTAGTTCAATCTTCAGTTTCCCGATTCCCGAGTAGACATAGTAATAACAAATGAGATCAATATCTCATATTGACTCATTTAAGCATGGCCATGCATTTCATAGTCTCACTCAATCAGGGGGCCCGAAGATATCACTGTTGTTATGTAGGAGGGACAAATCCGATCTAGGTCACTCACATCCCTCCACATGTATCGCGGTATGTCTAATAACCAACTTTATAATCATCTTGTTACAGATGACATTTGATGGCATTAAAACACACAACTCCTCATGTAGGAATCGTAGTGATTTCAGGTCAAAGGACAACATACACCATTATCACTATGAGAATCGCTTATGACACTCACGTAACGATCCACGTAGCGTTCTCATGGCGGGTCTGTCCAATACATCATTACTCTAATATGTATCCATGTGTAGACTTGATATCTCATATCCATGACCCGTGAGATGTGGTCATCAGTCTACGTACATACTAGTCTCAATGCATTATTGTTGTCCTAATTAACAATAATACTTGACTAGGGACATTTAAGAATAGTGTTTTATCCAATAGGATCTCACGATGAAGTCATCCACTTGATGTCCTATGGTATCAAACTTACTATTCTAAGGACTTTATTATGTCTACCAAAAAGAACACAATAAATGAAATGCCTCATATAAAATAACATAATATAATGTATGTAAATACAAACAAAATGTATTGGCCACTAGGGCATACACCAACAGTTGGAAGACCACAATATCGTGGCTCAAGTTCTTCATCATCTGACTAGGTGTGAAGAAATGAACTTGAAGAATTAAGAAGTGAGAGAAATGAGATTCACGCTCAAGTGGCAGATAATAAAAGACAGATTGATGAGACAAACCAGCTGGTACGAGAGATGATGCAGTCGATGAACTTTCAGCATTGTCAAACATTTCTCGTGACTGATGGAGCAAAAGAGGAGGAGGATGAGGACGAGGAAGAGTTTTTATGATTAGAGTTTAGTTTGAGTTGTGTTCCATTTTCTTACATTTGAAATATTGTAGTAATGAGATATTGTAGATAATGCTTAGTTTAGTTTATTCTAGAATGTCTTGATGTTTAAATGAGATATTCTAAAGACTAAATTATTTTACTTTACATTATTTTTTATTTGTGTTTGGTTATATGAGATTGTTGATTGTTGTTTATCAGGTGTTTTACAAATTTGGATTATAATAAATTTCAAAATAATTATAAATTTATATCACAAATTAGAGACCGAATTAGGGATGGAAAAATCAAGCTAATAGCCTTTTAGAGATCAATTTAGAGACTGATAAATCAGTCTCTAAATTAGAGATTAACTTAGAGACCGATTTTATGAAATATATAAAACATATTCAGCCTTTTTAGAGACCGATTTTATGAAATATATAAAATATATTCAGCTTTTTTAGAGACGGATTTAGAGACCGATAAATCGGTCTCTAGTTTAGAGACCGATTTAGCGACCAACCTTATAAAATATATAAATACTCACATTTTTTAGAGACTGATTTAGAGACCGAAAAATCGGTCTCTAATAAATAGATCTCTAAATCAGTCTCTAATGTACTTTTTTGAAAAATAATTTACCAAAATTTGACCAATATTAGAGACCAATTATTTTTTAAAAAAAATAGTCTCTAAAGTTAGCAACCAACCAAAATCAGTCTCTAATATTTAACAACAAGCGTTTTAATCGGTCTCTAACTATTTTAGAGACCGATTTTTATGATTTAGAGACCAATTTTTCGGTCTCTAAAACCCAATTTTCTAGTAGTGTTACAGAGACTTTCGGTATGGTATCATTGAGATTTCAGAAATTTCTGCCTCAAGGAACAGTAAAGTTTTACAGAACAATCTAACAAGATATGATTAAAAGATAACCAATCCATTCTTAAAATCACATTTAGTTGAGAAAGACGCAAACAAGTCAAATTAACATAAAGATTTCGATTCGATCTTCAACAGAAATAGGATAGTTTAAGCAAAGATGAGTAGCTATAAAAATGTTTACCAACGAAAGTAGATATACTCAGATCAAAAGATAACAAGGACGTAGATAACTCTAATCGATTTACACAAATCATAGGCCATAAAAGAAAAGGTTATTCCCCCTTCAAACTATACAATATAGTTAAAGGATCACTTCTTATGACACAATTTCCTTGATTAGGCCTTCGGGTTAAGAGGCTTTTGCTCCACTCCTTGTATTGACTCTTTCTCCCACTTGGGTTTTGAAGCATGTACATTGCCAATGGAAGGCTTCGTCTTTAGTTGAATATAACCTTTGAAAACGTGTCTAGGTTTCCTACACTTGAAACAGATGATTCCCTTGAACATACACTACTTTGTTACATGACTTCTTCCGCATTTCTTATATATTGGTAAAGACGCCATGGTCTGACTGGATCTATTACCACTAGCATCTTCTCCATACGTTTGTTGTTGGCGTTGATGTTGTTGTTGTTGGTGATTTCCTGGTAGTCAAAAATATGGTTTCCGTTGAGAACGATTAGCACTACTGCCATTTCCCTTTGAGAACCGGGAGGGTTCAAGGTTATAGTTTCTCATGTTTTATGATTGGTCCAACTCCTCAATCCGTCAACAGTTATCCTACAGAGCTGGGAACTGCTCTATTCCTAAAGGTAGCACTGCCCGCTTCAAGTCATGTCTCAATTCTTCTTCAAATTTTTGACATTTCTAGCCCTCATCAGGTTGCAGTTGAAAATACCTTAAGAACTTAGACAAGCTCTCAAACCTTGTTGCATACTCACTGACAGTCATCCGCCCTTGTTTCAAGCCAAGAAACTCCATTTCCTTCATGTGCCTCGTGCTGGCTGGAAAATACCTTTCTATCATCCATGCATCTTATTCCTCTAAATATCTTCTCCAACCCCTTGATCCAAATCTGCTTTCTCTAGATCAAATTCTCCTTTAAATTGTGGTGGATTGTTACAATGAAACTCTGATAAGTTCTGAGCTTCTGTTGTCGCTTTCTGTTGTTGGGTAGCCCTTTGGTTCTGTTGTACGATGATGTCTGCCATCCTTCGCATTTCTTCAGTAGCTGCAGCCATACTTTCACCATCTCGTTCTATGTCTGGATATGCACCTTTACCACATGCCCTTACTTTTCTTCAAAGTCAAACCAACTGAAATACAATAAAAACCCCAAAGCAATCAACTCAAACAATAAGGTCTCTTTTCGAAAACTAAACACAGAGAGTCACACAATACAATAAGATAAACATAACCACAAACTCAATAGACTCAAACTTGAGCTCCTTCATTCTGCCTTCTATGGCACGATCTCCTACAAGCCTTCAATTCCCAAGTAGCTCCTCAAGCCAAACTTATGCCAGATATTCTTCACCTACGAAAATCGGCTCTCCAAAACCTCTTGGATTCCGCAATCCATAACCCTTGCAAGTCTTATTTAGCAACCCTTTATCTAACTCATTGGCCCAAGTAACTCTAGAGGCATCACAACAAAGGGTATAAATGCAAACAAATCCTAAACGAGCTGGACTCTTTACCATAAGAACTCCTATTCCCCTAGAACGCCTAGGTGAAGTCATAGTTTCCTGTCCACATAGAACATTACATATTAAGTAGGCTAGTCCTCAATATTATGTAACTATGTAACAGTAGCTACTAACTTTCAACCTATGGCAAGCCATGTATTCCTTTCTCAACATCTCAACCAAGAGACAAGGAAGTGCATAACACACAAGAAACTTCTAACATGTCTAAGCATAGTCAGTCCATACCCCAGCTCAACAGGATGAACTGCTCTGATACCAACTAATGTAACATCCCGAACTTAATAACCATAGTATATTCATTATTACACCACAATTACTAAATTTAAGCCTGCTACTAAAAACGACAATGCTTTTTCAATTATAACTATTATATGTATATAGAAAATATGAGCCACTAATGAATATATTTAATACACAACTCCAAAATTTTCCTCCAAGGAGGGTTACATTCCACATATGCATATATATATATTCATAAAAAAACTTACCAAGTACATACAGTGCATAAAACTTATTTAATCAAAACATATATGCAACTACTATATAAAGACTCGATTAGGCCTAAGCACAAACACCTGGAGAGAAGCGTCCGGCACTCGGTCCTACTCGGGATTCTCGCCAACATCCCTAACATCCAAAGGCTCCATATGGGACATGGTTCTACTAACAGGAGTCCGAGTAGACAACACTACGGACTCCTCTCTAGGGGTATGATATAGGTCACCCCATAGCTCCCGAATAGGCATGACGAACTCTAAGCGTAGTGTAACATCCAGAGAAAAAAAGGGTTCTCCATCACGGGTCCTACGAACAACCACAAAAATATCTCATGTGTATCTAATGCGCTCCAAATTCCAGTCTATCCTCTAGGTATCTGAACAAACAGGAAACAAAATACTCACATAACCAAGAAAGTCTCGATCCGATGCCATCACGAACACAGTAGAATCAACACAGTAAAAAAGGTGTAATCCCTCTTCATCTTCCCCTCGATCTTTACAAGCATAAAGTAGTATAACACAAAATAACATAACAAAGAGGTGAGATCTCCTACTTTAATACCAACATGGTAGTAAAGAAACAGGGAGGATAGTAATACCATCCAGATACAATAAGCAACAATTTCAGACATCCGTCGGCAAAATAATACTATCAGTTATTCATCAATTTAACAAATTAATTTAAGAGGCAATTTCAATAAACAATTATTTCATCAAGTATCATATAATTGAACAAGTATAAAAATGTCATAATGGTATGCAGACCAACTATGCATATACACAATGTGACCAATTCCCTACTCCATGAAGTTAAACATAGATTCAGAGAGAATAATCAAGGAGACATGTATGTATCTCGTTAGCCTTAAATCAAGTGCTTCAATATCAACAAATTGCGCAACATGGCTTATACAAGACATTCTTCACAAGATCGCGATATAAGACAGTGTCTCGGTCTGGATCGTCGGTGCGTTTGCATCGGTCTATCCCACGGCACAGAGGAGCTACCAATTGTCTATGATGGGACACCCGCACCCCGATGCCCCCAAGGTCAACAAGTAACCTACACTTGTCTATTCGCACCTGCACTGAGGTGTAATTCATCTCCTAGGCATACAACCTTAACAAATAATCCACTGGACTTTCAATGCATGACCAATGATTTAATGCAAGAACAATAAACAATCACATGATACAAAATAGCCACCACTAGACTCAACAAAATATCAAATCCATCACAGGATACAAAATAGCCACCATTAGGCTCAACATTCCAACATCTTTCACAAGGCTCATACTACTTTAATTTACAAAACCATTTTTCCATTACCTTAAGAAAATTTTCTTGATTTAAATCCTTTATTTCATAAATCACTAAATCATTAAATTCATTTAAGTTCTTAGACATTATTTCAAACCCACTTTTAACCACTTGGCCGAAAATCACACTTGAATTAAGGTTGAAATACTATTTTTCTTCTTATCTAATTTATGAGTCCCTAATTATATTTCTAAATTATCTAATTGCTTAAGTTCTCACTTGTTATTAAAAATATTGCTTTGGTTGCCTCATATGGTCGTGAACCCTAAGGGTTATTGGACCCAAAAATTTTCATCTTATCATCATTATTCACGCTTACTCAATTCCTTTTTAACCTAAGCTTCTAAATTCCCAGTTACCACAAAACTTGTCTTGGATATCCTATTTTCTTTCCTTCTTGGCCGAGACCTCCACCAAAGATTCTCAGCCTCAAAATTTTCATCATTTCATCAATTACTTATCACATAATTTCTTAAGTCCCAAATTAATACAATGATTTTATCTTGAATCCTTAATTTAGGCCACTTGGTCGTGAGCTACACCTCAAAAGGAACAAAGATTCTTTTGCCTTTTATACAAGCTTCCAAGCATCCAAAACATCTCCATCAATAAATTTCACATTTTTATTTCAATCAATCTTACATATTATTCAAAGCAATAGAAATCAAATAAAACCAAATAATCACAAAGCATATAAAGTATACAAACAAAAGAGTAAATCCACATATACACACACACAAGGTTCGTTCCCTCACCACCATGTGTGGTTGAAGAGGATAAATCTCCCTCTTACCTAAAGAGATGACAAGAAAGAAAACTCCTTGATGCTTTCATGAAATTTCGACCAGCATCACCACCAAGAACAACCCTTTAGAACAAAACAAACATAGAAAGTTAACTTCCAAGGCTGAAAAGAGAAAGAACCATTGATCAAGATGATGGTTTTAGGACATGAAAAAGAAAGAAGGAAAGAAAGATTCAAAAATCTTACCTTTGAGCTTCCAAACTAGGGCTTCGAAAAATACATGAAGATGGATGAATGGGAAAAAAGTCTACGACAAAGAAAAGTCTCCAAAAGAGGTGTAGATCAAGGATGTGTGGTTAAGTAGAATCAAACAAACATGAATGGTGGATTATGTGGGTGAGGCCGTGAGCTTCATAAAGAGGGAAAGGAGGGAGCTTTTGTGTTTTCTCTTCCATGAAAGTGAAATAATGATGAACTAGTGAAGAATTAAGCTTAGGACTCTCCAAGATATGTGGTTGATTTAGATTGAACAAAGGTGAATGGTGTTTTGGAGGGCATGGCCATGGAGCTTGGAGAAAAAAAGAGAAGAGAAAAATAAGAGAAAAAGAGAGAAAGGAAGGTGGAAACTTTTTCAGATGTAAAAGTGATGTGAATAGTTAAATGAAAGATGAAAATATTGTCATCTTTCTCCCCTCAAAACCGTGACCACACAAGGAATGAGAGAGGGAATGGCTTCTCCAACAAGCCTTGATTGAAGACTTTTTCAATAAGTTTTGATGAAGCGTCCTTAGGAAGCTGTGTTACTTTTTGAAAAAGTCAAATGATGATGTCATCTATGTGATGTCATAAAGTGAACCTTCTAGAAAGATGACTTGTACTTTACTAAAAGCTATTACCCAACAGACAAAAGTTACAGTTAACAAAATTAGTATTTATTATCCATTGGATAATAGGACGTACTCAGATTTTATTTATCAGATAAAATCTCAAAAAATAAAAACTTCGTAAACTGTGTCTGGCTTCTAATTTAGTAAGATTCCCCAACCCCGTTTCATTATTTAAAATTTTTCGGCCTTAGAAAAATATTATTTTTCCTACACCGCTTATCGCGCATGTAAATCGAGAAATATAATAAAATAATCAAAATCACTAAAATAATTCACAAAAATTCAAAAAAATCACAAATATTATAAAAATCATATATAACAGAAAACAAACAATTTTCGATGTGTTACAAAAATCACTCAACTATTGTTTTCTTGAATGATTTCTTAGAATAGCTTTTCTTTTATTCGAATAAAATTTTGACAGAATGCCTTATTACTGTTTTCTCAAATAATTTATTTGAATAATGTTTTCTTTATTCAAATAAAAATTGTCAGTATGCTGAAAATGAGGTTTTAAAGAGATTTATCTGAATAAATTTATGCTATTTGAATAAACTTCTTTTAGGAAGCCAATTTTGAATGCAAATCATTTTCTTTATTACTTTTTTAACGTACTTTACTCTTTTAAACTCTTCATTATTTTAAACCTTATGAATTATTGTTATCTCTTATCTAACCAATTTTATTATAAGTTATTCTTTTATGCTATTCTTTATATTGTATGCATTAATTATTGATCATTACTAAAATTCTTTATTAGTGTATACTATAATGATACTTGTTTTAATACAAGTTTAATTATGCTAATGTTGTTCTATGAAGAAAGTATTTTGAAATATCATCTCATGGATAAAAATGACTTGATGTGCAAAGGGATATCATGGTCATGATTAGAGATTATTGGGGGACGCCCTGATTAGAGATTATTATGGCCATGATCAGAGGACTTTGAGGGACACCTCATTGTCAAAGAAATTTGAGGATTTCCAAAAACATAGATTATAATGACCATGATTAGAGATTATTGGGGGACACCCTGATTAGAGATTATTGAAGTCATAATCAGAGGACAATGGGGGACACCTCCATGTCATAAGAGAGAAATGCACATTTGATTGAGAGTATTGAAATGGGATGACATTAATATTAAAAATAAAGATTATAATAATGATATTGACGACAGTGACAATAATAAGATAATAATGATGAGAATAATGATGTTGATAAAGATAATGACGTTGATAACATTAAAAATGATGACGATGACATTGATAAAGATAAAGATGATGATGAAGATTATAATGATAATAATTGATGGTTATAATGATGAAGAGAAATTTTTTAGATTAATCACTCTTTTATTTTATTTGAATGACTTCCTCTTTCATTATTAATTTGTTTGTCAGAAATTACTTACTCTCATATTTTTAAATATTATACTATTTACTCATCCAATTTTATTTTTCATATGATAACAATTTATTTATTTCAACATTGAGGACCTCTAGATATGGTTTTTAGAAACAGAGAATTGAAAAAAGTGACTATATATATAGTTGTTGTTTTTGCTATTTTTTTACTGAGATTTATATCTCACTCCTTGTGGTATAATATTTCAGATAATGCCGACTAAAGATAGATTTTTGTGTAGAGCAAGTTTATAGGTTGGAGCTTGGAGTTTATGTTAATAGTTGTAAATAGTAGCACTTTAAGAAGGATTTTGTAAGCCTCATTTTTTTTTGGAAATAAATGCCTAACTTAGAAATGTTTGTATGTATTAACTAACTCTAGAAGGGTGTAATCCCTCAAAACTATGTAATTTACTGTAAATGCCAGTTAATGATAATGTTAGAAAATGTTTATAACGTGTAATTCTAATTAGAGTTAAAATATTATAATACTACTAAAAGAAATGTAATAAAAATTAGAATAGAATCTTACATTAGCTCCGAAAAAGAGGGACATGTGGTGGTTTGGTAGGGTAAAAAATAAAAAAATAATAAAAAGAATGCCAACTGGAAAGGGAAACAGTAAAAAGGAAACCCTTGTATATAAAGTATTCTTCATTTTATTTTCATATAAGTATTGATAGATATTGGTTTATAAGAAAATATATATTTTTTAATTATCCTTATATATCATAAACATTTACGGCCAACTAATAATTTTCAATCTTACACTACAGCAAAAAAGCTTTTTAGCGGCCATAAAAATGATGCAATAAAAATTACTGCAAAAACCTTTACTGACAATTAATTAATTGCTGCTGTATCTAATGTCGGCAAAGGTTTTACTGGCCATTACACTGAGTGCTGGTAAATGTCCTTTTTATGGCCAGTAAAGATTAGCCTTTTAGCGGCCATTAATTACTGGCAATTATAATGGCCGCTAAAAACATCCCCAGATCTCACTTCATGATGTCTATAACAGCCTTTATTATTGCCGGTAAAGACCATTTTATTGCCGGGAAAAAGTGTGTCCTTTACTGGCAATTGTAATGGCCGCTAAAACTGTCTCCATGTTTGCCTTCTTTGATGCCTTTTAACGGCCTTTGTTATTGCTGGTAAAGACTCGTTTTATTGTCGGGAAAAGGTGTTCCTTTTACCGGCAATTACAATGGCCACTAAAACTAGCTCAAGGTTTGCCTTTTTTTATCTCTTTTAACGGCCTTTGTTATTACCGGTAAAAACGTATTTTATTGCCGGGAAAAAATATGCCTTTTTACGATAATTGTAATGGCCGCTAAAACTATCTCCAGGTTTACCTTTTCAATGTCTTTAGCAGCCTTTGTTATTGCCAGTAAAGACCCATTTATTGCCAGAAAAAAATGTGCATTTTACCAACAATTATTATGGCTACTAAAATTGTTTCAAGATTCATTAACCCAATGCATTTGACAGCCAATAAAAATTATGCAAAACTTATGCCAACAATTACTATTGTCGGGAGATGTTATGCTTATTTACCTTTTAAGATTTGACAAAATTTAAAGAGGTTTTTCTTAACTATTAATATTGTCGAAAAATACTATGTCTATTTGCCATTCAAAGTGAAATTTCAATGTCAATAACAAAAATTTTAGTGATAATAATATTTACCCATAAAGAACTTAAATCATAACATACAAATGTTTCTAAATACATTATACTAAAATTCATTCTATGAAGCAAAATATATTTTATTAAATCCACAATAATGTTGGCAGAGCTACTGTGGTGGTGATTGTGGCAATAGTTTTTCAGGATTTAGTGATGGTGATGTAGTTATGGTGAGATGTTGATGACTTGAGACATGATAATGATACTTTCTAATTATAGCTAAAAATACTTAAGTTTGGCTGTGAAATGGGTTATTGACACTTTATGCTGAGGGTAATACTGCCTTGTAAGTAAGGTAGGAAACTTCATTTAATAGAACTTGGGTTGTTGACAACCATGTTGTCCACTATCCCTGGTGAAATTGTTTCTCCATCTATGGTTGTGCCTTCCATATTAACAGATAATGCATCTACTCTATCTTCTCTTTGCACTGTAAGTTATACAGAAGGTTTCCAGTTATGCATCCTCTGCCTTTTCTCCATTGACACTTCTGTTCTCAACACCTTTGCTAAACCCCACTCCCCACCCCCACCCCCAGGGAAGGTAGAATAACAAGGATTCTGTTGTTCAAATTAATGAAAATTTGATCTTGCATTGATCACAATTTTTCAAATAACTATTTTTTCATGAGAGGCAATTTCAACAATTTGTTAATGCTTATACTTTAGAACATAATCTGATAGTGAGAAATATTTCAGCTTCGTGTATATTTGAGAACATATGCACTTGAGCAAATGGTGCAAGCTGCAAGCTCATCTGCTAGACTTAGGACTATCAAACGAGTTGAGCAAACTTTACAAGATCTTAGGGTTTGTCTAGACTTCTTGAACTTTTAATGCAGTTTAGATATTTCTTTTTTTTTCTGCATGGTGTAGTCATGTAGTAGTCACTGATCTGTACTTGTAACAATATATAAAACCCTTACATTCTTCATTTTAGGCAGGCTAATGATTTTAAATGTGTTTTTTAACTATTAAATTAGTGTTTGGTTTTGAGCGTAGGGCTGTAAATGAGCTGTGTGCTTTCAGAAAACTATTTAGGCTCAGCTTGCATAGCTGGCTTGGCTTGTCTCAGCTTGACTAGCATCGTTAATAATTCAATTTTTTATCCAGACTCCATGAGTTTTGGAGGTAATAAATTAATTTTGTTTGCACCTGCTACCTAATTTTCTGTAAGTGATAGGAATTTCATCTATTTATTTATTATTAAAGCTATGCATATAACTGTAGTTTCAGGGGAAAGGGTTGGCAAAAAGGACCACAAGCGCAAGGTACACTACAGTCTTCGAAAAAATGCAATAATGATCATGATGACTTTTGAAAACTAGGTTTGAGACAACAAATATGACCACCCTTTTGCAATTTTAACTTTTGGAAGGGTTGTCTCAATTACTGTGTACTGATCTAATTGCTCAAAGAGTAGAGTATGTCCACAAGTCAGACAAGAGAAGCCATCTGATGGACCTTTTTCATGCTCAGAGGGAAAATGGAATTTATGGCAAGGTAATCTCTCACCCCTGCATACTACAATTTGGATTTTGTTTGTGTATACCATAATTAATTTTTATTTTGTTAGTGAACTTCACTAATTTTTAGACTTATACTGCACTGGAACTGCTTTTCTAAGAGTGTGTATCTTTGATTTGTGGATTTATTATATTCGCATCTTCTGTTAAGGATTTTTGGGTGGTTTTTATAGCATGGTCTGTCAAAGGTGTAATTAACTGATTTATTTCATCATGTGGATTATGTTGTCACCAACTAGCAATTTTGTAAAAAAGGCATACATTAATCTGTTATGATGCTTTAACCGAAAGGGTTAGGGAACTTTGAAGCTAGGTTTATATTAAAGTGTTCAATTCCTGAGTATGCATCTTCTGTGCTTGGTCTTTTATGTTATTGATATTTTTTATTTTATTTTTTTGCATATGGGTCAATTCATCAGCTGATTTTTTTTTTGTAGCATGTTGCTGATATGTCCTTTGTTACATAGTTGAAATTGATTGGGATTTGGTTAGGTCCTTGCTTTTTGAGAATGGGTGAACTTTATGTCGATTGAATACTGATATATATGTTATCACCTTATGAATAGAATGCTGCATGTTAAATAATTTTTTTTAGGCTTGTTGTCCTTTTATTTTGATCACTTAGTTGCTACATGTTTTGGTTCCCACTTCCCAGTAACATTGGCATGTGGACAAAGTCAACTCTACTAATTAACTTTAGTTGCATCGGAACCTATAAAAAGTTAAAACAAAACCACTCTTACGTAAAGCAACTCATAAATTAGCACTTGACGTATATGTTGCTCTAACTAGCTACATTAAACTGTCTTGTTTGAACTAAAGTTTTTTTACTGATAAGTTCACTCGCCACATGATGTTTCAATATTAATTTTGGAAGTTCCACATTGTATGGCTACAGACAATGCTGACTTCTCAGCATAGAAGATGAGTTAGTTTAGAAGCACTTAAAATAGAGAATTAGTACAGGATAAATTAATATCTAGCATGAGTATCAGTTTTTTGTGTAGTGTATATCCTTGAGACACTTATATAATAGAACTACATAAAGGTTACTCAAAGGTTGGAATCGATCCCCAATCACAAGCTTTTGTGTATAAAATGGAAGTCTACTCAAAGAAAAGAAAAGAAAAGAAAAACAACACAAGAATCAAAAGTAGCAAAAGAGAACAACAATCTTGAGGACCAGTGTGAAAGTGTATCTATAGCCTAATTATGTGGGAAGAAAATCATACTAAGTCATCATAGATCTTGTTGATTATGTTGTGTACAAATAAAGAAAGACAAGCTGCAAACTCAAGAATGATAAGCAATTGAAATTAGTAGAGCTGAGGAACAAACCATTCTGCGATCTGGCGCTTGACTGGTATGGTTACTCGGTGTTGTAACCAGTGCAAGTTCCCAACCAGTAGTCTCATCATTGTAACTAAAAGCAAGTTTGCTTGAATTATTTCCTGCATAAATTTGCAAAACCTTAGAATTGGATCAAGTGTCAAACAGCAAGTATAATTAAATTAGATTGTAGGCATGATTGAGATATAAAGAAAAATAAAAGTAGAAAAAAAAGAATTGATATAGGCTTCTTAGAAAGTAAGTGTAAGTGAAAAAGGATAAGAATGTTACTGGATGAGCTGCTGGCCCATGAACAAAAAAAAAGGCAATTAAATGAACATAAGAAAAAAAAGGAAGAAAGACATGATATTCATTATAGAGACTAAATAGGCTTCTCAATGGAGTCTGGACTTAACGCCTCTATTAAAAAGTAGAGTACGCTGACATTTACACTTGAAGTCAACCATATATCTTCTAGAAGGGTTTCAAAGTGTGAACAGAGGTGTAAGGCTTACATAAGAAGATGGCTTAGATCTTGGATAAAAGGAATCAAGTTCCTCTCTAGGGAATTGATAGTGATAAGAGAGAATATGCAAATAGGCCGAGATAAATACATAGGGGAGCTTTATTGACTGACTGCTACCATTAAATATATTAACCTTCCACATTACGATTCTTTGATTATTCCATAAAACTTTCTAGATTATTCCATCCAGCCTTCCTCTCTAATGGACATGATATAACACAAAAGAGAATGAGATAGTGAGTAGTTGTAAAACCAATGCTATCAAGTTGCTCCACCTTTGTGGTGCAGATTATGAAAGTAATGGGATATGCCTATTTGGATTTACTTATTTTTAAGTTTAATAAAAACTTATAATCAAAATGCTGCAGAGTTTTCAGTCAAGAAGTGATTCTCGTAAACAAAATTAAGCAAATAGTTTTTCGATTTAGTTTCTCACTATCTCCCAAGATGATTATTATGTAGTGAGACCCGTTCAACTTGAGAGATTGGCAAACACTTTATAATTAGTTATTTTCTTAAACATGTGACTTTAATATAGCAATTAGTTAAAACATAAAAAAGGAAATGCTGCTCAATCTATTGGACCTCTGAGGCGTAATTTAATATCCTTCATCCCAGTAACTTCGAATAGTAAAACAAATTTAAAGAGCTTGACAAAAATATCAATGGTTTTGAATAATTGATAAAAAAATGAAGTGATTATTCTGGAAGCAAAAAACGCAGATGCAAGGAGGGGGAGAATAGGTTTGGGTTCGAGAGATGGAGCAGTGAAACTTGTTGGGTTTGTGGATTTGGATCCACAACTGGGTTGGTTAGCGCGCGTAGCTCTGGCAGGGACACACGGTGGTGCTGGGCTCTGTGATCTTTCCTAGTTTGCGGTGAAGGAGCGGTTGAGGACCTAAGTTTGGCCGAGGTTGTTGCAAACGATGGCAGATCTGCACGACTAGCAGGTTTGGTGACGCTGGCTCAGTCAAAGATGGTGATTTCCGGCACTGATAAGACATGCACGAGTTGCAGATTGCTTGACAGTGGAGCCTCCGTTCCGGGTTGTGGCTCATTGTGTTTAAGGCAGAGGTGGATGGCAGTGATCTGCTAGACGGAGGCTGGTGTTAGATCTAGTGTAGAGTAAGGTGCCGCGGCTGGGGCATTGCAGAGGTGGTCTCACGATGGTGGCTAGGTTGGAAGTGGGTCACAGTTTGGGCATATTCTCATTGTTCAGAGAGAGTACGAGCAGAGAAGGAAAGGGAAATGTGTTTGCTCGCGGCAAAAAATTTGTGAAAGAGAGGGAAATGTGTTTGCCTGCCACGTAAATTGTATCCTTTTTCTTGGCCATTGTACCTAATTGCGACTAAATATGGTTTATTAGTGGCTAATAAATATTTGCTGGGAGAATTTCGTACAAGAGAAAGAATTACCGGCAATAAGTTAATGGCTGCTAAATAATGGCCACTAAAAGGGTTTTTTGTTGCAGTGTTATAGATATTGGCATGATAGCACGTCCTGGACTTGACTTTTGGGTAGTCATACTGCAGTATAGTATTTATTCTTTTCAATGAGAAAATGTGCTCACAGTCAGTTTAAGAAGCAAGGTAGGAATCCAAACATAAGTCAGTAGACAATTCATTGAAAGAGTCACATAATCACATGGGGGTTATGATATGTATATAAAGTTGTTTCAGAATAGTAAAATACACTATCTAATTTTTTTTCCTTTTGAATAAAGATTATTATGTTCAATCAAACAAGAACCTTTTATTCTAAATGAATGGAGAGAGGGAGAGAATTGGTAAGGTCTGGTAATAAGGGATACATAACATGACTTTTATTGACTCTATAATCTTCTAAAGAGTTTAGAAATTGGAAAAAGCTCAATTATGCAATGCATCTAAGTACGAGAAGAAAAGATAAGGAAGAAAGAGATTTATTAATAATTAATTGATGTTTGTGGAAGGATATTGCATTGTTGTTCACACCTCCAAGGTAGCAATGCTGCTGCCTAACCACACAATCACTTACGATTTCTAACGTGAATAGGGAGTTATCAAATTCTATATTGAATATAGAATTAAAGAAATTTAAAAAAAGGCAACAACTATTTGCATAACTGGTTAGGGTAAACCGTGTCAACTACGTTGATTGGGGTTCAAAGTTTGTCAGTGTGCATTATTGATAGATTATAAGTAAGTATCTCTATAAGTGTTTATTAAGCTTGAAGCATGATTTAATACTAAAATGGGATAACGACCCTTTAATTTAAAAAAAAAAGATTTTAAAAAAGTCATGGAAGGCAATGTAACACCCCAAAATTTCCTATCTCTTAAACAGTAATTTTGACAGTTAACAGAATTTCACTGTTTAGTAATTTCTGTGTGCTATAAAATTATTTTGAATATTCCATCCGTATATTTGATCGTTTTGAGTGATTTACTCCGTGTCAGGAAAATAAAAATTTTCGGGTCAGGAAAAACTTTACGTAATTTAATTTTTACTATTAGGTTTTAATTATTTTACGTAATTTGATTTGATATTTGTGCGTTTTCTAATATTTGTGATTTTTGTGGATGATTATGAAATTTTTTTACTGCTTGTGAGCCCAGGGGGTATATGTGGGTCCAAGTGACCATACGTGGGCCCAGGTGAGTCCCGCAAAGTGAAAATTTTTCTACGCATAGAAAAATTTGTACTGTTTAGACGGAGACAGGGGATCTTACTAAACCTGAATCTGGAAACAATTTTTGAAATTTTTTTTTATTGTGTTTTGTACTGTATTTAATTTATCAGACGATAAAAAAATACAGTAAATATAATTTTGTAGGGTTTTAGCATATTAAAATAAATATTATACTACTTAAGTCAACATTGATGGTTTGGATATCCACCATTAATTTAATCAACGGTGGAGATTTAATCTAAACAAGCTTAATAAGGAAAGCTTTGATATCAATCATCGATTTAATCAACGGTGTAGAATTGGTCATATAAAGTGGCTATGACCATTTGTAACCATTGGATATGGATTTAATCAATGGTAGAGATTTGGTCTCAAAAAGTGACAAAGACCATTTATGACCATTGGATGAAGAATTAATCAAGGGTGCAGATTTGGTCTTGTAAAGTAACAAGGACCATTTATGACCATTGGATGAAAATTTAATCAATGGTGGAGATTTGGTCTTAAAAAGCAGCAAAGACTAACTACGACCCTTGGATTAAAAGTAAGAAGGAGTAATCTTGACTCTTCATTTTGGAGACACATCTAATGGCTAGAATTTAAAGGAGAAAGATCCAATGGCCTAGATTAAGTCTTCTAATCAAAAGTCAACCTTAATCCTAACCATTGATCTAATCAATGGTCTAGAATGCTCTAGATGGTGGCTAATTATGATGACAAATAATTGAATGCATTATGAAGAGGGGGGGACGGTTTTTGGTGACTTAAGAGAGTAGCAAAGTATAAGACCACCATTATTACTCATTCTTGGTCTTTCTTTATCAATTTCAAGAAGCTAACACTTCAAAAATTTCTCTCCATTTCTCTTCTCCTCCATGTTTCGGCCAAGCACCCAAGAATACCTTCCATCACTCTTTAATTTCATACAACCTTATTTCTTGAATCCTTACCTTATTCTAAGCAACTTTCATGTTGGAGATTTCCTCTAAATAATTCATCTTCATGGACTTTCTTCAAGATCAAAGTTATGGGGTATTCATGGTGAAGTGTAAGGAAACTTCATTTCTTCTCTTCTTTTTCATGATCTAAACCATGTTTGATCTATGGTTCCTCTTAATCAAGTTTAGTATACTAATTTTTATGTTTTTTGTTTTGTATTTGAGAAGTCCTTGGCGGTGAAGGACTTGGAAAAAGAAGCAAAACAAAGAGTTTTTGAGGATCTTCAAGAGGTAAGAGGGAGATCCACCTCACCAACCAAGTATGGTGGTGAGAGATGGTATTATATTTGGTGGATGGTGAATCCATGTGAGGATTCATATCCATGGTCTTGTAATTTATTTGTGGGTGTTTATGTGTTTTAATTATTTGCCTATGCTTGATATGCTATGCATGATTTTATGGCTTTGATGGTATGCTTATATTATGCATCATGAGTATATGGCATGCTTATAGTATTTACGATGAAATATGTATGTGTATGCCATGATGTGTTGATGGAAAGGAAATCAATTTTTGGCTCCAATAGCCAAGGAAGGGCTACGGTTTTGATGCCCATAATTAGAGTTTCATGTTAAAATTTTTCAAGAACAAGGAAATTGATTTGTTTAATGAAAATTATGAAGTGGAGAAAAATAAATTTTCTTGGTTCTAAAGGCTATGGAATTTTCGGCCAAGACACCTCAACATAAGTGTTTATAACTTAATATTTTCATGGAAGAATAAAATTGGATTGATTTGAAAAGCATGGAAAATGAACAAAGGATATGTTTTTCAAGAGAACAAGAACACGTTTTTTTAAAGGGATTTTATTGATTTATTTTGTGTAAAAAGTTTCTAAGTGTTTATTAAACTTGATTTCGAAAAACAAAACGGGCAATGTGGATTTTAAGGATTTGCAATGAAAGTGAAAAAGGATTTGCAAAGAAAGTAAAAAAGGATTTGTAAAGAAAGTAAAAATGAATTTGAACAAATGGGTTTGGTTTTTATGACCATCGGTATTTCGATTTTGGAAACAAAGATTTTAATGGTTTTGTTTGTGTAAAACCATATCAATTTAGAAGGAAAGATATTTGATGGTTTCAATGGCTAAGTACCACGATTTTTGAGGGCTTGTAATGCCTTGATTTTTATGGAACAAAGTGATATTTTATAAAACGAAGTGTTTTGTCACTGGAAAGATTTGACAGTTTTCAATGAACACGTTCACGATTTTTGAAGACTTATGGATACCTTGATTTTATAATGAAATGATTTTCGCACAAGAATTTGGAAAGGGAATTAGTGTAACAACCTAAAAAAAAGCATTTATTTCCTCTTCCTTGTAAATAGGGTTAATTTAGCCACTGTTGTTTTGGAAAAAGTTAACTTATTAACTTTACGTTTTGTGCTTTCTTTTTAAGGAGCGGAAGAAATAACTATCGACACAAAGACCTACGTGCATAATTGCCATTTAGATACAAAACACCAAACACCAGTTTGTATAACAGTTACAAAATTAGACCCATGTAGGGTCTTATACAAGCTGTGAGATTAAAACATCATAAAAAAAAACATTAGCAGCAACACATATTTCTCATCATTTTCAAGTAGTAGGGTAGAGGAGAATTTGGCATGGTCATAGTTAGCTGAACGGAGGCGGTGACGGTAGGATCACCATGGGGGGAGGACCACCTGGAAAGTGAAGGGGCCCGAGATGGTGATAACTCCAAACGCTGGGTAGGAGGTGGATGATACCTGTATGGTAATCTGACCAGTAAAAGTAATCAATTTGGTTTCCATGTCATAATGCCTGGTCCCTTCTCCCAGCCAGACTACAATAGTACTCATGATGGCGGGTCTGGAATACCACGATAAATCATAGAAGGGGTGAGAAAATGATTCTCAGTAGGTAAGTTTAAAAAAAACAGAACTAATGATATTCCAGGGGAATCGGTTTTTAGTAAAATTCTCACAACAGAAATAATATAGTTTAAAGAAAATCTCTGATTCCCAAAACGGTTTATTTTTCGAAAATAGCCTTTCTACAGAATATGTAACAGTTAGAAGGAATAAATTACTTATAATAACAGAATTGCAACAATAAGGAATAAGAGCATCCAAACACCATAAAAATTACTAATAAAGACAGTATCAAGAGTTTAGGATAGTTATAAATTTCTTTTTAAGGTCTCTTTTAGTATACCAACTCCATGGAGTGCTCCTTTGGGATAGCGGATGGACGAGAGTACACATACCTCCCACTGTATGCTCTCCATCGTCTTGGAGAAAAAGGGCATGTCAAAGTAATGCCACCTCCGGAAGCGACCCCCACAAACTCACAAATTACCAGACTTGTTCTACCTCGAACATAAGTGTGGTCACAATAGCATTACTCCCAAGGGTTTCACCACCCCCCCAATCTACTCCTCACATATCTTCGTGTAGGCTAATCCCAAGGAATCTTTATCTTTACACTTTTATTACATTTACACATATGATGATTTTAAAGTTCGTATATTACAAACGAAAACCAATCACAACTCACCACTAACCAAGTGTTTACATCCTTGTAAGCATAGGGATCAATAACCATATTTTCAAATACTCATCACCATAGTCTTTCATCATTTTTAGTAACCATTAAGATGCATTTGATTTGGTGCACTTAATTAAAACCAAAATCAAAGAAGAGTACATAACATCACAATCTCCATTCGGTGCACTTGAAGAAACCAGAATGCATGATTTCCAAGTTACCACTCGATGCATTTAAGAAAACAGAATCATATTGTTTACACAACTTATAGCAAAGTGTGGTTACTTAGCTTTAGAATTTATGTTATACTCATAAAACAGAAACATATTAAAATGGAAACCAGAAAACAGAAACATATGATAATGGAAACCAGAAAACCAAAAAACAGTAAACTAGTAAACCAGAATGTTAAAATATAACCAGAAAAACTGAATGCAGGATGTTATTATGCAAACCAGAATACAGCACGCAAAGGGTTATATGTAAACCAGAAAAACAGAATGCAAGTGTTGTGATACAAACCAGAAAGAATGCAACCAGAAAAACAAGATGCGAATGTAATGCACTTGGTTAGCAAGAAATTAGTAGAATAGAAGTCTAAGAAAGAATGACTAGAGAAAAGCTTCCCCTTTGATTCTTCCCTACCTTAACCGTCCTTAGGAGTGAAGAGATGGAGGAGGTGTGTTGTTTCTTTAAGGCTCATGGATATGAAAATAAGAGGAAGGGTGTGAAGAAATTATGGAAATGGAAGGATGGGTGGCTCACGATTTTTTGCAAGAACTTGGAGGGGGTTGGATGGATACTGCTCCAGCCTTGTCCCCTGATTCTTAAGCTCCTTAAAATCGTGTTGCTCCTCCTCATCATAGCTATGATTGCCTAGGATAGCATAGGCTTTTAATGTGGCCATTGTCTTGGAAGAAAAGGGTGGCAGCTTGCTGTTTTTGAAGAGAAATCCTGGTGCCAGCTCCTGCTTTCCTTTTCTGAAGAAGCATGCTGCTGCTTCTGCTGGTTTCCAGCGTGACAAGGAGGCTGGAGAGGTGTCTCCTTGCATGAAGTGAAAGGGAGCATGAGTTACATGTGGCATCATGACTTGGTTTGATCAAGAAAGGTGTCCTTCTGCATGATTTGGTTGTCATGCAGCCCTCCACGATTTGCTTAGGCTGGTGAGGGAGAATCATGGCCCTTGGGGAGGGCTACTGTCGTGGCATCTTGCATGGAGAAGAGCTTGGACAATTGCACATTTGGCTTGGTTAAGAATGTGGCAATTTGCATGGCTTTCAAGCCATATGACTGCCATATGTTCCAGCTGTGAATGTCATGCTATTTGGATGTGTTTTAAAGCTTTGGTGGTGTGCCACAATCCTGGCCAGCCGTGTGCCTTATTGTATCATGCTGTCTTGGTTTCCTTGCTTGTGCAAAATGCTTATTTTAAGGATAGCATGCAACCTTCTAAATGCCATGGCCATGAGTTATGTTTAACTTACTAATTCCACTAAGTAAATGACATGTAAACACTTGTTTGATGATGGCTAGGCTGCCTTTGGCATAATTCTAATCATATTTATAATCAAGCAACACTTGTCCTTTAAATATTAATATGCAAATGATTAATTGTTTGTTTGCATGATTTCTTTTTCTATTCTCAAGTAATTAGCCATTACTCAATCATATACGTGGTCATGATCATTCTTTGCTAATTTACTTTGAGATTGATTTTTGAGTTAGATTTATAGTAAGTTATCTTCTTCTTAGTCCTTGCCTAGGGTTTTTATTTAAATCAAAGTTCTTATTTATGAATTATTACGGGGTGTTACAATTAGAGCGTTTATCACTTAAGAAATCAAGTTTTTGTAAATGAAAATGTTTTCGAAATTCAATTTATTTTGAAGAAGGTTGTGTTTGAAAATGATTTGGGAAAAATGAAGAATATAATGGTATTTTGAAAATTTACTAACGTATAACTGATTTTCGAGTTTTGAAATACGTTAAAAAATGTTAAGTTTTGAAACGTTGATTTATATCAATGGAAAAGTGATTTTTGTGGATTATATTTTGGAAAAGGATTTCTTGAGTAAAGAAATGTGGAAAAAGATTTTCTTGAGTAAGAAAATGTGAAAAATGAAATACAAAGTCATATTATTTTGAGAAAGGTTGAAAAGGAATTTTTGAAGGTTAAGAAATATTTTCTGTAATGAAATGGTGATGAAAAATGTTTTACGTATCTTAAAAACGTGATTTTTAAGCTATGCAATTTGAAAAATGTGTTGAAAATGATATTGATTTACTTAAGTCCAAAATAATGCTTGGAATATTGAGGAATATTTTACGTGATTGTAAAATATTGAAAAATATTTTACGTATCTTAAAAACGATTTGAAATACAGTAAAATATTTCTACGCGATTTGAAAAATGTTTAAATATTTCTACGCGATTTGGAAAGCGTTTAAATATTTTACGCGACTGAAATATTATTGAAAAATCACTACGTGATTTGAATAATGAGAGAATATTTTTACGTGATTTCAAAAATGGCGGAAAACTACTATGAGATCTAGAAAGTGTTTTAAATATTTTGAGAATGATGGAAACTAATTTACGCGACTTAAAAGAATGATTTTTAAGTTACGCGATTTTGAAAATGGTGAAAAATCGTTACGCGATTTGAGAAACGTATATTTTTATGCGATTGAGAAAAATGTTGAAAAATTAAATACGTGATTTAAAAGTGCAACAGAAGAGTTGCAGCATTTGAAAAATGTAACAAAAATGTTACGAAATTTTGTAAACATAACAGTAGTGTTACGGTATTGTGAAAACGTAATAAAAACGTTTTGGAATTTTAAAAACGTAACAAAGGTGTTACGGTATTGTGAAAATGTAAAAGTAGTGTTATGGTATTGTGAAAATATAACAAAAACATTTTTGAATTGTGAAAATGTAACAGAAATGTTACACGATTGTGAAAATACGGCAAAAGTGTTTTATGACTATAAAAACATGATAATATGATGATTACTGCCAAAACAGTGTATGAATACTGTGTGAGAAAATGACGAGTTTTGCCTACGATTAGCTTTTGATGCATTTTATATGCATTGGAAAGAGATGCTTGTATTTGGTATTTAGGGCACTTTACGTATTGGAAAAATATGCGTTGAAGCATATGATTTAAATTGAACAAATGAAATTGAAAAGTATGGCCCTTGTGGTTGGACTTGCACTAAGATATTAGTGCATTGTATAAAATATGTTTTAAAAATTATGAGTTAAACCTGTGATTGGTATCCTATTTATGATTTGGTATTTGGTGCATTATACATGCATTGGAATGGTCCGATGGATTGGATAAGGCTAATTGCCTAGGAGAAACGTACACCTCTTGAGTGGGTGCAATATGCGTAGTGTAGGTCACTCGTTGACCTTGGGGGCATCGGGGTGCGGGTTGCCTACAGTGGACAGTGAGTCGCTCTCATCAGTAATCAGTAGGTTAGACCGACGCGACACACCGATGATCCTGACCGAGAAACTATTCTTATTCAAGATCTGATAAAGACTGTCATGTATATGCTAGATGTGCAAAATCAAAATAAGGATTATAGCACATGATCTGAGGTATGTGGTACTGACAGATCTTTTTGATCATTTCTCCGACCTGAGTGTAGCTCCATGGAGTAGGAAATCGAGTCTTATGCACATGCATAATCTGAACATTTATATCTGTGTGATATATTAATTGAGGAATATTGGTTATGACAATTGTTTTGAATACTTGGATGATGATGATGATAATGCTGAGGGCATTATCATAATTGTTGTTTATGATAATTGAACTGATAAATGATTGGATGATGATAGTTGATTAATGTTGATGGCATGATCATAATTGTGGTATGATCTATCTGTATGATATGCTGCTTGTGTTATCTCTGTGCTGCCATGTTGGTATTGGTGTAGGTGATCTCACCTCTTTGTTTTATATTTTGGTTGGGTTTGTGTTATGAAATAAATACGTAATAGATAGAACGAGTTTTCCGAGAAGAAACTAATGGTAGATACTCAAAGATTGATGAAAACATTGAAAAATGACTGTCTCCAATTCGAAGATATGGCGGGTAGACAAGGAGTAGAGTTCTGATGCATCAAGTTAGATACAAGAAAAGGAATGAATATGTTAAGTTTTATCGTTAGTGTTATACCGTGCTATTAAGTAGGACCCGTCATAGGGTTTGCTACTGTTAAAAAGAGAGAGTTTTCTGTTAGTTTTATATTTCTCTTTAAATTGTTAAATATTAATTGGTGTCAATATTGTATATTAAATATATTTTCAGTAATACCTATAAATTTCAGTAAGTTTATGTTTCAGTAAAGAAGAAATTTTAAAACTCACATTTTATAACTCAAACCTTGTGCGAACTTCTTTTAAGATTATGAGTCAGGAGTCAGACATGTGATACCCTAGGAGGGTGTTATAGGCAACGCTTTAAAATCTTTAAAAAAAAATTTATGTTAATCTTTTTTTTTAAGCATGAAGGAAAAGGTCATATTACCAAGTGGCCTCAAAACTCAAGAGGGAGTGAATTGAGTTTATAAAAAATTTTCGCAAATCTTTCGAAAAACTCTTGATTACTAATTTTCGTTGAAACTATTAATTGATAGAAATGAATGAATAGATAAGATAGAAAAATATTACCCACGAATGAATTAACCAAGAGAGAAATAATCAAGTAAGCAAATAAACCAATGCACAAATGTAAAGAGAAGGGTTTAAAGAATCAAACACAATGGTTTATCCTGGTTCGGCCACCAATCCACTTGTGACCTACGTCCAGTCCTCAAGCAATCACTTGAGATTTTCTACTATATCTTCAAGCTTCAATAGGTGCTTGACAACTTTTACAAACTTGAGCCTCTTCAAACAAGAGATACCTCACCCTCTATTACAAAGCAATCAAGATTGATAGAATGAAACTCTCACAAAAGTGATTAATACAAATTGAAGCTCTAGAATGCACTTTAATAATATCTTAAGTGATTATACAAAAAACAGAGCAAGAAGGGTTTTTGTGATTGATTCTCAAATTTGAATGATAGATTCAAGTTTCAAGTTGATGGTTAGCCATTAATGAAGCCCAACTCAAGTATTTATAAGAGATTTGATTAATAGAGCCATTGGGGACATTAAAGCATAGCATTTAATACACCTAATATAGTCGTCGGGCATTGTCAGACCACTAGTAATCGATTACATAATCTCTGTAATTAATTACTTGGCTGTTTGAACTTGTTCTTGGCTTTTTGAGCATGATGTAATCGATTACCAGCCTTGTGTAATCGATTACATGGCCTCTGCTAGACTTGTAATCGATTACAAGGCTTCTATCATGCTTGTAATCAATTACATGCTCAATGTAATCGATTACAAGGCCTCTATTTAGCTTGTAATCGATTACAACACATATGTAATCGATTACCTTGCCCTTAGAACACATTTTTCAACTCTAATTAAGTATCCAGGCCATTTTTCACTTTGAGAAACTTGGATTAATCAATATTGACATGTGTTTAACACAATCCAAGACTTAAATCAACATTTCTTTAAAATATGAACTTTGAATTTCAAGTTGATTTAAAAGATCTTTGGAAAACCATTTGAGATACCTTGAGAGCATTTAACATTGATGTTCTAAGACCTATGTCTAATAAATCTCTTGATTTCTTTCTTTGATCTTGATCTTCTTTTTGAACTTGATCTTCTTCTTCACTTTTGTTATCATCAAAAATCATTTGACATGCTTCAAGATATAAGCATTCACATTCTCTCCCTTTTTGATGATGACAAAATAAACATTGAAAAGAAGGGAAATATTTGCATATATTTATCAGAGATTTAAGCACAACTCTCCCTCGTAATGTATGCATAATATAAGGTTAGTAAAATGTTCATGCAAAAGCTTAAAGCAAGCTCCCCCGTTGGCATTATAAAAAACATATGCATTCAATTAAAATTTTGGCAGCATCGCAGCAGGGTTTCATGATTTCCCAAAATTAAAAACAACAAGAAAACAATCAATACAGCCCGGGCAAGTTTTGCAATCAGAGTATAAACAATTCAAAATATAACTGATCAGATCAAACTATCAATATAATGAACGCATATGAGAAACACAATATTGATTTTATAATGATTAATATAAAATAGATCCAATGTCATATACAATCAAAACAAAGAAACAAAGAGATATCAAGACAAGGGTCCATGGTCACTGTCAGTCGCCTCGCTGTCAATATCCTCGTCCATAGCTGCATCTCCAAGGTTGACATCATCATCACTGGGTTCAAGATCATCTTCTGATCCAAGGAGCTCCTCATCATCAGCAGGAACTCCAGCTGGAATACTAGAAGGATCAATGAATGTAGTAGGTGCAGTAGCTGCTCTCTGTGGTGCATATCCTGGTCCCTCTAGGAAAGAGCGAATGGATGCAAGATCCTAATCAGTGTAGTCCATCCTCAGCTCAAGATGATCCATCTTCTGCTCAATGCAATCTATCCTAGTTTCCACTGTAGTTGCCAAATTTCGTATTTCTTGAAGCAAGAGGTCCAAAGTAGCTGGAGCTAGAGTAGGCTGCTGACCTTCTTCATCATCATCACTCTCGGGGTCATGAAGAATATGATCGTAGCTCCCGTGGGTGAGATAGTACCATCTGTCATCCACCTTGTTTAGCTGAAGCTTTTTCAAGGTGTGTAGGCTAATGGACTGTGGCCCTTTGGAGCATGTGTCCTTTGATTCCTCAAACAAGAAGATGTGGCAATGCTCCAAAATTGTTGTTACAAGCATGACATATGGGAGAGTAGAGTTTTTTCTCTTGTTGACATCCAACATGTGCTGAATAAGGTAATGAGCCCAATTGATTGGCCTAGCTGTGGTCATTGCCCATAAGACCACCACATCATCTCTCAAAACCTGGGAGTAATTTCCTCTCCTTGGGATCAATCCTATGACCACTAGGTAATGAAGTACCCTATTTTCCATAGTCAAGCTAGTAGCCATCACTCTCTTCTTATCCCTGGGAATATCATAGTCAGATCTTATCAGGGAGGTCAATGTAGCCTTATATTCAAAATCAACTCCCCAAGCATTCTCATTCCTATAGAAATTGGTACCATTGTAATTAAGCTTAGTCAACGTACACTAGGCTTCCTTAGTGACCCTTATTTGTTTCTTCTTCACCTCAGAGATCAAGCAATCATCCTCATACTTTAGATTTGCATAAAATACCCTAACTAGGTTTAGGTAAATATCCTTTTGAATGCTAAAGAAACTAATCAAGCCTAACCTTTCAATCATCCTGAAGGTCTCCAAAGATTCACTTAAGTAGAATGACTGAATGAGATACCTTGGAGAGATGAGCTTCCTCAATTGGAAGTTTTTCCAGAACAATTCTGCCTTCTTGGTGGTGGAGAAGTGGCGTGTGAGGTCTAGCCCTGAAATATTGCGTGGAGGAGAACTGGAGGACTCTCCAACTTTGAGCCCTGTTCTTGCATGTTTGGTTCATTGGGAAGATTCAGCCATTTGAAGAGAAGTGAGTTGAAAGGGATGAAGGGGAAAGTGTTTGGAGATGTGTGGGTGAAGGAGAGGATGAAAAGAGGAGGATTTTTGGTGGTTTGGTTCATAGGTGATTAGAGAGAGAAAGATGAAAAGGTGAGGTGATTTGGGTTGACATTTTGGTGGATTTTGAGGAGTTTTGGTGGTTGGGTTTTATGGAGAGGTGAATTTCGAATGGAAGGAAGGTGAAATAGAGTGATTTGGGTGTGATTTGAGAGAGAAAATAAAGATTTGGGATGAGGGGTTTTCGTGGATGAAGAGAGAAGAAGGAAGAGTTTCTAAAGAAATGACCTTTCGCACATCTGAAAACCTTTTAAAACCCCTGTGTAATCGATTACAATGGATGTGTAATCGATTACTAGCCTTCTGTTACCCGTGTAATCAATTACAAGTTTGGTGTAATCGATTACCATTCTTCTAGGAACCTTGTAATTGTTTACAGGCTTAGTGTAATCGATTACCTGAGTTCTGGGTTCATTGTAATCGATTACATGTTATGTGTAATCGATTACCTGCTTGACAGAGTCATTGTAATTGATTACAAAGGTCTTGTAATCGATTACCATATTACTAACACTCAGTTTTTGCATTTAAACAATAAATGACAAATCTTAAACTTTTAAAATTAGTTCCAAAACATCTCAAATCAATTCCAAACATCATGCAAGCATAGAAACTGACTAGTTCTAGATCAAAAGCACATGTTTTTGCAAAATCGCTACTTTTACCAAGAATTATACCATTTTGATGGATTTGTGAAGTTTTGAGCTTCTTGGAGGACTTTGGCATGATAAAGTACCTACAAAAATAACTAAGGGGAAACTCTGATGCTCAAGTCAGTATTGGATTTAAAAATTGATTAAAAACCAACAAATTTTACAACAAAATATCATAATTATACAGCAAAAATATATGTTATGCAGTAAGACTCTATATTATGCAGCAAATGAATTCATTATGCAGTTGCAGAAATTTAGTTTATGCATGATTGATCTAATATACCAAGTTCATTTCTTATATAGAAGAATACTTCTTTTGCCAAAGGTTTAGTGAAAATGTTAGCTAGTTACTTAGTGGTTTCCACAAATTCAAGCATGCAATCACCCTTTTGAACATGATCTCTTATGAAATAATGTCTTGTTTCTATGTGTTTGTTCTTGAGTTCAAAATGAATTTTTTAGTCAAGTTGATTGCATAGTGTTATCATATCTTACAAGGATGTGATCAAGTTCATGACCTTAGTCCAGAAGTTGTTGCTTCATCCAAAGGACTTGAGCACAACAACTTCCAGTTGTAACATATTTAGCTTTAGCTGTAGACAATGCCACACAATTTTGTTTCTTGTTATCCCAAGAAACTAGTGAGCTTCCAAGCAAGTGGCATGTCCTACTAGTACTCTTCCTATCCATTTTGCATCCAGCAAAATCAGAATCGGAATAACCAATTAGGCTATAAGAAGTACCTTTAGGGTACCATAATCTCATTTGTGAAGTACCTATTAAATATTTCATGATTCTTTTAACAGTATTTAGGTGTGATTCTTTAGGATTAGCTTGAAATCTAGCACACATGCATACACTAAACATGATATCTGACCTACTTGCGGTAAGATAAAGGAGTGAGCTAATCTTACCTCTATATTTTGTAACAAGAAGTGCCCATTAGTGTAGCCATTTGCTTGGCACCTTCCATTCCAAACTTCTTAAGCAACTCCTTGCAATATTTGGATTGACTTATGAAAGTTTCATCCCTTGTTTGCTTGATTTGAAGACCAAGGAAGAAGTTGAGCTCATCCATCATGGACATCTCAAACTCACTTTGTATAATATTAGCAAATTCTTTACAAAGAGAGTCATTAGTAGTACCAAATATAATATCATTAATATATATTTGAACAAGAAGGATGTTATGCTTTTTATGCTTGATGAAGAGAGTAGTGTCAACCTTTCATCTAGAAAAACCATTTTTCAAAAGAAACTTGCTTAACCTTTCATACCAAGCTCTAGGAGCTTATTTCAAACCATACAAGACCTTTTTCAGTTTAAAAACATGGTTGGGAAGTTCAAAGTTTTCAAAACTGGGAGGTTGTTTCACATACACCTCTTCTTGTATAAAACCATTTAAAAAGACAGTTTTGACTTCCATTTGAAAAAAGCTTAAAATCCATGATGCATGCATATGCAAGAAGCATTCTAATGGCTTCTAATCTAGTTACGGGAGCATAAGTTTCTTCATAATTTATGCCTTCTTCTTGATTATAACCCTTAGCGACTAGCCTAGCTTTGTTTCTTATTATTAAGCTCGTTTCTTCAAGTTTGTTCCTAAAGACCTATTTGGTGCCAATTATGGGATGATCATTGGGCCTTAGAACTAACTCCAAACTTGATTCCTCTCAAATTGGTTTAGTTCATCTTGCATGGCCAAGATCCAATGTTCATTATTAATGGCCTCATTTATGTCTTTAGGTTCAACTTGAGAGATAAAAATCATATTTTTACATGTATCTCTAAGAGAGTTACGAGTGATTACCCCTTTTGATATATCACCTATCACTTTGTCTAGAGGATGATATCTTGATGTTCTCTATTCCTTGGGAAAGTCCATGATTTGAGAATCCTTTTGTCTTGGGGGACCATATGGGCTCTCTTCTTACTTCTTGACTTCTTTTTCTTTGCCTTCTAGGTGAGTCCTTGTCAAAATCTCTGCAACATCATCAACAAACTCCTTTATCGGCTCATTTGGATTAGTTTCATCAAATGCAACATGTATGGACTCTTCTATGATCATAGTTCATTTATTATAAACTCTAAAGGTCTTACTATGTATAAAATAGCCAAGAAATATTTCCTCATCAGATTTTGCATCAAACTTCCTCAAGTTATCCTTTCCATTATTCAAAACAAAGCATTTACATCCAAAACCATGAAAATGTGAAACATTTAGCTTCCTTCCTTTGTATAATTCATACGGGTTTTTCTTTAAAATTGGCCTTATTAGAGCCCTATTCACAATATAACAAGCAGTATTAACCGCATCCGCCCAAAAATACTTAGGAAGGTTGGCCTCATTAAGTATAGTTCTTGTCATTTTTTCTAAAGATCGATTTTTCCTTTCTACAACACTATTTTGTTATGGTGTTCTAAGGGTAGAAAAATTATGCTCAATGCCATGTTCATCACAAAAGGTTTCAAATTCATGGTTTTCAAATTCACCACCATGGTCACTTCTTATAAATGCAATACAAAAGCCTTTTTTCATTTTTGATAACTTTAGCAAGCTTTTTGAATGATTGAAAAGCATCATTTTTGTGAGACAAAAACAATGTCCATGTAAACCTAGAGAAATCATCCACAATCACTAAAGCATAGTAATCCCCACCAAAGCTCATAGTTCTAGAGGGACCAAAAAGATCCATGTGCAAAAGTTGTAAAGTCTAGATATTAAAACCACATTTTTAGCTTTAAAAGAAACCTTTACTTGTTTTCCCTTTTGACATGCATCACAAACTTTATCTTTTTCAAATTTGAGCTTTGGAAGTCCGATTACTAGTTCTTTAGAAACTAACTTATTTAAGTGATCCATGTGATTGTGAGCAATTCTTTTATGCCATAACCATGAATCATTTTCTTTAGTCATAAAACATTTAGCATCATTTGAGGAAATGTCATCAAGGCTAATCATATATATATTATTGACCCTTATGACAAACAAATTTGACATGCTTATCATCTTTTCCTTCAATTATGTAACAATTAGAATCAAATATTATTCTATTGTCCTTATCACACAATTGACTAATGCTAAGCAGGTTATGTTTGAGTCCTTCAACAAGCAAAACATTATCAATGGATGAGGAAGGGATCTTACCAACTTTGTCAACTCTGAGGATCTTTCCTTTGTTGTTGTCACCATATGTCACGTGACCAATCTTCTTGGGGACAAGGAAGGAACACTTGGAGCCATCACTAGTCATGTGCTTGGAGCAACCACTATTAAGATACCAACTTGAGCTTTTGGTCTTCAAGCACACCTCGGTTTCACTTTCTTCTTCTTCTTCTCCACTTGCCATGAGGCAAAGATGAGCTTCCATACTTTCCGAATCATCGGTGGAATCCATATTGTTGTCTTCCCAAACAATGTATGCTTTTATTCCTTTTCTTTCCTTGGAGGGTTTCTTTTCATACTTCTCCATTTTTTTATAAGCTGGATACTACATCTTCATATGCCTTGATTTTCCACACTCATAACAAGTTAGAGTGGATGAAGTTCCTTCTCCCTTTTGATATGTCTTCTTAGGAGGAAAATATGGTCTTCTATGATTCCCTTTCTTCTTGAGAAATCTTCCAAACCTCTTCACGAGGAGGCTGAAATTATTTTCTTTCATCTCAAGATTGTCAATGTTATCTCCATCATCTTCATCTTCATTTTCAATTGAGGAGGAAGTGGTTTTGACAGTAATTCCCATTTTCTTCTTATCTTGCTTCTCATTTTGACTTAATCTATTTAGCTCTAACTCATGCTCTTGAAGCTTTCCAAATAGGGTGGCCAATGTCATTGCGGCTAGATTCCTTGACTACGATATGGTCATCACTTTGGGTTGCCAACTCCTGCTCAAGCATATCAAAACTTTGTTAATAAGATGTTCATTGGAAAAAGTTTTTCCCAATGAAGCAAGATGATTAACTATATGAGTAAATTGTTTTTACATTTCTTGAATGCTTTCCCCTTAGTTCATTCTAAATAATTCATATTCATGAGTGAGTGTGTTGATTCTAGAGTTTTTTACCTCACTTGTACCCTCATGGGTTACTTGCAATGTGTCCCACATTTCTTGGGCGGTCTTACAATTTGACACCTTACAGAATTCATCATACCCCAAAGAAGTGGTGATGATGTTCTTGGCTCTCAAATTGTATTGGACCTTTTTCTTGTCTTCATCGGTCCATTCATTTCTTGGTGTATTAGTTCTTACACCATCAACCACACGTGTGGGGACAAAAAGACCATTTTCAATAGCATCCCACACATCAATATCAATAGCTTTAATAAAAATTTTCAATCTCTCTTTCCAATAGGAAAAACCATCCCCATTGAAAAAAAGAGGTCTGTTTATAGAAGAACCTTTGTTTGAAAAATCATTTGAAGTCATCTTTTCTCTTGAAGCTGCTAAGCTCTTTATATAAGAGTCTAGCTCTGAAACCACTTGTTACCAAGTGGCCTCAAGACTCAAGAGGGGGGTGAATTGAGTTTATAAAAACTTTTCACAAATCTTTCAAAAAACTCATGATTACTAATTTTCATTGAAACTATTAATTAATAGAAATGAATGAATGGATAAGATAGAAAGATATTGCCCACCAATGAACTAACCAAGAGAGAAATAATAAAGCAAATAAACTAATGCATAAATGTAAAGAGAAGGGTTTAGAGAATCAAATACAATGGTTTATCCTGGTTCGACCACCAATCCACTTGTGACCTATGTCCAGTCCTCAAGCAATCACTCAAGATTTTCCATTATATCTTCAAGCTTCAATAGGTGCTTGATAACCTTTACAAACTTGAGCACCCAACACCTTGGGATACCTTACCCTTTGTACTTGAGTCTCTTCAAACAAGGGATACCTCACCATTTACAATTTGGAGGGATACTTTACCCGCTATTACAAAGCAATCAAGATTAATAGAATGAAACTCTCACAATAGTGATTGATACAAATTGAAGCTCTAGAATGCTCTTTAAGAATATCTCAAGTGATTATACAAAAAATAGAGCAAGAAGGGTTTTTGTGATTGATTCTCGGATTTGAATGATAGATTCAAGTTTCAAGTTGATGGTTAACCATTAATGAAGCCCCAACTCAAGTATTTATAGTGATTTGATCAATAGAGCTGTTGGGGACATTAAAGCATAGCATTTAATACACCTAATATAGTAGTTGGGCACTGTCAGACTACTAGTAATCGATTACACAATCTCTATAATTGATTACATGGCTGTTTGAACGTGTTCTTGGCTTTTTGGGCAAGATGTAATCGATTACCAGCCTTGTGCAATCGATTACATGGCCTCTGCCAGACTTGTAATCGATTACAGCCTCAGTGTAATTGATTACAAGGCTTTTGCCATGCTTGTAATTGATCACATGCTCAATGTAATTGATTACAAGGCCTCTGTTTAGCTTGTAATCGATTACAACACATGTGTAATCGATTACCTTACCCTTAGAACACATTTTTCAACTCTAATTAAGTATCTAGGCCATTTTTTACTTTGAGAAACTTGGATTAATCAATATTGACAAGTGTTTAACACAATCCAAGGCTTAAATCAACATTTCTTTAAAATATGAACTTTGAATTTCAAGCTGATTTAAAAGTTCTTTGAAAAACCATTTGAGATACCTTGAGAGCATTTAACATTGATGTTCTAAGACCTATGTCTAATAAACCTCTTGATTTCTTTCTTTGATCTTGATCTTCTTTTTGAACTTGATCTTTATCTTGACTTTTGTTATCATCAAAAACCATTTGACATGCTTCAAGACATAAAGCATTCACAGGTCAAGTTTTAAATTAAGTGTCACCAAATTTCTTTGTGAATTATTTGATTTAAGGATCAAATATGATTAAAGTTGTTTTTTAGTCTCTTTAGCTTATTCTCTCCCTCTCCACACCATATCTTAAACTTCTTTTGTAATAACAAAAATAAACAAAAAACAAAAAGTATGAAACAAAAGTAATTATGGATGTTCGATTGAGCGTTTATTACTAAAATAATTGTTATTATTGTTAGTCAAAGCATAACTTTTTTTACTAAAGTCTATTAGCTAGCCTCACAATTCAATTTAATTTTGAATCCACCTAAGCCTTATCAAGTTAGAATGGTAGCTTGCAACCACCAATCCTCACTCAAAAGCTTCCTCTAGGCATCCATGCCTTTCCATGAATTAAACAAATAGTTCAATTTGACTTCGATGTTGGATTGTAACCAACAATCCCTTCCCTAACATCTATAGGCATTCTATGCCTTCTCCAAAATTAGGGGTGTCAATTCGGGCGGGCCAACCTATTGCTAGCCTGGTTAAATACAAGTTGAGCTAGATTGGGCCAAGTATAGTTTAGACCAACAAATTTTTGGCCTAATTCAACCCTATGCAGGTTGCAGGCTATTCAAGCTGGCTCGTTGTCCACATTTTCTTTACTTATTCATTTAATTAGCAATGTTTTAAAAACCATACCAAACCAGCTAGTTAAATCGGTTAGACCATTAACCATCCATGTTACCAATTCGAGCATTTTTTTATTTAACCAAAGTTCAATCACAGTTCAATTACAAATATGACCTGTTGAACCAATCGAACTATGACCTGGAGGCCTTATCGATTCAATCTCCAATTCAATTTTTAAGACATTGAAAATTAGAGTCTAAAGATAGCAATTTCAAATAATTTATTTAATTAACTTATATTAAAAGACTTAAATTAATTTGTATTAAAATATTTAAAATTAATTGTTACTTAAAATAGATGTTTGTTTTAAAATGAGATTTAAATAAACTTGAAAAAAAAAACTTAATAATTATAGTAGTTGATTTTGACATTTTTTGAGCCTATGCGTTTGTACGACTCATTGTGAGCCAGTCCACATCGAGCTGATCCCGATTAGGCTAGACTAAGTCAGGCCAAAATATATTCAATTTTCAATTTTGTTGATCCAACCCACACATTTTGTTGGGTTAGTCTAACTAACACATTGGGTTCAACATATTTGGACAACATTACCGAAAATTGAACCTGTGACCTTTATAATGAAACCACTTGTTGGATCAAAATGCTTATCATTATGTCAAATACTATAACTGTTATTGTTAGTTAATATTAGGGCATAACTTTGTGCAATTTTTTTACTTTAGTCTATTAGCAAGCATTACACTTAAACTTGACTCATATCCCACTTAAACCATACCAAGGCAAGATTCTCACATAACTTAAAAAAGAAAAAGGCAATTTTTGAATCTAATTATTAATTGAGAAGAATGCCTATAAAAAATAGGAGATAGTATGTATGGTAGAGACTCCATTAAACACAATTGATAAATTAGGAGATTTAATTGAAATTTTTTTGAATACAGCCTAAAAGTTAATGTAAAGAGTAAAAATTATCGGTCAAAACAAATGTAAGGAGTAAAAATTTAATTTTTAAAAAATATTTATTTAAAAAAAAGTTTTATATTGATAAATTATAAGTTATTGCGTAATACCATTAAGTTGTGCATTGTATGTTTTTTAGAAAAAAAAATATTATGGTGATACATTAAACTACAAGTTTACATTCTTCTCCAAATTAAGAATGAAAAAAAGGCAACGAATCTTGGGCTTATTTTAAGACTGCTTCACTTTTGGACAAACAAAAGTTGTCACTCTAGTGCATAATAAAGTGTGAAGGTGGCTTTTATGATAGACCTATTATGTTTGGGTCTATCGTTGGACCCTCAAAACAATTGGTCATAATCGATTTTTTTTCTTCTAAAAACCAGATCTAGAATATGGAGAATCCACCAACCCCTCTACCACCATAGTCGAGCACCAACCCCAACCATCCTCCATCCAAACCATCTCTTGCTCCAACCTTACCGGTCCTCCACCCAAACCACCACGAGAACCATTAGATGTAATATTCTCTCTAACTCAATAGACTTAATCAAGTTATAGAAGCTCAACAATACTGGTAAATGTTATCCATTAATTCTAGAAATTATTTGGATTCATTTGAGCATAAAACTATAACATTGAAAGTGAGAACTAACTCATTTAAACTTGGATTTTTGAGTAAATCGCTAAAGGAATATAAAAAATAAGAAAGATTAATTTCTAAGCTAAGAATAATTAGAATGAATATTTGAAAGTTCCTTAATTCAATTCTATAGGTTTAATTTGACCTAGAAAAGAATAATGAAGCTTAGAGATTGATATTGTAGTATAAGAAAAATGGTGGAATGGTAATATCGAGAATAGAATGAAATTCTATAATTTTCTACGATACCTATGAAGGTTAGAACATTCATTTTTGTGAGACTAAAGTGTTCCTAGTAGATAAAAGGTTTCCAGTTGAATTTCTTTTTTGAAACACTCCTCACGTCTCCACTGTTTCATTTGGTTGCATATTACCTAATATGTTGACTATGGTAGATTGCTTATGATTCTCATTTTCCTTTTCTCACACTGCCATTCCCTTATTTCCCATTCTTTTTTACTTTTCATTCTCATCCTCTCCATTCTCTCTTGCTTTCACACACCAGTAGAGGAGAGAAATAAGAACAAGAAAAACAAGAAATAAGCAAGGGAAGAAGAATGAGGAAGCAGCCAAGAAAGAAGAAAGGGAAAAACGAAGAAGAAAGTGTCAAGTTGAGGTAGGGATTTTTCTTCACTTTATTCATCTTTTCCTACCTCTTGAAGATGATGGATTGATGATTTTGTTGAGATTTTTGAGTTGATAAGTAAAGATGAAGCCTTTATGTTTTGATTTTAAGATAAAGATTCAAACTTTGATTTTGATTCTTGAGGAACTTGGATATTTGAAAATGAGTTAAAACTCATATTTGATTTGTTGCTTTGAAAGTGTTTTGGATGCTTGAATATGATGTTTTTGATGTGGATATTGAGGTTGATTGGTTTGGTTTAGGTTAGAATGGTTTAAAAACTCTATTTTCTGCAAATTTCCACGTGGTAATCAATTACCATGAGCTGATAATCGATTACCAAGCTTTTAAAGCTGCGAAATGAGTTTCTGGGCAGTTGTTAATCGATTACCAAAGTCTAATAATCGATTACCAAGCCTCTGGATGAGTGGTAATTGATTACCATACCTTGGTAATCGATTACCAAGGTTCTGCCAAGCTAGTAATCGATTACCAAGCCCCTAAATTGAGGTTTTTGGTCTGAAAATGATGGAAATATATTTCTTTACCCCATGTAACTTAAATACAAACCCTAAACCTTAGATTGAAAGATTATGATTCAATTAAATGTGATATGATTTTGCATCCAAACAAATTTGAGAAATGATTTTTATGATGTTATTGCATCAAATGAGATTGAATGATGGATTTGATTGTTGATGATGAGCAAAATCTTTATATGTATATCATTGCATGTTTGATGAATTAATGGTTGAGAGGAATAACTCAAGATAATGATTGATTTTTATGAGTAACCCATTATCTAGGATATCCTTGGTCCTAGGGTGAGACTTGGAAATGGTGGTTGAGGATGGACATTTCCTTACCACCTGAGAGATTGAGGTTGAGGACGGATAATTCCCTCCCTCTTTACCTGAGCTCTCCTTGGATGAAATGTAGTTGCGGATGGATAATTCCCTTTCTACTTGAGGCATTCTTAGATTAGAGATAGTGTGAGGAAAGATGATACCCTCCCCATCAAAGTAGTTGATGATGGATAATTCCCACTCTACTCACAACTTTGTAATGAGGATGGATAATTCTCATTTGTTGTGGAATGATTTGGGTTACTCGGAGTAGTTCTGTGTAATAAGAAAGAGACTGTTACTAATAAGTTAAAGTGCACTAACCTGAAAGTAGACTACTACTAAGTAAACAGTATTGTGAGGACGGATAATTCCCTCCATACCACTTTGATAAAAGATGAATAATGATTATTGATGATTGATAAATGATGATTCTTAATGGATGACCATTATGAGATAGCTTATTGCATAAGCTTATCATGAATGGATTTCTGGATATGATTTTGCGATTTTGATAAGATTTGATAATTAGTTTGATTATTCAAATGATTTTCAATAAATGATATGAAATGAACCTTTGTTTCGAGAAGAGAAAGGACTTGTTTTGGCTTTATTAATATTACTAAGAATTGTGAGATTTGTAACATCCTCGCTAGTATAATAGTTTTAATTAGAGTTATAGTAGTTCAGAATAGTAGTATGAGTTGATGGTTAATTTTGCTGATCTTTTGGATTAGTTTGAGCATAAATCTATAACATTGAATATCAGTAATAGTTAAGATTTTGGCAAAATGAAGGAAATAAATAAGGAAAGTTTATTTTTCAGTCATAAATAGTCAAGATAAGTTGCAGTAATTTTTGGAGAATCAAATAAGATGATTTGATATTTTTAGTAACACTGAGTGAGTGCTTAAAGGCCAAATTAAGTAGATAAGTAGCTCAGAGATTTTAAGCAAATGTAAAAGAGAAGATGCAGAGATGACTAGAAGGTCTCATTTGCTTCCTACATGCTAAAGGGAAAGGCTAAACATTGGTGGGATGCTGTTAAAAGGTCGAAGGAAGCTAGTGGAATTTAGATAATATGGGAAGTATTCAGAAATGTTGTCCTAGATAAATATTTTCCGAGAAATTTACAAGAAGAAAAAGAAATGAAATTTCTAGAGCTCAAACAAGGGAATATGACAGTTAGTCAATATTTGGCAAGATTTGTGCAATTGTGTAAGTTTTCGTCATACTTTCGGTATAATCTAGATGAAAACTAGAAGGTATGAAATTTGAGACTGGATTGAAAGATGAGATTAGGAAGATGGTGAGACCTCTAGTGATCAAAGATTTTCATACTCTAGTAGATAGATGCAAAATCGTGGAGTCTGAAACCTACAAACCACAACTAGAATATAAACAACAAGGATTTTAGAAGAGGAAGAGGGCATATGAGAAATGCAAGAGAAATGTGCCATAACCCAAGACTTCACAAGAAAAAAAGAAGCAAGTTCAAGTAAAGTCTTATGGACCAAGATGTCCCAAATGTGGAAGAAGTCACAGGAATAAGCCTTGCGTTGCAGACCAAACAATATGCTTCAACTATGGTCAGAAAAGACATTTTATGAAGAGTTGTCCACAGAAGCAAGAGGCGTTGCCACCTCCTCCTAGACCCCAAACCAAAGGAAGGGTCTTCATTCTGAGTGGCAAGGAAGATGCTCAATCTTCTGATTTGATACATGGTAAGTGCATAGTTAAAGGTATTCTTTTAACTGTGTTATTTGATTCAAGAGCATCCTATTCTTTCAATTCTTATGATTGTGTAAGGATGTTGGATTTACCCGTCTTAGACCTTTCATATGACTTGACAGTGTCTACCCCCACTGGAAATCCTGTGTCAGCTTCAAAAGTATGTTTAAATTGTTGCGTAATTGTCGAAAATAGAAATTTCTTTGTAAATCTCAAATGTTTGCCCCTTGATACAAATGTCATTTTGGTTCATATTGTCTTGAATTGTTCAGATAAACCTTAGTCTTCTTGTCTGATACATCTTCCATAAATCATTCTTCTGAATCCATATATTTGAATGCCATTAACTTATCAACTACCTAGCGGGAGGGGCTCAGAGTTATGTTATCCTTTTTTCTTTGAATTCCGAAAGTAAGCAAGCTTTAGAAAGTATTCTTGTGGTGAGGGAGTACCCAAAAGTATTCCCGGATGAAGTTAGTGAGCTACGACCTAAGATGAAGATAGAATTCACTATAGACTTACTGCCAAGAACTGGGTCTATTTTTATAGCACCTTATAGAATGTCCCTTCTAAAACTTTTAGAACTTAAGAAACAAATAGAAGAGTTGTTAGACGGGAAATTTATCTGACCTAGTGTCTCACCATGGGGAGCCTCAGTGCTTTTAGTCAGAAAGAAGGATGGCAACATGAGGTTATGTGTGGATTACAAGAAATTGAACAAAGTGACAATTAAGAACAAATACCCATTGCCTAGAATAGATGATTTAATGGACTAATTAAGGGGGGGCAACAATGTTCTCCAAGATTGACTTGAGGTCAGGGTACCATCAAATCAGAGTTCGAGAGGAAGATATTCCAAAGACAGCCTTTAGAACCACATATGAGCATTGAAGTGAACTGAATTTATAAATGTCATGTTATGACAACAAATTTGAAAATATACCATTTTAATAGAAACTTATTTCTGAAAGTATTTATGAGTATTGTAAGCTATGTAGAGAAACTTGTTTCTAAAAATATTCATGAATAAAGTTATGATGCTTGTTTACAAATGTTTTTTCGAACTTATTATAAATGGAATTCTGTTTTGGGAATAGAACGATCATGTTTTGGCTTTTGCCACCTTTCTAAAGTATTATTGAGTTTATAATGAGTTTTTCCCCGAAACAGCTATAATTATTTTGATGCCATGTTTTCAGAATAGAATTACTGAGAATTTAGAATTCTCATCCCGTGTTTGTATTTTTTATTCCATAATAATTCAAGGTACAAATAGTGTAGCAAGAGGACAAAGAAGGAAGCTGTAAAAAATATTTTGATGTATTATGCTATATAAATGGTGCCTAGGTGGCCTTTTTTTTATAATTTTGTATAATGATGTATCAATGTACAGTGAACAGTTAATCATGTGTACATTAGTCCACCTTGACTAGCTCATATTTTTTTTTGTACAAATATAAGCATATGTTTGAAATCTTATAATAAGAACTATAAGTGATGTACTTAATACTAATTATTAACATGTGATTTCAGATACACTGTTAGTAATAATATTGGGGATGTTACAAGATTCTCACCTCATTTCTTTGATTTCCATAATGATTTCAGGAAGTCCTTGTGCTGGCTTTAGAGGCGAAAAAGGACCTGATCTTTTAGATCTTGTATATATGTAGTTATTCTGATATGTATTATATAATTCTACTTTAGGCTCATATTTTGTATAGTATATGTATATTTCTTCAAAAAAAATTGATATTGACCTAAGTGACATACTTTAATATGATTGCTAATGCATAATTCTGAATGTATCATTAGTTTAAATATTAGGACATTACATTTTGGTATTAGAGCAGTTCATCCTGTTGAGCCCGAGTATGTACTAGTTATGCTTTTAGCATGAATGTTATGCATTTTCTTACCTTTATATTGAGAGGTATTGATAGGATTGCATGATAGCCTCAAGTATATATGTTCATTGTTACTATTGCACTGTTACATAATTATTGAGCCTGATTAACTCAATATGTAATGTTCTATGTGTACACGGGACTATGGCATCATCCAGGCATATGCGAGGAGATAGAGTGTCTGCTAGTGATAGCACAACATATATGATGGAGATGTTTAGAGAAATGACGGTTGTTATAATGGAGATATTTAGAGAACAGACGACCATTATAAACAGAGTTCTAGAAAGGATGTGTAATAACCCACATCCGCAACAATAAAATAAAGCAACAGTCTTGAGAAATCAGGATTTTCATAAGCTTTCATAGTTTAGGAAGACCAACCCTCCATCATTCTAGGGAGAGTATGATCCAGCTAAGGTGGAAAGATGGTTGAGAGAGTTAGAGAAGATATTTGTTGTGATAAGATACTCGGACGACCAAAAGGTATCTTTTGCTTCCTTTATGTTGCAAGAGGAAAATGAATATTGGTGGAATGATGTGAGAAGAATAAAGGAAGCTACTAGAATAGAGATAACTTGGGAGGTATTTAAGACAGGTTTCTTGGACAAGTATTTTCCAAGGAACCTGCAAGAAGAGAAAAAGTTAGAATTCTTAAAGTTGGAGTAAGGAAACATGACAGTAGGGCAATATATAGTGAGATTTGAGGAAGTGTCAAAATTTTCTTTGTACTTTTGGCATAATCCAGATAAGAGCTAGAAGTTCATAAAGTTCGAGTTTGGGTTAAGGGATGAGGTGAGGAAAGTAGTGAGCCTTCTTCAAATAAGAGATTTCCATACTCTGGTGAATAAATGTAGAATAGTAGAGTCGGATAGCTCGAGGCCACCACAACAGGAGCAAAAGCCTCAGGGCTTCCAAAAGAGAAAGAAGACAAATGATGACTCCAAGAAGAAGTTTTCAAAATTTAAGAACCAACAAGGAAAAGGGAAATGACTCAAGATAGAAGACAAAGGACAGCAGTGTCCGTAGTGTGAGGGGTATCATGGTGATAATGCTTGCAGGATTGATCAGATGGAGTGCTTCAACTGTGGCAAGAAGGGACATTATGCCAGGAACTGTCCCCAGAGGCAGAAAGCAACAACTCCCAGGCCCTTGATCCAAGGAAGAGTTTTCACTTTGAGTGGGATGGAAGTAGCCCAATCTCTTGATCCGATACAAGGTAAGTGTATTGTTAAAAATACACTTTTAATTGTATTATATGATTCTGGAGTCTCTCACTCTTTTATTTCTTATGACTGTGTGAGGATGTTGTTTTTGCCTATTTCAGACCTTCTTTATTACTTGAAGGTTTCCATTCCCATGAGAAAACCTGTGACCACTTCCAAAATATGTCTAAATTGTGGTATAACTATTGAGAATAGAAACTTCTTGGAAAATTTGATATGCTTACCCCTTGTTGATTTAGACATCATTTTGGGCATGGATTGGTTAGCAGCAAACCATGTTGTATTGAACTGTTCAGATAAAACCTAAGTGTTTATGTTTGACCTTCCTTCTACAAATATTTCTTCTGGATCTTTATACCTGAGTGCTATCCAAGTTACCAACCATCTAGTAGAAGGAGCTTAAGGTTATGTTCTCCTCATTTCACTGAATTCCGAAAGGGAATAAAGTTTGGAAAGTATACTTGTTATTAGTGAGTACCCAGAGGTTTTCCTAGTAAAGTGAGTGAACTGCCACTAGAGAGAGATATTAAGTTTGCTATAGACCTAGTGTCAGGAATAGGGCCTATCTCCATAGCACCCTATAAGATGTCCCCTATAGAACTCTCTGAGCTTAAGAAATAAATAGAAGAGTTGTTGGATAAGAAGTTTATTCGACCTAATGTCTCACCTTGGGGAGCCCCTGTGCTCTTGGTGAAGAAGGATGGCAGCATAAGATTATGTGTGGATTATAGGAAATTGAATAAGGTCACAATTAAAAACAAATACCCACTGCCTAGGATATATGATTTGATGGACTAGTTAAGAAGAGTTACAGTGTTTTCAAAGATTAACCTAAGGTCAGGATACCATCAAATCAGGGTCAGAGAGGAAGATATTCCTAGGACTGCCTTTAGGACCAAGTATGGGCATTATGAGTGCCTTATAATGTCCTTTGGTCTAACAAATGCACCCGTTATTTTCATGGGTTATATGAACATGATTTTTAGGCGATACCTTGATAAATTTATGGTTGTCTTTAAGATGATATTCTCATTTAGGGAAAACTCCAAAAAAACCCCTTGTACTATACACCACATGCACTTTGGTCCTGTTACTTTAAGAATGTGCAAAAAGGACTTGTTACTTTGCGTTTTGTGCAAAGAAGTCCAAAATGGTAATGGGCGTTACATTTTGGATGGAAATGCGCACATGTGTTGTATGTGCGTGTCTGAATTGAGTGTTGCTAAACGCGGCCTTCTTTAACCTCAAACCAGAATCGTGCAGCCGTCGTCCAGTCACCCAAACCTTGGACTGTCAACCACCATCACTGTCACTATGCCTTCACCACGCCAGATCTGCCTTCACAATGCTCCAAAATAAAACCCCCAGAAACCTAGATCCACCTCGCATGATGCACCATTGCGAGCCACCGCCTTCCACCGTTCCAAGCTAGCCGTGACCCATACGACCCACTGTCCAAAACCTGTTTCAGATCTGTAACCCATAAGCTCCGTCGTGTCGCCCAAATCAAATGCCTGAGTCTCAGTCGCCCAGTCGCAGATTTGGGTTTTAAGTTTTTGCATGATGGGCCTGACGGTTAGTGGCTAGAAGGTGGTGAATAGTGGTTTGGTTTCATTGGCTTGGGTGGTTGAGTGATAAGATTCGTTGCCATGGTGGAACAAGGGTGTATGTTCTGGAGTTCTAGGGTTTGGGTGGGAGGAAGAAGAAGACCATGTTCGGGGGCCAACATTTCAAACGTGCATGCGCAATGCACTTGCGCGTTTCCATCCAAAATGTAATGTTCGTTACCATTTTGGACTTCTTTGCACAAAACGCAAAGTAACAAGTCCATTTTGTATATTTTTGAACTAATAGGACCAAAGTGCACATAGCGTATAGTACAATGGATTTAGAGTTTTCCCTCTCATTTATTCAAAGACAACTAAGGAACATGAGGAACATCTTAGGGTAGTTCCAGAAATCCTAAAGGAAAAGAAATTATTTGCCAAGTTGTCAAAATCTGAGTTTTGGATTAAGGAGGTCTAATTTTTGGGAAACACAATATTTGGAGATAGGATATATGTGGATCCCGGTAAGATAAAGATAGTGTTTCGATGGGAGAGAACTACCACCGTAACTGAAATTTGGAGTTTCTTGGGATTAGCTGGTGATAACTCCAAAGAATGTAGTTATTTGTGCCCTATCTCTATGCATTATTGATTGTTTTATCCTTGTTGTTATGCATTGTTGGAAGACTTTAACCTCATTTTCATGTAAAATCTATGTTGAGGTCTTCCTTCTAATCTTGTTAAAATTCTTCCTAATCTTTGATTGGATTGAGTTTAATTGCATTTGTATTTGACTGGTTGATTTCTCAATTGTAGGATGAGCCCAAAAAAACCAAATTGATGTGAGCCAAGGCCCTGCATTGGAAGAGGAATCACAAGAGAAGCTTCAGTGGATCACGCCGCAGCGCTAGCATGCTTACGCCATGGTGTGCTGCTCTCTACCTGTGCACCCTGATAACCCGAGGGCTTAATGCCACAGCGCAAGGTAGTGAACGTCGCGACGCAGATGCGAAATTTGTGGGCTTATAAATACTTTGTATGCAAATTTGAGATAGGGACTTTTGGGAGAGCTTTTAGAACTTCATTTAGCTTTTGTCTCCGAGAGAACCGGCAACCAGATCTTCATTTTCGAGTTAAAAGTGAGTTGTAGGAGCCAAGATTAGAGGTCCTCTTCATCTTGGAGGAAGATTCAAGCTTCAAGGCTCACCCCATTGGGCTTCATCTTCTGTTCCTTCTTCTTTCTCGCTTCTCTTTATCTTGAATATGAATTTTTATAATACATTTTCGTATTCAATGAGTAACTAAGTTGTGTTAGGGTATTCTTTGGATCCCCAAATGAATATTGATTGATTTGTACTCTTTTGAGTTTATATGAATGATTTGGGTTTTGTTCTATCATATGGTGCTTAATGCTCTTACTTGTTTGATTATCGTTTAGGTGATTTGATGAAATCTAATGAGCCTAGACATAGGACTTTGAGTTTTAGATCATACATATGATAGATGCATATTCAATTTTATTTCAATGGTGGGATAGATTGATTCGCTAATGGGATAGACATAGACCTCTTAGCCATGTATATTCATATTTGAGCATCAATCTTAATGCTTATTGTTTGCTTTAGTTTTCATGGACGCATAGTAAACTAGACAAGTGACATAGGGTTAATTGACCTAGACATAGGCTTTTAACTAAGTTAGTTTCTCAGGCTAACTTAATCTAATCATTTATATTGCCTAAAAGGATTGCATGTTATCAACTACAATAGGGGGTGAAAAAGGATTCCCTATTCTCTCAACCATATCTTTATCTTTTCTTTATGCTTTGTAGTTTATTTATTTAATAAACCTTTTTTTCAATGTATGTTTACTTGAATAGAATTAGTTAAGTTGTACGTTAATATTTAGCTTTAGAAAGTAACCATAGTCCACGTGGGAACGATCTCTACACATCATTTTTAGTACTTGAGCGACCCGTGCACTTGCGGTTAGTGAAAGAGTTACCCACAAGGTTGGCGTAGCTCTAACAAGTTTTTGGCATCATTGCCGGGGATATTACAATTAATTTATGTATTGCTAATATTGATAATGAGCTTTGTTAATTCTAATTCAAGTCTTTTCTTTTATTACATTTTGATTTAAGCTTTCATTTTTTTGTGAATATGGTACCATCAATGGCAGAACATAGCAATCATACAAGGCCTCTGATAGAGTTTGCTAATCCTCAAATGGAAAATCTTCAATCAAGTATCAAACGGCCTCCCATTCGCGCAAATAATTTTAACATCAAACTGGCCATTATTCAAATGATTCAAACATCTGTACAATTTGGCGGTTTGCCGAGCGAAGATCCAAATGCGCATTTGTCAAACTTTCTAGAGATCTGCGACACTTTTAGGCACAATGGAGTCTCAGAAGATGCCATTCACCTCAGGCTCTTTCCTTTCTCTCAGAGATCGAGCCAAGACTTGGTTACAGTCTCTACCTACGAGATCTATAACTACTTGGGTGGATGTGTGCGAAAAATTTCTCAATAAATACTTTTCTCTAACCATGACAGCTGGCTTGGTGAATGACATCACTTCATTCACCCAATCTAAATCTGAATCCTTGTATGAAGCCTGGGAGAGGTATATGAATCTGCTTAGAAGGTGCCCACACCATGAAATTCCTCCTTGGCATCAGATTTACTCCTTTCACAAGGGCTTACTACCTCATTATCGTCCAATTGTGGATGCCACTGTAGATGGTTCATTATTAAGTAAATCTTTTGATGTAGCAGATAATTACATATTTTATACATTAATAAACCCTCATGTTTAGTCATTTACATTCTCTATATTCTTAATTGATTGAACTTGGTCATGTTTTATGAGTTTGGGCTCAAATTGGGCCTAATTGATTTTTTCAGCATTAATGAGTCTTGATACTATTTCTGTATTTCGGTCATTACTTGAGTTCTAGATATCTGATAATTATGAATTTTACCTTGCAGGAAAGCTAAGAGGAAGCTCTACAACTTTGATGAAGAGCTCAAAGTCTTATTCGAATGTCTAGTGGACCTAATTAGGCCTAAAAGTCAAAATATGAGTTCAAAGACCCTTTGACCCTTTGATGTTGTTTTGTCTATAACTTGAGTTGTAGACCTCTAAATTACATGGGGTTTGGGTCTAATTGCTCATAACTGACCCAAATTTGTATTTAATGAGTTTTTTAATTATATGGAGCCAAAATAGGGAGTAGTTTAGAGGGTTGGAAGGCAAAAAACCGAGGCACCTCATTTCTATACACACTTCTCACCTTTCATTTTACACTTTTCATCTTCTCTCTAGATCTTTCTTCTCTCCCTTCTCTCTAGCTTTTCTCTTCTTTTTCTGAGTTCTTCCCTTCTCATGGAGGGGTAGAGCCTTTAAACAATCCAAGGGATTGACATTCTTGATGTGACTGCGGGATTTAAGGATACAAACCCAAGTACAGGTTGTCTTAAGTAGTAAATTTCTCGGGAGTCCGAGGTCGATCCACAGGGAATTGATGAAGAAAAAATAATTGAGGTAAGAAAAGGATTTGCCACAACACCAAAAGTAATAAAACAAGTTCACAAATGAATTTAAGGGCTTGCTTGGGTTAGGAGATCCACTCTTGGTAATAAATTAAAGGTAAGATTATTTCTCTTTATAACTCAATTGAAATCCACACACAACGGAGGTTCCAATCAGAAAATATAACATTCAAAGTTCAATTATATATGCAATCATATTATGATTCCTTTAATTATCTACCAACATTTGTAAATGAGTTCAAGCATTCACTGTGCCAATCTTATTGTCTACAATAAATCAAGATCTCCATTGACAAAGAAGGTTTCTAAATTGATTGGAAACAAAATACAACACATATAATGTTCATTTAATAATATATCATTTAAGCACAAGAAATAAAATAATCTAACCTTATTTCATTACCAAGAGCTTCACTCTTTCACCCAAGCAAGTTGAAGATTTAGTTACTCATGGATAAGAAGAAAGAAAGAGAGAAGAAGAGAAAGATGAACATGACTTCAATTTAGAACAAGAGAAAATTACAACAAAGGAAAACAATAAACAAGCATAACCTTAACTTGTACAAACTAAGCCTAACACCCAGTGCTCCAAATGGTCAGCCAATGGTGCCTTTTATAGAGGATTAGGGATACAAAATGACAAAGGGGCTGATTAGGGGGGGTGGGATGAGTGGATGAATGATGGAGAATGCCAAATGGTGAGGATAAGAGTGAAAAATCATTGAGATTTCTTGTCTCCGAAATCATTCATTGCTTAAGTCATTGATTTCGTCATTTTCGAGTCAAGTGGTCTTCATGAAAGTTCTAGGAAATTGTCTAAGCTTTCCAATGGCTCTAGAATCACCCAAAAATTCGTCCTACAGCCCAAGATATGACCCAATTACTGCAAACTGTTTAGGCCCAGTTTCAGCACCTCTGTTTTGACTTTCAGACCCAATATCACCATCAGGAGCCCGAATCAAGTTTTGTGTTCAACATGAAAGTTTTAGATCTGGGTCTTAACTTTCAAATGTCCAAATTTCAGCCCAAGATAATTCTTGCAGCCCGAGTTATGCTCTGATTACTGTACACTGTTCAGGTTTCAGACACAAAACTCGTGTTTTGTCTTCCAAGCCCAATTAGCTCCACTAGATGTCTGATTGAGACTTTGAGCTCTTCATCAAAGTTGTAGAGCTCTCTCTTATCTTTCCTACAAGGTAAAATTCATAATTATCATACATTTAGAACTCAAGATATGACTGAAATACAGAAATAACGTAAGACCAAAATAGTGCTGAAAAAATCAATTAAGTCCAATTTGAGTCCAAACTTACAAAACATAACTAGACTTAATCAATTAAGTACATGGAGAGTGTAAATGACTAAAAATGAGGGTTTATTAATATATAAAATATGTGATCATCAAATTCCCCCACACTTAGCTTTTTGCACTCCTGGGCAAAACACATAAGACCAAAGTTAGGAGACAATGAAAAATGACACAGACTCAAAAGCTAAAAACTCTAAAAGACTCGATGAAGCAAGAAGAGCAACAAGAAATTCAAGGGATCAAAGCATTAATGAGGTAACATTTCTTCACATCTCAAACCAACAAGCAAGGAAACTTCAGTTGAAAAGAATGAATCAAGAATGATAGATCCTCACAGAATTCCCTCTCAATCTCTCAAGTGTTTAAAAGGTAAGTATTTTACTCTATTCAACTCATGAACAATTGCACTACCATAAGCTTGCTTATCTTCTACTTCTCCGCTACTCACAACACATGCATACAAAAATCAAGAGGACTTTATTCAAGGTTGTAATGGGGTCATGGTAAATGAGAGGGAATAATATGGATATGAAAAGATAAATACCAAAGAGAATAAAAGAGCATTATGGTATAGTTAGAGTGGAGAAAATGTTTGAGAACATTCATCATAAAGGACAATCACCAATATTTGACTAATGTTTTGTTGAAGATCAATCCCAAATTGGTGAATTGAATTCATTGTTAGACTTGAACATTCTTCTTTTCTTCCTGTTGTTTCCAAGCATCCACCTTTATTATGATAATCCTTTGATTGCAACGGTGTTCAAAAAAAAATTTTTTTTGGATCATTTTGCACACACACCCCCACACTTGTTCAAGAACAAGGTCAATGATCTCTTATTCCCTAAGGTTGGGTTAAAACATGTTTTTTAAAAAAAAAAATTTGAAGGATGACATGAGCTTAAAACAAGGAATAGTCAAACAAGTCTCAAAGGGGTTACACAATGGAAAATACAAGGATGGCTATTTGGTCAAAGTAGCTATTTCAAAATGCCTCAATCATAATAATGTATGCATGTGAAAATGTAGCCTCAAAAAGAATCAAAGCAAGTTCTAAAGCAACAATTCCATGAGTGAAAATCACACAAGAAAGAAGAGAATGGTACAGATATTCAATCCATTCATCAATAGGCTCAAAATCTCACAAGGCATATTTCTATCATTCTCAATCCACCAATTCAACATCCATAACCAAGCATGTGAAATTTAAGAAAGAAGATAATTTATTCAATCATGCTATGATTCCTGAATTTCAATTGCTTCAAAGATGTGAGAGTGTCTTCGCTTGAATCTTTCAAAGGAAATCAAAAGACAAAAACTTTGTTACTTCCACAAATCAGTACAAATTAATTACTACCTAAAAAACTCCTTACTCTGCCACCAATTAAGATGCGTCTCAAGAGTAAAAAATTATTTCCAAAATTTCCTCTTTACTCTGCCATCACTAATTGGTTTAGTAAGTCCATAACAATCATATCATACTTCCCAAATAAAACAAAAAAATTTTTTAGGTCAACTATCAACTATCCTTCCCCCCCAACTAGATCACAATATTGTCCTCAATGTTAAAATATAGATGAGTAAAGGATAGAAGATATTACCTGTTGGAGAAATCTGACACAAATTTAAACAAAAACAAAGTACAATAAATAAAATCAAAGGTATTAAAGATGAAGTGTTAGATCTGGCTTGCTTTTCTTCCTGCTCCCTTCACTGCTTCCTGCTGACCAATCTATCTGAGCTATTACTTTATCAGGTTCATACTCAAAAGCTTCTAATTTATCAATCAGCTCATCAATAGTGGAGGCAGAGATAAGAATTTTTCTTGCCAAAGGTGTGATAAATTTCTGTTCCACAGCTTTGTCAAGAAAAAATAACAAAAGATCAAAGTAATTATTAACATTCAATAAACCAATGGGTTTATGGTGGATGTTCAATTCGGCCTAAGAAACTATTTGAAAAATTTCTTCCAAAGTACCAAAACCACTTGGTAAGGCAATGAATGCATCAGAGTTGTCAAGCATTTTTTTCATTCGTCCATGCATAGATGTTACCTGAATTTCTTCTCCAACCGTCTTTCCAGTGATGTTCTGTTGAGCTAAAGGTCCAGGAATGACACCTAAAACCTGACTGCCTCCTATAGATGCAGCAAGTGATACAGCCCCCATTAACCCACGACAACCTCCCCCATATACAAGATGAATATTCCTCGCAGCAAGTGATCGACCAAGAGTGCTAGCTGCGTTTACAAACTCTAAACCCTTCCCATAATTTGACCCACAAAAAACACAAACATTTTTAAGGTTACGAATAGAAGGCCCCATTTCTATACTCTTCCTCCCTTTGAATGTTTCGTGTTGAAGGAAAGTGGAGAAAATGGAATGTTTAAATAGGAAAAAGAATGGAAAGGGTAATAATTGCACCTATAAGGGTAGGTTGGCTGTTGTCAGAAAAGTTTGAAATTAAGAAACACAGAATCTTTTTTTTTTTGACTTCCCTGAAGGACCCTGTTCAAAGGATCGTCTGTCCAAAACTAAAATACAGCAAAATCATACAAAGATAAAAGAAATATAATAGCAAATGATGACATACCTGTATGTACAGCTTTCATGGCGTATCTTTATATTGCGCGTCATGAGTGCAGTAGTGGCATGTCTTTATACTGCGTGTCACCAGTGCAGTAGACACTCACGATTTTTTTTTTTAAGGACCAGCGTGTAAAGGTCCACCCGAGTCAATGACGGGTCAGCCAAAGGCTGGGGCTCCACAACTAATTAAAGCCATGGTACTCCTTCCGGATCGCCCTTGTTCAGACTTTTTTTTTCATTTTTTTTCTTTTTAGAAAACATGAAGAAGAAGAAGATAATATGTACAGATTGTTGTGGATATGGCTCACATCTGCCTCTGGTTTCACGTCCAGTAACGGCTTAAACGCCTTCTATAAGTCAAGGATAAGTTTCCCATCCAATTTTCTTATAAATTGGCAAACAGGGTCTTTTAGAGTCAGATTCCCAAGACTGTAGCGTTTTTCTTCATCATGATTGCAGGATTCAGAGGCATCATGTTTCTTTTTGAAATTAAGCCCAACTTTTGATAATTTTCACAATTTTTGCAAAAAGTATAGCAGTCTTTAAATAAAGTGGGCCAATAAAATCTGCACTGCAAGATTTTCACAGCTATTTTCTTTGAAGAGAAGTGACCTCCACATGCTTCTGAGTGACAAAATTTAATGACACTACTTACCTCACTTTGTCGAGCACGCATCTCTCGAAAAAATTTGGTCAGGACAATGTTTGAACAAGTATGGGTCATCCCAATAAAAAATTTTCACCTCTGTCAGAAATTTCCTTCTATCTTGGTGCGTCCATTGAAGCGACATCTTTCCTTCTTGTTCTTCAGTAAGAGACGAGGAAATTACCACAGGAAAGCTTTGCTTTTCTCCCAAAAATGTGTACTTCAACCCAGCAGGTAATGGCTTTAGTTCCAGTGTGGGTACTTCTTCATGGGCATTATCATTCATGGGTTTTAGCTCTTTGAATTTTGGATTTCTTCCTTTGTATTCTATTTCCTCTGTACAATCAAGCAAATCCAATGAATTAATTAAACAAACTTCTAATGGGTCAGAAGAACTCCCTTTTTGAAGATGATCATCTATAATGGCTTCAATTCCTTCAACTTCCTCATTTTCATCAAGGACTTCCCGTGGTTGCTTGCACATGTTAAAAACATTAAGATCCAGTGTCATGTTTCCAAATGTTAGCTTCACCACTCCATTTCTGCAATTTATCAAAGCATTAGATGTTGCTAAAAATGGACGGCCTAAAATAACAGGAATTGACTTGCAACTATCAACCATAGGTTTAGTATCCAAGACAATAAAATCCGCAGGATATATGAATTTATCAACTTGAACTAACACATCTTCCACTATTCCTCTTGGAATTTTGATTGATTTATCTACAAGTAGAAGAGTTACAGAAGTTGGTTTTAACTCACCTAAGTTGAGTTGCTGATAAACTGAATATGGAAGCAAATTGACACTAGCATCAAGATCAAGTAAAGCTTTTTTAATTTTATGTTCTCCAATAATGCATGAAACTGTAGGACAACCAGGGTCTTTATATTTCAATGCATTATTATTTTGAAGAATGGAGCTTACCTGTTCAGCTAAAAATGCTTTCTTTTTCACATTTAGTTTCCTTTTAACAGTGCACAAGTCCTTCAAATATTTGGCATAAGAAGGAATTTGTTTGATAGCATCTAACAGAGGAATATTAATCTTCACTTGTTTCAAAATTTCAAAAATTTCAATGTGGTGGTCCAATTTCTTTGGGTTATTCAATGCTTGAGGAAATGGGGGTGAAGGCGAGAGTTTGGTCACCTTTTGGTCAGCTTCTTCATTTTCTTGGGAAATTGGTTCATCTTCTTTCTCACAAGGTTCAGGGATTTGTTTTTCAACAACCTTTTCACTCCTAAGAGTTATCACTGACTGGACTTGGTCTATTTGTTAGTTTTCTGAACTCCCCTCATTTAGACTGTACTGACCATTGGGATTTGGTTGAGGTTGAGAAGGAAATTTTCCTTTCTCGTGACTGGTAAGTGCAGAAGAAAGTTTAGCAAGAGTGTCTTTTATGTCATTCATGGTTTGATTGTTTTGTTTATTAATGGCCTCTTGCTTCTCCATGAATGCATGCAGTGTTTCTTCAAGGTTTTTCCTATATGGTGGGACATAAGGTGCATATCCTTGAGAATTTTGAGAGTCCTGTTGTGCCCAAGGAGGTGGTGGTTGTATGAATTGTGACTGAGTATTGTTCCTCCAGCTGAAGTTCGGGTGATTTCTCCATTCCGGATTGTATGTATCTGAAAATGAAGAAGTAAATGGCTTTTTAAAATTATTCATTGCATTTACTTGCTCATGTACAACTTCTTTAAAAACAGGAATGTTAGGACATTCATGTGTTGGGTGCCCTACGTCATCACAAATGCCACAAATTTCTTTATTTTGCACAGATTTAATTTCTTTTGCTTTTCTTAATTCCATGGCTTCCACCTTTCTGGCTAAACTAGCAAACCTAGCATTTAGATCTTCCTCTTGACTAAGGTGATATTTTCCTTTATTAGCACTTGCAAGATTAGATCTAATTGAATTTTCAGAAGTGTTAGTACTATGCCAAGATTGAGAATTTTCAGCCAACTGGTTCAAATACTCTAAAGCTTCATCAGGTTCTTTATCAAGAAACTCACCATTGCACATTGTTTCCACAAATTGTTTAGTTTTAGGAGTTAAACCTTCATAAAAGAAGCTTATAGTGCGCCATTTTTCAAAATCATGATGTGGACAAGAATTTAACAAATCTTTAAATCGTTCCCAACATTGAAAATATGCTTCATTTGAATTTTGGGAAAAATTTTGGATTTGTCTTTTCAAAGCATTGGCTTTATGTGTTGGAAAAAATTTCTTTAAGAACTCACCTTGCATTTCTTGCCATGTGCCAATTGATCTTGGTTTCAAAGTGTTAAGCCAACATTTTGCTTTATCTTTTAAAGAAAAAGGAAACAATTTAAGCTTAAAAATCTCTTCAGTGCAATTTTGATCATTGAAGGCAATAAATACTTCCTCAAATTCTTTCAGATGTAAATATGAACTTTCAGATTCTAAACCATGAAAATTGGGAAGTAAAGAAATCATACCTGGCTTAAATCTAAAATTGTTGGCATTGAGTGGAAAGATAAAACATGATGGACTAGAATTTCGAGGTGGTTGCAAATATTCACGCATGGTTCGCAACGGTTGATTTTCAGGTTCATCATGTACACTTTCATTGTCAGCCATTGTATCAATTGTGTGTGATTGTGATTCAAACAAATCAATATATAAAGTACCAGGGTTAATTTTAACTAAACGACCAGAATTTAAATCACGATACTAATTAAGCATAAATACATAAATAACTAAAAATAAATAAATAAAAAAATAATGTACAAGCTGGCGGTGTCACCCACCATTAAAGATTAATAGGGATGGGGTAATAAACCAACCACCCAAAAATAAAAATAAAAATAAAGTACAAAAAGTAAATTTAAATATGAAAATCGGAGAGTGACAGAGCCCCACAAAGCCTAAAAAAAGAGAGAAAGAAGAAATATTATTTTATTAAGTTAGATTACGGAAAAATAAATAACGAGAAAAGTAAAAGGGAGAGTTTCCCCACTAAGTTAGTGCATAAAATAACAGGAGAGTTACCCCACCGATAAAAAAATGACGAAAATAAATAAATAAAATTAAAAAATAAAAATAATTGACATAAATATAAAAGTTAGAAAATTAGTATGTTAGCAAGTTAGTAAGTTAGAGTTAGATAGTTAGAAAGTTAGAGAGTTAGTAAAGAAATCGAAGGATCGGCAAGCCGATCTTTTGCTCCGGTGAGGGAGAAGAGAGAATAGATTTTATTAAAGAAAACGAACCTCAATAAATCAAAACTTCAAATCAAGTCCCCGGCAACGACGCCAAAAACTTGACTGCGGGATTTAAGGATGTAAACCCAAGTGCAGGTTATCTCAAGTAGTAAATTTCTTGGGAGTCCAAGGTCGATCCACAGGGAATTGATGAAGAAAAATTAATTGAGGTAAGAAGAGGATTTGTCACAACACCAAAAGTAATAAAACAAGTTCACAAATGAATTTAAGGGCTTGCTTGGGTTAGGAGATCCACTCTTGGTAATAAATTAAAGGTAAGATTATTTCTCTTTATAACTCAATTGAAATCCACACACAACGGAGGTTCCAATCGGAAAATTTAACATTCAAAGTTCAATTATATATGCAATCATATTATGATTCCTTTAATTATCTACCAACATTTGTAAATGAGTTCAAGCATTCATTGTGCCAATCTTATTGTCTACAATAAATCAAGATCTCCATTAACAAAGAAGGTTTCTAAATTGATTGGAAACAAAATACAACACATATAATGTTCATTTAATAATATATCATTTAAGCACAAGAAATAAAATAATCTAACCTTATTTCATTACCAAGAGCTTCGCTCTTTCACCCAAGCAAGATGAGGATTTAGTTACTCATGGATAAGAAGAAAGAAAGAGAGAAGAAGAGAAAGATGAACATGACTTCAATTTAGAACAAGAGAAAATTACAACAAAGGAAAACAATAGACAAACATAACCTTAACTTGTACAAACTAAGCCTAACACCCAGTGCTCCAAATGGTCAGCCAATGGTGCCTTTTATAGAGGATTAGGGATACAAAATGACAAAGAGGCTGATAAGGAGTAGGTGGGATGAGTGGATGAATGATGGAGAATGCCAAATGGTGAGTGTAACATTCCGAAAAATACATATTTGATCATGAATCATCGTTTTATAATATTCTTGATTTTTAGGAATTTTTCTGGAATTTTTCGGAAACGACGAATATTTTAATATATTCATCGTTTTACGTGCACACTGGGCTGAGAATTGCTGAGACCAGTGTAACACCCCGGAAATTGATTATTTCACCATGAATAGTCATTTTCCAATATTTGTGATTTATGTGAATTTTTCTGGAATTTTTCGGAGACGACAAATATTTTAATATATTTCTCGTTCTGCGTGAAACTCGAGCAGAGTCGTGAAAACGACTGTAGTGCTTCAAAAATTGGAAAATTATATGACGGATAGTCGTTTTATAATATTTGCAATTTTTGAGAATTTTCTGGGAATTTTCCGAAACCGTCGAATATTTTAATATATTTCTCATTTTGCGTGCGCGCTGAGCAGAATCAGGGAAATGCGATGTTTTCTCTGAGAACCTTGGACTATGGATAAGTCGACGGGGGATCTTACTAAACCCGAGGCTTGACACAGTTTACGAGGTTTCGCAATTTTTTAGAAATCTTTACTGATACAATTAAATCAGTACAGCGAAAAATTCATCTGTCAGATTAATTAAATACTGACTTCTGACAACTGTAACTATTATCCATTGGATAATAGTGTGTAATAAAAATACTATCACATTATCTTAATGTAATCTACCTTATGTCTAATCAAATCACTTTAATTCAAATTTAATAGTTAAATATTCAAGCTTCCTTAAGAAGCTTTGACCCCAAGCTTTGACCACATGAATTAGCTTCCAAAGGAAGCCAATTTTTGTCACTCAATTCTCTCTCTCACGTACGTGATCTGCAGCCCACTCAAAGAGAAAGAATCAATTCTAATATCCTAATATTACAACTAAAGGCATTATCACCAAAAAGCACCTTTCTTTCTTCTTTTACGTTTCTTCTTCTTCTTCCTCTCTTCAAACCTTTTCTTCTTCCTTTTTCCAGCACCTACACGTCCAGCCACCTCATGAAACCCCAACCTTCATAAAAATTTACACCAACCATATTTTCTTAATCTCCTACTCCTTCTCATCATCTTTTGTGCTTGGAGTTTTCAAGAAAGCTTCCATCTTCAACCATTTCTCAAGCTTTGAAGGTGAGCTCCCATGGCTGAAAATTTTCAGATTTTCCTTCCCATTTTCGTTTCTGGTTTTCTCTTGATTTAATGGTCATTTTCTTCTTCTTTTTCACACCATTACATTGTTCTAACTTGGACCACATTTTCTAGGGTTTTTGGAGCTTAAAATCCGAAAATCAAGTGCTCTTGGAATTTTTCTTGGTTCTTCATCTTGGTAAGAGGAAGATTAATCCTCCTCAACCTCTTTAGCAACTAGGAATCTCGTATTTGATTTTTGGAAGAAAAACCACATGGTGGTTGTTCTTGAAAATTGCTTGAAATTGGTTTCTTGAGTGTTATCTTAATTTAGCTTTGAGTAGTTGATTGAGTGGTTAATTATTCATGTAATTTTGTGATTGAACTCCATGCTTGCTTGCTGAAAATTCTGGTTGCTGGACCATTACATGTGTCACGGTTTTTGACTCTGTTTTGGGGCTGTTTTTGGGCTGGAAATTGAATGGAAATGATGCTTAAATTTTGATCAATGTAAGGCTAATTAAATCAAGTAGTTAAGGGTGATTAAAGTGGACAAAATTCTGGTTGCTGGACCATTACATGTGTCACGGTTTTTGACTCTGTTTTGGGGCTGTTTTTGGGCTGGAAATTGAATGGAAATGATGCTTAAATTTTAATCAATGCAAGGCTAATTAAATCAAATAGTTAAGGTTGATCCAAGTGGACAAAATTTTGGTTGTTGGACCTTGGTGAGTGCCACGGTTTTGGGCTATTCTTAAGGGCAGAATTTGGTTAACATTATGTCAAGAATAATGCTAGGTGAATTAAGTAAAGGAAGACTAAACTAGTGAGAAGAAAATTGTAACCTAGGATCCTCATTGAGTGCCACGGTTTTGAGGGCTTGAAGGAGGGGAAAATTCGAGTTAAGATTTCATAACCCAATACTAGGATTACAAGTAATCAAAGAATACAAGAGCTTAAGGACTTCATAAACCTTAATGAACCAATGAGATAATTTTCATAAGACTTAGAGATTTTAGAAATCCATAATGGACCTAAATTATGTTCCTTGAATTATAAATTGATATTATGTTGATATTGGGTTCTCTTTGGATGCAAATTTGCTTATTGCACTCTCTTGATCAAATATGGTATATTATGAATTTGTATCAGATTGTGGATCATACATGAGCATGCATAGTGTCTTATGCATTGTGATGTCCTTGTGGACTGTTGTAAGGCCAAGTTGCCTAGGAGATTGAACACACCTTAGTGCGGGTGCGAGTAGACAAGTGTGGGTCTTGTTATGACCTTAGGGGCGTCGGGGTGCGGGTCCTCCACAATGGGTAGTTGGTAGCTCCTTTGCCCGTGGGGCAAACCGATGCAAACGCACCGATGATCCGGACTTGACACTGTCCTATATCGTGATCTAGTGTAGAATGTCTGTGCAATGCCATGATTGTGCACGAGAAAATTTATTGATAGCACTGGCCTCGGCAGCCGAGTCACAGACATGTCTCCTTATCTTTCTCTCCGACTGTTTGAGTCTAGCTCCATGGAGTAGGAAATTGAATGTTGTGTCCATGCATCATGGAATATTCTGTCATTTGAAAATTATTGTTACACGATATTTGACTGTCTGAATTTAACTGCCTGGGTGTTATGAATTATTCATTACCATTATTAATGATTGCTTGACTGGTTATCTATTTAAAAGCTTATTAATTGCCTTTACATGCTACGTGGGCGTTATGCGCCGTTCGGTTCTTGGTTGCTGTATTGGTATTGATGGTAGGATATCTTACCTCTTTCCCTGTGCTTCTATTACTTGTTGTTTATGTGCACCTTGTGCTGATCGAAGACGACGGTGAAGAGACAGAAGAGCCTGCCTTCCCGCTTCTGGCCCGCACAGGATTGACTTTGACTGCGACGATGTCTGCACGCATGCGCGGATTTTTGGGAGATGTGCGTCTGACCTTCCTTGGAGGGCGGAGTGCTGGCACATCAACCTAAACTCCGACCGCTGTGTGTATGTGGGAGACGTGTCGATATCACTTGCCTGGAGACGCCATGAGGCACTGTCCTCACTTGCTACCTCAGCTTACGCTTGGAGTTTTACCTGCCTATCAGGGAGATGTGGGGTTCCCGTTATTACACTCCGCAGGAGGATTCTTTCGATTCCACCGCTCGGGCCCCGTCCCGTGCATCTGTGGTTCCTATGGATGAGTCCTCGGATGAGGAAGATCCTGATGAGGGTCCTCCTGATGATCCTGAATCGGTCCCTTTTTATTTGAGGGGTCGATGATCATTGGTGGCTACTTGATGGCTGCCAGGTGTTTTTGTTTTTGGGGGCCTGATGTATCTTTCTTTTTGATTTGGGTTGTATATTTTGTATATGCATGAGGGTATATATGCATGTTTCCCTTGGGGTGGGTATAGTTTTGCTTTTTGATGATGGCCGGCTTGTATTTATGAAACAATTGTATTAAATTCTATATATATATGTATGCATGCTATTCAGGTGCAAATTTCTATGTATTGTTTTATTTGTTGCTTTATCCGCATTCCGTAGTATCATTATTATTATTATAAAAAAAAATATTGCCAAGTTTGTTCACATGGTTAAACATTAATTAATTAAAATGAACCGGTCTTAATCGTTGTTTATTTAATTTCCGCATTTTACTTTATTTGACAATGTGACGTTCCCTCCCAAAAAGGGGCGTTACATTAAGTTGGTATCAGAGCCCCGGTTTATGTTTTCTTTGGGTCTTGAGTGTGAGTCTGTCTTGTTTGTGCTGTGTGAATCTCTGTGGTGAGTGTCTTGAGTGGATTCCTCTGACTTTTCTTATGTTTTCAGTAATCTAATTTGAGAGAAGAGCAAGATGGCAAGAGGTGGAGATATGGCAGCTGCTATTGAAGCAATGCAGAGAATGGCTGAAGTCATCACCCAACAAAATGAACGCGCTACTCAACAACAAGAAAGAGCTGCTCAACAGCTTGAGGCGACTGCCGACGCGCAAAACTTAGCAGAGTTTCGTCGTCATAACCCTCCGCAATTCAAGGGGGAGTTTGATCCCGACAAGGCTAATTTATGGATCAAGGAGTTGGAAAAAGTCTTTCGTGGCATGAATTGTGCGGAAGACAAGAAGGTAAATTAAGCGACTTTTATGCTCGTCGGAAATGCTGAAGACTGGTGGAATGGAGCTCAAAGGGCATTAGAAGCCGAAGGAGCAGAGGTCACTTGGGAACTGTTCAAGGAGAAATTCTTGGGCAAATACTTTCCTGCGAATGCGAGACACGCAAAGGAGATGGAGTTCCTCAACCTGAGACAGGGGAACATGACTGTCAGCGAATACGTAGCCAAGTTTGAGAACTTGGAGAGATTTTCAACACATTACCAGCATCAAACTGATGAAGCCTGGAAATGCTAGAAATTCACCGAAGGACTGAGGTACGAGGTAAAGAAAGCTGTGATTACCTTGAAGATGAAGGTATTCTCGGAACTGTTAGACACTTGCTGCGAAGTTGAAGCCTTGGAGCAGGCTAGAGACGCGAGAAACAGGAACTTTGGGCCTGTACGGTCCCAAAGAGGTGGAGGCAGTGGTTCAAACCGCTTTCTGAAGAAACCCTATTCCCGACCAACGGGAGTCAACAACAAATTGGTGGAAGTTCTGGTGGAGGTTCTTCTGGGAACCGAACTGGTCAGAATACGACCTACCCGTCCAAATGCCTGAAGTGTGGGAAGGATCATCTCACAAGAGACTGCACGATAAAAGGAATCATTTGTTTCGATGTGGCAAACCGGCCATATGTCCGAGATTGCAACCAAGCAAAGGCTGCACCTTCATCAATGCAACCCGAGCCAAGAAACCGCAAGCCGGAGGTCGAGTTTATACTATGAGTGGAGCTGAAGCTTCGAATCCGAAGACTTGATTCAAGGAGAAGGCGCCATAGAAGGTAATCTTTTAAAAGTCTTGTATGACTCGGGGCAACCCATTCTTTCATATCATATGATGTGTGCTACGACTTGGTTTACCCGTGTCTGAACTACCTTTTGAATTGACCGTTTCAACCCCCACCGATAAACCGGTAGTTACTACCAAAGTCCGTTTGAAGTGTCCTTTGATTGTTGAAGGTCGAATCTTTTCTCGTCGATTTGATCTGTTTACCTCTTTCACACTTAGATGTAATCCTAGGGATGGACCGGGTTATCTTCCAACCATGTTCTGTTAGATTGTTCTAGTAAGACCATAGTCTTTCCTGTGGATGAGAATTCTAGATACTTGACGGCCAACCAAGCACGAGCTTTCTTGAAAGAAGGAGCTCAGGGGTACATGCTATTATCTTCTTTGAAAGTTGAGAGTGAGGCTGATTTGAGTACTATTCCGGTAGTGAAGGAATTTCCTGAGATCTTCCCTGAAGAAGTACCTGGTTTACCGCCGGCACGTGAGATCGAGTTTGCTATTGATCTAGTACCGGGAGCTGGTCCCGTATCTATAGCACCGTACCGAATGTCACCGACAGAATTAGCCGAACTTAAGCAGCAGCTAGAAGAGCTTTTGGAGAAGCAGTTCATTAGACCAAGTGTGTCTCCGTGGGGAGCACCTGTGCTACTAGTTCGAAAGAAGGACGGTACCTCGAGATTGTGTGTGGACTATAGGCAATTGAACAAGTTGACAATCAAGAACAAATATCCTCTCCCGAGAATTAATGACTTGATGGACCAACTGAAGGGGGTAGCGGTATTTTCGAAGATTGACTTGAGATCTGGGTATCATCAGATAAGAGTGAAGACGGAGGATATACCCAAGACTGCTTTTCGTACGCGATACGGTCATTACGAGTATCTTGTGATGCCGTTTGGTGTGACGAATGCGCCTGCTATTTTCATGGACTATATGAACCGCATCTTTCGTCCGTACTTGGATAAGTTTGTTGTCGTCTTCATTGATGACATCCTGATATATTCCCAGAATCAGGAGGATCATGCGGAGCACCTCAGCGTAGTTCTTCAGATTTTGAAGGAAAAGGAACTGTATGCCAAGCTGTCGAAGTGCGAATTTTGGCTGGATGAGGTGAAGTTTTTGGGTCATGTGATCTCAAAAGAAGGAATCGCAGTGGATCCATGCAAAGTGGAAGCAGTATTGCAGTGGGAACAACCGAAGTCAGTGACGGAAGTCCGTAGTTTCGTTGGCTTAGCTGGATATTACCGGAGGTTCATAGAAGGGTTTTCCAAGATTGTCGGACCGCTCACTCAATTGACAAAGAAGAATCAAGCTTTCGAATGGACTGATAAATGTGAGCAGAGTTTTCAAGAGTTGAAGAAACGGCTGACTACCTCACCTGTATTAGTGTTACCTGATCCGAATGAACCGTTCGAGGTGTATTGCGACGCTTCATATCAAGGTTTGGGATCTGTCCTTATGCAACACCGAAAGGTGGTAGCCTACGCTTCGCGACAGTTGCGAGTGCATGAAAAGAATTACCCGACTCATGATTTGGAGTTGGCAGCTGTGGTTTTTGCTCTGAAGATATGGAGACATTTCCTTTATGGAGCGACATTCAACATCTTCAGCGACCACAAGAGCTTGAAGTACTTGTACGACCAGAAAGAGCTGAATATGAGACAGCGGAGATGGCTGGAGTTTTTAAAGGATTATGATTTCCAGTTGTTGTACCACCCTGGCAAGGCGAACGTTGTGGCTGACGCCTTAAGTAGAAAGACTATCAGTGTTTCTGCCTTGATGATTAAGGAAAGAGATCTCATCGAACAATTTAGAGATGTATGGTCATTTGTTAAGTTGGAACCCGGAAGAATTTGCATGAATATGGTTACCATCTCAAGCGAGTTGATGGAAGACATACGGGAAAAACAGAAGACCGATGAATTCTTGCAAGGAATAAGAGAACAAATGAAACAAGGCGAGAAAACAGAGTTCGAAGAAGGAACAGATGGAATTCTGAGATTCTGAGGTAGAGTTTGCATTCCTCGTGACCAAGAGCTTAGACGATATATTGTGGATCATGCCCACACTAGCAAGCTAAGTATGCACCCTGGTATAACAAAGATGTACCAAGACTTGAAGAAGTTATTCTGGTGGCATGGACTAAAGAGTGATGTCACTAGATGTGTATCGACTTGTCTAGTCTGTCAAAAAGCCAAAGTGGAACATCAGCGACCTGCAGGGTTGCTGCAACCATTGTCTATTCCTGAATGGAAGTGGGACAGCATCGCAATGGACTTTGTTGTGGGATTGCCAAGGACAAGGATGGGACATGATTCGATCTGGGTAATAGTCGATCGACTTACAAAATCGGCTCATTTCCTCCCGATTAACATAAGGTACAGTTTGGAAAAGCTGACCCGACTGTATATTGGGGAAATTGTCCGATTACATGGTGTGCCTACGAGTATAGTCTCGGATAGGGATCCGAGGTTTACCTCAAAGTTTTGGCAAAGTTTACAAGCTTCGTTGGGGACGAGATTGCGCCTGAGTTCAGCATATCATCCGCAAACCGATGGTCAATCGGAAAGAACGATCCAATCTCTAGAGGACCTACTTAGAGCTTGTTCTATGGAACAGACTGGAAGTTGGGATGAAGTTTTACCACTGGTGGAGTTCACCTACAATAACAGTTATCATTCGAGTATAGGGATGGCACCCTATGAAGCTCTGTATGGAAGACGGTGTCGAACACCATTATGTTGGTACCAAGATGGCGAGCGTCTTACGATTGGACCAGATATTATCCAACAGACGACGAGAAGGTTAAGATGATTCAAGAGAAGATGAGAACCGCTCGTGAGCCGACGAAAGAGCTATGCGGATAAGAGAAGAAAGCCTCTTGAGTTTGAAGAAGGTGAGCATGTGTTCCCGAAAGTCACACCCACGACCGGGGTCGGCCGGGCCTTGAAATCTAGAAAACTCACTCCAAAATTTCTTGGACCTTACCAAATTCTTCGTCGGATAGGTCCGGTAGCTTACCGGATAGCCTTACCCCTATTCTTTCAAACATACATAATGTATTCCATGTGTCACAACTTCGTAAATATTTACCCGATCCAAGTCATGTCATAGCACCGGACACGATGTACGCTTAAAAGAGAACGACCTATGAAACGTCTCTGCGAGAATCGAGGATCGACGGATAAAGCAACTACGAGGCAAGGAGATTCCATTGGTAAAGGTGATTTGGAATGAAGCAACTGGTGATGCGACTTGGGAATTGGAAGACAAGATGAAGGAGCAACATCCAGAATTATTTTAAGGTATGTAAATTTCGAGGACGAAATTCCTTTTAGTAGGGGAGTGTTGTAACATTCCGAAAAATACATATTTGATCATGAATCATCGTTTTATAATATTCTTGATTTTTAGGAATTTTTCTGGAATTTTTCGAAAACGACGAATATTTTAATATATTCCTCGTTTTACGTGCACACTGGGCTGAGAATTGCTGAGACCAGTGTAACACCCCGGAAATTGATTATTTCACCATGAATAGTCATTTTCCAATATTTGTGATTTATGTGAATTTTTCTGGAATTTTTCGGAGACGACGAATATTTTAATATATTTCTCGTTCTGCGTGAAACTCGAGCAGAGTCGTGAAAACGACTGTAGTGCTTCAAAAATTGGAAAATTATATGACGGATAGTCGTTTTATAATATTTGCAATTTTTTAGAATTTTCTGGGAATTTTCCGAAATCGTCGAATATTTTAATATATTCCTCGTTTTGTGTGCGCGCTGAGCAGAATCAGGGAAACGCGATGTTTTCTCTGAGAACCTTGGACTATGGATAAGTCGACGGGGGATCTTACTAAACCCGAGGCTTGACAGAGTTTACGAGGCTTCACAATTTTTTAGAAATCTTTACTGATACAATTAAATCAGTACAGCGAAAAATTCATCTGTCAGATTAATTAAATACTGACTTCTGACAACTGTAACTATTATCCATTGGATAATAGTGTGTAATAAAAATACTATCACATTATCCTAATGTAATCTACCTTATGTCTAATCAAATCACTTTAATTCAAATTTAATAGTTAAATATTCAAGCTTCCTTAAGAAGCTTTGACCCCAAGCTTTGACCACATGAATTAGCTTCCAAAGGAAGCCAATTTTTGTCACTCAATTCTCTCTCTCACGTACGTGATCTGCAGCCCACTCAAAGAGAAAGAATCAATTCTAATATCCTAATATTACAACTAAAGGCATTATCACCAAAAAGCACCTTTCTTTCTTCTTTTACGTTTCTTCTTCTTCTTCCTCTCTTCAAACCTTTTCTTCTTCCTTTTTCCAGCACCTACACGTACACCAACCATATTTTCTTAATCTCCTACTCCTTCTCATCATCTTTTGTGCTTGGAGTTTTCAAGAAAGCTTCCATCTTCAACCATTTCTCAAGCTTTGAAGGTGAGCTCCCATGGCTGAAAATTTTCAGATTTACCTTCCCATTTTCGTTTCTGGTTTTCTCTTGATTTAATGGTCATTTTCTTCTTCTTTTTCACACCATTACATTGTTCTAACTTGGACCATATTTTCTAGGGTTTTTGGAGTTTAAAATCCGAAAATCAAGTGCTCTTGGAATTTTTCTTGGTTCTTCATCTTGGTAAGAGGAAGATTAATCCTCCTCAACCTCTTTAGCAACTAGGAATCTCGTATTTGATTTTTAGAAGAAAAACCACATGGTGGTTGTTCTTGAAAATTGCTTGAAATTGGTTTCTTGAGTGTTATCTTAATTTAGCTTTGAGTAGTTGATTGAGTGGTTAATTATTCATGTAATTTTGTGATTGAACTCCATGCTTGCTTGCTGAAAATTCTGGTTGCTTGGACCATCTACATGTGTCACGGTTTTTGACTCTGTTTTGGGGCTGTTTTTGGGCTGGAAATTGAATGGAAATGATGCTTAAATTTTGATCAATGTAAGGCTAATTAAATCAAGTAGTTAAGGGTGATTAAAGTGGACAAAATTCTGGTTGCTGGACCATTACATGTGTCACGGTTTGTGACTCTGTTTTGGGGCTATTTTTGGGCTGGAAATTGAATGGAAATGATGCTTAAATTTTGATCAATGCAAGGCTAATTAAATCAAGTAGTTAAGGTTGATCCAAGTGGACAAAATTTTGGTTGTTGGACCTTGGTGAGTGCCACAGTTTTGGGCTGTTCTTAAGGGCAGAATTTGGTTAACATTGTGTCAACAATAATGCTAGGTGAATTAAGTAAAGGAAGACTAAACTAGTGAGAAGAAAATTGTAACCTAGGATCCTCATTGAGTGCCACGGTTTTGAGGGCTTGAAGGAGGGAAAATTCGAGTTAAGATTTCATAACCCAATACTAGGATTACAAGTAATCAAAGAATACAAGAGCTTAAGGACTTCATAAACCTTAATGAACCAATGAGATAATTTTCATAAGACTTAGAGATTTTAGAAATCCATAATGGACCTAAATTATGTTCCTTGAATTATAAATTGATATTATGTTGATATTGGGTTCTCTTTGGATGCAAATTTGCTTATTGCACTCTCTTGATCAAATATGGTATATTATGAATTTGTATCAGATTGTGGATCATACATGAGCATGCATAGTGTCTTATGCATTGTGATGTCCTTGTGGACTGTTGTAAGGCCAAGTTGCCTAGGAGATTGAACACACCTTAGTGCGGGTGCGAGTAGACAAGTGTGGGTCTTGTTATGACCTTAGGGGCGTCGGGGTGCGGGTCCTCCACAATGGGTAGTTGGTAGCTCCTTTGCCCGTGGGGCAAACCGATGCAAACGCATCGACGATCCGGACTTGACACTGTCCTATATCGTGATCTAGTGTAGAATGTCTGTGCAATGCCATGATTGTGCACGAGAAAATTTATTGATAGCACTGGCCTCGGCAGCCGAGTCACAGACATGTCTCCTGATCTTTCTCTCCGACTGTTTGAGTCTAGCTCCATGGAGTAGGAAATTGAATGTTGTGTCCATGCATCATGGAATATTCTGTCATTTGAAAATTATTGTTACACGATATTTGACTGTCTGAATTTAACTGCCTGGATGTTATGAATTATTCATTACCATTATTAATGATTGCTTGACTGGTTATCTGTTTAAAAGCTTATTTATTGCCTTTACATGCTACGTGGGCGTTATGCGCCGTTCGGTTCTTGGTTGCTGTATTGGTATTGATGGTAGGATATCTTACCTCTTTCCCTGTGCTTCTATTACTTGCTGTTTATGTGCACCTTGTGCTGATCGAAGACGACGGTGAAGAGACAGAAGAGCCTGCCTTCCCCGGCTTCTGGCCTGCACAGGATTGACTTTGACTGCGACGATGTCTGCACGCATGCGCGGATTTTTGGGAGATGTGCGTCTGACCTTCCTTGGAGGGCCGGAGTGCTGGCACATCAACCTAAACTCCGACCGCTGTGTGTATGTGGGAGACGTGTCGATATCACTTGCCTGGAGACGCCATGAGGCACCTGTCCTCACTTGCTACCTCAGCTTACGCTTGGAGTTTTACCTGCCTATCAGGGAGATGTGGGGTTCCCGTTATTACACTCCGCAGGAGGATTCTTTCGATTCCACCGCTCGGGCCCCGTCCCGTGCATCTGTGGTTCCTATGGATGAGTCCTCGGATGAGGAAGATCCTGATGAGGGTCCTCCTGATGATCCTGAATCGGTCCCTTTTTATTTGAGGGGTCGATGATCATTGGTGGCTACTGATGGTGCCAATGTTTTTGTTTTTGGGGGCCTGATGTATCTTTCTTTTTGATTTGGGTTGTATATTTTGTATATTCATGAGGGTATATATGCATGTTTCCCTTGGGGTGGGTATAGTTTTGCTTTTTGATGATGGCCAGGCTTGTATTTCTGAAACAGTTGTATTAAATTCTATATATATATGTATGCATGCTATTCAGGTGCAAATTTCTATGTATTGTTTTATTTGTTGCTTTTATCCGCATTCTGTAGTATCATTATTATTATTATAAAAAAAAATATTGCCAAGTTTGTTCACATGGTTAAACATTAATTAATTAAAATGAACCGGGTCTTAATCGTTGTTTATTTAATTTCCGCATTTTACTTTATTTGACAATGTGACGTTCCCTCCCAAAAAGGGGCGTTACAGTGAGGATAAGAGTGAAAAATCATTGAGATTTCTTGTCTCTGAAATCATTCATTGCTTAAGTCATTGATTTCGTCATTTTCGAGTCAAGTGGTCTTCATGAAAGTTCTAGGAAATTGTCTAAGCTTTTCAATGGCTCTAGAATCACCCAAAAATTCATCCTACAACCCAAGATATGACCCAATTACTGCAAACTGTTCAGGCCTAGTTTCAGCACCTCTGTTTTGACTTTCAGACCCAATATCACCATCAAGGAGCCCGAATCAAGTTTTGTGTTCAACATGAAAGTTTTAGATCTGGGTCTTAAATTTCAAATGTCCAAATTTCAGCCCAAGATAATTCTTGCAGCCCGAGTTATGCTCTGATTACTGTACATTGTTCAGGTTTCAGACACAAAACTCGTGTTCTGTCTTCCAAGCCCAATTAGCTCCACTAGATGTCTGATTGAGACTTTGAGCTCTTCATCAAAGTTGTAGAGCTCTCTCTTATATTTTCTACAAGGTAAAATTCATAATTATCAGACATTTACAACTCAAGATATGGCTGAAATACAGAAATAGCGTAAGACCAAAATAGTGCTGAAAAAATCAATTAAGTCCAATTTGAGTCCAAACTTACAAAACATAACTAGACTTAATCAATTAAGTACATGGAGAGTGTAAAAGACTAAAAATGAGGGTTTTGTTAATATATAAATATGTGATCATCAAATTCCCCCACACTTAGCTTTTTGCACTCCTGGACAAAACACATAAGACCAAAGTTAGGAGACAAAGAAAAATGACACAGACTCAAAAGCGAAAAACTCAAAAAGACTCGATGAAGCAAGAAGAGCAACAAGAAATTCAAGGGATCAAAGCATTAATGAGGTGACATTTCTTCACATCTCAAACCAACAAGCAAGGAAACTTCAGTTGAAAAGAATGAATCAAGAATGATAGATCCTCACAGAATTCCCTCTCAATCTCTCAAGTGTTTAAAGGTAAGTATTTCACTCTATTCAACTCATGAACAATTGCACTACCATAAGCTTGCTTATCTTCTACTTCTCCGCTACTCACAACACATGCATACAAAAATCAAGAGGACTTTATTCAAGGTTGTAATGGGGTCATGGTAAATGAGAGGGAATAATATGGATATGAAAAGATAAATACCAAAGAGAATAAAAGAGCATTATGGTATAGTTAGAGTGGAGAAAATGTTTGAGAACATTCATCATAAAGGACAATCACTAATATTTGACTAATTTTTTGTTGAAGATCAATCCCAAATTGATGAATTGAATTCATTGTTAGACTTGAACATTCTTCTCTTCTTCCTGTTGTTTCCAAGCATCCACCTTTATTATGATAATCCTTTGATTGCAACGGTGTTCAAAAAAAAATTTTCTTAGATCATTTTGCACACACACCCCCACACTTGTTCAAGAACAAAGTCAATGATCTCTTATTCCCTAAGGTTGGGTTAAAACATGTTTTTTTTAAAAAAAAAAAATTTGAAGGATGAAATGAGCTTAAAACAAGGAATAGTCAAACAAGTCTCAAAGGGGTTACACAATGGAAAATACAAGGATGGCTATTTGGTCAAAGTAGCTATTTCAAAATGCCTCAATCATATTAATGTATGCATGTGAAAATGTAGCCTCAAAAAGAATCAAAGCAAGTTCTAGAGCAACAATTCCATGAGTGAAAATCACACAAGAAAGAAGAGAATGGTACAGATATTCAATCCATTCATCAATAGGCTCAAAATCTCACAAGGCATATTTCTATCATTCTCAATCCACCAATTCAACATCCATAACCAAGCATGTGAAATTTAAGAAAGAAGATAATTTATTCAATCATGCTATGATTCCTGAATTTCAATTGCTTCAAAGATGTGAGAGTGTCTTCGCTTGAATCTTTCAAAGGAAATCAAAAGACAAAAACTTTGTTACTTCCACAAATCAGTACTAATTAATTACTACCTAAAAAACTCCTTACTCTGCCACCAATTAAGATGCGTCTCAAGAGTAAAAAATTATTTCCAAAATTTACTCTTTACTCTGCCATCACTAATTGGTTTAGTAAGTCCATAACAATCATATCATACTTCCCAAATAAAACAAAATTTTTTTTAGGTCAACTATCAACTATCCTTCCCCCCCAACTAGATCACAACATTGTCCTCAATGTTAAAATATAGATGAGTAAAGGATAGAAGATATTACCTGTTGGAGAAATCTGACACAAATTTAAACAAAAACAAAGTACAATAAATAAAATCAAAGGTATTAAAGATGAAGTGTTAGATCTGGCTTGCTTTTCTTCCTGCTCCCTTCACTGCTTCCTGCTGACCAATCTATCTAAGCTATTACTTTATCAGGTTCATACTCAAAAGCTTCTAATTTATCAATCAGCTCATCAATAGTGGAGGCAGAGATAAGAATTTTTCTTGCCGAAGGTGTGATAAATTTCTGTTCCACAGCTTTATTAAGAAAAAATAACAAAAGATCAAAGTAATTATTAACATTCAACAAACCAATGGGTTTATGGTGGATGTTCAGTTCAGCCCAAGAGACTATTTGAAAAATTTCTTCCAAAGTACCAAAACCACCTAGTAAGGCAATGAATGCATTAGAGTTGTCAAGCATTTTTTTCATTCGTCCATGCATAGATGTTACCTGAATTTCTTCTCCAACCGTCTTTCCAGTGATGTTCTGTTGAGCTAAAGGTCCAGGAATGACACCTAAAACCTGACTGCCTCCTATAGATGCAGCAAGTGATACAGCCCCCATTAACCCACGGCAACCTCCCCTATATACAAGATGAATATTCCTCGCAGCAAGTGATCGACCAAGAGTGCTAGCTGCATTTACAAACTCTAAACCCTTCCCATAATTTGACCCATAAAAAACACAAACATTTTTAAGGTTACGAATAGAAGGCCCCATTTCTATACTCTTTCTCCCTTTGAATGTTTCGTGTTGAAGGAAAGTGGAGAAAATGGAATGTTTAAATAGGAAAAAGAATGGAAAGGGTAATAATTGCACCTATAAGGGTAGGTTGGCTGTTGTCAAAAAAGTTTGAAATTAAGAAACACAGAATCTTTTTTCTTTTTTTTTTGACTTCCCTGAAGGACCATGTTCAAAGGATCGTCTGTCCAAAACTAAAATACAGCAAAATCATATAAAGATAAAAGAAATATAATAGCAAATGATGACATACTTGTATGTACAGCTTTCATGGCGTATCTTTATACTGCGCGTCATGAGTGCAGTAGTGGCATGTCTTTATACTGCGTGTCACCAGTGCAGTAGACACTCACGATTTTTTTTTTTAAGGACCAGCGTGCAAAGGTCCACCCGAGTCAATGACGGGTCACCCAAAGGCTGGGGCTCCACAACTAATTAAAGCCATGGTACTCCTTCCGGATCGCCCTTGTTCAGACTTTTTTTTTCATTTTTTTTTCTTTTTAGAAAACATGAAGAAGAAGAAGATAATATGTACAGATTGTTGTGGATATGGCTCACATCTGCCTCTGGTTTCACGTCCAGTAACGACTTAAACGCCTTCTATAAGTCGAGGATAAGCTTCCCATCTAATTTTCTTATAAATTGGCAAACAGGGTCTTTTAGAGTCAGATTCCCAAGACTGTAGCGTTTTCCTTCATCATGATTGCAGGATTCAGAGGCATCATGTTTCTTTTTGAAATTAAGCCCAACTTTTGACAATTTTCACAATTTTTGCAAAAAGTATAGCAATCTTTAAATAAAGTGGGCCAATAAAATCCGCACTGCAAGATTTTCGCAGCTATTTTCTTTGAAGAGAAGTGACCTCCACATGCTTCTGAGTGACAAAATTTAATGACACTACTTACCTCACTGTCGGGCACGCATCTCTGAAAAATTTGGTCAGGACAATGTTTGAACAAGTATGGGTCATCCCAATAAAAATTTTTCACCTCTGTCAGAAATTTCCTTCTATCTTGGTGCGTCCATTGAAGCGACATCTTTCCTTCTTGTTCTTCAGTAAGAGACGAGGAAATTACCACAGAAAAGCTTTGCTTTTCTCCCAAAAATGTGTACTTCAACCCAGCAGGTAATGGCTTTAGTTCCGATGTTGGTACTTCTTCATGGGCATTATCATTCATGGGTTTTAACTCTTCGAATTTTCGGTTTCTTCCTTTGTATTCTATTTCCTCTGTACAATCAAGCAAATCCGATGAATTGATTAAACAAACTTCTAATGGGTCAGAAGAACTCCCTTTTTGAAGATGATCATCTATAATGGCTTCAATTCCTTCAACTTCCTCATTTTCATCAAGGACTTCCTGTGGTTGCTTGCACATGTTAAAAACATTAAGATCCAGTGTCATGTTTCCAAATGTTAACTTCACCACTCTATTTCTGCAATTTATCAAAGCATTAGATGTTGCTAAAAATGGACGGCCTAAAATAACAGGAATTGACTTGCAACTATCAACCATAGGTTTAGTATCCAAGACAATAAAATCCATAGGATATATGAATTTATCAACATGAACCAACAAATCTTTCACTATTCCTCTTGGAATTTTGATTGATCTATCTGCAAGTAGAAGAGTTACAGAAGTTAGTTTTAACTCACCTAAGTTGAGTTGATGATAAACTGAATATGAAAGCAAATTGACACTAGCACCAAGATCAAGTAAAGCTTTTTTAATTTTATGTTCTCCAATAATGCATGAAACTGTAGGACAACCAGGGTCTTTATATTTCAACGCATTATTATTTTGAAGAATGGAGCTTACCTGTTCAGCTAAAAATGCTTTCTTTTTCACATTTAGTTTCCTTTTAACAGTGCACAAATCCTTCAAATATTTGGCATAAGAAGGAATTTGTTTGATAGCATCTAACAGAGGAATATTAATCTTCACTTGTTTCAAAATTTCAAAAATTTCAATGCGGTGGTCCAATTTCTTTGGGTTATTCAATGCTTGAGGAAATGGGGGTGAAGGCGAGAGTTTGATCACCTTTTGGTCAGCTTCTTCATTTTCTTGGGGAATTGGTTCATCTTCTTTCTCACAAGGTTCAGGAATTTGTTTTTCAACAACCTTTTCACTCCTAAGAGTTATCACTGACTGGACTTGGTCTATTTGTTGGTTTTCTGAACTCCCCTCATTTAGACTGTACTGACCATTGGGATTTGGTTGAGGTTGAGAAGGAAATTTTCCTTTCTCGTGAATGGTAAGTGCAGAAGAAAGTTTAGCAATAGTGTCTTTTATGTCATTCATGGTTTGATTGTTTTGTTTATTAATGGCCTCTTGCTTTTCCATGAATGCATGCAGTATTTCTTCAAGGTTTTTCCTATATGGTGGGACATAAGGTGCATATCCTTGAGAATTTTGAGAGTCCTGTTGTGCCTGAGGAGGTGGTGGTTGCATGAATTGTGACTGAGTATTGTTCCTCCAGCTGAAGTTCGGGTGATTTCTCCATCCCGGATTGTATGTATCTGAAAAAGAAAAAATAAATGGCTTTTTAAAATTATTCATTGCATTTACTTGCTCATGTACAACTTCTTTAAAAACAGGAATGTTAGGATATTCATGTGTTGGGTGCCCTACGTCATCACAAATGCCACAAATTTCTTCATTTGGCACAGATTTAATTTCTTTTGCTTTTCTTAATTCCATGGCTTCCACCTTTCTGGCTAAACTGGAAAACCTAGCATTTAGATCTTCCTCTTGACTAAGGTGATATTTTCCTTTATTAGCACTTGCAAGATTAGATTTAATTGAATTTTCAGAAGTGTTAGTACTATGCTAAGATTGAGAATTTTCAACCAACTGGTTCAAATAGTCTAAAGTTTCATCAGGTTCTTTATCAATAAACTCACCATTGTACATTGTTTCCACAAATTGTTTAGTTTCAGGAGTTAAACCTTCATAAAAGAAGCTTATAGTGCGCCATTTTTCAAAACCATGATGTGGGCAAGAATTTAACAAATCTTTAAATCGTTCCCAACATTGAAAATATGCTTCATTTGAATTTTGGGAAAAATTTTGGATTTGTCTTTTCAAAGCATTGGCTTTATGTGTTGGAAAAAATTTCTTTAAGAACTCACCTTGCATTTCTTGCCATGTGCCAATTGATCTTGGTTTCAAAGTGTTAAGCCAACATTTTACTTTATCTTTTAAAGAAAAAGGAAACAATTTAAGCTTAACAATCTCTTCAGTGCAATTTTGATCATTGAAGGCAATAAATACTTCCTCAAATTCTTTCAGATATAAATATGAACTTTCAGATTCTAAACCATGAAAATTGGGAAGTAAAGAAATCATACCTGGCTTAAATCTAAAATTGTTGGCATTGAGTGGAAAGATAAAACATGATGGACTAGAATTTCGAGGTGTTTGCAAATATTCACGCATGGTTCGCACCGTTGATTTTCAGGTTCATCATGTACACTTTCATTGTCAGCCATTGTATCAATTGTGTGTGATTGTGATTCAAACAAATCAATATATAAAGTACCAGGGTTAATTTTAACTAAACGACTAGAATTTAAATCACGATACTAATTAAGCATAATACATAAATAACTAAAAATAAATAAATAAAAAAATAATGTACAAGCTGGCGGTGTCACCCACCATTAAATATTAATAGGGATGGGGTAATAAACTAACCACCCAAAAATAAAAATAAAAATAAAGTGCAGAAAGTAAATTTAAATATAAAAATATGAGAGTGATAGAGCCCCACAAAGCCGGCGAAAGAGAAGAGAAGAAGAAATATTATTTTATTAAGTTAGATTGCAGAAAAATAAATAACAGAAAAGTAAAAGGGAGAGTTTCCCCCACTAAGTTAGTGCATAAAATAACAGGGAGAGTTACCCCCACTGATAAAAAAATGACGAAAATAAATAAATAAAATTAAAAAACAAAAATAAATGACATAAATATAAAAGTTAGAAAATTAGTATGTTAGTAAGTTAGAGTTAGATAGTTAGAAAGTTAGAGAGTTAGTAAAGAAACCGAAGGATCGGCAAGCCGATCTTTTGCTCCGATGAGGGAGAAGAGAGAATAGATTTTATTAAAGAAAACGAACCTCAATAAATCAAAACTTCAAATCAAGTCCCCGGCAACGGCGCCAAAAACTTGACTGCGGGATTTAAGGATGCAAACCCAAGTGCAGGTTGTCTCAAGTAGTAAATTTCTCGAGAGTCGAGGTCGATCCACAGGGAATTGATGAAGAAAAATTAATTGAGGTAAGAAGAGGATTTGTCACAACACCAAAAGTAATAAAACAAGTTCACAAATGAATTTAAGGGCTTGCTTGGGTTAGGAGATCCACTCTTGGTAATAAATTAAAGGTAAGATTATTTCTCTTTATAACTCAATTGAAATCCACACACAACGGAGGTTCCAATCAGAAAATGTAACATTCAAAGTTCAATTATATATGCAATCATATTATGATTCCTTTAATTATCTACCAACATTTGTAAAAAAGTTCAAGCATTCACTGTGTCAATCTTATTGTCTACAATAAATCAAGATCTCCATTAACAAAGAAGCTTTCTAAATTGATTGGAAACAAAATACAACACATATAATGTTCATTTAATAATATATCATTTAAGCACAAGAAATAAAATAATCTAACCTTATTTCATTACCAAGAGCTTCGCTCTTTCACCCAAGCAAGATGAGGATTTAGTTACTCATGGATAAGAAGAAAGAAAGAGAGAAGAAGAGAAAGATGAACATGACTTCAATTTAGAACAAGAGAAAATTACAACAAAGGAAAACAATAAACAAACATAACCTTAACTTGTACAAACTAAGCCTAACACCAGTGCTCCAAATGGTCAGCCAATGGTGCCTTTTATAGAGGATTAGGGATACAAAATGACAAAGGGGCTGATTAGGGGTAGGTGGGATGAGTGGATGAATGATGGAGAATGCCAAATGGTGAGGATAAGAGTGAAAAATCATTGAGATTTCTTGTCTCCGAAATCATTCATTGCTTAAGTCATTAATTTCATCATTTTCGAGTCAAGTGGTCTTCATGAAAGTTCTAGGAAATTGTCTAAGCTTTCCAATGGCTCTGAAATCACCCATAAATTCATCCTACAACCCAAGATATGACCCAATTGCTGCAAACTGTTCAGGCCTAGTTTCAGCACCTCTGTTTTGACTTTCAGACCCAATATCACCATCAAGGAGCCCGAATCAAGTTTTGTGTTCAACATGAAAGTTTTAGATCTGGGTCTTAACTTTCAAATGTCCAAATTTCAGCCCAAGATAATTCTTGCAGCCCGAGTTATGCTCTGATTACTGTACACTATTCAGGTTTCAGACACAAAACTCGTGTTCTATCTTCCAAGCCCAATTAGCTCCACTAGATGTCTGATTGAGACTTTGAGCTCTTCATCAAAGTTGTAGAGCTCTCTCTTATCTTTCCTACAAGGTAAAATTCATAATTATCAGACATTTAGAACTCAAGATATGACCGAAATACAGAAACAGCGTAAGACCAAAATAATGCTGAAAAAATCAATTAAGTTTAATTTGAGTCCAAACTTACAAAACATAACTAGACTTAATCAATTAAGTACATGGAGAGTGTAAATGACTAAAAATGAGGGTTTATTAATATATAAAATATGTGATCACCATGATGCTTAATCTTGAGATTCTGTTTTAATTGTTATACATTCATCTATTAATCAAATTCCTCTTCTTCTTCTTCTCTTATTTAAATTATGATTTAATGCTTAATTTGATTGGGATTTGCATATGTTAATTGCTTAATTACCATGTGGCAAGAGATGAATTCAGAGGTTAAAGAATGCATCAAAGGTGTTTGATGAAATGTTTGGCTTGGTTGGATCTTGGTTTTTAAGTTAATTTGGGTTTTGGATGTGTAACACCCCAACTTTAGGATAAATGACCGTTGTATCCTGAATTGTACTGTTTGTTATTTTTCTATATGCTATAGAGTTTTATTTTACTATCTGTGATTTTATTTGAACTTTTTGTATGATTTGCTCTGGAACAGGAAAATAATAATTTCCGGACTTGGGAAATCTTATTTTAATTATTCGGAGCTGGGGGATCTTACTAAACCCAATTCTGAATGATACTGTTATTAATCTTTTAATTTTTAGGATTTAACTGTGAAATAAAATAATTTTATATTATTATAATATTATTTTATTAGTCAGTATAAATAAATGACAATAGACCCAAAAATGTCTGTGGGACCCACTTTTGGATTGTGGGACCCACAAATGCCTTGCAGGACCACGTTTAGGAATCTAGTCAACCTTTTTGGTTAGGAAAATTTCTAACCAATAGGAAAAGAGTCAACAAAAGTGGTTAGACTAGTTGGTTTTGAACTGGATGACCTAATCAAGTTAGATTAGAACTTAACTAAGTTAGTATAGAAACTTGTTAAGTAACTAGATGATGGTAATGTAGTTAGCTATCTAGTTGGTTTCTAAGTTAATAAAAATCTATAACTATAAAGTTAACTAATTTAACCTAAGTAACTAACTAGTTAGACAAGTAGCTAGATTGTTTCACCTAAGTGTAACTAAATAGCTAAGGAGAAGCAAACTTAGTTGTCTTTTACCTTAGGGAATTCGGCCAAGCCAAGGCAAAGCAAGCCAAGAACTTTCAAGAACAAGCTTAGTCATTGCATGACTAGGTTTTCATGCACCAATGAGAGCTAAGCTTGGAGACCAAGTTTTATTCTTAACCATTGATCATTTCTAAGGCTTGGATGAAGCCACCAAAGTGGACACCTCCCTAAGAAGAGCTCCACGGCCATAAGCCATTAGGAAGCCAATTTTACTTCATCTTTTATCTTTTAACTTAAGCTTTTCTCTCTTCCAAAAACAAGAAACACCATTGATGCTCTTTGAAGGTCCATTCGGCCAAGACCCCTACTTCACCATCTATTCACCTAAAATTTTATCCAACCTACTTTCTTAAACCTAAACACCATTCTAAGAACATCTCTAGTTGAGAGTTCTTCCAAAATCTATCATCTTGAGCTTGGAAAACAACTTTGAAGATTTCTCCTTAAAGGTGAAATTTCTTGTTTTTCATTTCTAATCTCATTTCTAAAGTTCTAAGCCATGATTGATCCATGATTTATGTTTTTCTTCTATGGTAGTAACTTGTAGAAATTATTTAAGCTTGATAGGTAATTTGGAGGGTGAACCCGAAATCACTAGGAAGGAGAGGAGAAGAGTTTGTCTTCACTTAAGGTAAGAGGAAGACTTGAATCTTATCATCCTTGGGTGGTGGTAAGAAAATGGATTTGTTTGTGATTGTAGAATCCATAAGGATTTATTTTGGTGTTTGTTGTAATAGCTTTCTTAGTTGTGATTTGTATTGATATGCATGTCTACAAGCTTTGAATATATTGTATGTGTTAGTAATGCATGAATAAGTAGTAGGATGTGAATAATATGCAAGGTTTACATGAGTGTTCCAAAGAACACAAATCCAAGGCTCACGGCCTCAATACAAAATGGGAACCAAAATGTTCTCAACAATTTTCTAAAAGAGTGATTTAATTGACTTAGGCAAATTGATAAGATACAAATTGATTTAGAGTAAGAAAAATGAATCTATAGATCAAATAATAAGTTTATGGATTTCGGCCAACATGCCAAAGTTAAGTGTTTTTGGTTTCTAAAATTATTTTCAATCAAGGTGAAGTAATAATACCAAAAGGAATTTTATTGCAATAAGTTTTGAGGAGTAAAAATGATTAGATTAAGTTTAAGAAGCTAAAACTAAAGATTTTACCATTTAGGAGAAAATACAGTAGCTTTTGTAAAATTTCTAACGTAGAGCTCACTTTATGTTTTGAAGCCCATTAGTAGTTTTCAAAAGTGTAATTAAATGGTTGTAATATAAACAAAAGAATTTTTAACAGAAAACCATTGTTATAGACTTTCTAAGTAAAATACTGTTAATTTTTGTTAAAAACAGACAAATAAGATAGAAAAGATATTTAATATATTGTATACGATATGAAAAATATCCTACGTAGTTTAAACGTATTAAATATTATTTCTGTTTATTTAAATAGTGATTTTTAAGGAATTCGGACAAGAAAATAATTTAAAAATCTTATGCGATTGAGAAAACATTTTGAAAATAGTACGCGATTTTAAAAATAGTAAAATATATTTACACGATTTTAAAACGTTTGTAAAAATGACAAAATTGTAAAAACGCGATAAAATTTCTACGCGATTGACGAAAACAGTAAGTTTTTCTGTCGAGCCAAAGTGGTGGACCTGGACAGATTGTGAAACAGTACTGTCTAGTGGGACGTACTGTGTATTTGAGATTTTTGAGATTGAGGGCATTTGCGTAAATATGAGAATATTTTGAGATTGAGGGTATTTTGGTAATTATTAATTTTTTTTTCATGCATTGAGTTGTGCCAATTTGGTTGATAATTGGTGGATTGATTGACGAGGTGAATTACACTATGTTGTCAGTGTGATAAGCGTAGTATGGTTCAACTTATGTGAACTTGGAGACATTAGTGTGCAGATTACTCCATATGTGAACAGTTGGTCGCTCCTCTGGGCCGTGGTAACTGGTAACACACTAGTGGTCTCGACACGCACTATACTTAATCGAGATCTTGTAGGGACTATTTGAGTATAATGCCTGTAGTTACACGATGTTTGGACTGTGTGCTACACCATGATGTTTTGGACAGTGGGCTATAGACACAACGTGAGACAGTGCAATAGTTGGTTGGGCAGCCTAAGGTACTAATAGAACTTGCGGGTCATTCTCTCTGATGTCTGTGTTTTTAGCTCCATGGAGTAGGATTGAGTCATATTGCATATGAATATGTGTTGTACATTATAACATTATTATCTGTAACATTTTATCTATCTGTGACATTATATGATGCTGTTGCATTTAATTTCTGTGTTATATTATATTATTATTTATGTTGTTATGGTATGCTATATTGTATGGACTGTTATATTTGTTGTATTGGCGTTTTCTTATTTACCATGTTTGTGGTGATATAGATTGTCTTACCTCTTTATACGTACTGTTTCTGTATTTGAAATTATGTTGTAAAAGAGTTTGAGGAAGAGGAACAGCCTCTTGATTGTGTATACCCTGAGGACGAGGAACAGCAACAAGCCGAGGATCAGTTCGACGATTGCGAACCATCCGATCATCCATATCCCCTGGATTGATTGTGTGAGTATGACGTTGCCGGGATTCTTTGGTTTCGTGAGGTTTGAGTTTCATGGAGGCTCTGAAGCCTAACGTTTATGTGAAGATAGAGATTCGGTGGTGTATGTGGGACGGTTGACGGTGACCCTACGTACAGAGTTTGATGGGGAGCCTATTTTCACTACTACTATATATTTGCATTTAGAGTTGCCACTGTCTCTTAGGCGTTAATGGGGTGGAATGTTTGATGCGCCTAGTGAGATCAGCAGTGTGTCGATAGCACAGACTCGTGCCCGTAGGACTTCGAGACATCTTGGATATTTATCACCTGAAGTTTCATCTGAGAGTGATCCTTCAGAGGGTTAGATATCTATGATGTGCACTTGGGCACTTTTTGGATGTAGTATTGTATATTAGCTCTTTACTGCTTTCTTTATATAGTTTGTAGTTGTAAATTATTTGTATAATCTTATGACAAAAATCATATGTATATTATGTGTGATGAAGGTTAATTTTATTTTATGTTCTGTGTTATTTTATTTAGTAAATATTCTGTCTTAACAGGAAAAATTTTACAATCCATATCATTTAGGTAACAAATGTTTTACAACTTGGGTAATATTTATCTTATTTTATTTTATTTGTATCATAAATGTGACATCCCCACAAGGTTATTACAGGATGGATGCTTAATTTGTCTAACCTTAATTAATTGAATTTTGAAAGCATTTCTAGTAGAAAATCTATGGATCATTGAGAGGTGTCTTGATGTGATCTAAAACCAAGGGTTTGGTTGATAGTTGATTGGATCTTTAATAATCAAGGATGGATTGAAATCAAGTTTGGACAATTCTCTTGGATTGGTTGCTTCTTAATTCTATTTTCTCTTCTTTAATTGCTTTCTATTTTTGTTGTTAATTTCAAAAACTCCTTCCCCCCTATTTATTAACCTCTTAATCTGACTTCATAAATAGAGTGATCTATGGGCTTGACCCGGTGTTACCTTATGCTACAAATAGTTTTTGTAATTCGGTTATAAATTGATTTAAATTTGGTAAACTCGACAGTTATCAGCAGTTTCCCAACTGTTGAAAGAATTGGCTGCCTACTGCTACCAATGGTCTTTAGCAAGGAACAATCAAAGGAAGGTAGTAGGAGTTCATGACATTAATGCACTTACATCTTTTTCAGCTCAAGTGACATCATTAGCAAATAAGATGGACAATTTAGGTACATGCACTAATCAAAGCCCCTTCATGTCGTGTGACTGATGTGGGAATAATCGTGTCACCGATAGTTGCCCATGTTGGTGTATGTCCTAGAGGCCAATTTATTTTGACCATCTTACATACATTGTATTATGTTATTTATTTAATATATGAGGCATTTCATTTATTATGTGTTATTTATGATATACATAATAAAGTCCTTAGAATAGTAAGTTCAATGCCATAGGACTTCAAGTGAATGACTTGATCGTGAGATCTTATCAGATAGAAATAGAACACTATTCTTAAATGTCCCTGGTCAAGCATTATTGTTAATCAGGATGACAATAATGCATTGAGACTAGTATGTGTGTAGACTGATGGGCACATCTCACGGGTCATGGATATGAGATATCAAGTCTTCACATGGATACATATTAGAGTAATGATGTATTGGACAGACCTGCCATGAGAACGCTACGTGGATCCTTACATGAGTGTCATAAGCAATTCTTATGGTGATAATGGTGTATGTGGTCATTTGACTTGAAATCACTACGATTCCTACATGAGGAGTTATATGTTTTAATGCCATCAAACATCATCTATAATAAGGTGATTATAAAGTTGGTTATTAGAAATACCGTGAATCATGTGGAAGGATATGAGTGACCTAGGTGGGATTTATCCCTCCTACATAACAGGAGTGATATCTTCGGGCCCTCTGATTGAGTAAGACTACGAAATGCATAGCCATGCTTAAATTAGTCAATATGAGGTATTGATCTCATTTGTTATTACTATGTCTACTTGAGTATTAGGAAACAAAAGATTAAACTATACAAGGGTGACACGTTCCATGCCTTGCGTTCAATCTAGATATATGGACAAAGGGACTAAACTACACAGCAACATTGATCACAGAAAGGTTATGTCAAATCACTGACATTCTTATTACTTGGGTAGCAGTGATGTGTTGCTACATACCGCTCACTGCTTATAATATTAAAATGGAATTTTAATATTACTACTAAAATGAGAACCTGTAGGGTTGCACACATAAAGCAGACTAAATTAGAGTAATTAGAATCCAAGTTGGATTGGGATTCGACCGTGGACCGAGTTGCACAACTTACCTACTGATGCTCTCACTTGCATAAAGCAGCAGCTATTATAAATAGCACTGCTAAGGGACTGTCAAGGCACGCGTTACAAACCCTAGCCACACTTGACAGAAACAGTGAGTGAGAGAGTGACATGTTTCTCTTTGCTTCTCTTCATAGCTAGCACTGTGTGAGAGACGTGGGACTCTGTTTGCAGACATTGGAAGTTCATGAGTCTGTTCATGTGGATACCGCAGAGACATCATCGTTGTTATAGTGTTAGTGATTCATGTCTCTTAATTTTATCATGTTTCAAGAGGTAAACTCTTTCAAAACTCAGATTATGGCCCTTTTCGCATGGATCCTTGGTGGGAATTTTTTGTTATTCCACTGCGTGATGTATCCGCAATTCCTAATAGCCCATCCACTTTGGAGAGTGTTGAATATGCAGGAAACTATCGGCCATCTTAGAACAACCCCTACTCACAACAATATAATCCTAGGTGAAGTAACTACCCCAATTTCTCATAGAGGGATAACCAATGGTCAACATCTTCATCTACTGGAAATGAGAGACCATATTTTCCTTCTAGTTTTTCATCGCAAGTAAAGGCACCTATGCAAGAAAGGAAGCCAGCATTGGAAGACATGTTCATGCAATTTATGGTGAAAACTGATTCATACAAGACTAAAACTAATGCTTATCTGGCAAAAAACGATTCTCTTCTTCAGAGCCAAACATCTTCAATCAGGGCTCTTGAGACACAAGTAGGGCAGCTAGCCAATGCAATAAACAATAGGCCCCCTAAGACTTCTTCAAGTGATGAGATCTCCCTCAAACAGGCTGCCTCAAGTTGAAGAAGTAGAAAAAGTCTTGCTTGGAATATAAAAAAGACACCTTTTTAGGATGGATCCACCTATGTGTTTAATTCTTATGTTTTGAGTCTAGTATGTAGTGAATTAGAATTTGAAATTTCATGTTATTTTGTTGATGCATGCATGTATTAAACTTGCTAGACAGTTTTCATAGGTGGTAGAGGCCTCATTGAGGCAAATGTAGGTGTTATGTGGTGTTTGCTGCAAAATTTTGCAGTCAGACCTCTCACACCGCGATGATCACTTTATTGCGTCATGGCATTCTGGCCTCTGCCCTATCAGGCTTTTGGATCCAAAGAGCACAATGCCGCAATGTGGATTTTGTAATGCCGCAGAGGTCAGTCCATTTAAAAAAAAAAAGGGGAATTGAAATGTCTGTTTCATAGACGCGCGCCGCGACGCTGGTTAGTTCACGTTAAGGTGTTTTGTGCATATTCTCCTTAAATAGGAGAACAGAATACAAATCGTTCATCTTCTTCTCCTCTGCATTTTCTCTATAAAAAAAATTCTTCGCCCTTTCTCCTACAATCACTTGTTCCTACTTTCTTGCATTATCGTGCATTTTATTCAACCACTTTCATCTCCAGGTCTATATTCTAGTAAAAATGGGTCCTAAACGAGTTAGACGCAAGAGTAGTGGGCAACCTAGGGAGCCATCTCCTCCTTGCAAGTTTGATCGAGCAAGATTCATTTCAGCTGCTACACAGGACCGATATGGGACTCCGATCTCAAAGAGTGTCATTATTGAGAAGGGCTTCAACTTCAGGGACTCCATCCAATCAGACATTGAGGCCACCTTCGGCAGCACCTGTGGGGGGAGTTCGCCAAACACCCCAACAGGGCCCATTACCCTTGGTTCATGAGTTTTATATAAACCTAGCATTCACTCGCCCAAAGTCTACTACTATAGGCATACGGAGGTGCCGAGTTTCTTTTTCTGCCAAGTCCATCAGAGCGGCATTATCCTTGCCTCCTCATGCTTTGATATGTGAGTATTAGGAGTTCATCAGATGGGAACCCGTGGAGGGGATCAACCTGCAGGATGTCATGAGGTGTATATGTACCCCTGAGTCATAGTCGGTTGCTTGAACCATGTCACAACAGGGCTGACAACAATATTTCTCTCGTGCTTTGTTGACCCCAGAGGCCAAGGCCTGGTACCACTTCATCAATACTAGGATTCTGCCCTCCAACAACCTGTCGGAGGTCACGTGCGACAGGGCCATTTTGGTCTATGCCATATGTAGAGGTGTTTGATCGATGTGGTGGACATTCTCTATAGGCAACTACACAGGTCGGTCAGCTAGCAGCGTAGCTTTTTCTTCTCCTCCCTTATTCATGCATTATGCCAGAGGAGGGGTGTGCCCATGGACCCGCATAAGGAGCTTACTGACGTTAAACAACCTCTAAATAAGTACTTTATTAGGAGGGTTAAAGCAGCTCCCCCGGCCGTGGCAATACCCTGCAGAGCTCGAGGCAGGTGTAGAGAGTTGCCCGTGTAGCCCAGCGTCCCCAGGAGGTGGAAGATGTGCGAGCTGAGCTTCGCCAGGTGGCCGCCATGCAAACTTACACAGTCGAGACTATTTGGTGGCTGGTGGAGCACCTTCACATCTCTACTCATGACTTCCCCATCCCACCTTACCCTCCCTTTGACGGAGCAGGCCCTTCACATCAACACCAAGATCCCGTGGCTTAACATGATGACAGTGGTGGTGATATTGAGCCATTGCCATATGATAATGATGACAGCGATGATACAGAGCCATTTTCGGATGTTGATGAGTAGAATGATGCATTTAGGGCAGTCTCTATTATTTTGTTGTTATTTATTTTCCTTTGTATGTTGTACAGTGAGGACACTGTTTCCCTCAGGTTATGGGGTGTCTAGTAATTTGATTGATATTGCATGTTAAAGCATTGCATTTTCTTCCAACCATCAATGTTTGTTGAGTACATAATATGTTATTTCTTGAAGTGAGTTTAGTGATTAGGGGTATTAATATGTTCAATACAAAAATGAGCCTAAAGGAACCAGATGCAATAAAAGAAAAAGATTGCTTTGTGTAAGTATATAAAAAAAGAGAAAAGAGACAAGCAAAGCAAATCAAAGAATAAAGAAAAGTTAAATATGAAAAAGCATTGCATGATTCTGGCAAGTTTTAGTCTTTCACTATTGCATACCCTGCTATTTTCATATGGTCTCCAGTCTTGAAATAGCCTATTTATGTTTCTCAATGTTTGTATATATCTTTTTCCTTTCTTTTCTTTCACCCACTGCCATTGGACTGACATTACAAGCTGATAAAGACCCTTTTGATTCTCAATTATGTGTAATTTACATTAGTGAAAAAAGAGTTGCATTACAATCTTATGGATTCTTTTGATTTATATCCATGTGTATGCTCATAAACTTATCCGATTGAGTATGATTTAAACTGAAGAGGTTTTGCTCGCATGTTTGTGGGAAATAGGTTGTGCATGACTTGAAGCTTCTATTGTTGGTATGATAAGGATTGTATATATGTGGACCAGATTATGAGGCATGTGTATTCTTTGAGATTTAATGCAACCATCATACAAGTATTGAAGCTGAAGTTGCCTTTGTAAGCATAGTCTGACGTTGTTTTGCTCAAGGACTAGCAAAATATCTAGGTTTGGGGTATGATAACTCCATAGAATGTAGTTATTTGTGCCCTATCTCTATGCATTATTGATTACTTTGTCCTTGTTGTTATGCATTGTTGGAAGGCTTTAGCCCTATTTTCATGTAAAATCCATGTTGATGTTTTCCTTTCCAATCTTGCTAAAATTCTTCCTAATCTTTGATTGGACTGAGTTTGATTACTTTTGTATTTGACTAGTTGATTTCTTAATTGTAGGATGAGCCCAAAGAACCAAATTGATGCGAGCCAAAGCCTTGCATTAGAAGAGGAATCACAAGAGAAGCTTCAGTGAATCATGTCGCAACGCTGGAATATTTATGTCGCAGCGTGCTGCTCTCTGCCTGTGCACCCTGATAACCCGAGAGCTTAATGCCACGGTGCAAGGAAGTTAATGTCGCGGCACTGGTGACCTAATTTTCTTCGCACCGTGGCGTGTTGACTACGGGATTTAAAGATGCAAGTAATAAATTTCTCGGGAGTCCGAGGTCGATCCACAGGAAATTGATGAAGAAAAATTAATTGACGTAAGAAAAGGATTTGTCACAACATCAAAAGTAATAAAATATGTTCACAAATGAATTTAAGAACTTGCTTGGGTTAGGAGATCCACTCTTAGTAATAAATTAAAGGCAAGATTATTTCTCTTTATAACCCAATTGAAATCCACACACAACGGAGGTTCCAATCGGAAAATATAACATTCAAAGTTCAATTATATATGCAATCATATTATGATTCCTTTAATTATCTACCAACATTTGTAAATGAGTTCAAGCATTCACTGTGCCAATCCTATTGTCTACAATAAATCAAGATCTCTATTATACAAAGAAGGTTTGTAAATTAAATGGAAACAAAATACAATACATATAATATCTATTTGATGATATATCATTTAAGCACAAGAAATAGAATAATCTAACCTTATTTCATTACCAAGAGCTTCACTCTTTCACCCAAGCAAGATGAAGATTTAATTACTCATAGATAAGAAGAAAGAAAGAGAGATGAAGAGAAAGATGAACATAACTTCAATTCAGAGCAAGAGAAAATTATAACAAAGGAAAACAATAAACAAGCATAACCATAACTTCTAAAAACTAAGCCTAACACCAATAGCCCCAAATGAATAGCCAACGGTGCCTTTTATAGAGGATTAGTGATACAAAATGACAAGGGGTTGATTAAGAGTAGGTGAGGAGTAGGTGAGGAGTAGGTGGATGAGTGGGTGGAGTGGTTGGATGAGTGGTTGAGTGGTTGGATTATTGAGATTCTTTGTCTCTGAAATCATTCATTGCTTAACTCATGGATGCCGTCATCAAATGGAAAAGTCATCTTCATGAAAGTTATAGATCTGGGTCTTAACTTTCCGAAGTCCAAATTTTAGCTCATTTCACCACCTACAGCCCGAGATATGGTCCAATTACTACAGACTATTCAGACCCAATTTCAGCACCTCTGTTTTGACTTACAAACCCAATATCACCTCCAAGCTATCCGATCTAAGTTTTGTGTTCCGCATGAAAGTTGTAGATATGGGTCTTAACTTTCAGGTATCCAAATTTCAGCCCAAGAAAGTTCCTACAGCCCAAGTTATGCTCTGATTACTGCACACTATTCAGGTTCCAATCACAAAACCAGTATTCTGACTTCCAAGCCCAATTAGCTCCTCTACATGTCCATATTTTACCTGGAAATCTTCAGGAAAGTTGTAGAGCTCTCTCTTATCTTTCTTACAAGGTAAGATACATAATTTTTACAAATGTAGAACTCAAGATATGACAGAAATACAGAAACAGTGTAAGACCCAAAATAATGCTGGAAAAATCAATTAAGTCCAATTTGAGACCAAACTTACAAAACATAACCAAACTCAATCAATTAAGTACATAGAGAGTGTAAATAACTAAAAATGAGAGTTTATTAATGTATAAAATATGTGATCATTAAATTTCCTCACACTTAGCTTTTTGCACTCCTAGGCAAAACACATAAGACCAAGACCAAAGCTAGGAAACAAAGAAAAATGACATAGACTCAAAAGGTAACACCTCTAAAAGACTCGATGAAGCAAGAAGAGCAACAAGAAATTCAAGGGATCAAAGCATTAATGAGGTAACATTTCTTCATATCTCAAACCAACAAATAAGGAAACTTCAGTTGAAAAGAATGAATCAAGAATGATAGATCCTCACAGAATCACTCTCAATCTCTCAAGTGTTTAAAAGGTAAGTATTTTACTCTAATCAACCCATGAACAATTGCACTACCATAAGCTTGCTTATCTTTTACTTCTCCGCTACTCAAACCACATGCATACAAAAATCAAGAGGACTTTATTCAAGGTTGTAATGGGGTCATGGTAAAGGAGAGGGGATAATATGGATATGAGAAGATAAATACCAAAGAGAATAAAAGAGTATTATGGTATAGTTAGAGTGGAGAAAATGTTTGACAACATTCATTATAAAGAAGAATGACCGATATTTGACTAATGTTTTGTTGAAGATCAATCCCAAATTGGTGAATTGAATTCATTGTTAGACCTGAACCTTCTCCTTTTTTTCCTATTGTTTCCAAGCATCCACCTTTATTCGAGACTCTGATAATCCTTTGATTGCAATGGTGATCAATTTTTTTTTTGGATCATTTTGCACACACACTCCCACACTTATTCAAGAACAAAGCCAATGCGCTCTTATTCCCTAAGGTTGGGTAAAACATGTTTTTTTTTAAAGGCACGTAATGAGTTAAAAACAAGGAATGGTCAAATAAGTTCAAAGGGGTTACACAAGGGAAAATATACAAGGATGACTATTTGGTCAAAGCAGCTATTTCAAAATGCCTCAGTCATATTTATGTATGCATGTGAAAATATAGCCTCAAAAAGAATCAAAGCAAGTTATAGAGTAACAATTTCATGAGTGAAAATCACACAAGAAAGAAGAGAATGATACAAATGTTCAATTCATTCATCAATAGGCTCAAAATCTCACAAGGCATATTTCTATCATTCTCAATCCACTAATTCAACATCCATAACCAAGCATGTGAAATTTAAGAAAGAAGATAATTTATTCAATCATGTTAAGATTCCTGAATTTCAATTGCTTCAAAAGATGTGAGAGTGCATTCACTTGAATCTTTCAAAGGAAATCAAACAGCAAAACTTTGTTACTTCCACAAATAAACACTAAATAGTTACTACCCCAACTAAGATGCGTCTCAAGAGTAATAAATTGTTTCCAAAATTTACTCCTTACTCTGCCATCACTAATTGGTTTTACTACGAATAGGTTTTTGATAGTCATATCACTAAACATACTTCCTAATTTAGATGCGTCTCAGGAATAAAATTACTCCTTACTCTGCCATCATTCATTAGTTTAGTAAGTCCATGACAATCATATCATACTTCCCAAAAAAGGAAAAGAAAATTTTTTCTTAGTCAACTATCCTTCCCCCCCAACTAGATCACAACATTGTCCTCAATGTTAAAATATTGATGAGTAAAGGATAAAAGATATTACCTATTGGAGAATTCTGACATTAAGTACGGTAAATAAAATCAAAGGTAAAGAAAAGTTATGAACGAAGTGTCAGATCAAACTTTCTTTTCATGCTACTTCCCTCACTGCTTCCTTCTGACCAATCTATCTAAGCTATTGTTAGGTTAGGTTCAAAGATCAAAGGTAAAGAAAGTTTTTTTTTTGTTTTTTTTTACTTCAAGAAAACCATCAGGGTAAAGAAGTCTAGAAACCCTTGAAGGACCCTGCTCAAAGGATCGTCTTTATGTACAGTTTTCATAGCGTATCTTTATACTGCGCGTCATGAGTGTAGTAGTGGCATATCTTTATACTGCGTGTCACTAGTGCAATAGACACTCACGTCCATTTATTCGAAGAAAGGACAAAGAAAAACCTATCATGGGTTTCCATCCTGGGCCTGGAATCTGGAGAGCTCACACTTCGGCTCGTAACATCAACAAAGATGCTAAAATCTGAAACCCGTAATGTCCAAGATCCAAAACGTCCCATCCCAGGGCGCTAAGAACCCCTTCTAATAAAAGAGAGGATTAAGCTCAAATGCCTCATACGCTTTGGCAGCTGCGAGTTACTTCTCATTAATAACCAGAGTGGGACGCTTCTACTCCGTCCATCAACTCCACAAAGGTGCCTAGATGGTAAACATTGGGTTATGGAGTGCGGCTCTCTGCAGAGCATGGTACACGAACCTTTTTTTAAAGACCAGTGTGCAAAGGTCCACCCGAGTCAATGACGGGTCAGCCAAAGGCTGGGGCTCCACAACTAATTAAAGTTGTGGTACTCCTTCCGGATCGACCTTGTTCAGACATTTTTTTTCTTTTTTTTTTCTTCTTTTTTTCTCTCTTTTTTTTTAAAGAAAACATGAAAAAGAAGAAAAAGAAGATAATATGTATAGATTATTGTGGATATGACTCACATCTGCCTCTGGTTTCATGTCAAATAACAGCTTAAACGCCTTTTATGAGTCGAGGATAAGCTTCTTATCCAATTTTCTTATAAATTGGCAAACAGGGTCTTTTAGAGTCAGATTCCCAAGACTGTAGCATTTTTCTTCATCCTTGAAGAGATTCCACAAATTAGGAAGTTCACGATGCACCAATCCACAAGAATGCATCTCAAGAGTCAATAAGATATCATCTAATGACTCCTTACTCAGTCCATTCTTAATGAAGAAAATTTTATCTTCTCTGTTTGCGGAAACCATCCCCAAAGAACGACATCGCTTGTTACAATTTCATCGTCCACATTTGTGACAAACTTGTAACCTTTTTGCTCTTCTCCTTTTAGAATACGAACTTCTTCCAAGACTTGGCATATATGAGTCAAATGAAATTGAAGACTCACCTGCTAGTCGGACCTTTGCTTCAATTATCCAGTGTACATCTTTTGGCATACCCTTGTGCATTAATAGTTTCAATCTTTCACATCTAACTTTGTAGACTTTTGTCAGAGCATTTTGAGGGAGAGAAGTAAAATGTTTTCTCAGGTTTGAAAGAATAACATCCATTTTAAAGGAGAAGAAGGATTCAGTTATTTTGGGAAACTAAAAAACAAACCGACTTGAGAGTCACGGAGTACCGTGATCCGCCACTTAACCTGGCAACACAAAGAACTCTTCAACTTGGTTGCCAGAAATGGTTTGAGCCGTTGTCCATTGACTTTAAATACATTACCATTCCTAGGATTCTCAATATCTACGGCCCCATTAGGATACACATTTTTGACAACAAAAGGACCGCTCCACCTAGATCTCAATTTTTCAGGGAATAGGTGCAAGTAGAATTATAAAGCAAAACTTTTTGACCAATTTCAAAAGATTTTCTCAAAATTGTCTTGTCATGAAAAGCTTTTGTTCTGACTTTATAAATCTTTGAGTTCTCATATGGATCATTTCTCAATTCCTCCAATTCATTTAATTGCAATTTGCGTATCTTGCAAGCATCATCAAGATTTAGATTAAAAGCTTTAATGGCCCAACATGCTTTATGTTCCTATTCTACAGGCAAGTGATAAGGTTTTTCATAGACTAACCGATAGGGTGACACGCCTAAAAATATTTTAAAAGCAGTACGATAAATCCAAAGTACATCATTTAGTCTTAAAGACCAATCTTTACGATTTAGATTAACCGTTTTTTTCCAAAATTTGTTTAATTTCCCTATTTGCCAATTCAACTTGTCCACTTGTCTGAGGGTGATAAGGGGTGGCAATTTTGTGTATAATACCATTTTTTTCATGAAAGATTCAAATGATTTATTGCAAAAATGTGTTTCCCCATCACTTATGATAACTCGAGGGATTCTAAATCGACACAAGATAGTTTCTTTTAAAAATTTGAGAACAATTTTATAATCATTGTGTCGGCATGGAATCGCCTCAATCCATTTTGAGACATAATCAACTGCAACTAAAATATACGCATATCCAAATGAAGATGAAAATAGGCCCATGAAATCAATTCCCTAACAATCAAAAATTTCAATGACAAGGATGGGGTTCAGAGGCATCATGTTTCTTTTTGAAATTGAGCTCATCTTTTGACAATTTTCACAATTTTTGTAAAAAGTATAGCAGTCTTTAAATAAAGTGGGCTAATAAAATTCACACTGCAAGATTTTCTCAGCTGTTTTCTTTGAAGAAAAGTGACCTTCACATGCTTCTGAGTGACAAAATTTAATGACACTACCTACCTCACTATCAGGCACACATCTCCGAAAAATTTGGTCAGGACAATATTTGAACAAGTATGGATCATCCCAATAAAATGTTTTTACCTCTGTCAAAAATTTCTTTCTATCTTGGTTTATCCATTGAGGCAGAATCTTTCCTGTTACAAGAAAGTTGACTATGTTAGCAAACCAAGGCATAGAATTGACAGAAAATAAAAATTCATCAGGAAAAGAATCATTGATAGGTGTGCTATCAAAAGGTGAGCCTGTTGTAAGTCTGGACAAATGATCAGCGACAACATTTTCGCTTCTTTCTTATCTTTTATTGTGATGTTGAATTCTTGAAGCAACAAGATCCACCGTATCAATCTTGGTTTGGCATCTTGCTTAGACATCAAATATCTAACAGCAGCATGATCGGTGAAAATCACAATAGAAGAACCAATTAAGTAAGATCGAAATTTGTCCAGTGCAAAAATTACAACAAGTAGTTCTTTTTCAGTAGTGGTGTAATTCATTTGTGCACTATTTAAAGTTCTACTTGCGTAACAAATCACATGAGGCTTACCTTCCTTTCTTTGGCCTAAAACAACGCCCACAGCAAAATCACTAGCATCACACATCAACTCAAAAGGCAAAGACCAGTCAGGAGATTGCATGATAGGAGCAAATGTCAGAGGACCAATTAATTTTTCAAAAGATTTTTGACATTCTTGAGTCCAATCAAATGGTGCATCTTTCAACAGAAGATTACATAATGGTCTAGATATGGCACTAAAGTCCTTAATGAATCTTCTGTAAAATCCTGCATGTCCTAAAAAGGAACGAACTTCTCTGACTGTTTTTGGGGAAGGCAAATAGGCAATTAATTCAACTTTGGCCTTATCAACTTCAATTCCTTTAGAAGATATCACATGACCTAACATTATTCCTGACGTAACCATGTAATGACATTTTTCCCAGTTTAGCACAAATCCTTTTTCTTCGCATCTTTTAAGAACTTTTTCCAAATTATTAAGATAATTTTCAAAAGAATTTCCAAAAACTGTCAGATCATCCATGAAAACCTCTAAATAATACTCAATCATATGACTAAAAATGCTTAACATGTATCTTTGGAATGTTACCAGAGCATTACAAAGGCCAAAAGACATTCTTTTATATGCAAAAGTACCAAATGGACATGTATAAGTGGTCTTTTCTTGATCTTCTAATGCAATTGGTATTTGATTATAACCCGAATAACCATCAAGAAAACAGTAATATGGATGTCTTGATACCCTTTCTAGAGTTTGATCAAGAAATGGCAAGGGGAAATGATCTTTCCTAGTAGCAGCATTTAATTTTCTAAAATCAATACACATACACCAACTAGATGAGACTCGCGTAGGTATTAATTCACCCTTATCATTTTCAACCACTGTTATTCCAGATTTCTCAGGCACAACTTATGTAGGGCTTACCCATTGGCTATCAGAGATAGGATAGATAATTCTAACATCAAGCAATTTAAGGACTTCAACTCTAACTACCTCTTTCATGTGTGGGTTTAATCTTCTTTGAGATTATTGAGAAGTTTTAGCATTATCCTCTAAATGTATTCTATGCATACAAATTAATGGATTAATGCATTTTATGTCCTTTAATGTCCATCTAATTGCACTTTTATACCTTTTAAGTACTTCTGTTAACATACCTTCTTATTCTTCAATAAGAGACGAGGAAATTACCACTGGAAAGTTTTGCTTTTCTCCCAAAAAAGTGTACTTCAACCCAGCAGGTAATGGCTTTAGTTCCTGTGTGGATACTTCTTCATGAGCCTTATCATTCATGGGTTTTAGCTCTTCAAATCTTGGTTTCCATCCCTTGTACCCCATTACCTGTGTACAATCAAGCAAAGAACATATTTTAGAGATATTATCTTATAATTGCACGTCTGACTCAAATGAATTGACTAAACAAATTTGTAATGAGTCAGAAGAACTCCTTGTTTGAAGATGATCATATATAATGGCTTCAATTCCTTCAACTTCCTCCTTTTCATCAAGGACTTCCTGTGGTTGCTTGCACATGTTAAAAACATTGAGCTCCAGTGTCATGTTTCCAAATGTTAGTTTCACCACTCCATTTCTACAATTTATCAAAGCATTAGATGTTGCTAAAAATGGACGGCCTAAAATAACAGGAATTGACTTGCAACTATCAACCATAGGTTTAGTATCCAAGACAATAAAATCCACAGGATATATGAATTTATCAACTTGTGCTAACACATCTTCCATTATTTCTCTTGGAATTTTAATTGATCTATTAGCAAGTAGAAGAGTTACAAAAGTTGGTTTTAACTCACCTAAGTTTAGTTGTTGATAAACTGAATATGGAAGCAAATTGACACTATAACCAAGATCAAGTAAAGCTTTTTCAATTTTATGTTCTCCAATAACACATGAAATTGTATGACAACCAGGGTCTTTATATTTCAACGCATTATTATTCTGAAGAATGGAGCTTACCTATTCAGCCAAAAATGCTTTCTTTTTCACATTTAGTTTCCTTTTAACAATGCACAAGTCTTTCAAATATTTGGCATAATAAGGAATCTGTTTGATAGCATCTAACAAAGGAATATTAATCTTCACTTATTTCAAAATTTCAAAAATTTCAAGTGTGGTAGTCTAATTTCTTTGGTTTATTCAATGCTTGAGGAAATGGGGGTGAAGGCAAGAGTTTGGTCTCCTTTTGGTTAACTTCTTCATTTTCTTGGGGAATTGGTTCATCTTCTTTCTCACAAGGTTCAGAAATTTATTTTTCAACAACCTTTCCACTCCTAAGAGTTATCACTGACTTGACTTGGTCTGCTTTTTGTTAGTTTTCTGAACTCCCTCATTTAGATCAGATCTTGACCCTTAGGATTTGGTTGAGGTTGAGAAGGAAATTTTCTTTTCTCGTGAATGGTGAGTGCAGAAGAAAGTTTAGCAAAAGTTTCTTTTATGTCAGTCATGGTTTGATTGTTTTGTTTATTAATGGCCTCTTGGTTTTCTATGAATGCATGCATTGTTTCTTCAAGATTTTTCCTATATGGTGGGACATAAGGTGCATATCCTTGAGAATTTTGAGAGTTCCGTTGTTCCTGAGGAGGTGGTGGTTGCATGAATTGTGACTGATTATTATTTCTCCAACTGAAATTCGGTGATTTCTCCATCCCGTTTGTATGTATCTGAAAAAGAAGAAGTAAATGGCTTTTTAAAATTATTCATTACATTTACTTGCTCATGTACAACTTCTTCAAAAATAGGAATATTTGGACATTCATGTGTTGAGTGTCCTAAGTCATCACAAATGTCATAAATTTCTTCATTTTGCTGCAGATTTGATTTCTTTTGTTTTTTTTAATTCCATGGCTTCAACCTTTCTAATCAAACTGGAAAACCTGGCATTTAGATCTTCCTCTTGACTAAGGTGATATTTTCCTTTATTAGCACTTGCAAGGTTAGATTTAATTAAATTTTCGTAAGGGGTTAGTACTATGCCAAGATTAAGAATTTTCACCAACCTGGTTTAAATAGTCTAAAGCTTCATCAGGTTCTTTATCAAGAAACTCACCATTGCACATTGTTTTCACAAATTGTTTAGTTTTAGGTGTTAAACCTTCATAAAAGAAGCTTATAGTGCGCCATTTTTCAAAACCATGATGTGGACAAGAATTTAACAAATCTTTAAACCGTTCCCAACATTGAAAATATGCTTCATTTGAATTTTAAGAAAAAATTTGGATTTGTCTTTTCATAGCATTAGTTTTATATGTTGGAAAAAATTTCTTCAAGAACTCACCTTGCATTTCTTGTCATGTGCCAATTGATCTTGGTTTCAAAGTGTTAAGCTAAGGTTTTGCTTTTTCTTTTAAAGAAAAATGAAATAATTTAAGCTTAATAATCTCTTCAGTGCAATTTTGGTCATTGAAAGCAATACATATTTCCTCAAATTCTTTCAGACATAAATATGAGCTTTCAGACTCTAAACCATGAAAATTAGGAAGTAAAGAAATCATACCTAGCTTGAATCTAAAATTATTGGCATTGAGAGGAAAGATAAAACATGATGGACTAAAATTTTGAGGTGGTTGCAAATATTCACGCATGGTTCGCAATGGTTGATTTTCATGTTCATCATGTACACTTTCATTTTTAGCCATTGTGTTAATTGTGTGTGATTGTAATTCAAATAAATCAATATATAAAATACCAGGATTAATTTTAACTAAACGACCAGAATTTAAACCACGATACCAATTAAGCATAAATAAATTACTTAAAATAGAAAAAATAATGTACAAGTCTACGCTTACACCACCATTAAATATTAACAAAGATGTGGTATAAACCAACCACCCAATAAATATTAACAAGTAAAAAGTTAGATAACTGATAAAGTAAAAAGTTAGATAATTAGAGAGTTAATAATTAGTTTAGAAAGTGCAGAAAGTAAAATACGTAAAATAAAGTGCGAGAAAATAAATTACGTAGAAAGTAAATTGCAGAAAATAAATTTAAATATGAAAACCTAGAGATGAGCCCCACCAGAGCTGGTGAAGGAGAATAGAAAAAGAAAAATTATTTCGTTAAGTTAGAAAATAATAATAAATAATAGAAATTAAAAAGTTAGAGAGCGAGAAAAATAAATAACGTAAATTAAAAGTTAGAGAACAAAATATAAAAAGTTAGTAAGTAGAAAATAATTGACATAAATTAAAAGTTAGTAAACATAAGTAAATGACATAAATATAAATGTTAGAAAGTTAGTATATTAGCAAGTTAGTAGGCTAGGAAGTTAGAGAGTTAGAGAGTTAGTAAAGAAACAGAAAGATCGGCAAGCCGATCTTTTGCTCCGGTAAGGTAGAAGAGAGAATAGATTTTATTAAAGAAAAAGAACCTTAATTAATTAAAACTTCAAATCAAATCCCCAGCAATGGCACCAAAAACTTGACTACGGGATTTAAAGATGCAAACCCAAGTACAGGTTGTCTCAAGTAATAAATTTCTCGGGAGTCCGAGGTCGATCCACAGGGAATTGATGAAGAAAAATTAATTGAGGTAAGAAAAGGATTTGTCACAATACCAAAAGTAATAAATGATGTTCACAAATGAATTTAAGAACTTGCTTGGGGTAGGAGATCCACTCTTAGCAATAAATTAAAGGTAAAATTATTTCCCTTTATAACTCAATTGAAATCCACACACAACGGAGTTCCAATCGAAAATATAACATTCAAAGTTCAATTATATATGCAATCATATTATGATTCCTTTAATTATCTACCAACATTTGTAAATGAGGTCAAGCATTCACTGTACCAATCCTATTGTCTACAATAAATCAAGATCTCCATTATACAAAAAAGGTTTCTAAATTGATTGAAAACAAAATACAATACATATAATGTCCATTTGATGATATATCATTTAAGCACAAGAAATAGAATAATCTAACCTTATTTCATTACCAAGAGCTTCACTCTTTCACCCAAGCAAGGTGAAGACTTAGTTACTCATAGATAAGAAGAAAGAAAGAGAGAAGAAGAGAAAGATGAACATAGCTTCAATGTAGAGCAAGAGAAAATTACAACAAAGGAAAACAATAAACAAGCATAACCATAACTTCTAAAAACTAAGCCTAACACCAATATCACCAAATGAATAGCCAATGGTGCCTTTTATAGAGGATTAATGATACAAAATGACAAGGGGGCTGATTAAGAGTAGGTGAGGAGTAGGTGGATGAATGGGTGGAGTGGTTGGATGAGTGGTTGAGTGGTTGGATTATTGAGATTATTTGTCTCTGAAATCATTCATTGCTTAACTCATGGATGCCGTCATCAAATGGAAAAGTCATATTCATGAAAGTTATAGATATGGGTCTTAACTTTTTGATGTCCAAATTTCAGCTTATTTCACCACCTACAGCCCGAGATATGGTCCAATTACTACAGACTATTCAGACCCAATTTCAGCACCTCTGTTTTGACTTACAAACCCAATATCACCTCCAAGCTATCCGATCTAAGTTTTGTGTTCCGCATGAAAGTTGTAGATATGGGTCTTAACTTTCAGGTATCCAAATTTCAGCCCAAGAAAGTTCCTACAGCCCAAGTTATGCTCTGATTACTGCACACTATTCAGGTTCCAATCACAAAACCAGTATTCTGACTTCCAAGCCCAATTAGCTCCTCTAGATGTCCATATTTTACCTGGAAATCTTCAGGAAAGTTGTAGAGCTCTCTCTTATCTTTCTTACAAGGTAAGATACATAATTTTACAAATGTAGAACTCAAGATATGACAGAAATACAGAAACAGTGTAAGACCCAAAATAATGCTGGAAAAATCAATTAAGTCCAATTTGAGACCAAACTTACAAAACATAACCAAACTCAATCAATTAAGTACATAGAGAGTGTAAATAACTAAAAATGAGAGTTTATTAATGTATAAAATATGTGATCATTAAATTTCCTCACACTTAGCTTTTTGCACTCCTAGGCAAAACACATAAGACCAAAGCTAGGAAACAAAGAAAAATGACATAGACTCAAAAGGTAACACCTCTAAAAGACTCGATGAAGCAAGAAGAGCAACAAGAAATTCAAGGGATCAAAGCATTAATGAGGTAACATTTCTTCATATCTCAAACCAACAAATAAGGAAACTTCAGTTGAAAAGAATGAATCAAGAATGATAGATCCTCACAGAATTCACTCTCAATCTCTCAAGTGTTTAAAAGGTAAGTATTTTACTCTAATCAACCCATGAACAATTGCACTACCATAAGCTTGCTTATCTTTTACTTCTCCGCTACTCAAACCACATGCATACAAAAATCAAGAGGACTTTATTCAAGGTTGTAATGGGGTCATGGTAAAGGAGAGGGGATAATATGGATATGAGAAGATAAATACCAAAGAGAATAAAAGAGTATTATGGTATAGTTAGAGTGGAGAAAATGTTTGACAACATTCATTATAAAGAAGAATGACCGATATTTGACTAATGTTTTGTTGAAGATCAATCCCAAATTGGTGAATTGAATTCATTGTTAGACCTGAAACCTTCTCCTTTTTTCCTATTGTTTCCAAGCATCCACCTTTATTCGAGACTCTGATAATCCTTTGATTGCAATGGTGATCAATTTTTTTTTGGATCATTTTGCACACACACTCCCACACTTATTCAAGAACAAAGCCAATGCGCTCTTATTCCCTAAGGTTGGGTAAAACATGTTTTTTTTTAAAGGCACGTAATGAGTTAAAAACAAGGAATGGTCAAATAAGTTCAAAGGGGTTACACAAGGGAAAATATACAAGGATGACTATTTGGTCAAAGCAGCTATTTCAAAATGCCTCAGTCATATTTATGTATGCATGTGAAAATATAGCCTCAAAAAGAATCAAAGCAAGTTATAGAGTAACAATTTCATGACTGAAAATCACACAAGAAAGAAGAGAATGATACAAATGTTCAATTCATTCATCAATAGGCTCAAAATCTCACAAGGCATATTTCTATCATTCTCAATCCACTAATTCAACATCCATAACCAAGCATGTGAAATTTAAGAAAGAAGATAATTTATTCAATCATGTTAAGATTCCTGAATTTCAATTGCTTCAAAAGATGTGAGAGTGCATTCACTTGAATCTTTCAAAGGAAATCAAACAGCAAAACTTTGTTACTTCCACAAATAAACACTAAATAGTTACTACCCCAACTAAGATGCTTCTCATGAGTAATAAATTGTTTCCAAAATTTACTCCTTACTCTGCCATCACTAATTGGTTTTACTACGAATAGGTTTTTGATAGTCATATCACTAAACATACTTCCTAATTTAGATGCGTCTCAGGAATAAAATTACTCCTTACTCTGCCATCATTCATTAGTTTAGTAAGTCCATGACAATCATATCATACTTCCCAAAAAAGGAAAAGAAAATTTTTTCTTGGTCAACTATCCTTCCCCCCCAACTAGATCACAACATTGTCCTCAATGTTAAAATATTGATGAGTAAAGGATAAAAGATATTACCTATTGGAGAATTCTGACATTAAGTACGGTAAATAAAGTCAAAGGTAAAGAAAAGTTATGAACGAAGTGTCAGATCAAACTTTCTTTTCATGCTACTTCCCTCTCTGCTTCCTTCTGACCAATCTATCTAAGCTATTGCTGGGTTAGGTTCAAAGATCAAAGGTAAAGAAAGTTTTTTTTTTGTTTTTTTTTACTTCAAGAAAACCATCAGGGTAAAGAAGTCTAGAAACCCTTGAAGGACCCTACTCAAAGGATCGTCTTTATGTACAGTTTTCATAGCGTATCTTTATACTGCGCGTCATGAGTGTAGTAGTGGCATATCTTTATACTGCGTGTCACTAGTGCAATAGACACTCACGTCCATTTATTCGAAGAAAGGACAAAGAAAAACCCATCGTGGGTTTCCATCCTGGGCCTGGAATCTGGAGAGCTCACACTTCGGCTCGTAACATCAACAAAGATGCTAAAATCTGAAACCCGTAATGTCCAAGATCCAAAACGTCCCATCCCAGGGCGCTAAGAACCCCTTCTAATAAAAGAGAGGATTAAGCTCAAATGCCTCATACGCTTTGGCAGCTGCGAGTTACTTCTCATTAATAACCAGAGTGGGACGCTTCTACCTGTCCATCAACTCCACAGTGCCTAGATGGTAAACATTGGGTTATGGAGTGCGGCTCTCTACAGAGCATGGTACACGAACCTTTTTTTAAAGACCAGTGTGCAAAGGTCCACCCGAGTCAATGACGGGTCAGCCAAAGGCTGGGGCTCCACAACTAATTAAAGTTGTGGTACTCCTTCCGGATCGACCTTGTTCAGACATTTTTTTTCTTTTTTTTTTCTTTTTTTCTCTCTTTTTTTTTAAAGAAAACATGAAAAAGAAGAAGAAGAAGATAATATGTATAGATTATTGTGGATATGACTCACATCTGCCTCTGGTTTCATGTCAAATAACAGCTTAAACGCCTTTTATGAGTCGAGGATAAGCTTCTTATCCAATTTTCTTATAAATTGGCAAACAGGGTCTTTTAGAGTCAGATTCCCAAGACTGTAGCATTTTTCTTCATCCTTGAAGAGATTCCACAAATTAGGAAGTTCACGATGCACCAATCCACAAGAATGCATCTCAAGAGTCAATAAGATATCATCTAATGACTCCTTACTCAGTCCATTCTTAATGAAGAAAATTTTATCTTCTCTCGTTTGCGGAAACCATCCCCAAAGAACGACATCGCTTGTTACAATTTCATCGTCCACATTTGTGACAAACTTGTAACCTTTTTGCTCTTCTCCTTTTAGAATACGAACTTCTTCCAAGACTTGGCATATATGAGTCAAATGAAATTGAAGACTCACCTGCTAGTCGGACCTTTGCTTCAATTATCCAGTGTACATCTTTTGGCATACCCTTGTGCATTAATAGTTTCAATCTTTCACATCTAACTTTGTAGACTTTTGTCAGAGCATTTTGAGGGAGAGAAGTAAAATGTTTTCTCAGGTTTGAAAGAATAACATCCATTTTAAAGGAGAAGAAGGATTCAGTTATTTTGGGAAACTGAAAAACAAACCGACTTGAGAGTCACGGAGTACCGTGATCCGCCACTTAACCGGCAACACAAAGAACTCTTCAACTTGGTTGCCAGAAATGGTTTGAGCCGTTGTCCATTGACTTTAAATACATTACCATTCCTAGGATTCTCAATATCTACGGCCCCATTAGGATACACATTTTTGACAACAAAAGGACCGCTCCACCTAGATCTCAATTTTTCAGGGAATAGGTGCAGGCGAGAATTATAAAGCAAAACTTTTTGACCAATTTCAAAAGATTTTCTCAAAATTGTCTTGTCATGAAAAGCTTTTGTTCTGACTTTATAAATCTTTGAGTTCTCATATGGATCATTTCTCAATTCCTCCAATTCATTTAATTGCAATTTGCGTATCTTGCAAGCATCATCAAGATTTAGATTAAAAGCTTTAATGGCCCAACATGCTTTATGTTCCTATTCTACAGGCAAGTGATAAGGTTTTTCATAGACTAACCGATAGGGTGACACGCCTAAAAATATTTTAAAAGCAGTACGATAAATCCAAAGTACATCATTTAGTCTTAAAGACCAATCTTTACGATTTAGATTAACCGTTTTTTTCCAAAATTTGTTTAATTTCCCTATTTGCCAATTCAACTTGTCCACTTGTCTGAGGGTGATAAGGGGTGGCAATTTTGTGTATAATACCATTTTTTTCATGAAAGATTCAAATGATTTATTGCAAAAATGTGTTTCCCCATCACTTATGATAACTCGAGGGATTCCAAATCGACACAAGATAGTTTCTTTTAAAAATTTGAGAACAATTTTATAATCATTGTGTCGGCATGGAATCGCCTCAATCCATTTTGAGACATAATCAACTGCAACTAAAATATACGCATATCCAAATGAAGATGAAAATAGGCCCATGAAATCAATTCCCTAACAATCAAAAATTTCAATGACAAGGATGGGGTTCAGAGGCATCATGTTTCTTTTTGAAATTGAGCTCATCTTTTGACAATTTTCACAATTTTTGCAAAAAGTATAGCAGTCTTTAAATAAAGTGGGCTAATAAAATTCACACTGCAAGATTTTCTCAGCTGTTTTCTTTGAAGAAAAGTGACCTTCACATGCTTCTGAGTGACAAAATTTAATGACACTACCTACCTCACTATCAGGCACACATCTCCGAAAAATTTGGTCAGGACAATATTTGAACAAGTATGGATCATCCCAATAAAATGTTTTTACCTCTGTCAAAAATTTCTTTCTATCTTGGTTTATCCATTGAGGCAGAATCTTTCCTGTTACAAGAAAGTTGACTATGTTAGCAAACCAAGGCATAGAATTGACAGAAAATAAAAATTCATCGGGAAAAGAATCATTGATAGGTGTGCTATCAAAAGGTGAGCCTGTTGTAAGTCTGGACAAATGATCAGCGACAACATTTTCGGCTTCTTTCTTATCTTTTATTGTGATGTTGAATTCTTGAAGCAACAAGATCCACCGTATCAATCTTGGTTTGGCATCTTGCTTAGATATCAAATATCTAACAGCAGCATGATCGGTGAAAATCACAATAGAAGTACCAATTAAGTAAGATCGAAATTTGTCCAGTGCAAAAATTACAACAAGTAGTTCTTTTTCAGTAGTGGTGTAATTCATTTGTGCACTATTTAAAGTTCTACTTGCGTAACAAATCACATGAGGCTTACCTTCCTTTCTTTGGCCTAAAACAGCGCCCACAGCAAAATCACTAGCATCACACATCAACTCAAAAGGCAAAGACCAGTCAGGAGATTGCATGATAGGAGCAAATGTCAGAGGACCAATTAATTTTTCAAAAGATTTTTGACATTCTTGAGTCCAATCAAATGGTGCATCTTTCAACAGAAGATTACATAATGGTCTAGATATGGCACTAAAGTCCTTAATGAATCTTCCGTAAAATCCTGCATGTCCTAAAAAGGAACGAACTTCTCTCTCTGTTTTTGGGGAAGGCAAATAGGCAATTAATTCAACTTTGGCCTTATCAACTTCAATTCCTTTAGAAGATATCACCTGACCTAACATTATTCCTGACGTAACCATGTAATGACATTTTTCCCAGTTTAGCACAAATCCTTTTTCTTCGCATCTTTTAAGAACTTTTTCCAAATTATTAAGATAATTTTCAAAAGAATTTCCAAAAACTGTCAGATCATCCATGAAAACCTCTAAATAATACTCAATCATATGACTAAAAATGCTTAACATGTATCTTTGGAATGTTACCAGAGCATTACAAAGGCCAAAAGACATTCTTTTATATGCAAAAGTACCAAATAGACATGTATAAGTGGTCTTTTCTTGATCTTCTAATGCAATTGGTATTTGATTATAACCCGAATAACCATCAAGAAAACAGTAATATGGATGTCTTGATACCCTTTCTAGAGTTTGATCAAGAAATGGCAAGGGGAAATGATCTTTCCTAGTAACAGCATTTAATTTTCTAAAATCAATACACATACACCAACTAGATGAGACTCGCGTAGGTATTAATTCACCCTTATCATTTTCAACCACTGTTATTCCAGATTTCTCAGGCACAACTTATGTAGGGCTTACCCATTGGCTATCAGAGATAGGATAGATAATTCTAACATCAAGCAATTTAAGGACTTCAACTCTAACTACCTCTTTCATGTGTGGGTTTAATCTTCTTTGAGATTATTGAGAAGTTTTAGCATTATCCTCTAAATGTATTCTATGCATACAAATTAATGGATTAATGCATTTTATGTCCTTTAATGTCCATCTAATTGCACTTTTATACCTTTTAAGTACTTCTGTTAACATACCTTCTTATTCTTCAATAAGAGACGAGGAAATTACCACTGGAAAGTTTTGCTTTTCTCCCAAAAAGTGTACTTCAACCCAACAGGTAATGGCTTTAGTTCCCGTGTGTGGATACTTCTTCATGAGCCTTATCATTCATGGGTTTTAGCTCTTCAAATCTTGGTTTCCATCCCTTGTACCCCATTACCTGTGTACAATCAAGCAAAGAACATATTTTAGAGATATTATCTTATAATTGCACGTCTGACTCAAATGAATTGACTAAACAAATTTGTAATGAGTCAGAAGAACTCCTTGTTTGAAGATGATCATCTATAATGGCTTCAATTCCTTCAACTTCCTCCTTTTCATCAAGGACTTCCTGTGGTTGCTTGCACATGTTAAAAACATTGAGCTCCAGTGTCATGTTTCCAAATGTTAGTTTCACCACTCCATTTCTACAATTTATCAAAGCATTAGATGTTGCTAAAAATGGACGGCCTAAAATAACAGGAATTGACTTGCAACTATCAACCATAGGTTCAGTATCCAAGACAATAAAATCCACAGGATATATGAATTTATCAACTTGTGCTAACACATCTTCCATTATTTCTCTTGGAATTTTAATTGATCTATTAGCAAGTAGAAGAGTTACAAAAGTTGGTTTTAACTCACCTAAGTTTAGTTGTTGATAAACTGAATATGGAAGCAAATTGACACTATAACCAAGATCAAGTAAAGCTTTTTCAATTTTATGTTCTCCAATAACACATGAAATTGTATGACAACCAGGGTCTTTATATTTCAACGCATTATTATTCTGAAGAATGGAGCTTACCTATTCAGCCAAAAATGCTTTCTTTTTCACATTTAGTTTCCTTTTAACAATGCACAAGTCTTTCAAATATTTGGCATAATAAGGAATCTGTTTGATAGCATCTAACAAAGGAATATTAATCTTCACTTATTTCAAAATTTCAAAAATTTCAGTGTGGTAGTCTAATTTCTTTGGTTTATTCAATGCTTGAGGAAATGGGGGTGAAGGCAAGAGTTTGGTCTCCTTTTGGTTAACTTCTTCATTTTCTTGGGGAATTGGTTCATCTTCTTTCTCACAAGGTTCAGAAATTTATTTTTCAACAACCTTTCCACTCCTAAGAGTTATCACTGACTTGACTTGGTCTGTTTGTTAGTTTTCTGAACTCCCCTCATTTAGACTGTACTGACCCTTAGGATTTGGTTGAGGTTGAGAAGGAAATTTTCTTTTCTCGTGAATGGTGAGTGCAGAAGAAAGTTTAGCAAAAGTTTCTTTTATGTCAGTCATGGTTTGATTGTTTTGTTTATTAATGGCCTCTTGGTTTTCTATGAATGCATGCATTGTTTCTTCAAGATTTTTCCTATATGGTGGGACATAAGGTGCATATCCTTGAGAATTTTGAGAGTTCCGTTGTTCCTGAGGAGGTGGTGGTTGCATGAATTGTGACTGATTATTATTTCTCCAACTGAAATTCGGGTGATTTCTCCATCCCAGATTGTATGTATCTGAAAAAGAAGAAGTAAATGGCTTTTTAAAATTATTCATTACATTTACTTGCTCATGTACAACTTCTTCAAAAATAGGAATATTTGGACATTCATGTGTTGAGTGTCCTAAGTCATCACAAATGTCATAAATTTCTTCATTTTGCGCAGATTTGATTTCTTTTGTTTTTTTTAATTCCATGGCTTCAACCTTTCTAATCAAACTGGAAAACCTGGCATTTAGATCTTCCTCTTGACTAAGGTGATATTTTCCTTTATTAGCACTTGCAAGGTTAGATTTAATTAAATTTTCAGAAGGGTTAGTACTATGCCAAGATTAAGAATTTTCAGCCAACTGGTTTAAATAGTCTAAAGCTTCATCAGGTTCTTTATCAAGAAACTCACCATTGCACATTGTTTTCACAAATTGTTTAGTTTTAGGTGTTAAACCTTCATAAAAGAAGCTTATAGTGCGCCATTTTTCAAAACCATGATGTGGACAAGAATTTAACAAATCTTTAAACCGTTCCCAACATTGAAAATATGCTTCATTTGAATTTTAAGAAAAAATTTGGATTTGTCTTTTCATAGCATTAGTTTTATATGTTGGAAAAAATTTCTTCAAGAACTCACCTTGCATTTCTTGTCATGTGCCAATTGATCTTGGTTTCAAAGTGTTAAGCTAAGGTTTTGCTTTTTCTTTTAAAGAAAAATGAAATAATTTAAGCTTAATAATCTCTTCAATGCAATTTTTGGTCATTGAAAGCAATACATATTTCCTCAAATTCTTTCAGACATAAATATGAGCTTTCAGACTCTAAACCATGAAAATTAGGAAGTAAAGAAATCATACCTAGCTTGAATCTAAAATTATTGGCATTGAGAGGAAAGATAAAACATGATGGACTAAAATTTTGAGGTGGTTGCAAATATTCACGCATGGTTCGCAATGGTTGATTTTCATGTTCATCATGTACACTTTCATTTTTAGCCATTGTGTTAATTGTGTGTGATTGTAATTCAAATAAATCAATATATAAAATACCAGGATTAATTTTAACTAAACGACCAGAATTTAAACCACGATACCAATTAAGCATAAATAAATTACTTAAAATAGAAAAAATAATGTACAAGTCTACAGTTTACACCAGCCATTAAATATTAACAAAGATGTGGTATAAACCAACCACCCAATAAATATTAACAAGTAAAAAGTTAGATAACTGATAAAGTAAAAAGTTAGATAATTAGAGAGTTAATAATTAGTTTAGAAAGTGCAGAAAGTAAAATACAGAAAATAAAGTGCGAGAAAATAAATTACGAAAAGTAAATTGCAGAAAAATAAATTTAAATATGAAAACCTAGAGAGAGGCGAGAGCCCCACCAGTAGCTGGTGAAGGAGAATAGAAAAAGAAAAATTATTTCGTTAAGTTAGAAAATAATAATAAATAATAGAAATTAAAAAGTTAGAGAGCGAAAAATAAATAACGTAAATTAAAAGTTAGAGAACAAAATATAAAAAGTTAGTAAGTAGAAAATAATTGACATAAATTAAAAGTTAGTAAACATAAGTAAATGACATAAATATAAATGTTAGAAAGTTAGTATATTAGCAAGTTAGTAGGCTAGGAAGTTAGAGAGTTAGAGAGTTAGTAAAGAAACAGAAAGATCGGCAAGCCGATCTTTTGCTCCGGTAAGGTAGAAGAGAGAATAGATTTTATTAAAGAAAAAGAACCTTAATTAATTAAAACTTCAAATCAAATCCCCAGCAATGGCACCAAAAACTTGACTACGGGATTTAAAGATGCAAACCCAAGTACAGGTTGTCTCAAGTAATAAATTTCTCGGGAGTCCGAGGTCGATCCACAGGGAATTGATGAAGAAAAATTAATTGAGGTAAGAAAAGGATTTGTCACAATACCAAAAGTAATAAATGATGTTCACAAATGAATTTAAGAACTTGCTTGGGGTAGGAGATCCACTCTTAGCAATAAATTAAAGGTAAAATTATTTCCCTTTATAACTCAATTGAAATCCACACACAACGGAAGTTCCAATCAGAAAATATAACATTCAAAGTTCAATTATATATGCAATCATATTATGATTCCTTTAATTATCTACCAACATTTGTAAATGAGGTCAAGCATTCACTGTACCAATCCTATTGTCTACAATAAATCAAGATCTCCATTATACAAAAAAGGTTTCTAAATTGATTGAAAACAAAATACAATACATATAATGTCCATTTGATGATATATCATTTAAGCACAAGAAATAGAATAATCTAACCTTATTTCATTACCAAGAGCTTCACTCTTTCACCCAAGCAAGGTGAAGACTTAGTTACTCATAGATAAGAAGAAAGAAAGAGAGAAGAAGAGAAAGATGAACATAGCTTCAATGTAGAGCAAGAGAAAATTACAACAAAGGAAAACAATAAACAAGCATAACCATAACTTCTAAAAACTAAGCCTAACACCAATATCACCAAATGAATAGCCAATGGTGCCTTTTATAGAGGATTAATGATACAAAATGACAAGGGGGCTGATTAAGAGTAGGTGAGGAGTAGGTGGATGAATGGGTGGAGTGGTTGGATGAGTGGTTGAGTGGTTGGATTATTGAGATTCTTTGTCTCTGAAATCATTCATTGCTTAACTCATGGATGCCGTCATCAAATGGAAAAGTCATATTCATGAAAGTTATAGATATAGGTCTTAACTTTTTGATGTCCAAATTTCAGCTCATTTCACCACCTACAGCCCGAGATATGGTCCAATTACTGCAGACTGTTTAGGCCCAGCTTCAGCACCTCTGTTTTGACTTACAGACCCAATACCACCTCCAAGCTATCTGATCTGAGTTTTATGTTCCGCATGAAAGTTGTAGATATGGGTCTTAACTTTTAGGTATCCAAATTTCAGCCCAAGAAAGTTCCTACAGCCCGAGTTATGCTCTGATTACTGCACACTGTTCAGGTTCCAATCACAAAACCTGTATTCTGACTTCCAAGCCCAATTAGCTCCTCTAGATGTCCATATTTTACCTGGAGCTCTTCAGGAAAGTTGTAGAGCTCTCTCTTATCTTTCTTACAAGGTAAGATACATAATTTTACACATCTAGAACTCAAGATATGACAGAAATACAGAAACAGTGTAAGACCCAAAATAATGCTGAAAAAATCAATTAAGTCCAATTTGAGACCAAACTTACAAAACATAACCAAACTCAATCAATTAAGTACATAGAGAGTGTAAATGACTAAAAATGAGGGTTTATTAATGTATAAAATATGTGATCATCAAATTCTCCCACACTTAGCTTTTGCACTCCTGGGCAAAACACATAAGACCAAAGCTAGGAAACAAAGAAAAACGACATAGACTCAAAAGTTAAAAACTCTAAAAGACTCGATGAAGCAAGAAGAGCAACAAGAAATTCAAGGAATCAAAGCATTAATGAGGTAACATTTCTTCACATCTCAAACCAATAAGAAAGGAAACTTCAGTTGAAAAGAATGAATCAAGAATGATAGATCCTCACAGAATTCACTCTCAATCTCTCAAGTGTTTAAAAGATAAGTATTTCACTCTAATCAACCCATAAACAATTGCACTACCATAAGCTTGCTTATCTTCTACATCTCCGCTACACAAACCACATGCATACAAAAATCAAGAGGACTTTATTCAAGGCTGTAATGGGGTCATGGTAAATGAGAGGGGAAAATATGGATATGAGAAGATAAATACTAAAGAGAAAAAAAGAACGTTATACTATAGTTAGAGTGGAAAAAATGTTTGACAACATTCATCATAAAGGACAATCACCAATATTTGACTAATGTTTTGTTAAAGATCAATCCCAAATTAGTGAATTGAATTCATTGTTAGACCCGAACCTTCTCCTTTTCTTCCTGTTGTTTCCAAGCATCCACCTTTATTCTAGACTCTGATAATCCTTTTATTGCAATGGTAGTCAAATTTTTTTTGGATCATTTTGCACACACACCCCCACACTTATTCAAGAACAAAGCCACTGCTCTCTTATTCCCTTAGGTTGGGTAAAACATTTTTTTTTTTGGAAGGCATGTAATGAGCTAAAAATAAGAAATGGTCAAATAAGCTCAAAGGGATTACACAAGGGAAAATATACAAGTATGACTATTTAATCAAAGTAGCTATTTCAAAATGCCTCAATCATATTTATGTATGCATGTGAAAATGTACCCTAAAAAAGAATCAAAGCAAGTTATAGAGTAACAATTTCATGAGTGAAAATCACACAAGAATGAGGAGAATGATACAAATGTTCAATTCATTCATTAATAGGCTCAAAATCTCACAAGGCATATTTCTATCATTCTCAATCCACCAATTCAACATCCATAACCAAGCATGTGAAATTTAAGAAAGAAGATAATTTATTCAATCATGCTATGATTCTTGAATTTTAATTGCTTCAAAGGATGTGAGAGTGCATTCACTTGAATCTTTCAAAGGAAATCAAATAGCAAAACTTTGTTACTTCCACAAATAAACACTAAATAGTTACTACCCCAACTAAGATGCGTCTCAAGAGTAATAAATTGTTTCCAAAATTTACTCCTTACTCTGCCAACACTAATTGGTTTTACTACGAATAGGTTTCTGACAGTCGTATCACTAAACATACTTCCCAATTTAGATGCGTCTCAGGAGTAAAATTACTCCTTACTCTGCCATCATTCATTAGTTTAGTAAGTCCATGACAATCATATCATACTTCCCAAAAAAAGAAAAAAAAATTGGTCAACTATCCTTCTCCCCCAACTAGATCACAACATTGTCCTCAATGTTAAAATATAGATGAGTAAAGGATAGAAGATATTACCTGTTGGAGAAATCTGACATTAAGTACAGTAAATAAAATCAAAGGTAAAGAAAAGTTATGAACGAAGTATCAGATCAAACTTTCTTTTCATGTTGCTTCCCTCACTGCTTCCTTCTGACCAATCTATCTGAGCTATTGTTGGGTCAGGTTCAAAGATCAAAGGTAAATGAATTTTTTTTATTTTTGTTTTTTTTATTTTTTTATTTATTTTTACTTCAAGAAAACCATCAGGGTAAAGAAGTCTAGAAACCCCTAAAGGACCCTGCTCAAAGGATTGTCTTTATGTACAATTTTCATGGCGTATCTTTATACTGCGCGTCATGAGTGCAGTAGTGGCATATCTTTATACTGCGTGTCACCAGTGCAGTAGACACTCATGTCCGTTTATTCGAAGAAAGGAGAATTAGTAAAGAAATCGAAGTTAGCAAGTTAGTAGGTTAGGAAGTTATAAAGTTAGAGAGTTAGTAAAGAAACCGAAGGATCGACATGCTGATTTTTTGCTCCGGTGTGGGAGAAGAGAGAATAGATTTTATTAAAGAAAAAGAACCTCAATAAATTAAAACTTCAAATCAAGTCCCCGGCAACGGCACCAAATGTAACGCACCTAAATATAACAACCGCGGTGTAATCATCATTACACCATAGTTACTAAATCTAAGTGTGTCACAGTCATGATAACAGTAATTTAAATTCTCAAGAATCTATATGTATTATTTTTTTTTTTTAACAATTTTGCATAAGTAGAAAATACGAGCCTCGAATGAAATATAAACATATTTAACCCATAATACAACCACTGAAATAAAATCATATTCCTTATATATATATATATATATATTTTATAGTCAATTTACACAAATCACTGATGATATAGAATACAATAGTTACAGAGTCCAATAAAATACAGCAGGAATGAAAACACTAAGGGGAAAAGTAGTAACCCAGGGATAGGTACTACCCGCAGACAAAGCCGCAACCCTATATGTACATGACACTCGGTGTCCCAGTTGACACGACAGACATCAATGTCCCCACGTAGCTGCACTTTTACGTAATTGAAGAAATCTTGTCCAGACGCCCAATCCACACAATCAAGGTATGGTCCCTCTTCATCTTTCTCGCGATCTTTTATCCAATACAAATATAAAACAGAAATACAGATATACAAGAAAGAGGTGAGACACCCATCTTTCAGTACCACTATAGCAGTAAGAAAACAATACGGCACAAAGCGCCCACGAAGCAATGCAGTTTATATATTTATCAACAGCAGCAATGGAATTTACAACACAAGCAGTCCAGTTACAAGCAATAATAAGGATCAATAATAACCAGTAAACATCAGCAATACTCTAGACAGTCAACAAGGTCTCAGATATCGAACAGTTAAAACATTTCAGGTCATCATGGCGTCAAGATCACAATAGTTTATTCATCATATAAAAGAGTGACACATGACATGCGGACTCACAATGCCGACTCTCAATCCTAACTCACAATGCTGACTCACAATGCCGACTCACAATGCTAACTCACAATGTTGACTCACAATGCTTGTGCACTTGGTACCAAGATTTTCCATTTTAAAACATGAACGTTCCGGTAGTCTCCGCCCCTTTAAACAGTCTATGCCGGACCACGAAAAGAATAGTGCTTGTCGGTTCCTCGTCAGTGCGTTACAATCGGCTTTCCGGCCATAGGTATTTTACTATGTTATAACATCATCACCAGAAGGATCACCGCACCCTGACGCACCCTGTAACACCCCAATTTTTAGAAAAATGTCCTGAATGTTCTGTTTGTTGTTTTTCAAGCTTTTGTGTAAAAGACCGTTGTGTCCCTATTTTACTGTTTCTTATTTTTCTGTATGAAATACAAATACGTTTTACAGGCTAAAATTTTATTTAGTCTTTTTACGTAATTTGTTTCGAGACGGTAAAATAAAAGTTTTGTCAAGCTACTGTTTTAATTTTTCTGGGAGATATACAGACATATAATATTGCTCGTAATTTTATTTGAACGTTTTGGATGATTTGCTTCGTTGTGGGGAAAAATAAAAAATGACCATTACGTCCCGATTGTACTTGTTTTTAATTTTTCTATATGTTACAGATGCTTAATATTATCTTGTTGTGATTTTATTTAGACTTTTTGTGCGATTTGCTCCGGGACAGGAAAATAATATTTTTTCGGGCCGGGAAAATCTTGTTTTAATTATTCAGAGTTGGGGGATCTTACGAAACCCGATTTTGAATGATACTGTTATTAATCTTTTAATTTTTAGGATTTAACTGTCAGATAAAATAATTTTGTATTATTATAATATTATTTTATTAGTCAATATAATTAGATGACAGTGGACCCGGAAATATTTTGCAGGACCCACGTTTAGTTAAAATAATTAACTTAGTAGCTTAATTAAGCATCATTAGTAGTAGAACTTTCAAGAACATGGTGACTAAGCTAATGACTAGGCTAATTAGTGACTAAGCATGGTGACTAGGCTAATGACAATGCTAAAATCAACCAATGAGAGTTAAGCTTGCTAACCAAGTTTTAACCTTGACCTTTGATCCATCCTAAGGCTTGGATGAAGCCAAGCAAGGCTACACCTTGCATGCTTGAAGTCCACGGCCATTTGGCCTATGCAAGACCAAAATTTTACTTCATCTTCATGCATTTTCTCTCTTCTCTCTCTTCCAAAAACCCTAAACTCCATTGAAGCTTTCTTGAAGCTCTATTCGGCCAAACACAATCCAAGACCATCCAACCACTCAAAAATTTATCCAACCAAGTTTTCTAAACCTAAACACAAATCTAAGAACATCTCTAGTTGAGAGTTCTTGCAAAATCTTCCATTTGAAGCTTGGAAACCTACTTGGAAAATTTTACCTAGAAGGTGAAATTTCTTGTTTTCCATTTCTAAACTCTTTTTCAAAGTTCTAAGCCATGATTTCTCCATGGTTTAAGCTCTCTTTTATGGTTAGTAATTTGTAGTTTTGTTTAAGCTTGATAGGTGACATGGTGGAGTGAAACCGAAACCCTAGGAAAGGTGTGAAGGAGTGTTTGTCTTCATTTAAGGTAAGAGGAAGACTAATCTTATCATCCTTGGGTGGTGGTAAGAAGATGGAGATTGATTGTTATGATTGTAGAATCCATAAGGATTCCTTTGTGTGTTTGTTAGTAGCTTATTTGTGTGTTTGTTAGTAGCTTTCCTATTTGGTATTTGTAATAATTTATATGAAGTTGCATGTCTACAAGCTTTGAATTGCATGTCTACAAGCTTTGATAATTTGTATGTGTTAGAAATGCATGATAATTTATAGGATGTGAATAACATGCCAAGGTTTGCATGAGTGTTCCAAAGAGCACATCAATGAGGCTCACGGCCATTAACCAAAAATGGAGAACCAAAATGTTCTCATCATTTTCTTAAAATATGATTCAATTAACCTAGGCAAATTATCAAGATATAAAATTGTTTAGATCAAAGAAAATGAATTTAGAAATCAAAGAGTACAAACATATATATATTTCGGCCAATATGCCAAACTAAGTATCCATGATTTTTAAAATCAATTCCAAACCATTTTCAAGTATAAAGATGCAATATATGTTAAAATGAAATTTTCTAAAATGAGTTTTGAAAAAATGAATTGATTAGAATTAAGTTAAGAAATTAAAACTAATGATTTTATTGTTAGAAAGGAAATACAGTAACTTTTGAAAATTTCTAACAAATGGCTCATACTGTATTTTGAAGCATGTTAGTGATTTTCCAAAAGGATTAAATTATACGGTTAAAAATTAAGTAAACTGAATTTTTACGGAACATTATTACAATTTTCTAAACAAAATACTGTCAATTTTTAGTAAAAATGGGCAAATAAGATAGAAAAGATGTCCAAAAGATAGTATACGGTATGAAAAATATTTTACGTAGTTTAAACGTATTATTTATTATTTCTGTCTATTTAAACAGTAATTTTTAAGGGATTTGGACAATAAAATGATTTAAAAATCTTAGGCGATTGAGAAAACGTATTAAAAACTCTAAGCGATTTTAAAAACAAAAAAATAAATTTACGCAATTTAGAAACGTTTGTAAAAATGAAGAGATTGTGAAAACGCGATAAAATTTCTACGCGATTGACCAAAACGGTATTTTCTGATTTTTTTATCATTTAGTCGCTATGATGTGAACCCGTACATGCTTTGGAATAGTATTTGTCCGGTGGGACTTACTGTATCTCTTATCTTTGAGGATATATTTTTAATGAGGGTATTTTGGTAATTTCTTATTTTTGGATCATATATTGAGTTTATGCCAATTTTTGGTGGATTGGTTGACGAGGTGAATCACATCGTGTTGTCGATGCGATAAACGTAGTGTGGTTCATTGTCTTTATGAACTTGGAGACGTTAGTGTACGGGATCCCATATATGGACAAATCGGTCACTCCGCTTAAATCACGTACCAATGTAACCGATAGCACACTAATGGACTCGATACACACTATATTTAATCGAGATTTCGTAAAGTCTAATAGTACTGTAGTGCCACAACGTGAGACCGTGAACTACACCATGCCTTGGACAGTGGGATCCATGTGTTGTGGGGCTATAAACGCAACGTGTGACAGCGCAATAGTTTGGTTGGGCAGCCGTGGTACTAATAGATTTTACGGGTCATTCTCTCCGATATCTGTATGTGTGTTTAGCTCCATGGAGTAGGATCGTGTCATATTGCATATGGTTATATCTTGGACATTATTTTATTTTATCTGTTTTTTTTTTGGTTATTATTATGATAACTTGTCTATTTCTTAGTTTATTTTATCTGTGATATTATTTTATCTGTGATACTATTTTATCTGTGATATTATGTGTTATTGTGACATTTAAATCTTTATACTCTCCTGTTATTAATTACTGTTATAGCTTTTCATATTGCATGAACTGTATGTCTGTTGTTTGTTATTTTCTTATTTACCATGTTTGTGATGATTTTAGATTGTCTTACCTCTTTATTGTATGTGTTTTCTGTATACATTTATTTACGTGGTAAAGAGTTTGAGGAAGAGGAATAGCCTCTTGAGATTTTGTATCCTGAGGAGGAAGAAGAGCAGCAAGTCGAAGATCAGTACGACGACCAAGAACCATCTGATCATCCATATCCACTGGACTGATTTGTTTGGGTATGGCAGTGCCAGGATTTTTGGGTTTTGTGCAACTTGAGTTTCACGGTGGATCGTTAGCTTGGCATCTGAGGGGAGATAGAGACTCAGTGACTTACGTGGGACGGTTGACTATGTCCCTACGACATGAGTTTGATGGAGAGCCAGTTATGTCGACTACTGTGTTTTTGCACTTAGAGTTACCTTTATCTCTTAGGCGTCATTGGGGTGGTGTGTCCACTGAGCCTAGTGAGATGAGTCTCGTATCGACTGTGCGGTCTCGTTTCTGCCGAGTGTCAAGACATCCTGGATATTTATCTTCTGATGAGTTTCCTGAGAGTGATCCATCAGAGGATTAAATGTTTATGATGTGTATTTTGGGCGCGTCTGCGTATGTATATATTGACTCTTTACTATTTTTGGTTTATCAAGTTTAATGTTTAAATATTTGTAGGTATAGTTGTAAATTATTTGTATAACTTATAACTTAGACATATGTATATTATGAGTGATGTTGTTCTCAAGTTGGTTTTATGTTTCCGCGTTATTTTATTTAATAATGTTCTCGTTTATGAGAATTATTTTACAACCCATATTAGTACGTAACAAATGTTTTACAACTTGGGTAGATTTTATTTATCTTTCTTTTATTTTCTTTATATATGTGACATCCCTACAAGGATGTTACACACCCAGAGATCCATCGACCACACTATCTAATCCTCGTTCATTTACCATAAAAAGAATAGTGATTTGTCAGGCTCGTAATGCGTACAATCAGCATACGCTGCGCCTTACGCCCCTCTAAGATCTGTCACAGACCTCACCATTCAATTCTCATTAATTCAATGCGTAAAGAATAATGATTTGTCAGGCCCGTAATGCGTGCAATCGGCATACACCGTGCCTTACACCCCCCCATAGGTCCATCATCGACCACATTATTCGGTTCACGTTCATAGGCCCATACAGCTTTTTAACAGTCATCGACTGAGCAATTTGTTCAATGCATACCAGTTAAATGCATAATCATAGGCTCATTGTAATACCCTTAGGTACATGTTAGACTGGTAAATGGTTACCGAAGGTAGCATTTGACTTGTTTAGCATGTTAGTAAAGTTTTGTGACAATCTGAGTCCATTTAGGCACTTAGTTGCAACATAGAAGTTGTAAAGTGACTTAAAATGACTCAGATAATAGCATAAGTTGCTAAGTTAAGAGAAATAAACATAGAGAGTTTATTTCTAGGTCACAAATAAGCCAAGTAAGATGTGGTAAAAGTTTCAAGAGAATCGGAGTCAGTTTGGTATTTTTAGGCATACAGGTTATGCTTTTAATGCCGGATTGATCCCTAACAGATATAGAAAATGATGAGAATTGTGAAACAACAATTTAGATGAATCTTATGATTTATTCTAAAGTTGTTAGAAGCAGGGAAACTCGAATTAGCATAATTCGGGTGTCCATAGCAGATATAAGTTTCGGTGTAGAAACTTAAGTTAATCTTTTCTCGTAATTCCCTCTGCGTCCCACCCCCCTTATATCTCCCTTCTCCCTCGGCAGAATCGAAAACCAGAGGAAAGAAAAGAAAGAAAAGGGGAGAAGAAGAAGGAGAAAGGGGAAGAAGGGAAGAAGGAGAGGAAGAAGAGCAAGGATCAAGCTTCAAGGCTTTGAGTCTTCAAGAGGTAGGGGTTTAGAGCCTTTATTCATCTCTTTCTCTATGTAGGTATATAAACAACATAATATGCCAAATTGAGTTTTAGAGATGTTAGATGTGTTTGGCTTGCATAGACGTGTTTCTTTGGTCATTTATGACTTGTTCATAGCATAAGATTAAGTTAGAAACTTAGAACAACTCATTTAGACCCTTGATTCACAAAGTAAGCCATAGGCCATAGAATGAAGGATTTTGAGCCATAATCCAAATTAAGAGGTTTAAATTAGTGATTGATGATTCCTAATGGTTAAGGAACTAGTTAGGAACTTAGAATCACTTAGAATTTGGATTGAAATGGCCAGAATCCAAGAAAATGACCAGAAGAACAGCAAACCCGTAGCTGCAGAATTCTGTAGAATCTGGGTTCTGCTATGGGCGCCGTGGCATGGATTAGTGGCGCTGCGGCGTGAGGAGTCAGAAATCACGTTTTCAGCTACGGGCGCCGCGGCGTTGAGAGAGTGATGCCGCGGCGTGCTGCCCAGAACCATGAAAAATGAGTTTTTCTCACTATTAGATATATTGCCTTTAATGGATCCATATGTTTATGTTTCCTAAGTGTAATACGGCATAAATGGGGATATTTTCAAGTGGAAAATACTTACCCATCAAGAATGAGAAAGCATAGGCTTTTAAGCATCCTAAAGGAAAGGTTTGCTTTAAGTAATGACATTGCACCTTAGGCAACTTAGTGTTGCATTAGATATCACTTAAGATGTGATGAGATGGTGCAATGAAGACAAGTGTATTAGTATGCACTCTAGTAGAGAATGAGAAAGGTATGAACCTTAGGAGATCCAAGAATAGTGGATTACCTTAGGAAGGTACCTAGAACCTTAGGCAACAAAGAGTTGCAAGTAAGAACCACTCTTGCATTAGAGTTACTTGAGTGGAGATAAGATTGTGTATTAGTTCCAAAGAGGGAACGTTTAGGTACTAAGTCTCTAGTTAAGTGAGACTCAGTGCATTGCTAAATACACAATAAGATGAAATGTGACTAAGAAGATGTCATAATCATAAGGTAGAGCAGAAATGTGCAATAACTCATGTATTAGTAAAAATGAGTTAGAAATGCAAGATAAAGAGAATTTACTTCCTTAGATACTAACCAAAGTGTGGAAGTTAAGTTCTTAAGCATTCCATGAGTTTGGAATAGTTAAAGAGGTATCCGAACCTTAAGCACACAAGTGTAGTATAAGCTACTACCAGACGTGTGATAGAAGGGAAAGCTAGATACAACTAGAATATGTATGTTAGCACACAAGTGTAGTATAAGCTACTACCGTAAGTGTGATAGAAAGGAAAGTTAGATGCATGAATTACTCACTTTAGTTAAAGTTGAGTTAATTATGCAAAGTTTTAGAGAGATGCTCATTATGTCCTTAAGCAAGGATAGTTGAGGCATTAGTTAAGATAGACTCTTTCACTAGGATGAGTTGAGTCTATAGGAAAGTAAGATGGTGTTTATGTAAGAGTTAGACATAACACTAAGCTTTTCACACACTAGTCAGTTAAGCTAGAATGTATGTGAAGAGAAAGAACTTTAGTGCAACTAAGACTAGTGGTTGCCATAGGTAAGTACCTTACACCTCAGCAACATAGTGTTGCGTTAGAGATCACTTAAGAGATAAGAGTGATGAGGTGGAGTTTAGGTACGAGTATGAGAAATGAACTGGTGATGTTTACCTGAGAATGTAACGTTATATGACGTGAGGTCATTTAGCCGTAGGTAAGGAATCGAGAAGTTCCTTAGGGGACAAGTATTCCTAACCAAGTGCTAAGGTTACATATAGTATGAGGTTACAGATTCTCCTCATTGCAAAGGGTAAACATAAGAAGCCAAAGTTATTAGTAGAATATGCTTAGATCAAAGAGGAACTAAGTATATAAGTATGAATGAAAGTCTATGAATTAGTTAAGTAGTATCGATCAGGTGGATATCCTTTGATGTTTATTCATGGAGGCAAAAAGATGATAGATGGGTGTCCGAAGGACTTTTGAGAAGGACATAACCCTGATATCTCGATAGTGCCAAGGCCAAAGGAGATAAGTGGGAAATCCAAAGACGCTCTTTGAGCAAGGATGAAGCCCGAATTTCTCAGTGTGCCAGGATATGTATAATGTGAGGATGAGTTTTCCCTCTAATTACCACTAGATGATATACTGACTAGTTCCTAGCAAACTTCTTTGTTCTTAGAATAGACTTTTGCATTTGCATTTCATTCACATGCTTTTAGGATTCCTTAGGCATATTCATATTACATATCATTATTATTGCATTCACGGATAGTTGTATGGGCATTGTCCATCACTGTTGGTATGTACAACTGTATGGGCGTTGTATGTATTAACAGTGTGTAGGCTATCGGTTGATATCACACTATAAGAAAGTGTGCAGTAAAGAGAAAAGAGGAGGAAACTCCTAAGTTAAGAGAAAAGAGGAGGAAACTCCTAAGCTACGAGAAAAGAGGAGGAAACTCCTAAGTTATGAGAAAAGAGGAGAAAGCTCCTAAGATAGAAATAGTTATGAGAAAAGGGGAGAAAGCTCCTAAGTTAGAATTATAGCATTTGTTATATATTTGTTATATACAATGTTATAGAAAACTGGTATTGGAATTGCTTTTACTGAGAATGTTAATTCTCACCCCAGTTGCTATTCCATGTAAATCCAGATGCGAGCTCTCGATCGCAGTACCGATGCAGACTCGGATGCAGTAAAGGCTCGTGCACAGTAGGTACAAACCCTGCTAAGGATGAGAAGATAAAGCATGAAGACTAGAGTAGTTTTTATTGTTTTAAGTAGACAGAACTTATGTAATAAGTTTATGTTTGTTCTGTAAGTTTTATGTTATATGTATTACAATAAGCCCTGAGGTGGCTAAGTTTGTATATGTATATGTATATGTTCATGTATGAGTTTAAGTTTTTCCGCAATCTCTCAAGGCTTTCTATAATTACTCAGTTGTGATTATAGATATATGTTAGTATATAGTATAGAAGTGACATCTCTAGTACTGGCTATCTTTATATATCTCTGTCTATCTAGGATATATCTGGATATCTGTATTAGGGTGTTACACTCATCTAGCCTTTTAACAGTCACAGATTGAGCAAATTGTTCAATATGTTAACTTAAATCAAAATCAGAGGCCCATCTAGCCTTTTAACAATCAGAGACTAAGCAGTTTATAAAATACATGCTGACTCAATGCATGATCCTAGGCTCATTCAACCCTTTAACAGTCATTGATTGAGCAAACATCTAATGCATGTGGACTCCATGCATAAACATGTTCACAAATATTTCATAATACACAATCTTCCATAATATGCCATAATTAGGCCAATTCAACCATTAATAAATCTTATGAGATTATCGTAAAGTCCTACTCAAGTTATCATCCCTTGTAAATTCATTTCCTAGAGAAACTTCTCTCGAAGTCCTTATTCAAGCTTTATTCCTTTAGGTTGATCAAGTTCCTTAACCTAATCAATTATGTTCACTTAAAATTTACTCGCAGGTTTTACAAGTCTCACAACTCTCTTGTTCTTCCTCTATGTTCTAAATCACTTAACTCTCATTTTACTCTAAATAAATCTAACTTCCTAGAATCCATTATCAAAACCGTGGCCTCCCAAAGTCCATTACTAACATCAATTTCTCCCATTTTATGCATTGATTTCTTGATATCATTTACTTAAATTTTTGTTCACCAAGTTCATTCCAATTCATTGTAGTTTCAATCTAAAACCTTGGCTTCAAATTGAGTTAATAAACCCTTAAAACCTTCTATCTCAGATTCCAACATTAACATTCAAATCTTCAATCACATAGCTTCATCTCACAGTTACCTAGCTAGTTCTGTTCTGGGCGCCTAGGCGCCATATCTGGAGCGTCTGAGAGCTGGTGTAGCGCCTGGGCGCTGACCACAAAGCACCTGAGCGCTAACCAGGCCGCGTCACAGGGAAAACTTTCTGGGCATAGAGCGCCTAGGCGCTCTATGCACAGCGCCTGAGCGCTAGTGCATTAATAAGGGTTCTGCAGAATTCGTTTCTGCAGAGCCTTGGCCCATCCTTCATCAAAGTTTCTCATTTATTTTCTAACAATCCAAAATATGATACATGACATCTAAATACAAAATAGCAATATATAGGTTCATAATCATCAAGGCACATAATGCAAATCCATATATTCATACAAATCAAACAACCACAAAATCATAGAAATAACATAGTATAACAAAGAGGGAAATCCAACATGGATTCCCTCATCAACACAATACACAAGACATTTCCTTACTACCAAGATTGGTTGAAGAGGATCATCTCCCTCTTACCTAAATGAAGACAATCACAAGGATGCTATTCCTTTTTGCTCTTGATTTTCGTTTTCCCCCTTCAAGAAAATCCTAGGGTGAGCAACTCCTAAAGTATTCACTCAAATCATGGAAAAATGACTCCTTGGCCACATAGGTGACCAAGAAAACAAAAATGACAAGAAAATAAAAGAAAGTTGAAGGCTTTACCTCAAAAGCTCCAAGCTTTGGCTTCAAAGGTGGAAAATGGAAGAAGAAGAAGAAGAAGAAGAAGAACCAAGGACGGCCACCAAGGAAAAATGGTCTTGGAATGATGGAAGAAAGCTCAACATGGAAGTGGTGAAGCAAGAAAGTGAAGATGGTGAATGGTGAGGGTGTACGGTGGAGGAGGAAGAAGAAGAGAAGAAGAAGAAGAAGAAGAAGAAGAAGAAGAAGAAGAAGAAGAAGAAGAAGAAGAAGAAGAAGAAGAAGAAAAGAAGAAAGGAAAAGAATGAGAAGAGGATGTGATTATTGGCTCCCAAGGGCCTCTCATCAGTGGGAGAAGAGTGGAGAGGGAGAGAGAGAAATGTGAAATGGGAGGAAATTTCTTGGAAACTTCCTATATTGGTTTTAAATTAACTTTTTCTTTATTTTGAAAATAAAGCTAATGGATTTGGCACAAGGTAGATTTTTAAATAACATGATAAGGTTTTTAATACATATCATTATTTAGTAGACAATCGTTACAGTTGACCGAAGTCAGTATTAATTTATCTGACAAATAAAATTTATACAGCAATTATAATTTTATCTGTTAAAAATTTCTTAAAAAACGTGAAATCTTGTAAACCGTGTCTGGTCTTGGGTTAAGTAAGATCCCCCGTCGACATTCCCATAGATCAAGATTATCGGGAAAATATTTCATTTTCCGACTCCGTTCAGTGCGCACGCAAAATGAGAAATATATTAAAATATTCAACGTTTCCAGAAAAATTTTAGAAAATTCTCAAAAATCACAAATATTCTAAAATGACTATTTATCCTAAAATTATAAATTTTCGGGATGTTACACCAAAAACTTGACTACGGGATTTAAAGATGCAAACCCAAGTGTAGGTTGTCTCAAGTAATCAATTTCTTGGGAGTCCGAGGTCGATCCACAGGGAATTGATGAAGAAAAATTAATTGAGGTAAGAAAAGGATTTGTCACAATACCAAAAGTAATAAAAGATGTTCACAAATGAATTTAAGAACTTGCTTGGGTTAGGAGATCCACTCTTGGTAATAAATTAAAGGCAAGATTATTTCTCTTTATAACTCAATTGAAATCTACACACAACGGAGGTTCCAATCGGAAAATATAACATTCAAAGTTCAATTATATATGCAATCATATTATGATTCCTTTAATTATCTACCAACATTTGTAAATGAGTTCAAACATTCACTATGTTAATCCTATTGTCTACAATAAATCAAGATCTCTATTATACAAAGAAGGTTTCTAAATTGATTGGAAACAAAATACAATACATATAATGTCTATTTGATGATATATCATTTAAGTAAAAGAAATAGAATAATCTAACCTTATTACATTACCAAGAGCTTCACTCTTTTACCCAAGCAAGATGAAGATTTAGTTACTCATAGATAAGAAGAAAGAAAGAGAGAAGAAGAGAAAGATGAACATAGCTTTAATTTAGAGCAAGATAAAATTACAACAAAGGAAAACAATAAACAAGTATAACCATAACTTCTAAAAACTAAGCCTAATACCAATAGCCCCAAATGATTAGCTAATAGTGCCTTTTATAGAGGATTAGTGATACAAAATGACACGGGGGCTGATTAAGAGTAGGTGAGGAGTAGGTGGATAAGTGGGTGGAGTGGTTGGATGAGTGGTTGAGTGGTTGAATTATTGAGATTCTTTGTCTCCGAAATCATTCATTACTTAACTCATGGATACCGTCATCAAATGGAAAAGTCATCTTCATGAAAGTTGTAGATCTAGGTCTTAACTTTCAAATTTCCAAATTTCAGCACATTTCACCACCTACAGCCCGAGATATGGTCCAATTACTGCAGACTATTCAAGCCTAGTTTCAGCACCTCTGTTTTGACTTACAGACCCAATATCACCTCCAAGCTGTCCGATCTGAGTTTTGTGTTCTTTATGAAAGTTGTAGATATGAGTCTTACTTTCAAGTATCCAAATTTCAGCCTAAGAAAGTTCTTACTGTAACACCCCAACTTTTGGGTGAATGACCGTTGTGTCCTGATTTTACTGTTTCTTGTTTTTCTGCATGAAATACAAGTATATTTTACAGGCTCTAACGTTTTGCGTAATTTGCTTCGAGACAGTAAAATAAAAATTTTGTCAAATTTACTGTTTTAAATTTTCTGTGTGATATACAGATATATTTTACTGTCTGTAATTTTATTTGAGTGATTTGTTCGGTTGTGGAGAAAAATGGGAAAATGATCATTACGTCATGAATGTACTGTTTTAAATTTTTCTGTATGATACAGTGTTTTATATTACTGTCTGTGATTTTATTTGGGTGTTTTATGTGATTTGCTTCGAGTCAGGAAATTTAAAATTTTCTGGACCGGGGAAATTTTATTATTATCCTGAGTCGGGGAGCTTACTAAACCCGAAACCGAGTCACTTTTTAAAGTTTTATTTTCTTATGATTTTATCTGACAAATAAAATCGGGGTATGTTTTATTATCTATTGGATGATATTTTTCTTGAAAAATATCTAGTGGATGATGACTCATCGCAACGGGCCAATAGAAACTTGACACGTGGTGTGACACCTCAGCACCATGACTCAGCAGATTCCGAAAGGTTCCAGAAGCGGTGACTCGCCCTGTGACTCACCGTAGTGAGTCACCTATTCTAGAAGCTTCTATGATGACTCATCATGCTGACTCAGCGCTGTGACTCATCATTGATGACTCAGCTGATGACTCAGCGCTGTGACTCACCATTGATGATGCAGCTGATGACTCAGTCAGTGACTCAGCACGCTGACTCGCCATGCTCACTCACCTGTTCTAGAAAATATCTATGCTGACTCGCCACGCTGACTCACCCGTTCTAGACAGTTCCACGATGACTCATCATACTGACTCATCGTAGTGAGTCACATGTTCTAGAAATTTCTCTTTGATGACTCGTTTTGTGACTCATCAAGGGCAATTAATAGAAAAAAAAAATGAAAATGATCAATAATAATTGTTACTCTGTTAGTCTAAGATAAAAATCTATGTATATTTTATTATCCATTAGACAATAAACACTGACTTTATAAATAGTAATTATTGTACATTGGTTAAAGTATACTAGAAAATATATAGTGTGCACCAATAGAAATTGGTCAACAAAAATAGCAACCAATAGGAATCAAGTTAGTAAATATTCAACCAATAGAAATTAGTCAAGAATAATGGCTTGACTCTTTAAGGACCAATAGGAAGCAAGCTTTTAAACAAATATTGGATTTCTTAAAGTTTGTTGGTCTACGGTGAAGGAGAAAAACAATTGCTCTAATAGCCAAATTCACAAAGTGAAATTCACGTAGAAAGACTTTGTGAAATGCATGTAGAAAGCCAAATTGAATAAAAGGAAGACTAGTCAATATTGATGGCTTTTCTTTGTTGAAGTCTACGGCCAAGCTAAGTTTTGGAAGGCAAAATATTATCATTCAATTCTTACTATCTTTCATTAAATTACGCAAGTAAGACAAAGTCAATTTTAGTGGCTTGTCTCCATGTGCATTTACGGCAATGCATGCTTTGAGAAAGCAATTTCAATACTTCAATTCATTTCCATTCATAATGCATTTACGACCATGCATTGAAATGAAAGCCAAATTGCCTACTTAATTATATTTGGTCACTTTTCTATCATTCAAAGAAGCAAAACAACAAATATTTCTCACTTTCTCTCAAAGTGATTTACGGCCATGCATAGTCAAAACCTTCATCTTTCTCCAAACTTTTCCAAATAGCAAAAGCTCTCAAATTTCCTTCTCCTTTTCTTCTCCTACCTCATGGCCTCTTCACCCTTTTCCATCACTCACTCTTCTATAATTCTAAACTACCTTATTTCTTACTTCCTTACTTCATTTCAAGACATTTTGTAGTTGAAACCTAAGCTTAAATCATCCTTTTTCTATCTTGTTCTTCAAAGCTTAAGTTTGAAGCCTTGAAGGTAGGGTTCTTTAATCTTCATGTTTCTATCCATTTCAAAGTTTTAATCATGATTTTAATCCATGATTATTTTAGTTTAGAGCCTTAGGTATTAATATTGTATGTTTTCTTTGTTTTTCAAGAAGCTCTTGGTGGAGAAAATTTACTTGAAGGAGACATACAAGGAACTTGGAGGTTCTTCAAGAGGTAAGAGGGAGATTACCCTCATCAACCATGTGTTGGTGGTGAGGAATGTATGTGTTTGTGGTGAAGAATCCATAAGGATTCATTCACATGATTGTTTATTGTTTTTCCTAATTGTGATTGATTATGTGTGTAACATGTCTAATAGCTTTAATATTTTGTATGTGTTATGTGTGTAACATGTCTAATAGCTTTAATATTTTGTATGTGTTTTATAGTTGTTTTAGTATATGGTATGTATATATATATGCATGATAATTATTGTAACATGTAAATAATATACAAGGATTTGCATGAGTGTTCCAAAGAACACAAATCCAAGCTCACGGCCTCAATGTAAAGAGGAGAACCAAAATGTTCTCATCAATTTTCTAAAAGTGGAATTTAATTAACCTAGGAAAAATTGACAAGTTACTAATTTTTTTAGAGTAAGAAAAATGAATTTGTGGATCAATGGATAAAATTAGGTATTTCGGCCAACATGCCAAAGCCAAGCAATTATGATTTCTAAAATCATTTCCAAACCATTTTCTAAAACAATGATTTAATGAATTTAGGTAATACAATAAATTTGACATGGATTTAGAAGATGAAAAATAATTTAAAGATCAAATACAAAGACTTTGTTAAATTTGGCCAACATGCCACATACTTTTGATCCAAATTTATTTTCTAACTATGGACTAGATAATTTAATAAAAATAAACTAGATCAAGAGTTTTATAAGAGATTAAATGTATGAAAATAATTAGGAATGAATTATAAAGCATAGAATGATTTTCGACCAATATGCCAAATTTAAATGTTTGTGATTTATAGAATTGTTTTCAACTAAGGTTAAGTAATAAATGCCAAAAGGATTTTATTACAATGAGTTTTGAAGAAATAAATTGATTAAAATTAAGTTTAAGAAGTTTAAACAAATGATTTTTACTGTTAGAAGAAAATACAGTAACTTTTGTAAATTGATAACATATGGCTCATAATTATATTTTGAAGCACGTTAGTGGTTTTCAAAAAAGTTATATTATATGGTTAAAAATTAAGTAAACAGAATTTTTACAGAAAATTAGGAAACCATTATTATAAATTTTCTAAACATAATACTGTCAATTTATATTAAAAACGAACAAATAAGATAGAAAAGATGTTCAAAAGACAGTATACGGTATGAAAAATATTCTACGTAGTTTAAATGTATTAAATATTATTTCTGTTTATTTTAAACAGTAATTTTTAAGGAATTCAGACAAGAAAATGATTTAAAAATCTTACGCGATTGAGAAAACGTATTAAAAACTCTACGCAATTCTAAAAATAGAAAAAACGTATATTTTGAAACTGTATAAATGTTTGTAAAACGACGAGATTGTGAAAATGCGATAAAATTTCTACGCGATTGACCGAACTGTATATTTTATACTATTGAGAGTATTCTGTATATTTTTCTGCTGTCGGGCTATGAGGTGAACCCGTACAGGCTTTGGAACAGTATTTGTCTGGTGGGACTTACTGTATATTTTTGCCATTGAGGGCAAGCCATGAGGGCATATTTTTTTTTACCTTTGAGGGTATTTTGGTAATTTTTTATTTTTGGATAATTTCTTATTTTTGGATCATGCATTTAGTTAATGCCAATTTTTGGTGGATTGATTGACGGGGTGAATCACATCATATTGTCGGTGCGATAAACGTAGTGTGATTCGATTTTGAATGAACTTGGAGACGTTAGTGTGCATAATTCCATATGTGGACAGTTGGTGGCTCTTCTGGGCCGTGGTAATTGGCAACACACTAATGGACTCGACACACACTATACTTAATCGAGATCTTGTAAAGTCTAATAGTACATTGCCTGTAGTGACGCAACGTTAGACAGCGTGCTACACCACGCCATGTGACTGTGGGCTATAGACGCAACGTGAGACCGCGGAATAGTTTGGTTGGGCAGTCGTGGTACTAATAGATTTTGAGGATCATTCTCTCTGATATCTGTATGTGTTTAGCTCCATGGAGTAGGGTTGAGTTCTATTGCATATGTTTATATGTTGTACATTATTATTTCTTTATCTGTGATCTTCTATCTGTGATATTATATGTTTATATGTTGTATTTTGTCCGTGATATTATATGTTGTTATTGCATTGAATAGTTATTTTATATTGTTATGATTTACTGTTATGGCATTCTATATTGTATGAATTATTATATCTATCCTGGTAATGTTATTGTAGTTTATTTTATTATGATATATGCTTATTCAAATTAATTGTAAATTGATAACATGACTATATTGGTATTATTTGTGTGTATGGAATGACCTTGTCATTCGTATTATTCTTTGCTACCGTACTGGTATTGGTGAAAGGGGATCTCACCTCTTTACTGTATTGCTTATTGTGTTTATATTGTTAAATTCGTATAGTAGACGAAGGAAGTTTCTTAGACCTACTGGAGACTATGTTCTGAAGATGGTGACGGCGTCAAGGTGTAATCTTCCAAGTTTCAACAGGATGCAGTTTGGTGGAGAAATGGAACATGTAGGTTGAGTTTTCTCGTTAGTGTTGTTACCGTGCTATTAGTAGTACCCATCTTTGGGTTTGCTACTGTTTCTCTGAGTCTGTAAATGTTATGTTTTAAATTGTTGTTGAATATTTTGTGGAATATATAATATGTGTATTAATTAATTTAATCTAATTTCTGTTTTACTTATAATTTTTGGTAAGTTTATATTTTCGCGAAAAGAAATTTTCAAATTCATCCTTTAGAATTCAAAGCTTTTATAAAATGATTTTATTTGGTTTTATGTTTTATTTAAAAATGTGACGCCCTACGGAGGGTGTTACACTTACAACCTGAGTTATGCTCTGATTACTGCACACTGTTCAAGTTCCAATCACAAAACCCATATTCTAACTTCCAAGCCCAATTAGCTCCTCTAGATGTCCATATTTTATCTAGAGCTCTTCATGAAAGTTGTAGAGCTCTCTTTTATCTTTCCTATAAGGTAAGATACATAATTTTTACACATCTAAAACTCAAGATATGACGGAAATACAGAAATAGTGTAAGACTCAAATAATGCTGGAAAAATCAATTAAGTCTAATTTGAGTCCAAACTTAGAAAACATAACCAAACTCAATCAATTAAGTACATAGAGAGTGTAAATGACTAAAATTGAGAGTTTATTAATGTATAAAATATGTGATCATCACGTGTATTGTGTAACGTCGCAGTGTAAAGCACAAAATTTGTGGGCCTATAAGTACTTGGTACGCAGATTTCAGAAGGGAGACTTTTGGGAGAGATTTTGGAACTCCATTTAGCTTTTGTCTCCAAGAGAACCCAACGACTAGATCTTCGTTTTTGGGTTGAAAGAGAACTGAAAGAACCAAGATTGGATGTCCTCTTCATCTTGGAGGAAGATTCAAGTTTCAAGGCTTACCTCATTAGGCTTCATCATCTATTCCTTCTTCTTTCTCTCTTCCCTTTATCTTGAATATGAATTTTTGTAATGCATTTTCGTATTCAATGAGTAGCTAAGTTGTGTTAGGGTATTCTTTGGATCCCCCTATGGAATTTAATTGATTTGTACTCTTTTGAGTTTATATGAATGATTTGGGTTTTGTTCTATCCTATGATGCTTAATGTTCTTACTTGTTTGATAAGTTTTTAAGTAATTTGATGAAATCTAATGAGCCTAGACATAGGACTTTGGGTTTTAGATCATACGTATGATAGATGTATGTTTGATTTTATTTCTATGGCGGGATATATTGATTCGCTAATGGGATATACATATACCTCTTAGCTATGTATAGTTGATAACTTCATAGAATGTAGTTATTTGTGCCCTTTTTCTGTGCATTATTGATTATTTTGTCCTTATTGTTAGGCATTGTTGGAAGGCTTTGACTTCATTTTCATGAAAAATCCATGTTGATGTCTTGCCAATCTTGTTGAAATGCTTCCTAATCTTTGATTTGATTGAGCTTGATTATATTTGTATTTGATTGGATGATTTTTCAACTGCAAGTTGAGCCCAAAAGAACTAACTTGATATAAGCAAAGGCCTTGCAATGGAATAGAAATCACAAGACATGCTCCAATACATCACGTCGTGGCACTGATATGCTTACGTCATGGCATTCTGCTCTCTGCCAGTGCATCCTGATAACCCGAGGCTTTCACGCCACGACGCAAGGAAGTAAACATTTGTAAGAAGAACAATCATGAAGAGAAAGATTTGGGAACAAATGCAAGCCTTAATGCTACGTTTGCAAGAGATTGGTGATATGCAATAAGATTGTCGTTTTGGCAACCAACAACACGCTGCATTTACAAAAGCTGAAAAAAGGATGATGGGAATCTATTCTATTTTTGCCAAAAAGCTTTTGAAGAGGAGAAAAATGTGTGGTACCAGGATAGTGGCTACAACAACCACATGATTGGAGATAAAGAAGCATTCCTTGACCGGGATCCTTATTCACTTAATTTGTGATTTGTGCCACTTTATTTTTCAAATTTCCCTATTTCTCTTTTTTTATTTATTTTTAAATTTTTTCATGTTTTCAAAATTTTTAAGGTTTAAAATTTATCAATATTTTTCTTTTTATTCAATCTTTTTAAAAATAACAAAATATAATAGAATAAAATAAACTAAAATAAAAATGACCAGATCAAAATAGGATGTTCACATGAAATCTTGTCAGTTCACTGTCTGATCCAATTTTAATGTTAACAACTTTGATTATGCGTCATTGTATCAAATTTATACTAGTAGGATTATGTTTTGAAAATAAAGGTAAGCTTTGGATTGAAGTTGTATATTAATGTGGCGTACTCTATATTGTTTATGCTCTCGTCTTTTCTTAAATATTTGTATACAATTTTCTTTTTGATAAAATTATCTACAATGTTTTAGATGCCTATTATATTTGCATTGAATTATCAGTTGCATTAATTAATTTTATTTACTTTTACATAATTGTGTTTGGTATATTAGTGGAAGCATCCAGTTATTCATGATCTTCCAAATGATATCGGGATAGGGAAATTAAAAAGTTGCGTAACGGGGAAAAGAAGAGTTATATTATAAGAGAAATAGCAAATCAAAACTAGTAAAGTCGAACCACGTATGTAAACCTAAACCAAAACAACTTTATATTAATTTGGGAAAATTACACTGACTTTTTTTGAAATTTAACTTAATTACACTTGACACTATTTTTATTTTAAAAATTATATTAATCTCTTTTAAAATTTATATTTTTATTATACTGATCTTTTTTAATATTTATATTGTTATTATACTAATTTTTCCTTAATTATTGCACTTAACACTCTTATAAGAGAGGTCAATGTAAAGTTGCAAACAAAATAAATGTCGAGTATACTTACTAAATCTTAAGAGACGTGAGTGTAATTTTTCCTATTCATTTCTTTATAATTATGACTACCATATCAACCGACATCACTATCTGTTTGAATATATAGCAACTACTGCTCTATTGAATATTCATTGTTAAGGGTCTTCTTACCTCTTTATACTCTACCCCACATCATTATTCAATCTCTAATCCAGAAGCATAAGATAATGCAAAGGTAGAGAGAATTATAAAAAAAAATTAAGGTTCAAATTATGAACATGCACATAAAGTATGAATCAGAGAAAACATAATCAAACCAGCAGCCAACCTCAAAGTTTTCACTCCAAACTCAGCACCTTGATTTGCAGACAGATCAGATTCTAGTGACCACTCAGATCTCAAATTAGGGTTTGACCCATACAGAGATTGCACTCCCTTTATGTCATCAATGTTCAAATCAGCTCTCTTATCTCTTGGCCTTAAACTGGGATACATAACAGCCTCTTTCACCGAGCTATGAGACAACCCCAACAAATGTCCAATCTCATGTGTGGCCACTGACTCCAAATCCACCGCCATCTCCGACTTCGTTACCCGAAAATTGACTGCCCATGTCTCCGCCGCATCTAGGTGGAGCCGCCCACTCTCTGGCGAAAACGAATGCGCCAGCACACCAAGCACCCCATCAAAAGGCTCACCATCACCATGGTCACCACTGTAAAACCCTATTTTTATCTCTGCAAAACCATAGTCCTCAGCTTCAACAAAACTAACCGGAATAACCGAAGCCCACCTCAAGAATGCACGTTGGAATGCTTCTCTTATCTCCTGGAGGCTCAAGCTATGGATCATGTTCGCCGGCGAGAAGGCATAGGAGAGTGTCATCGGCATAGGACGTGACCACCGTGGTTTTCCCGGAAAATAGACAAAATGCTTCGTGGAGTGAATAATGTTATGATTGTTAGCTGTTGTGTCTGGAACACCGCATCTCGGTGTGATCATTTGAGAAACTGTGTTGGAATCGAGCTTGCCAGTGACTTGGAGGCCAAGTCTTTGCTGGTATCTGATGAGAGCCAACTCGAACCTGGCATCAAATTTATCTGTGAAAGTGTTATTCTGCCATGGGTGATACCCAAAGCGAGATAGGTATCTTTTGAATGCTGATATGCCTGTGATTTTGCTGCCTCTGCCGACATTGGTGAAGCTTTGGATGTTGCGGTTTGTGATGGCTATTTTAGTGGCTGGTGGTGCAAATGTGTGATCTAGCGTAGTTCTGGAAACAATGTATGAAGGTGATGTGAGGAGAAGGGTGAGGAAGAACACGAAGGAGTATCTCAGTAAAGGAAACATGGTGGTTAGTGCTTGTGGGTTTGGAGGCATAGTAGGAGGCTTTGATATAAAGCAATATATAAAGGGTCAACATTTTTTTAACAAGAATTAATAAACTAATGATTATGACCATTTTGAAACATTTGCATATAATTAATTATCAAGGTAAAAGAATAAGACTAAAATCTGAATCTTAAATGATGGCAAGAATCTCCATATTCATCATCAAGGCCTAGTTGATAGATTCTGGATTTAACGTACTCTGCATATCCACTATGGAAGGTGTTGACTGTAAACTATATTAAACAAAAAGTAAGGGAACTTATTTACCCAAAAGAAAAGTAAGGGAACTGTATTTACTTTTAAAGAAAATGGAAGGAAAAATCTAAAGGTGGTATATTGTTGAATAAAGAATTTTAATTTAAAAGTGACAAGAGTATTAATATCATCATTGTCTTCTCTTACAAAATTTAGTGATATTCTTTAAGTACAAGACTAATTCTCGTCCAAATAATTAAGTTATCCCCTTCCTACAAATGTTTTCTTTCACATGTAGAAATGGTCATTAGAGATATCTCAATGGTTTATTTATTATACTTTGAATTGTAGGTCTATACGGAGATATATCAATGGTTTAATATCCAGTATAATTTGGAGATGTTTCTAAGATATATGGAAACGTCTCCTATATGGTTCAATGGTTTCATGTATAGTTGTATGGTCAAAATTCGTTTATCTTATTCTCTAACAATAATCATTTCTCTCACTAGAAACGTCCCCTATATATATATATATATATATCTCTCTTTTAGATTGGGTTTATAAGTGTTTAGTGTCTAAAATGGAAATTTACTTTATTTTTATAAGCACTACCTCAGTAATTGCTGTTGTACAACGACATATTTCATTTGGGACCAATTTTATGCTGAACTTGTAGAGACATTGCCTTTGCACTTGTTTATATATATAGGAACTTGTTTTTAAATATATTGTTTGTGCTGATAAAGTCATGAGCATTACGTACTATTTTAAAACTTTTTCGTACATTTGACTTTCATTGAAAACAGGAGAAATGAGAATTTGAGTGGGATAGGTTACCTCGTTGGGTAGCCTCTTATATTTTGTTTTTTAAATTATATTCTGCACCTACACTTTATTATTTATAGGAATTGAACTCAACTTTTAATAAACGCATAATGCTTTCATATATAATTTTAGTTCAGTATATAGTATAATGTTGCATGCTGGGTAAATTCTATAATTTTCTGGAAAATGAAACTATAAAACATGTTACTCTACAGTTGGCTATGAAGACTGGAAAGCCTTTTGCAGAGTGCTTTTATACTGCCTTTTTTATTTACTCGTGAAATAAAAAAATTGAAACAATTTCCCTTAATTTTCTGATTTTCTCTTTTGCTTTAAACAGTTACAATCGAACAAATTCAAATGCGACTAACATAAGTAATCCCCCGTTGACAAATTTGTGTCACCTTCCGAAATTGCTTTATATATTATGAAGTAACTTGAAGAACAAAGCAAATTCATTTGAAAGGAGCATGTAGGAGCGACTGGGAAGTTACCTGATCTTGCAGATGACTGTATCAAGATAAAGTGCCAATTCTGGTCTAACAGACACTAGTCTGCAGTTGTTTTCTCGTGAAGGAGGGGAAAGACTCACTGCTCTGTACAAATAGTTACATTCCATCATTATTGGTAGTTGGCTCTGTCTCACCCTCTGTCACTCTCTCTCGCTTTCTCTATGAGATCTTTCAAACGTATTGTTTACTCAAAGTCTCAAACGTAATAATAAATAAAAAGGGCAATGCAACAAACTGTCTTTTATGGTTTTGGACGTGAAGAACACTCCAGGTTTAATTAAGAGTTGGAAATTCACAATAAACTGTCTTCTCAAATCTCAAGGCGTTAGAGTACTACTAATATTACCACAGTTACGTGCTGAATTCTTATGCAAGCCCCCTGCATTTGAATCGCTTAGATAAGTTGATGTTTTGTGCACTCTTTACCCTCTTCCCAGTTACTTTTTCTGGAAAAAAAAAAACAGACATTGACAAGTTGACTAAAAATTGACATGTCACTTGCACAGAGGAACTGACACACCTGTTTGACGGCTATTTGTCAGGATAGTCATAAGAATAATATTTTGAAAAAATAATCTAATATTATTTTTTATACTTAATTAATAATATATAAATTCATGAATAATCATATGTATTGATTAATTAATAAATAAATATATAATTTAAAATTAAAATTAAAATTTATTTATTAATCAATTAATATATATAATTAATTATAAATTTATATATCATTAACTAAGTGTAAAAAATAAATAAAAAAGTAACGTAACAATAAGGGTTAATATTTTGGGTTATGCTATTTACCTAAACTGGTCTATTGTAAACGGTGAGGGGGCGGGGAGAAACAAACGGTTGGGGGAGGGGGAGAACTAATAATTATAAAAGTTTATGATATAAATATATTAATAACATCATAACATACTTAAAAGACAAACAACAATTGATTATCATTAATTCAATTAAAAAATTTACTTTTATAATTGTCCCCTACAAGCTAAAAATTAATAGAAAATATTAAACAATTAAAATTTTTTGTCATAATTTTTGTCAGAATGAATTAGCACTATTATTGACTATTGGATATATAGATAAGTGATTTTCAATACTTTAACTCATCCAACAACCACATTTGAATTGTCAAATTCTTGTTAAATTGTGTCAAGTTTTTTTTGGACGTGTAAAAATGCTCAAATTATAATTATCAATAAAATTACATTGTACAATGTAAAATTTAAAATATCAATAAACTTAAACTATAAAAGCAAAAACTAGAAGTAATAAAAGCACACAAAGCGTTTCAGGTATAATTGGGTAGGGGTAATATTTTCTCTTTATTGAGTACTATAATCTTTCAACTTTTTTAAAAAAATTTCACATGCTCCCCCTCACAAGTATGTGGCTCCGCCACTAGTTGTGTCCGTACAATGAACGAAAAAATTAGAATATAATAAATTATATTTTCTAAGATAGAAGTAAAAATTATTTATTAATTTTAAGGCATTGATATAAAAACAACAAATTAAACCTATAACAAACTAATTTAAATATAAAAAGCAATAATTAAATAAATGCTTCATATATTTTTTATAGATGTCCAAATTTTTTATATTGTACAAAAAGTTATTTTTCAAAAGCACATGGAATGTTATATATAAATTTCAAATGCAACATGGTAGCTTAGGAGTCTTCTATAGGAGTTAGCTCACCTAGTTTCCTGTGCTTATAACAAATGCATGACTTGAATTCGAATTCAAGAGTCCTATACTGATGAGTTATCTGTATATATTCTATTCTAAATGAGTTTTAAAGAATCACTTTAATAAGGTTGATGTAGATAATTTTCCCTGATGTAAGGTGACTGTGACGGTGGTGTGAGGGGTAAGTACCTATAAAAGGTACTCCGACGCTCAAGTTAGATCATGCACAATGTGGGTAGAGTATTTAGAATTAGATGCATACCTTTGCTACCTTGTGTGGTATTTATCGGAGCTTCTTGGTAGATAAGGATCGTGTTTAAATCTATATTAAATGTTGTTTATTAGGATAAGAATCTAATAAGATTGTTATCTCTTATAACTGTCTCATTTATTTATGAGGGATATAATTAATTCATTTATTTATGAGGGATTCTATTAGAAATTTACTCCTCATAAATGGGCAAATTTATTTATCCAATAGCGCTTATAAATATTTAGGATCCAACCCTAGTGAGTTGGGTTGCTTCTAAACTGTTAACCCGAAAACCGATCTAGAATAATTGCCCTCAGTTTGATGCTTAGATGTGACAGTTGAGTGTCATTATAAGAATTTTATGATTTAGTGACGAAAATTTGCGAGGAAAATTTTCCCTCGTAATTCCCTCGCTAATTAGTGAGGGAATTGTGAGGGATTAGCTACGGAAAAATTATCCCTCACTAAAATTCTGAAAATATTTTAAAAGGGAAATATAGAGTGAATTGCGAGAGAATTGTGAGTGAATTATTTTCCTCGCTAAATTAGCGAGAGCAAATAATTTCCCTTACTAAAATTAGCGAGGAAATTGCGACTGAATTATTTCCCTCTCTAGATTATAGAGGGAATTGCAAGTGAATTATTTCCCTCGCTAATTTTAGTCAGGGAATTGCTAGTAAATTATTTCCCTAGCGAGGGAATTGCGAGGGATTACTTCTCTCGCTAAAAAAAGAGCCTGCACATTTGGTGAAAAAGAACGCACTTAGTAAAAACGAGCCAAAACTTAAGTCAGAGCCCCTCCGCAGCTCCTTCCCACCACAACACCCTACCATTATGGCTTGTCCCTTCCACCATTCATGCCCTTCCCTTCCTTTTGAGCACGGCAGCAACGCGACGACACCCTGTAGCCCCTCACCCACTCTGTTCCCCTCCTTCTGAGTACAGTAGTGATGTGACCCAAGCCAACAACAGCTCTACAGGTAAGTTATCTCATCCCTCTCTCTCTTACACACTCACGAATCGCAATATTGATTTTAATGGGTTTTGGAAATACAGATAGGAAACTCGTTTATCAGAGCACAAATAAGTGAGCCAGCAGACCGCCCCGTTACTGGCAAGAGGATTCAAGATTACTGAAAATACTGGTTAGCTTGTGTATATCATGTTGCATTATATCTGTCTGTAATCACTGGAACATAGTTCTAAATTTTTTTTGGAGCTAGTGAAGTGACTGTAATTTGGTTGGAAAAAAAATGTATGAATAAAATGGTTATATATTACTGTGAACATGGGATGAGCTCAGTAGATACTGTATCGGTTGTCCTGTGATAAACTAGGAACTCTAAATGCATATGTGGTTTTGATATATTTACTTGTTCTGTTTCAGTATATTCGAGGTTTTCCTTCAACTAAGTTTTAGGGTGCTTCTGTTGACAATTGTGAATATTTCTGGTTATTATGGTTTAATCTTGTAACGGTGAATTCCGGTTGCCCAAAAGATAATTGTCTTTTGGGTTTGATTTTTCATGTGTTGTTATTGATGGTATCTTTTGAAATTGTGCTTTTTATTTTATTTTTTCAGCTTATAGCTGCTGAGATTTTTTTATTTTTTTATTTTTTTTGGGTCATTTGTTACTCGCATTGGCCTATGTTGGTTGCAACTTTGCAAGTTACTTGTGTGTGTGTAACTAGCTATTAGATAAATAATAAGTAATGTGAGCAATGGGATCTACATGAAACAGGAGCATTTATGAATTTAGGAAAAGCTGGGAACTTCTACAAGTTTATAGCTTCTTGTTTTTTATTACTGTATAATGAGGTTCCCACTATCCACTAAAATTCCTAATGAGAAACTTGGGAAGATTGATAAATAGGCATATGCTCTTAAGTAGTTCCCAATGTTCCAATCTAACAGTGGGAATTGGTCTAGCATAAATAGCAGAACAAACCCAACCTTTCCCACCACGAGGGATACGGAAGGAGACATCCTAATGAAAAGTATGAAAGATGTTAACAAAAAACTTGTTAAGCTTAGTCAAGACCCAGATGCCTCCTCTATGTCCTTAGCTTCATAAATACCAAAAGGATAGAATTCCAACTGCTATCAAAACTAACTGACATACCCAAACAAAGTGTGAGTCTCCACAAGGATAACCACGTTATCCTTAAACTTATTACAAACCATCTCAGACTTATATATCTTTCCTCTAGCATTGATTGCCCCTTGCACATTCCAGAACAAAATAGAGAAATGCTTTGAATTCCATCATTAGAAACCTAATATAAAGGAAAGACTTAAGGGTGAGTTTAAACAGCAACGCTATTATTTTTATTGTCACTTGTTGCTCCTACACTTAGCTGCTTGACTGTTTAGGAATGGTGTTGAAAATGTGTAGCTATGTTTGTAACACCTCGAAAATTGTTTGTTTCATGATAAATAGTCATTTATAATATTTGTGATTTTTATGAATTTTTGTGAATTTTTTTTTTGTAAATGTTGATTATTTTAATATATTTCTCGATTTACGTACACGTTGAGCGGAGTTAGGAAAATAAAATATATTCCCCGATGTTGAAAAACCTTGAACTGTGGAAACGTCGACTAGGGATCTTACTAAACCTGAGGCCGAACACAGTTTATGAAGTTTTATCTTTCGATATTTTATCTAATAAATAAAATTGCAGTACGTTTTATTATCCGTTGAACAATAAATACTGATTTTGTTAACTGTAATTTTTATCCAATAGATAATAGCTTTAGTGGAGTGTTAATTACCTTTTCTAAAAGAATACTTTAGTGACATCATCACTTTGACTTTTGTAAAAAGCTAACAAAGCTTCTCAAGGAAGCTTTGCACCAAGCTTCTAGAGGAAGACAACTCCTCTCTCTCCTCTCCTCTTCTCTTCCACGGAAATGAGAAGGAAAATGTGACAAATTTTCACTAATATCACACCTCCATTTCTCTTTTTCAAAAATTTCCAAAACTTTTCTATCACTTTGTCTCTCTACATTTCTCTTCTCTCACTTTTTCCTCTCACACTTTCTCTTCCTTCTTCCTCCACTCTTCCACGGCAATACCCCTCCATTTCCCCTCCTTGGATGCTTGATTTCAAGCAACCACTTTGCTTGAATCTACTTTTCCCTTGAAGATTTTCATCTCTTGTTAGAATCACCTTCAAGAAACTCACATTTCTTCTCTATTTTCTCCCCTCTTCCACGGCCAAGAAGCACCATTTTGGTCATTCACATTTTCTTGGTCAACCAACCTTATCTCTTACATATTTCCATCACCTTGAACATTTTCTCTTTAGTGACAATCACCTAGATCTATCATTTTCATCTCCTTCCATAAAGCTCTAAAGTTTGAACCTTTAAGGTAAAAGTTCATGACTTTTCCATTCTATCTTCTCATTCTTCTCTTCAAGGTGACCAAGGATTCCTTTTCCAAGCTTTGATTGTTGATTTTTGTGAGTTTGAATATCCTAGGGTTTTGTGGTGGTGGAGGATGAATTTCAAGAGCTTAAAGGAAGTTGCTTTCTTATTTACCTCATTTGGTAAGAGGGAGATCATCAACTTCAACCTATCTTGGTAGTGAGGAGCTTGTTTATGTGTTGGTTGTGAGAAACCCATGTTAGGGTCACTCACTTGGATGTATGATTTTGTAGAGATTTTTATCTTATATGAAATCATTGATTGTAATTGTATATTTTGATGACTTTGGATTGTTCTTGATGAATTGGAATATGGATGGGAAGCAAGAATTTCTTGTCCTTTTGTTTGGAGGCTCACAACCAAATGGCCCAAAAATGGGTCCATAATGAAAATCTGTGTAGCAAATTGGGAATTAAGACTCTTGATGATGAGTAATTGGTGAGGTGAGGAAAAGTTGTGGAATCTCTTAGTCTTTTGAGGCTTACGACCTCTTAGGGAGAATATTGACAAAATTATGTGTTAAAGTGAGAACTTAGTTAAATAGACAATTAGAGGTTACTTAGGAATTCATAAAATGAAAAGAATAAAGACTAAGATTTTATTCTTTAACTTAGAGAAATTTTTGGCGAAGGAAAGAACATGAGTGTAAGTGAGGTGTTGAGGAACTTGTTTAATTTAAGTAATAAAGATTAGGTAAAATACAAGAGAATTCCCCTAGAGAGAGACTTTATAGAAAATATTGAAAATAAAGTGAAATTCCATAATAAACCTAAAAGGTGTATTTTCACAATTGAGAACTTGATAATGTATTGTTGTTAGTCCATAATAAACCTAAAAGGTGTATTTTCACAATCGAGAACTTGATAATGTATTGTTGTTAGTCCATAAGTGGGACCAAGAATCTGCTGATAATTGATTTGGGCAAATTGTGGCGTGATTGTGAAAAAGTATATTATTATTGAATATACATGAATATGCATTGAGTCATCATGCATCGTAAAAAGTCCGGTGGACTTTGTTGTAAAGCTTTATGCCTAGGAGATTGAATCACACCTTAGTGCGGGTGCGAATAGACTAGTATAGGTCACTCGTTGACCTTGGGGGCGTCAGGGTGCGAGTATCTCACAATGGGCAGTTGGTAGCTCCTCTGTACCGTGGGATAGACCGATGCAAACGCACCGACAATCCGGACCGAGACACTGTCCTATATGGCGATCTTGTGAAGAATGTCTTGTATAAGCCATGTTGTGCAATTTTATTGAGATTAAAGCACTTAATTTGAGGTCGATGATATACAGACATGTCTCATCGATCATTCTCTCAAAACGTATGACTAGGGCATATTTCTAATGCCTAAAGACCTAGTGTGACCCTCTGCTCTTCTGTCTATTTGTGCGAATGTTGTGTTTAACTCCATGGAGTAGGATTTTTGGTACCTTATACACATGCATAGTCAGTTAATATGTCATTTGCCATATTTATATGATTATAGAACTGTTGTTTTCATTGATATTATGACTGTTTGGATTATTCAATTGTTGTTATCTAAATCTTGATGTTATTTATTTTTCTTACTGTGCTATTTGGTGTTGTTGGCATATTTATATTTCTTTACTTCCATAACTAGTAATGATGTTGGATATCTTACCTCTTTGCTTTATTATTCTGGTTGTATTTGTACTTCTTTAAAGGCCAAGGCGAGGACGAGCCTGCGTTTCCTGGTTACTGATCAACCTAGTCCTCTATTTTGTGATGGCATCCCAACGAGGCTTTTTGGGGTATGCTAGAGTGAGGTTCCATGGAGGCGCTGATAGTTGGCATGTGGATTTCACTACTGAGCGTTTTGTCTATGTAGGAGACGTGATTGTGTCTTTAGCATGGGATTGTTATGACCCCTCTGTTTTCTCTTTCGATCTTCATGATTGGTTGGAGCTCTACATGCCTATGCAAGAGGTATGGGGTGAGCGTGTGTATACCCCTCGTGAGGATCCAGATTCATTTCTGTCTTCCGCACGAGCTCCTGCTTTGAGTCTGCCACTCCTATAAGGATTTCCTCCTCTGAGGAAGATCCTGAGGAGGACCCATCTGAGGCTCCTTCTTAGTTGTTGTTGGAGGCATGACTCTTTTTGGTAGCCTTTTTCGGTGGCTGGTTGTACATCGCTTTGGGGGCCTGATGTTTTTGTCTTTTGGTGGACTGTATTATGTATATTCTTTTTTGGGCATGTAAAGCTGCTATTTCTTTTGTCTAGTTGTTGATGTATTTAAACATGTATGTCTTATATCTAATGTATAAATGTATAGTGTCGTCCTTATATTAATTTCTGCTATAATTATGTTTTATCCTCTTACAAAAAAAAAAAAAAAGAATTCACCAAATTATCATACTCTTATAAATGAATCACGGCTATTATCGAAACTTCAGGGGTCGTCTCGAACATCTCATATGCAGCTTTGGAGTTGGGAATAACACATCCAAGCTGTCTAATGTAATGTCCCTAGCATGAGCTATTATCTATATGTAAATGAACCGGGTTTTAATTTTATCTTTTGTTTTTCGTTCGTGTTTGATGTGACTGTCCCTCTCCAAAAAGGGGCGTCATACTAGTTTAGTATCAGAGCCCCGGTTTAAGTTTTCTTTTGGATTTTTTGATTAGGTCTATCTTGTTTGTCCTGTGCGATTCTCTGTGTTTAGTTTCCAAAAGGATACATCTAACTTTCCCTATGTTTTTGTTCAATATAATTCTGAAAGTAAGTGATGGCTCGCGGTAGAGGTATTGTTGCAGCAGTCGAGACGATGCAGAGGATGGTTGATGTTATTGCTCAGCAAGGTGAGAGAGCTGCACAACAACAAGAGGCAACGATAGATGCCCATAATTTTCCAAAATTTCACTGCAACAACCCACCTCAGTTTAAAGGAGAATTTGATCCGGAGAAGGCTAGTCTTTGGATCAAGGAACTGGAGAAGATATTCCAAGGGATGGGCTGTGCTGATGATTGGAGGGTAACCTATGCTACTGTAACACCCCAAAATTTCCTATCTCTTAAATAGTAATTTTGACAGTTAACAGAATTTCACTGTTTAGTGATTTCTATGTGCTATAAAAATATTTTGATTATTTCGTCAGTGTATTTGATCGTTTTGAGTAATTTACTCCGTGTCAGGAAAATAAAAATTTTTGGGCCAGGGAAAACTTTACGTAATTTTATTTTTACCGTTAGGTTTTATTTATTTTACATAATCTGATTTGATATTTGTGCATTTTTTAATATTTGTGATTTTTTGGATGATTATGAAATTTTTTACTGCTCGTGGGCCCAGGGGGTGTATGTGGGCCCAGGTGGCCATACGTGGTCCCAGGTGGGTCCCGTAAAGTGAAAATCTTTCTACGCATAGAAAAATTTGTATTGTTTAATTGGAGACAGGGGATCTTACTAAACCTGAATCCAGAAACAGTTTTAAAAAATTTCTTGTACTGTGTTTTGTACTGTATTTAATTTATCATGATCTCGCGTACATGCAAGAAAGCGAGAAAGCCGATTGATGGTTGTCCTAAGCAACGATAATAAATGCGGATAACGTATAACGAATATGCTTTATCGGGATAGGATCCATAAAAGAGTAACATTAATGATGATAAAAAATACAAAATATAATTTTGTGGGCTTTTAGCATATAAAAATAAATATTATACCGCTTAAGTCAACATTGGTGGTTTGGATATCCACCATTAATTTAATCAATGGTGGAGATTTAATCTAAACAAGCTTAATAAGGAAGGCTTTGATATTAACCGTCGATTTAATCAACGGTGTAGAATTGGTCATATAAAGTGGCTATGACCATTTGTAACCATTGGATATGGATTTAATCAATTGTAGAGATTTGATCTCAAAAAATGACAAAGACCATTTATGACCATTGGATGAAGAATTAATCAAGGGTGGCGAATTGGTCTTGTAAAGTAACAAAGACCATTTACGACCATTGGATGTAAATTTAATCAATGGTGGAGATTTGGTCTTAAAAAGTAGCAAAGACTGATTATGACCCTTGGATTAAAAGTAAGAAGGAGTAATCTTGACCGTATGCAGCTGATGTCTTAACAATAATACTAATAACTTCATTTTGGAGACACATCTAATGGTTAGAATTTAAAGGAGAAAGATCCAATGGCTGGGTCAGATTAAGTCTTCTAATCAAAAGTCTACCTTAATCCTAACCATTGATCTAATCAATGGTCTAGAATGCTCTAGATGGTGGCTAATTATGATGATAAATAATTGAATGCATTATGAAGAGGGGGGGGACAGTTTTTGGTGGCTTAAGAGAGTAGAAAAGTGGAAGACCACCATTATTACTCATTCTTGGTCTTTCTTTGTCAATTTCAAGAAGCTAACACTTCAAAAAAATTTCTCTCCATTTCTCTTCTCCTCCATGTTTCGGCCAAGCACCCAAGAATACCTTCCATCACTCTTTAATTTCATACAACCTTATTTCTTGGGTCCTTACCTTATTCTAAGCAACTTTCATGTTGGAGACTTTCTCTAAATCATTCATTTTCATGGACTTTCTTCAAGATCAAAGTTATGGGGTATTTATGATGAAGTGTAAGAAAACTTCATTTCTTCTCTCTTTTTCATGATCTAAACCATGTTTGATCCATAGTTCCTCTTAATCAAGCTTAGTATACTAATTTTTATGTATTTTGTTTTGTATTTGAGAAGCCCTTGGTGGTGAAGGACTTGGAAAAAGAAGCAAAACAAAGAGTTTTTGAGGATCTTCAAGAGGTAAGAGGGAGATCCACCTCACCAACCAAGTATGGTGGTGAGAGATGGTATTATATTTAGTGGATGGTGAATCCATGTGAGGATTCATATCCATGGTCTTGTAATTTATTTGTGGGTGTTTATGTGTTTTAATTATTTGCCTATGCTTGATATGCTATGCATGATTTTATGGCTTTGATGGTATGCTTATATTATGCATGATGAGTATATGGCATGCTTGATATGCTATGCATGATGAGTATATGCCATGATGTGTTGATGAAAAGGAAATCAATTTTTGGCTCCAATAGCCAAGGAAGGGCTACGGTTTTGATGCCCATAATTAGAGTTTCATGTTGAAATTTTTCAAGAACAAGGAAATTGATTTGTTTAATGAAAATTATGAAGTGAAGAAAAATAAATTTTCTTGGTTCTAAAGGCTATGGAATTTTCGGCCAAGACACCTCAACATAGGTGTTTATAACTTAATATTTTTATGGAAGAATAAAATTGAATTGAATTGAAAAGCATAGAAAATGAACAAAGGATATGTTTTTCAAGAAAACAAGAACACATTTTTTTTAAAAGGGATTTTATTGATTTATTTTGTGTAAAAAGTTTCTAAGTGTTTATTAAACTTGATTTCGAAAAAACGAAACGGCCAACGTGGATTTTAAGGATTTGCAAAAAAAAAAGTGAAAAAGAATTTGCAAAGAAAATGAAAATCAATTTGAACAAATGGGTTTGGTTTTATGACCATGAGTCACATGGTTTTGAAAACAAAATTTTAATGGTTTTGTTTGTGTAAAAACAAAAATGATAAACAATAGATTTAGAAGGAAAAAGAAATGATGGCTTCAATGGCCAAAGACTCCACTATTTTTGGGAGGTTGGAATGATTTTAGTTTTGTGAAACAAATTGATTTTCAAGTGGAAATAAAGTGTTTTGAACAAAGTGTTTTAGTACAAGGATTAAAGAAAATGGAAACAGAGTGTTTTGTCACTTGAAAATATTTGATGGTTTCAATGATCATGTTTACGATTTTTTTGAAGGATTTTGAATGCTTTGATTTTATTAAACAAAGTGTTTTAGTACAAGGATTTTGGAAAGGGAATCTAAGTGTTTTATCCCTTGAAAGAATGGAAATTTTCGTAAACGAAAAACAAAGAGAGGTTGAAAATGTTTTAACTTCAATTTATTTTGAAGAAGATTGATTTTAGAATTGATTTGAGAAAAATGGAGAATATAATTTGAAAATTTACTAACGTATAACTTATTTTTGGGTTTTGGAGTACGCTAGGAAAATTTAAGATTTGAAACATTGATTTAGATCAATGGAGAAATGATTTTGTGGATTATATTCCGAAAAGGATTTATTGAGTAGGAAAATGTGGAAAAGGGATTTCTTGAGGAAAAAATGTGGAAAATGATATTAGAAATGATCATTGAGGAATATTTTACGTAGTGGAAAAATGGGAAAATTATACTGCGAAAAGGATTTTCTTGAATAAGAAATATAAAAAATAATATGAGAAGTCATATTATTTTGAGAAAGGTTGAAAAGGAATTTTTGAAGGTTAAGAAATATTTTCTAGTAATGAAATGGTAATGAAAAATGTTTTATCTATCTTAAAAATGTGATTTTTAAGCTACGTAATTTGAAAAATGTGTTGAAAATGATATTGATTTATTTAAGTCCAAAATAATGTTTGGAATATTGAGGAATATTTTACGTAATTGTAAAATGTTGAAAAATATTTTACGTATCTTAAAAATGATTTGAAATACAGTAAAATATTTCTACGCGATTTGGAATACGTTAAAATATTTCTACGCGATTTGAATTACGTTTAAATATTTTACGTAATTTGAACTACTATTGAAAAATCAATATGTGATTTAAAAGTGATAGAATATTTCTACGTGATTGTAAAAATGACGAAAAATCGTTATGTGATTTGGAAAGTGTTTTAAATATTTTGAGAATGATGGAAAATGATTTACGCAATTTAAAAGAATGATTTTTAAGTTACGCAATTTTGAAACAGTGAAAAAATACTATGCGATTTGAGAAACGTATATTTTTACGCGAATGAGAAAAACGTTGAAAAATTAGTACGTGGTCTAAAAGTACAACAGAAGAGTTGCAGCATTTTGAAAACACAACAGAAATGTTACGAAATTTTGTGAACGTAACAGTAGTGTTACGGTATTGTGAAAACATAATAAAAATGTTTTGGAATTTTAAAAATGTAACAAAAGTGTTACGGTATTTTGAAAATGCAACAGAAGTGTTGTGGAATTGTGAAAACGTAACAGAAATGTTACGCAATTGTGAAAACACGACAAAAGTGTTTTATGACTATAAAAACATAATAACATGATGATTACTGTTAAAACAGTGTCGATACACTGTTTGTGAAAACAACGAGTTTTGCCTGTTATTGGCACGTGGTGCATTTTAGATGCATTGGAAAAAATATGTGTTGAGGCATATGATTTAATTGAATAAATGAATTTGAAAAGAATGGCCCTTGTGGTTGGACTTGCATTGATATATTCGTGCATTGTATAAACTATATCTGAGAAATTATGAGATATACCTGTGATTGGTATTATACCTGTGATTGGTATTTGGTGCATTATACATGCATTGGAATAGTCCGATGAGGACTGAATATGGCTGATTGCCTAGGAGAAACACACCTCTTGAATGAGTTCGATATGCGTAGTGTAAGTCACTCGTTGACCTTGGGGGCATCGGGGTGCGGGTTGCCTACAGTGGGCAGTGAGTTGCTCTACTATATCCGTAGGTTAGACCGATGCAACACAACAATGATCCTGACCGAGACACTATCCGTAATCAAGATCTGATAAAGACTGTCGTGTATGTGCTAGATGTGCAAAAATTGAAATGAGAATTAAAGCACGTGGTCTGAGGCACGTGGTACCGGTAGGTCTTTTCGATCATTTTCTCTGAACCTGAGTTTAGCTCCATGGAGTAGGAAATTGAGTCTTGTGCACATGCATAATCTGAACATTTATATCTGTGTGATATATTAATTGAGGAATATTGACTATGACAATTGTTTTGAATACTTGGATGATGATGATGATAATGCTGAGGGCATTATCGTAATTATTGTTTATGATAATTGAACTGATAAATGATTGGATGATGATAGTTGATTAATGTTGATGGCATGATCATAATTGTGGTATGATCTATCTGTATGATATCTTTGCTTGTGTTATCTCCGTGTCTTTGCCATAATCTTGGTATTGGTGTAGGTGATCTCACCTCTTTGTTTTATGTTTTGGTTGGGTTTGTGTTGTGAAATAAATACGTAATAGATAGAACGAGTTTTCCGAGAAGAAACTAATGGTAGATACTCAGAGATTGATGAAAACATTGAAAAGTGGTTGTCTCAAGTTCGAAGATGTGTCGGATAGACAAGGAGTAGAGTTCTGATGCATCAAGTTGGATACAAGAAAATAAACGAGTATGTTAAAATTTAACGTTAGTGTTATACCGTGCTATTAAGTAGAACCTGTCATAGGGTTACTACTGTTAGAAAAAAAAAGAGTCTGTAAGTTTTATATTTCTTGAATAATTGTTAAATATTAAGTGGTATTTGTTATATGAGTTTAAATCAGTTTAAATATATTTTTCAGTATTACTTATAAATTTCAGTAAGTTTATGTTTCAGTAAGAAAGAAATTTTAAAACTCATCTTTTATAACTCAAACTTTGTGCGAACTTCTTTTTGATTATGAGTCGGGAGTCAGACATATGATACCCTAGGGAGGGTGTTACAGCTACCTTCATGTTAGTCGGAGATGCGGAAGATTGGTGGAATGAAGCGCAGAGATTGATGGAAGCCGAGGGAACAACAGTCACATGGGAGGTATTCAAGAACAAGTTTCTAGATAAGTACTTTCCTGCAAGCGCGAGGCATGCCAAGGAAATGGAATTTCTCGGCCTAAAGCAAGGAAGCATGATGGTCAGTGAATATGCTGCAAGATTTGAAAGCTTGTCCCAGTTGTCAAGTTATTTCCAGCTCCAACCTGACTAGGAGTGGAAATGCCTCAAATTCGAAGAAGGACTGAGGCACGATCAGAAGAGGGTCGTATTGCCTTTGGAGATTGACCAATTTCCAGCCTTGCTAGACAAGTGTAGAAGGATTGAAGAGCTCGATCAGTCAAGAGACACGAGAAATCGCAACTTTGGACCTTTTAGGTTCTAAAGAGGAAGTGGTAGCAGTGTGAATCATTTCCAGAGGAAGCCCTATTCCCGACCACCGGAGAGTCAACAACAATCACAAGGTGGAGGTCTTAGTGGAAACTCTGGTGGCAATAGAGCTGGTCAGACTTGGACCTCTCTACTAAGATGTCAGAGATGCGGAAAGGACCACCTGATGGGGGAATGCACCATCAAGGGGATTATCTACTACAAATGTGGAAAGCTGGGACATATCTCCAAAGATTGCAACCAACCCAAGGTAGAGTCTACTGCCAACAATGCATGAGATGCCAAACCTCAGGTAGGAGGCCGAGTTTACACGATGAGTGGAGCTGAAGCCTCCCAGTCTAATGATCTGATAAAGGGAGATGGTACCATAGGAGGAAATCTTTTATCTATATTGTATGACTCAGAGGCAACCCACTCTTTTATTGCTTATGACAGTGTGCGTCGTCTAGGTTTACATATGTCTTCTTTGCCTTTTTATTTAAGTGTTTCTACTCCTATTGATAAACCTGTTGTTACTACCCAAGTCTATTTGAACTATCCTTTATCTATTGAAGGTCGAATCTTTTATGTTGATTTGATCTATTTACCCCTTTCCCAAATAGACATAATCTTAGGAATTGATTAGTTATCTTCTAACCACATTATATTGGATTGTTCCAATAAAACCCCAGTTTTTCCTAAGCCTGAAGTTTCTAGATTTTTGATGGCCAACCAAGTAAAAGCTTTCTTAAGAGAAGGAGCTCGAGGATACATGTTATTGTCTTCTTTAGAAGTCAAGAGCAAGATAGATGTGAATGTTATTCCAGTAGTCAATGAATTTCCCGAAGTCTTTCTTGATGATGTACCTGGCTTACCATTGGAGCGGGAGATAGAGTTCACCATTGATCTTATACCTGAATCTGGTCCTGTATCCATAGCACCGTACAGGATGTCCCCATCAGAATTGGTGGAACTTCTAGAAAAGCAGTTTGTCAGGCCTAGTGTGTCACCCTAGGGAGCGCTAGTGTTGTTGGTTAAGAAAAAGGATGGAACCTCGCGATTGTGTGTAGATTATCGCCCGCTGAACCAGGTCACAATCAAGAACAAGTATCCACTTCCGAAGATAGATGATTAAATGGATCAACTGAAGGGAGCCACAATCTTCTCTAAGATAAATCTGCGTTTTGGCTATCATCAAATCAGAGTAAAGGCGAAAGATATTCTCAAGACGACTTTTGGTACACGTTACGGATACTACGAGTATCTCGTGATGCCGTTTGGAGTGACAAATGCACCTGCCATATTCATGGACTACACGAATAGGATCTTTCGACCTTACCTAGATAGATTCATCGTCGTTTTTATTGATGACATTCTGATCTATTCTTGAAATAAGGAAGAACATGCCGAACATCTCAGCATAGTTCTCCAAATCCTGAAAGAGAAGAGGTTGTATGCCAAGTTGTCAAAGTGTGAATTTTGGCTAGAAGAAGTTAAGTTTTTGGGTCATGTAATCTTGAAGGATGGGATGGTAGTGGATCCGTCGAAGGTCGAAGCAGTTCTACAGTGGGAGAGGCCAAAGACCATGACTGAAATTCGAAGCTTTTGTGGGGTTAGCTGGATATTATCGAAGGTTCATTGAAGGATTCTATAAGATAGCAGGACCTCTCACTTAGCTCACAAGGAAGAACCAAGCTTTTGAGTGGATCGATGCTTGTGAAGAAAGTTTCCAAGAATTGAAAAGACGGCTAACTACAGCACCAATTTTGATTCAACCCAATCCAAGTGAATCCTTTGACGTATACTGTGATGCTTCACATCAAGGATTAGGATGTGTGCTCATGCAAGATAAGAAAGTGGTGGTGTATGCTTCGAGACAGCTGAGAGTGCATGAAAAGAATTATCCTACACATGACCTGGAGTTAGCAGCTGTGGTGTTTACTTTGAAGATATGGAGACACTTTCTGTATGGGACGACGTTCAACGTCTACAGTGACCACAAAAGTCTGAAGTACCTATTTGAACAAAATGAGCTGAACATGAGGCAGAGGAGATGGTTGGAGTTTTTGAAAGACTATAATTTTCAACTCCAGTATCATCCCGAGAAGGCAAACATCGTGGCGGACGCTCTGAGTAGAAAGATGCTTAGTATGTCTGCTATGATGATTAAGGAAAAGGAACTAATAGAGCAATTTAGACACATGTGGTTGTCTGTTGAATTGGCACTGGGAAGAGTTCGTTTAAATATGGTTACTATTCTGAATGATTTAATGGAAGAAATCCACGAGAAGCAAGAAAGTGATGAATTTTTGTAAAAAGAAAGGGAGCTAATGAAGCAATGCAGTGTGACAATAGTGGAGAAATAACCTGATGGAGTCCTAAAGTTCAAGGAAAGGATTTGTATATCCAACGATCTGGAGCTTAGGAATGTAATTCTTGATGAAGCTCATACCAACAGGTTAAGTATGCATCCTGGAATGACTAAAATGCACTAAGATCTGAAACAGTTGTTTTGGTGGCCTAGAATGAAGAAAGATGTAGCTCAACATGTTTCATCTTACTTAGTCTGTCAGAAAGCTAAAATAGAACATCAAAGACCTTCAGGAATATTACAACCTCTAACCATTCCCGGATGGAATGGGACAGTATTGCGATGGATTTCGTGTTGGATTGCCAAGAACCCGAAAAGGTTATGATTCAATATGGGTAATCGTTGATCGGTTCGCAAAGTAAGCACACTTCTTACCGATTAACATAAAGTATAATATGGAGAAGTTAACCTAGCTGTATATTGGTGAGATTGTTAGACTGCATAGTATGCCTTCCAGTATCATTTCTGATAGAGACCTGAGTTTCACATCAAGATTTTGGCAGAATCTTAAAGGAGTAATGGGAACGAAGCTATGTTTAAGTTCTGCTTATCATCCTCAAACTAACGGTCAATCGGAAAGGATGATCTAATCGTTGGAAGATTTGCTTAGAGCCTATACTTTGGAATATACTAGAAGTTGGGATGAAGTCTTACCATTGATAGAATTCACCTACAACAATAGTTTCCACTCGAGCAGAGGGATGACACCTTATGAGGCTTTATATGGACGACGGTGCAGAACACCTTTGTGTTGGTACTAGGATGGAGAGCACCTTACTATTGGACTTGACCTTATACAACAAACAACTAAAAAGGTCAAGATAATTCAGGAAAAGATGAGGACTGCTCAGAGTCGACAGAAAAGCTACACGGACAAAAGGAGAAAGTCTCTTGAGTTTGAGGAAGGTGAGCATGTGTTTTTGAAAGTCATATCCATGACTAGGGTCAGCTGAGTTCTTAAATCAAGAAAACTCACTCCTAAATTCATTGGGCCTTATCAAATTCTTCGCTGGATAGGTCCAGTAGCTTACCAAGTAGCCTTACCACCTTTTCTTTCCAACCTTCACAATGTTTTTCATGTGTCGTAATTGCAAAAATATATTCCTGGTCCAAACCATGTCATAACACCTAATGCAGTATAATTAAAACAGAATTTGACCTATGAGGCACCTCCTGTAAAGATCGAAGATAGGAGGGTGAAGCGACTCAGAGGGAAAGAAATTCCGTTGGCCAAAGTAATCTGGAATGACATAACCGGAGATGCAACATGGGAATTAGAAGACAAGATGAAGGAGCAACATCCACATCTATTCTAAGGTATGAAAAATTTTGAGAACGAAATTTCTTTTTAGAATGGGAGAGTTGTAACACCCCGAAAATTGTTTGTTTCATGATAAATAGTCATTTATAATATTTGTGAATTTTGTAGATTTTTGTGGATTTTTCCAGAAACATTTATTATTTTAATATATTTCTCAATTTACGTGTGCACTGAGCGAAGTCGAGAAAATAAAATATTTTTCCCGAGGCTGGAAAACCTTGAACTGTAGAAATGTCGACGGGAGATCTTACTAAACCCGAGATCAGACACAATTTACGAAGTTTTTTTTTGAGATTTTATCTAATAAATAAAATCGCAGTACGTTTTATTATCCGTTAAACAATAAATATTAGTTTTGTTAACTGTAATTTTTGTCCACTAGATAATAGCTTTAATGGAATGTTAATCACCTTTTTTAGAAGAATACTTTAGTGACATCATCAAAGTGACATCGTCACTTTGACTTTTGCAAAAAGCTAAAAGAAGTTTTGCACAAAGCTTCTCAAAGAAGCTTTGCACCAAGCTTTTAGAGGAAGCCAACTCCTCTCTCTCCTCTCCTCTTCTCTTCCACGACAATGAGAAGGAAAATGTGACAAATTTTGTCACATTTTCACTAATATCACACCTCCATTTCACTTTTCAAAAATTCCCAAAATTTTTCTATCACTTTCTCTCTCTATATTTCTCTTCTCTCGTTTTTTCCACTCACTTTCTCTTCCTTCTTCCTCCTCTCTTCCACGGAAATACCCCCTCCATTTCCCCTCTATGGATGCTTGATTTCAAGCAACCACTTTGCTTGAATCTACTTTTCCCTTGAAGATTTTCATCTCTTGTTGGAATCACCTTCAAGAAACTCACCTTTCTTCTCCACTTCTCCCCTCTTCCACAGCCAAGAAGCACCATTTTGGCCATTCACATTTTCTTGCTCAACCAACCATATCTCTTACATATTCCCATCACCTTGAACCTTTTCTCTTTTGTGACCATCACCTAGATCTATCATTTTCATCTCCTTCCATAAAGCTCTAATGTTTGAAGCTTTAAGGTAAAAGTTCATGACTTTTCCATTCACTCTTCTCATTTACGTGATCCTTGTAACGCCCCTTTTTCTTAACATCGCGAAGAAGGAACGTCACACCATAATACGAAATAAGAAATGCAATAAATTGTGAAAAATAATAGTTACAGTGATTAATTAAGTCCCGGTTCATTATTAACACAAGATTAAATAGCTTGTATTCTTGGATAAAAAAATAGTCGAGTATTGAAACATCTGTAAGCATTTTTTTTGTATAACAGTAAGGAGATAATAATAATTATCAATACACCATAGTTGAGATGACAAAATCCATAGCAATACTATCCCATTTCCATTCGGGAATAGTTAAGGGTTGTAGCATTCCAAATGGTCTTTGATGCTCAATCTTTGTTTTCTGGCAAACTAAATAAGAAGATACGCATCTAGCGATATCTCTTTTCATCCCATGCCACCAAAATAATTTCTTCAAGTCTTGATACATTTTGGTCATTCCAGGATGCATACTCAACTTGCTAGTATGAGCATGTTCCAAAATGTACTTCCTGAGCTTTTCATCTTTAGGCACACAAACTCTACCTTGAAATCTTAAAATTCCATCTCTTCCTTCTTCTAATGTTGACATACTACCTCGCTTCATCAGCTCTCTTTCCTCTTGCTAGAACTTGTCAACCTTTTGCTTCTCTCGAATGTCATCCATCAAATCACTCGAAATGGTGACCATGTTCATGCAGATCTTTCCTAGCATTAATTCCACAAAAGACCATATATCTCTGAATTACTCTATTAAATCTTTTTCTCTGATCATCATGGTAGATACACTGATCGTTTTCCTACTCAAGGCATCGACCACAACATTCACCTTCCCAGGGTGATACTGAAGTTGGAAATCGTAGTCTTTCAGGAATTTTAACCATCTTCTGTAACTCCCCTTTTACCTCCCTTAGTCATAATGGGTAAGAAGAAGGAACGTCGCACCATAGTGAAATGATGCACAAATGATTACGTAAGGTTTGAACATTTTTTTTCTTTTTTTTTTTACATAAATTCGGTTAAAACTTCCATTAATGTACATATACGCCTGATTGTAAATATATCGCGTAATTGAGTTAAAATTAAAAGTTCCTCTTTCATATAAAACTTCTTATCAAAAACGTCAAAGAGAAATCAACATAGAATGAAACATACAACCATGTACAATATGGATAGTTACATACTTTGTACCAGAATTACAAGCCTGTTTAAATTATATTTCCAAAAAGATATACAAAATGTAAAATGTGTACCTACCCCAAGAGATACAAATATCTACCCACTAATCCAGTAGTACGTTAGGCTCCCTCAAAATAAACGGATAGCCATCAGTAGCCATCAATTTAAAACCAACCCTAAGACTGCCTGGAATGAGAAGGAACCATAGATGGATCCTCCTCAGGGTCCTCGTCGTCTGACGAGACATCCATCAGGACGACGGAATAGCGGGCAGGAGCCCGGGCAATAGGCAAGAAAGAGCCGTCACGTGGGTTATAGTACATATCCGCCCACATATCTCTTACAGGCATATAAAATTCCAACCACACAAAAGCGTGAAAGTCAAAAATAGAAGCAGTGTAGCGTCCCCATGCCAAAGACACCGTCAATTCGCCGTGGTGCACACATCGGTCAGTCTGCACGTTGATATGCCAGCAATCCAAACCACCATGAAAGTTGATCCGCACGTAACCAAAAAACCCACGGGGGCGAAATGACATTATCAACAACTTCGGTCTCAGTCGAGGTAAGGCCAGAAACCCTGAAACTCAGTAGCTTCCTTGTTCTCCTCACGAGTGTCTTCTCGAGAGCATACGATTCAACCAAAATGCAAAATAAAGAAAAGTACCGAAAGAGGTGAGATTTCCAGCTTTCAGTACCAACAAGGCAGCAAGAAAATAAACGGCGTCGAACGCCCACATAAGACACAGTTAATACATACAGGGATAGTAATACATGAAAGCAATTAATGAGAGTAAAGCAACAAGGAGCAGCAATTAACCTCGTCCATAACCAATTAGCAACATTAGCATTACCAAGAATCAAATAAATATCACAGTCATAATAGTAAACACATTATCCAATCATGAATGCTCAATGGACCATGTGACTGACAACTCACAATGCAACAAGGGTACCAAAGTTCCTACTCCATGGAACTAGACATAAACATCTTCGGAGTGAATGATCAAGGAGTAATACCAGTGTATCGTTAGCCTTAAAAATCTAGTGTGCTCATCACATAAAAACATTTGCGCAAAATAGCTCACACATAGCACCTCAACAGTTGATCGCGACATAGGACAACGTCTCAGGCAGGATCGTCGGTGTGTTGCATTGGTCTATCCCACGGCCCCAGTGGAGCTACCACTGTCTATTGTAAGACACCCACACCCCGACGCCCCCAGGGTCAACAACATATGACACCTACGCTTAGTCTATTCGCACCCGCACATAGGTGTTATTCAAACTCCTAGGCATACATCGCCTTTCTAACCATGTCCAACAGACAACACATGTATGACGACACAATGTCCAATAATGTATGTTCATCAATGATGCATTCAGCATAAGCCTTTCCTCAATGGCACATAAGCATTATTCAATGTCCAACATGACATATCAACCATGCATTTATTAAAACATTGCCTCAATGGCACATCATCATTCTTATCTTATTACACACATACTACAATTTCCATGTCATGGATCCAAGAATTCCATATTCAAAGTCATTTCTTCTCTATTGGTATGAATGCACATTCCTATCACAATTAAGTGAAGCAAAATCCTTGAATCCAGGGTTTTTAGGTTATGTTTGAGTTACAAAGGACAAAGAACCATAATCTCAATCATTTCCAGCTCAAAAATCTCATTTTTGGTCTTGGTAATCGATTACCTAATCCTTGTAATCGATTACCCGATAAACAGAATCCCTGTAATCAATTACAATCTCATTGTAATAGATTACGCGATTCCCAGAATCACGTCTCGTAACTTCAGGGCCCTGGTAATCGATTACACAACTGTGGTAATCGATTACCAATTGACGAAACTCCGTGTCGATTACCCACAAGTTGTAATCGATTACGTGATTCCCAAAAACACCATTTCGTGACATCGAGGCTTGGTAATCGATTACACTCCTCTTATAATCGATTACAAGCTAAACAGAATCTCTGTAATCGATTACACACCAGACGTAATCGATTACCAGATTTTCAGAATCACGATTTTGTATTTTTAAGAGCTTGGTAATCGATTACAAGCCCCGTGTAATCAATTACCACGCGTAAACATGCAGAAAATAGAGTTCTCCAGGTCCTCTAACTTAAACCAAACCATTCCTCATCATATTTAATCAACAAAATACTCAAATGTACCTTCAAATCATGCAAGAGGCATCAATAAATCATACAAACCCAACCAAATACATTATCATCAAGAACAACATAAAAATGAGGGAACTTTATACATGGATTCAGAAATCAACAACAATACACATACAAGACATTCCCTTACTACCAAGATTGGTTGAAGAGGATCATCTCCCTCTTACCTATTTGGAAAACAACACATTGTGTCACTCCTTCTTGCCCTAGATTTTCATTTTTCCCCCTTCAAGAAAAACTCCAATGTGAGTGATCACCAGAATGTCCACTCAAACCATGAAGAATAGGTTCTTGGTCACCAAGGTGGCCAAGAGAAACGAAAATAGCAAGAAAATGGAAGAAAGTTGAAGGCTTTACCTTAAAGCTCCAAGCTTTAGCTTCAATGGTGGAAGAGAAATGGAAGAAGAAGAAGAAGAAGAGGAACCAAGGGATAACCACCAAGGAGAATAGTCTTGGAATGGTGGAAGGAAACAAGTAAATGTGATTTGTTTGGCAAATAATGGAGTTGGTCTCCAATGTAAGTGTGTGTGTGTACGGTGCAGAGCAAGGAGAAGAGAGGAAGAGAAGAGAAATGTGTTAAATGTTTGGTGTTTAGAAAAATGAAGATGAGTTAATAAAAGAAAGAAAACAACTTTGACTCCCCCAAATGAGTGTCTGCCGTGGAGTGAGAGGAGAGGGAAGAGAGAGAAAATATGTTACAAGGGAAATTACTAGGAAGCTTCCCATAACAAGCTTGGATTAAATTTAATCTTTCTTTTGAAATTAAAACTAATAGATGTGATACAAAAATCAGATTTTGAATAATGTGATAATATTTTTAATACATGTTATTATTTATTGGACAATAGTTATAGTTGGTAGAAGTCAGCATTAACAAATCTGACAGATAAATTCTTCAGTGTTTTATTATCTCATCTGTTAAGATTTCTCAAAAAATGTGAAACCTTGTAAACTGTGTCCGACCTCGGGTTTAGTAAGATCTCCCATCGACGTTTCCATAGTTCAAGGTTCTCGGAGAAAATATCTCATTTCTCCAGTTCCGCTCAGTACACACATAAAACGAGAAATATATTAAAATATTCTGCGTTCTCAGAAAATTCCAGGGAAAATTTCTAGAAAATCACAAATATTTTAGAATGAATTCTGATAGTAGAAAAGTAAATTTTGGGGTGTTACAACTCTCCCCAACAAATAGGAATTTCATCCTCGAAATTTTCCATACCTTAAAATAATTCGGGATATTGCTCCTTCATCTTGTCCTCCAGCTCCCTTGTAACATCTCCAGTTGCTTCATTCCAGATTACCTTCACTAGTGCAATGTCCTTTCCTCTGAGTTGCTTTGTCCTCCTATCCTTAATCCTTACAAGAGTTGTCTCATATATTAAGTTTTCCTTCAATTGTACAGAATCAGGTGCTATGACATGATTAGGATTTGCGATATATTTTCTGAGTTGTGACACATGAAAGACATTATGAAGATTTGAAAGAAAAGGTGGTAAAGCTATTTGGTAAGCAACAGGACCTATCCGACGAAGAATTTGGTAGGGTCCAAGGAATTTTATAGTAAGTTTTCTAGATTTGAGGACACGACCGACCCCAGTCATAGGCGTGACTTTCAAGAAGACATGCTCTCCTTCTTTGAACTCAAGAGGTTTCCTTCTTTTGTCCACATAACTCTTCTGCCGACTCTGAGCCGTTTTCATTTTCTCCTGAATCATTTTAACCTTCTCAGTTGTCTGCTGAATGAGTTTAGGTCCAACGGTAAGCCGTTCTCCATCTTGATACCAGCACAGAGGCATTCGACACCTCCGCCCATATAAAGTCTCATAGGGCGCCATCCCTATACTTGAATGGTAACTATTGTTGTAGGTGAATTCCACCAATGGTAAGATTTCATCCCAACCTCCAGTTTGCTCTATCGCACAAGCTCTCAACAGATCTTCTAATGACTGAATTATTCTTTCTAATTGACCATCAGTTTGCGGATGGTAGGCAGAACTTAACCGCAACTTTGTTCCCATAGCCTCTTGAAGACTTTGCTAAAACTTCGAGGTAAACCTCGGGTCTCTATCGGAAATAATACTCATGGGTATCCCGTGAAGTCTGACAATTTCACCAGTCTATAATTGAGTCAACTTCTCCAACGGATATCTTATGTTGATTGGCAGAAAGTGAGCTGACTTCGTAAGTCGATCCACTATTACCCATATTGAGTCATATCCTTTCCTAGTTCTTGGTAACCCGACAACAAAATCCATGGCGATACTATCCTATTTCCATTCAGGAATAGTTAAAGGTTGTAGTAATCCAGCTGGTCTTTGATGCTCAATTTTCGTTTTCTGGCAAACCAAACAAGATGACACGCATCTAGCGATATCTCTTTTCATCCCATGCCACCAAAATAACTTCCTCAAGTCTTGATACATCTTGGTCATTCCAGGATGCATACTCAACTGACTCGAATGAGCATGTTCAAGTATGTACTTCCTGAGTTCTTCATCTTTAGGCACACAGACTCTTCCTTGGAATCTCAAAATCCCATCGCTTCCTTCCTTCAATGTTGACACACCACCTTGTCTCATCAATTCTCTTTCTTCTTGCAGGAATTTATCGACCTTTTGTTTCTCTCGAATATCATCCATCAAGTCATTCGAGATAGTGATCCTATTCATACAGATTTTACCCGGTGTTAACTTTACAAATGACCATATATCTCTGAATTGCTTTATCAAGTCCTTTTCTCTAATCATCATAGTAGAAACACTAATCGTCTTTCTACTCAAAGCATAGGCCACCACGTTCGCCTTTCCAGGATGATACTGAAGTTGGAAATCGTAATCTTTCAAAAATTCTAGCCATCTTCGCTGCCTCATGTTCAGCTCTTTCTGATCGTACAGGTACTTCAGACTTTTGTGGTCACTGAAGACGTTGAATGTGTCTCCATACAAATAATGTCTCCATATCTTCAATGCAAACACCACTGCAGCTAACTCTAGATCATGTGTTGGGTAGTTCTTCTCGTGCATTCGTAATTGTCTTGAGGCGTAAGCTACCACTCCTCCGTTTTGCATGAGAAGGCACCCCAAACCTTGATACGAAGCGTCACAGTACACTTCAAATGGTTCACTAGGATTCGGTAAGACTAGCACTGGTGACGTAGTCAACTTCCTTTTTAACTCTTGGAAACTTTCTTCGCAGGAATCTGTCCATTCAAAAGCTTGGTCTTTCTTGGTGAGTTGAGTGAGCGGTCCAGCGATTTTGGAAAATCCCTCAATAAACCTCTGGTAGTATCCGGTTAATCCGATGAAGCTTCGGATTTCCGTCACTGTAGTTGGTCTTTCCCATTGTAGTACGGCTTCTACCTTTGAACGATCCACTGCAATTCCTTCCTTTGTGATTACATGACCTAAGAACTTCACTTCTTCTAGCCAAAACTCGCACTTGGATAGTTTTGCATATAGCTCTTTTTCCTTTAAGATCTGGAGAACTATGCTGAGGTGCTCAGTATAGTCCTCGCGACTTTGTGAATAGATCAAAATATCGTCGATGAAGACAACAACGAATTTGCCCAAGTAAGGATGAAAGATCTTATTCATGTAGTCCATAAATATCGCAGGTGCATTTGTCACACCAAAAGGTATCACCAGGTACTCATAATGACCATAACGAGTACGAAAAGCCGTCTTGGGAATATCTTCCACTTTCACTCTGATTTGGTGATATCCCGATCGTAGATCGATCTTGGAAAACACAACTGCTCCCTTCAATTGGTCCATCAAGTCATCTATCCTCGGCAATGGATACTTGTTCTTGATCGTAACCTTGTTCAACTGACGGTAGTCCACGCATAATCTTGAAGTCCCATCTTTCTTCTTGACCAACAATACAGGTGCTCCCCAAGGTGACACACTGGGTCTCACGAATTTCTTCTTTAGGAGCTCTTCCAACTGCTTCTTAAGCTCCACGAGTTCTGCTGGTGCCATACGATAAGGTGCCATAGAAATAGGGCCAGCTCCAGGTACCAAGTCGATAGCAAACTCGACCTCACGTTCCGATGGCAAACCAGGTACATCGTCAGGGAAAACCTCAGGAAAATCTCGAACAACAGAGATTGCGTCCATATCAACTTCACTCTCAACTTTCAAAGAAGATAACAGCATGTATCCTCGAGCTCCTTCTTTCAGAAAAGCTAAGATAACAGCATGTATCCTCGAGCTCCTTCTTTCAGAAAAGCTTTCACTTGGTTGGCGGTCAAAAATCTAGAATCCTCATCCAAAGGGAAAACTATTGTTTTTTCTAGAACAGTCTAACAAGACATGGTTGGCAGATAGCCAGTCCATTCCTAATATCACGTCTAGTTGAGATAATGGTAAGTAGATCAAATCGACAGAAAAGACTCGACCTTCCACTATTAAAAGACAACCTAGACACACCTTAGTAGTGACTATAGGTTTTGCAGTAGGAGTTGAAACAGTCAAATCGAAAGGTAAAGAAGACACAGGCAATCCAAGTCTTTTCACACAATCATGTGAAATGAAAGAATGAGTAGCACCAGAGTTATACAATACAATTAAAAGATTACCTTCAATGATACCTTCTCCTTGTATCAGATCCTCGGATTCAGAGGCCTCAGCACCACTCAGGGTGTAGACTCTGCCTCCAACTTGTGGTTTAGAAGTCTTAGCAGCATTGACGGATGGTTCCGCCTTGGTCTGGTTACAGTCTCGAGAAACGTGACCAGGTTTCCCGCACCGAAAGCAAATAAATCCTTTGATTGTGCAGTCCCTTGTGAAATGCTCTTTCCCACATTTCATGCATCTCGGAGTAGTTGTAGCATTCTGACCCATCCTTCCAGGGCTTCCAGCTGGGCTTCCTCCTTGAAATTTTTGTGGTTGTTGGCTTCCAGAGGGTCTGGAATAAGCTTCTTTTGATAACGACTTGCGTTACCACCACCTCCTAATTGGGACCGAACGAGCCCAAAGTTTCTGTTTCTTGCCTCGCATTCTTGTTCCACACTCTCCAATCGGCAGCAAGTGTCGAGTAACTCAGAAAACTGAGTGATCTTCAAAGCTATCACGATTTTCTTCACATCATGCCTCAGGTCTTCCTCAAACTTCTGACACTTCCAAGTTTCATTGGGTTGAAGTTGAAAATAGGCTAAAATCTGGACAAGTTCTCAAACTTGGCGGCGTATTCACTCACAGTCATGCCCCCTATCGCAACCTCAGAAATTCCATTTCTTTTGCGTGGCTGGCACTTTCAGGAAAATATTTGTTCAAGAACCTTTCTTTGAACACTTCCCAGGTTATCACTCTATTTGCGGCTTGCCGTAGCCTTTGTTCTCCCGTCCACCAATGTTCAGCATCTCCCATTAGCATGTATGCGGCATAGGTCACCTTCCTATCATCAGCACAATTCATACCCGTAAATATTTTCTCCAACTCTTGAATCCACAATGTAGCTTTCTCCGGGTCAAACTCACCTTTAAACTATGGCGGATTAGCGCGACGAAATCCTTCCAAGTTCTGAACATCCGCTGTAGCCTCTAACTGTTGTGCCGCCCTAGCCTGTTGTTGAGCTGTTTGCTGGTTCTGTTGTAACATTGCCTCGGCCATCTTCTGTATTGCCTCTATGGCAGCAGCCATATCACCCCGACGAGCCATTGTTCCTTCTCGGATTAGACTACGCAAAACACAGAGAAAGTCAAATGTATTCATTTGAATACCAAACAGCAAAATTACAGAGAATGACACAGCATAAACAAGACAGTCCAAAACCACACGACCCAAAGAACATAATCGGGAGCTCTGATACCAAGGCAGTGTAACGCCCATTTTACCTCCCTTAGTCATAATGGGTAAGAAGAAGGAACGTCGCACCATAGTGAAATGACGCACAAATGATTACGTAAGGATTGAACATTTTTTTTCTTTTTTTTTTTGAATAAATTCGGTTAAAACTTCCATTAATGTACATATATGCCTAATTGTAAATATATCGCATAATTGAGTTAAAATTAAAAGTTCCTCTTTCATATAAAACTTCTTATCAAAAAGGTCAAAGAGAAATCAACATGGAATGAAACATACAACCATGTACAATATGGATAGTTACATATTTTGTACCAGAATTACAAGCCTGTTTAAATTACATTTCTAAAAAGATATACAAAAAGCAAAATGTGTACCTACCCCAAGAGATACAAATATCTACCCACTAATCCAGTAGTACGTCAGGCTCCCTTAAAATAAACGGATAGCCATCAATAGCCATCAATTTAAAACCAACCCTAAGACTGCCTGGAATGAGAAGGAACTGTAGATGGATCCTCCTCAGGGTCCTCGTCGTCCGACGAGACATCCATCGGGACGATAGAACAGCGGGCAGGAGCCCGGGCAGTAGACAAGAAAGAGTCGTCAAGTGGGTTATAGTACATATCCGCCCACATATCTCTTACAGGCATATAAAATTCCAACCACACAAAAGCATGAAAGTCAAAAATAGAAGCAGTGTAGTGTCCCCATGCCAAAGACACCGTCAATTCGTCGTGGTACACACATCGGTCAGTCTGCACGTTGATATGCCAACAATCCGGACCACCATGAAAGTTGATCCGCACGTAACCAAAAAATCCACGGGGGTGAAATGACATTCTCAACAACTTCGGTCTCAGTCGAGGTAAGGCCAGAAACCCTGAAACTCAGTAGCTTCCTTGTTCTCCTCACGAGTGTCTTCTCGAGAGCATACGATTCAACCAAAATGCAAAATAAAGAAAAGTACCGAAAGAAGTGAGATTTCCACCTTTCAGTACCAACAAGGCAGCAAGAAAATAAACGGCGTCGAACGCCCACATAAGACACAGTTAATACATACAGGGATAGTAATACATGAAAGCAATTAATGAGAGTAAAGCAACAAGGAACAGTAATTAACATCGTCCATAGCCAACTAGCAACATTAGCATTACCAAGAATCAAATAAATATCACAGTCATAATAGTAAACACATTATCCAATCATGAATGCTCAATGGACCATGTGACTGACAACTCACAATGCAACAAGGGTACCAAAGTTCCTACTCCATGGAGCTAGACATAAACATCTTCGGAGTGAATGATCAAGGAGTAATACCAGTGTATCGTTAGCCTTAAAAATATAGTGTGCTCATCACATAAAAACATTTGCGTAAAATGGCTCACACATGGCACCTCAACAGTTGATCGCGACATAGGACAGCGTCTCAGGCAGGATCGTCAGTGTGTTGCATTGGTGTATCCCACGGCCCCAGTGGAGCAACCACTGTCTATTGTGAGACACTCACACCTCGACGCCCCCAGGGTCAACAACATATGACACCTACGCTTAGTCTATTCGCACCTGCACATAGGTGTTATTCAAACTCCTAGGCATACATCGCCTTTCTAACCATGTCCAACGGACAACACATGCATGACGACACAATGTCCAATCATGTATGTTCATCAATGATGCATTCAGTATAAGCCTTTCCTCAATGGCACATAAGCATTATTCAATGTCCAACATGACATATCAACCATGCATTTATTAAAACATTGCCTCAATGGCACATCATCATTCTTATCTTATTACACACATACCACAATTTTTATGTCATGGATCCAAGAATTCCATTTTCAAAGTCATTTCTTCTCTATTGGTATGAATGCACATTCCTATCACAATTAAGTGAAGCAAAATCCTTGAATCCAGGGTTTTTTGGTTATGTTTGAGTTACAAAGGACAAAGAATCATAATCTCAATCATTTCCAGCTCAAAAATCTCATTTTTGGTCTTGGTAATCAATTACCTAATCCTTGTAATCGATTACCCGATAAACAGAATCTCTGTAATCGATTATAATCTCATTGTAATCGATTACGTGATTCCCAGAATCACATCTCGTAACTTCAGGGCCCTGGTAATCGATTACACAACCGTGGTAATCGATTACCAATTGGACAGAACCTCCGTAATCGATTACCCACAAGTTGTAATCGATTACGTGATTCCCAGCAGCACCATTTCGTGACATCAGAGGCTTGGTAATCGATTACACTCCTCTTGTAATCGATTACAAGCTAAACAGAATCTCTGTAATCGATTACACACCAGACGTAATCGATTACCAGATTTCCAGAATCACGATTTTGTATTTTTAAGAGCTTGGTAATCAATTACAAGCCCCATGTAATCGATTACCTCGCGTAAACTTGCAGAAAATAGAGTTCTCCAGGTCCTCTAACTCAAACCAAACCATTCCTCATCATATTTAATCAACAAAATACTCAAATGTACCTTCAAATCATGCAAGAGGCATCAATAAATCATACAAACCCAACCAAATACACTATCATAAAAAACAACATAAAAATGAGACAACTTTATACATGGATTCAGAAATCAACAACAATACACATACAAGACATTCCCTTACTACCAAGATTAGTTGAAGAGGATCATCTCCCTCTTACCTATTTGGAAAAGAATACAATGTGCCACTCCTTCTTGCCCTAGATTTTCGTTTTCCCCCCTTCAAGAAAAATTCCATTGTGAGTGATCACCACAATGTCCACTCAAACCATGAAGAATAGGTTCTTGGTCACCAAGGTGGCCAAGAGAAACGAAAATAGCAAGAAAATGGAAGAAAGTTGAAGGCTTTACCTTAAAGCTCCAAGCTTTAGCTTCAATGGTGGAAGAGAAATGGAAGAAGAAGAAGAAGAGGAACCAAGGGATAACCACCAAGGAGAATAGTCTTGGAATGGTGGAAGGAAACAAATAAATGTGATTTGTTTGGCAAATAATGGAGTTGGTCTCCAATGTGAGTGTGTGTGTGTACGGTGGAGAGGAAGGAGAAGAGAGGAAGAGAAGAGAAATGTGTTAAATGTTTGGTGTTTAGAAAAATGAAGATGAGTTAATAAAAGAAAGAAAACAACTTTGACTCCCCCAAATGAGTGTCTGCCATGGAGTGAGAGGAGAGGGAAGAGAGAGAAAATATGTTACAAGGGAAATTGCTAGGAAGCTTCCCATAACAAGCTTGGATTAAATTTAATCTTTCTTTTGAAATTAAAACTAATAGATGTGATACAAAAATTAGATTTTGAATAATGTGATAATATTTTTAATACATGTTATTATTTATTGGACAATAGTTATAGTTGGTAGAAGTCAGCATTAACAAATCTGACAGATAAATTCTTCACAGTGTTTTATAATCTCATCTGTTAAGAATTCTCGAAAAATGTAAAACCTTGTAAACTGTGTCTGGCCTCGGGTTTAGTAAGATCCCCCGTCGACGTTTCCATAGTTCAAGGTTCTCGGAGAAAATATCTCATTTCTCCAATTCTGCTCAGTACACATGTAAAATGAGAAATATATTAAAATATTCTGCATTCTCAGAAAATTCCAGGGAAAATTTGTAGAAAATCACAAATATTTTAGAATGAATTCTGATAGTAGAAAAGTAAATTTTGGGGTGTTACATCTTCGCTGCCTTATGTTTAACTCTTTTTTGTCGTACAAATACTTTATGCTCTTATGATCACTGAAGACATTGAACGTTGCTCCGTAGATATAATGTCTCCATATCTTCAAAGCAAATACAACAGCAGCTAACTCCAAATCATGCATTGGGTAGTTCTTCTCATGCACTCGCAATTGTCTTCAGGCATAAGCCACCACTTTTTCGCCTTGCATAAGAACATAACCTACTCCTTGGTATGAAGTGTTATAGTACACCTCGAACGGTTCACTCAGATCAGGTAGAACTAACACTGGTGAAGTAGTTAGTCTCCTTTTCAATTCTTGAAAACTCTCTTCACAAGCATCCGTCCATTCAAAAGCTTGATTCTTCCTTGTGAGTTAAGTGAAAGGTCCAACAATCTTAGAGAATCATTCAATGAACCTTCGGTAGTAACCTGCTAATCCAATAAAGTTTCGAATTTCTGTCACCATCTTTGGTCTTTCCCATTGAAGAACAACTTCTACCTTCGATGGGTCTACAACAATTCCTTCCCTTGAAATCACATGGCCCAAGAATTTAACTTCATCCAACCAAAACTCACACTTTGACAACTTGGCATACAACTCTTTCTCCTTCAAAGTCTGAAGAACTATACTGAGATGCTCAGCATGATCCTCCTGATTTTTTGAATAGATCAAGATATCATCGATGAAAACAATGACGAATCTGTCCAAATAAGGATGAAAGATTCTATTCATATAATCCATGAAAATAGCAGGCGCATTAGTCACACCAAAAGGCATCACCAGGTACTCGTAGTGTCCATAATGAGTACAAAAAGCTATTTTAGGAATGTCTTCCACTTTCACTCTGATATGGTGGTAGCCCGATCACAAATCGATCTTAGAAAACACAGCAGCTCCCTTCAATTGATCCATTAAGTCGTCTATCCTCAGCAATGGGTACTTGTTCTTGATCTTGACCTTGTTTAACTGACGATAATCCGCGCACAATCTCGAAGTACTGTCTTTTTTCTTAACTAGCAATACCGGTGCTCCCTAAGGTGATACACTAGGTCTCACGAATTGCTTCTCCAAAAGCTCTTCCAGTTGCTTCTTGAGCTCAACTAGCTCTGCAGGCGACATTCGGTAAGGCACTATGGAAATAAGACCAGCTCCAGGTACAAGATCAATGGCAAATTCGACCTCCCGCTCCGGTGGTAAACCAGGTACATCTACGGGAAAAACTTCAGGAAATTCTCGAACCACTGAAATTGCGTCCACATCAACCTCATTCTCGACTTTCAAAGGAGGCAACAACATGTATCCTCAGCCTCCAATAACCTCTGCTCTCCCGTCCACCAATCCTCTGTGTCTCCAACCAGCATGAACGCAACATAAGTCACTTTTCTGTCGTTGGCATAGTTCATGCCCATGAAGATCTTTTCCAATTCCTTGATCCACAGAGTAGCTTTCTCAGGATCATACTCTCCCTTAAATTGTGGAGGATTAATACGATGAAATTCTGCCAGATTCTGGGCATCAGCAGTAACCTCCAATTGTTGTGCAGTCCTTGCTTGTTGTTGAGCCGTTTGTTGGTTTTGTTGCAGCATAGCCTCAGCCATCTTCTGAATTGCCTCAATTGCAGCAGTCATGTCTTCCCGACGAGGCATAATTCTTCTCAAATCAAGCTATACAAAACATAGAGAAAATCAGATGTATCCTTGTAGAATACCAAACATAGAGAGTCACACAACACAAACAAGACAGTCCAAAATCACAAGACCTAAAAGAAAACCTAAACTAGGGCTCTGATACCAAGACAGTGTAACGCCCTTTTTTCTTAACATCGCGAAGAAGGAACGTCACACCATAATGTTGGGAATTGCGGATCAAAAGTCTCGCAGTGGAATAATAGAATTCCCTCACAGGATCCATGCGAAAAAGTCCATAATCTGAGTTTTTAAAATTACCTCTTGAAGCGTGATAATCATAAGCGAGATGAATCACCAACATCGTAATAGTGACGATGTCTCTGCGGTATCCACACGAACAGACTTGCAAAAGGGAGTCACGCCTCTGTTTTCGTAGTGCTAGCTGCGAAGAGAGGAGAAGAAGACCTCACTATCTCTCACTCACTTTCTGTAGGTGCGGCTAGGGTTATGTTGTAACCTAGTAGCAGCCCCCTTAGCAGTACTATTTATAATAGTGGCTGCCTTAAGTGAGTGTGAGTAGTAGCAAGATAAGCTGTGCAACCCTAAACCCATCTGCCATGAGTTAGGCCCACAAATGAATCCGAGTCCAACTTGGATCCTTATTGCTCCAATCTAGTCTGTTCTAAGTGGGCGACCCTACAGGTTCTTATGATGTTAGTAGTAATATTAAAATCTCATTTTAATATTACAAACAGTGAGCGGTATCTAGCAACACATCACTGCTACCCAAGTAATGAGAATGTCAGTGATTTGACATAACCTATCCGTGACCAATGTTTCCGTGTAGTTTAGTCCCTTTGTCCAGATATCCAAATTGAACACAAGGCATGGAATGTGTTACCCTTTGTTTAGTTCAATCTTCAGTTTCTACGATTCCCGAGTAGACATAGTAATAACAAATGAGATCAATATCTCATACTGACTCATTTGAGCATGGCCATGCATTTCGTAGTCTAACTCAATCAGGGGGCCCGAAGATATCACTCCTGTTATGTAGGAGGGACAAATCCCATCTAGGTCACTCACATCCCTCCACATGTATCACAGTATGTCTAATAACTAACTTTATAATCATATTGTTACAGATGACATTTGATGGCATTAAAACACACAATTCCTTATGTAGGAATCGTAGTGATTTCAGGTCAAAGGACCACATACACCATTATCACTATGAGAATCGCTTATGACACTCACGTAACGATCCACGTAGCGTTCTCATGGCGGGTCTGTCCAATACATCATTACTCTAATATGTATCCATGTGTAGACTTGATATCTTATATCCATGACCCGTGAGATGTGGTGATGATCACATATTTTATACATTAATAAATCCTCATTTTTAGTCATTTACACTCTCTATGTACTTAATTGATTAAGTCTAGTTATGTTTTGTAAGTTTGGACTCAAATTGGACTTAATTGATTTTTTTAGCACTATTTTAGTCTTACGCTATTTCTGTATTTCAGCCATATCTTGAGTTCTAAATGTTTGATAATTATGAATTTTACCATGTAGGAAAGATAAGAGAGAGCTCTACAACTTTGATGAAGAGCTCAAAGTCTCAATCAGACATCTAGTAGAGCTAATTAGGCTTGGAATACAGAACATAAGTTTTGTGTCTGAAACCTGAACAAAGGTACGAATCGTCAGCATAACTCGGGCTGCAAGAATTATCTTGGGCTGAAATTTGGAATTTGAAAGTTAAGACCCAGATCTAAAACTTTCATGTTGAACACAAAACTTGATTCGGGCTCCTTGATGGTGATATTGGGTCTGAAAGTCAAAACAGAGGTGCTGAAACTGGGCCTAAATAGTTTGTAGTAATTAGGTCATATCTTGGGTTATAAGACGAATTTTTAGGTGATTCTAGAGCCATTGGAAAGCTTAGACAATTTCCTAGAACTTTCATGAAGACCACTTGACTCGAAAATGACAAAATCAATGACTTAAGCAATGAATGATTTCGGAGACAAGAAATCTCAATGATTTTTCACTCTTATCCTCACCATTTGGCATTCTCCACTCATTCATCCACTCATCCCACCTACCCGTAATCAGCCCCTTTGTTATTTTGTATCCCTAATCCTCTATAAAAGGCACCATTGGCTGACCATTTGAAGCACTTGGTGTGAGGCTGAGTTTTTACAAGTTTTTGTGGTTATGCTTGTTTGTTGTTTTACTTTGTTGTAATTTTCTCTTGTTCTAAAGTGAAACTATGTTCATCTTTCTCTTCTTCTCTCTTTCTTTCTTCTTATCTATGAGTAACTAAATCTTCATCTTGCTTGGGTGAAAGAGTGAAGCTCTTAGTAATGAAATAAGGTTAGATTATTTTATTTCTTGTGCTTAAATGATATATTATTAAATGAACATTATATGTGTTGTATTTTGTTTCCAATCAATTTAGAAACCTTCTTTGTTAATGGAGATCTTGATTTATTGTAGACAATAGGATTGACACAGTGAATGCTTGAACTCATTTACAAATGTTGGTAGATAATTAAAGGAATCATAATATGATTACATATATAATTGAACTTTGAATGTTATATTTTCCGATTGGAACCTCCGTTGTGTGTGGATTTCAATTGAGTTAAAAAGAGAAATAATCTTACCTTTAATTTATTACCAAGAGTGGATCTCCTAACCCAAGCAAGACCTTAAATTCATTTGTGAACTTGTTTTATTACTTTTGATGTTGTGACAAATCCTCTTCTTACCTCAATTAATTTTTCTTCATCAATTCCCTGTGGATCGACCTCGGACTCCCGAAAAATTTATTACTTGAGACAACCTGCACTTGGGTTTACATCCTTTAATCCCGTAGTCATGTGGTCATTAGTCTACGCATGTACTAGTCTCAATGCATTATCGTTGTCCTATTTGACAATAATACTTGACTAAGGACATTTTAAGAATAGTACTCTATCCAGTAGGATCTCACGATCAAGTCATCCACTTGATGTCCTATGGTATCAAACTTACTATTCTAAGGACTTTATTATGTCTACCAAAAATAACACAATAAATAAAATGCCTCATATATCAAAAAATAGCATAATATAATGTATGTAAATACAAACAAAATGTTTTGGCCTCTAGGGCATACACCAACACATAATACAAAAGAAGAAATAGAATAAATTGCGAAAAATAATAGTTACAGTGATTAATTAAGTCCTGGTTCATTATTAACACAAGATTACATAGCTTGTATTCTTGGATAATAAAATAGTCGAGTATTGAAACATCTGTAAGCATTTTTTTTTTTGTATAACAGTAAGGAGATAATAATAATTATCCATACACCAGAGTTGAGACAGAATTAAAAATTATACATCCATAATATATATATATATATATATATATATATATATATATATATATATATATATATATATATATATATATATATATATATATTATATGCATCAACCTATTTTAGTTACATCACAAAATATACAAAAAGTAAAGGCTTTACCCGCTCAAGATAATTTCAAATTTACACCCATATTAGCAAAACGTCAGGCTTCCCCAAAAGATAAATGGTTAGCCATCAGTAGCCACCTATAGTATCAGCCCCTAAGACTGACGAGAAGGGACCGTAGCCGGGTCCTCCTCAGGGTCCTCTTCATCCGACGAAATCACCATCGGAGCGACTGAATTTCGGGCAAAAGCCCGAGCAGTGGAGAGGAAAGAATCCTCTTGTGGAGTGTAAAACATATCAGTCCACATATCCCTAACAGCTAGGTAAAATTCTAAAATAACAAAAGTAGAAAAATCAAAAACATGGGCGTCATAACGACCCCAAGATAAGGACACCATCAGCTCCCCGCGGTAGACGCACCGATCAGTCTGCACATGTAGGTGCTAGCAATCGGGTCCTCCATGAAAGGTCAACTTCATGTACCCCAAAAAACGGTGTGGGCACGACGATATCCTCAGCAGCTCTAGTCGTAATGTGGCCAGAAACCTGAAAACTCTGTTGCTTCCTTCTCTTCCTCACGAACGTCTTCTCAGAACACAGTCTGATAAAGATACACAAAATACAAAAAACATAGAAAGAGGTGAGACACCCAGCTTTCATTACCAAAATGGCAACCAGAAAATGAAACGGTGCTGGACGCCCATATATAACATAGTTCATACGTCAATTACAGTAATAATTAAAATTAACAATAAGAGCAGAACAATAATAAATAACAATAAATATCATTAATAACAGGCAGACAACATTAACATTTATAACATTCAGCAGTCCAAGCAATCAAATAATTATTGCAGTAATAATAACAGATACTTTCCACAATTATAAATGTTTATGCTGGATGAATTATGAGACTGACAATTCACAATGCAATTGGTACCAAAATTCTTACTCCATGGAGCTAGACATAAACATTTTCAGAGTGAATGATCAAGGAGTAATGCCAGTATCTCGTTAGCCTTTAAAAATAATGTGCTCATCACATAAAAAAATAGTTGCGCAATATGACTTATACATGGCACCTCAACAGTTGATCGCGATATAGGACAACGTCTCAGTCCAGATCGTCGGTGTGTTTGCATCGGTCTATCCCATGGCCCCAGTGAAGCTACCACTATCTATTGTGAGACACTGCACTTGACGCCCCCAGAGCCAACCATTATGACCCTACGCTTAGTCTATTCGCACCCGCACATAGGTGTTATTCAAACTCCTAGGCATACATAGCCTTTCCAACAATGTCCAACGGATAACACATATGCATGGCGACACAATGTACATCATGTATGTTTATCAATGATACATTTATCACAAACATACCACAATGGCATATTTTCATGTCATAATATTAATATGTCACGAATTCTTGAAGTACATAGTCAACAAGTACTTAGCCCACATAGGGATTTCATAATAACATAGAATCAATATTCAACATCAATATGGATTCATGGTTCATCAATTTTCACAAGTCCACATTATGGATCCTCATTTTCAAAGTCTTAAGCTTTAGTCAATTATGAAAATTTTAGGGTAAATAATCCTTCAAAACCATGGCACTATCAAGAGTCATTACTCAATTTAATTCTTCCACTTGATTATGGATTATGCAAGTCTCTATATTCTTGATCTCCAAAGATGCATCAAGGCATCATTTAAGTCCAAATTTTTCTCTAAAAATCGTGGCCTCACTGGGTCATCAAGGTTCCAATTTCTTTATATTTTATGCATTAGTCTTTTGATATCTAATCACTTAAATTTTAGTGCATACCAAACCAATCCAATCCCTCAAGATTCAAGTCAAAGTTGTGGCCTCACTTTAGAGTATTAAACCCTTAAAATTTTCCATTCAATAATATTAATGTTATCATCCAAACTTTAATCACATAACCTTCATTTGATTTATGTATCAAAAACAAATTTCTATCCCTAAATTCTAGTCAATACCATGGCATCACATTAGGGTAGGAAACTCCAAATTTTTCATTTAACAACCCTAACATGATCAAGCATTTTCAACTCATCCAATACATTCAAGATCATCAATCAAGTATAAATCCAATTTCAAGAATACATAACATGCAAAATCACCAAAACAAAGTAAGCATACAAAGGTTCCCTCACCACCAATAATGGTTGAAGTGAGTAATCTCCCTCTTACCTAAAGGAAGAACACAAAAATGATCTCCTTCTTGCTCCTTGAAGGTTTCGGTTTTGAGCTTCCAAAACCCTAGGAATTTCAAGACAATGAATCAACATCAAGGGTTGAAAAAGAAGAGGTCCATGGTCATCAAAGAGACCATGGAACACGAAAATGAAGAGAAAGAAGAAGAAAAATGAAAACTTTACCTTAAAGCTTGAAGCTTTGTCTTGGAAGACAATGGAGGTGAAGATGGATTTTGGAGAAAATTTCTAAATAGAAAAAGTAGAGGAGGTTGAGGTGAGTATGGAAATGGTCTTGATGAAGAGAAAAGTGAAGAAAAATGGTTGAAGATGGGGGCTGCAAAATCGTATGGAGAGGGAAGAAGAAGAGAGAAGGAACAAAGAAAATGAAGAAGAAAACTAGAGAGAGAAGTGGATAGATGAAAATGAGTGAAAATGACTAAGTGTGTTAAGTGTGTGTGAGCCAAATTTCCCCCCTTGGGCAAGGGAATGCCGCGGTAAATGGAGAGAGAGGAGGGGAAAAATTAGCTTCCCCAACAAGCCAAGGGTAGCTTAGTCATTTGTTGGTTAAAGCTTCTCAAAGAAGCTTTGATTAAAATACTATAAATTTGAATTAAAGTAAGTTTGATTAGACTTAAAGTAGATTACATTGGGATATTGTGATAGGATTTTTAATACATGTTATTATCCAATGGACAATTGTTACAGTTGACAGGAGTCAGTATTAATTGTCCGACGGATAAAATTTTACACAGTGATTTATTATTTTATCTGTTAAAATTTCTCAAAAAATTGAAATCTCGTAAATCGTGCCAGCCTCGGGTTTAGTAAGATCTACCGGCGACGTTTCCACAGATCAAGGTTCTCGGGAAAAATATCTCATTTTCTCGGCTCTGCTTAGTTTGCACGTAAAATGAGGAATAATATTAAAATATTCCTCGTTCTCAGAAAAATTCAGAAAAATTTTCAAAAATCACAAATATTAGAAAATGAATATTCATCATAAAATAAATAAAATTTGGGGTGTTACAATCCTTGGTCACCTTGGTGATCAAGGATTCCTTTTCCAAGCTTTGATTGTTGATTTTTGTGAGTTTGAATATCCTAGGGTTTTGTGGTGGTAGAGGACGAATTTCAAGAGCTTAAAGGAAGTTGTTTTCTTGTTTATCTCATTTGGTAAGAGGGAGATCATCCACTTCAACCTATCTTGGTAGTGAGACTCTTTTAGATGTATGATTTTGTAGTGATTTTTATCTTATATGAAATCATTGATTGTATTTGTATATTTTGATGACTTTGGATTGTTCTTGATGAATTGGAATATGGATGGGAAGCAAGAATTTCTTGCCTTTTTGTTTGGAGGCTCACGGCCAAATGGCCCAAAAATGGGTCTATAATGAAAATCTATGTAGCAAATTGGGAATTAAGACTCTTGATGATGAGTAATTGTGAGGTGAAGAAAAATTGTGGAATCTCTTAGTCTCTTGAGGCTCACGGCCTCTTAGGGAGAATATTGAAAAAATTATGTGTTAATGTAGGAACTTAGTCAAATAGACAATTAGAGGTTAATTAGGAATTCATAAAATAGAAAGAATAAAGACTAGGATTTTATTTTATGACTTAGAGAAATTTTTGGCTAAGGAAAGAACATGAGTGTAAGTGAGGTGTTGAGGAACTTGTTTAATTTGAGTAATAAAGATTAGGTAAAATGCAAGAGAATTCTCCTAGAGAAAGACTTTATAGAAAATGTTGAAATTAAAGTGAAATCCCATAATAAACCTAAAATGTGTATTTTCGCTATTGAGAACTTGATAATGTGTTGTTGTGGCTCCATAAGTGGGACCAAGAATTTGTTGATAATTGATTTGGCCAAATTGTGGCGTGATTGTGGAAAAGTATATTATTATTGAATATACATGAATATGCATTGAGTCATCATGCATCATAAAAAATCTGGTGGACTTTGTTGTAAGGCTTTATGATTAGGAGATTGAATCACACCTGGTCGGAGTTAATTTTGATAACTTTTTATTGGTTAATTGCCTATAATTAAGAGTGAGTTTTAGTTGAATCCTTATCATTATCTTCATTTTCACAGAATTGAGAGATTTAATACATTTGGATGAAAGTAAGCGAAGATACATAGTTTTCAAGGCAAAAGAGGTCCATTCTGGCTTTGGTAGGGTTCTGTGTCAGTTCAGGAGCGTTTAAGGACTTAGACATGGCTATGTCTAACTTGGATGAAGCTTCTGACTTGAGACACGGCCGTGTCTACCACTCACAAGGCCGTGCCTTCCCAAAAACGTGTAGAAAAGCCATTTTACAAGAGACACGGTCGTGTCTCCTACTCATACGGTCGTGTCCCCCTAGCTTCACCAATACGCTGATGATGTCATGAGACACGGCCGTGTCTCTCCCAAAACGTGCAACACACATTGAAGTTAGTCAAAACGTGCACGCAATCCTCTCGGAATTTGCTTAACACGCTATTGTGACATGAGACACTGCTGTGTCTCATGTACACACAGCCGTGTCTCCCCCTTTTGGCTTCACACGACTGTGTCTAACTCTCGGAAAGCTTCTGACTTATGAGACACGGCCATGTCTAAATGAGACACGGTTGTGTCTCCTACTAGACCCCAAATTCTCTATAAATACAAGTGTAGAAGATAGGGGATGGAGTTTTTTAGTTTTCAGATAGTTTTTAGGTTCTTCTTTTAGTTTCTTTGGTAGTTTATCATTTCCTTTCATATTTAGTTTGTAATTTCAGTTTTGGAAGCTAAAGAGAAGAAGAAGAACAAGAAGGAGGAGATCTATCGAAGATTGGAGTCTCAGGTTCGAGCAATTGGAGATCAATCATCCTCTATCCTTGGAAACTAGTTTGATCTTTAGTTTTCTCTGCAACTTGATTTCATACAATGTCTTTCTTATGTTTTTCTATTGCTTTTGAATTTATTATGTATGGCTAAGTTTTCATTTGGTTAAGAGAGGATGAAACTCTAGTATTGATTTTGTGAATCTTGCATATTCATTTATTTCAATACAGTTGTGTTTCTATTCATATATTTCTGATCATTATTGTGATAAAAGAATCTTTATACTCTTGCCAACTTTAAAGTGGTAGACCTAGGTTTATTATGTGCACAGTTGCGGTGATAAATCTAGAGGATTGTATGATGTTAGTATAAAGGTTTTTGTATCCTTGCCAGTTTCTAAAGTGATAATTCTAGAATTATTATGTGTGCAGTTGCAGTGATAAATCTAGAGGAATATATGATCTAAGCAATTTAATCCCGATGTGTGATTAGATCTTAACGTAATTGGTTTTCTAAAATCTTAATACAATTGTTAGTTAGTTATAAGAGTGGTTGCTTTATAATTAATCAGTAATTAGAAGTTGATTTGAGCGGTTGCTAAATTGGCCAAAACCTAAGGAAAACAAAGATTTAATCTAACAACTGCGTAGAAATATAATTGATTATGTTGGAATAAAAAAGATATGTGGGTTAGCAATATCATATAAATCTAGTAATGGATTCCATCTCTAAACCAATTCATTTAATCTGTCATTTCTAGTTTGTATTATTATTATTGTTGTTGATTTAATTCAATACTCATTAAAACTCTAAAACCCCCTTTTACTGTACGTTAACCTTTGGAGTTTAAATTAGGAATAAATTCATAGTGTTAATTGAATTAGTTCTCTGTGGATAGACCCTTGCTAACTACAACTGGTTGCAAGGTTTTTATATTTTTGGTGGAACTTGGCAACTGAATCTTGTTCTTAATTTTAATCACTATCCACATTACACCAACACCTTAGTGCAGGTGTGAATAGACTAGTGTAGGTCACTCGTTGACCTTAGGGGTGTCGGGATGCGGGTATCTCGCAATGGGCAGTTGGTAGCTCCTCTGTACCATGGGATACACCAATGCAAGCACACTGACGATCCGGACCAAGACACTGTCCTATATCGCGATCTTGTGAAGAATGTCTTGTATGAGCCATGTTGCGCAATTTTATTGAGATTGAAGCACTTGATTTGAGGATGATGATATACAGACATGTCTCCTCGATCATTCTCTCTGAATGTTGTGTTTAGCTCCATGGAGTAGGATTTTTGGTATCTTGTGCACATGCATAGTCAGTTAACATGTTATTTCGAATATTTATATGATTATAGAACTGTTGTTTTCATTGATATTATGACTGTCTGGATTATTCAGTTGTTGTTATATGAATCTTAATGCTGTTTATTTTTCTTACTGTGTTATTTGGCGTTATGTGCTGTTTATGTTTCTTTACTGCCATAACTGGTAATTGTAACGCCCCTTTTTGAAGAGGGACCATCACACCAAACCACAAATGGAAAACGAAATATAAAACTAAGGCCCAGTTCATTTATATGTAGATAATACTCTGTTCATTTATAAGCGTATAATAATTTGACAATTTTTTTTGTAAGGGAATAAAACTTAATTATAGCAGAACTTAACATAAGGAATAAACCATACACTTATACATTAGATACATAACATATCACATGTGTTTAAATACATCAACAGCTACACAAAAGAAGCATAAGCTTTACATGCCCCAAAAAGAATATACATTTACAGCCCACCAAAAAGATAAAACATCAGGCCCCCAAAACGATATATGGCCAGCCACCCAAAAGGCTAACAAAAAGAATCAAACCTCCATGAACCTCTAAGGAGGAGCCTCAGACGGGTCCTCCTGAGGATCTTCCTCAGAAGAGGAAATCCTTATAGGAGCGGCTAACCCATGAGTGGGAGCTCGTGTAGAGGACAGAAATGAATCTAAATCCTCACGTGGGGTATACACACGCTCACCCCATACCTCTCGCACAAGCATGTAGAACTCTAACCAAACATAAAAATCAAAAGAAAACACAGGGGGATCATAGCGACCCCATGCTAGAGACACAGTCACATCTCCCATATAACAAAACGCTTGGTGTTGAAATCCACGTGCCAACTATCACCACTTCCATGGAACCTCAACTTGGCATACCCTAAAAAGCCTCGTTGGGATGCCATCGTAGAGCAGGGGATTAGTTTAACCAAAATCTAGGAAACTCAGGCTCATCCACGCCTTGGTCTTTACAGAAACACAGATATATATATATATATATATATATATATATATATATATATATATATATATATACATATATACACATAAAAACAAAACGCTCGGTGTCGAAATCTATGTGCCGTTATCACCACCTCCATGGAACCTCAACCCAGCATACCCGAAAAAGCCTCGTCGGCATGCCATCACAGAGCAGGGGATTAGTTTGGCCAAAATCCAGGAAACTCAGGCTCGTCCACGCCTTGGTATTTACAGAAACACAAATATATATATATATATATATATATATATATATATATATATATATATATATATATATATATATATATATATATATATATATATATATATATATATATATATATATAGTGTAACAAAGCAAAGAGGTGAGATATCCAACATCATTACCAGTTATAGCAGTAAAGAAGCATAAACGGCACATACCGCTAAATAGTGTAATAAAACAGTAAACAACATCAAGATCAAATAATAAACAATTTAATAATTTAGGAAATCATAGAATCATAAAAGAAATAGTTTCATAACCATATAAATGTAATCTAGACAAATATGATGACTGACCATGTACATGCACAAAATACCAAAACCCTACTCCATGGAGCTAAATACAATGTCAGAGAGAATGATTGAGGAGACATGTCTGTATATCATCGGCCTCAAGTCAAGTGCTTCAATCTCAATAAAATTGCACAACATGGCTCATGCAAGACATTCTTCACAAGATCGCGACATAGGACAGTGTCTCGGTCCGGATCGTCGGTGCATTTGTATCAATCTATCCCACGGTACATAGGAGCTACCAACTGCCCATTGCGAGATACCCGCACCCCAATGCCCCTAAGGTCAATGAGTGACCTACACTAGTCTATTCGCACCCACACTAAGGTGTGATTCAATCTCCTAGGCATAAAGCCTTACAACAAAGTCCACCAGACTTTTCACGATGCATGATGACTCAATGCATATTCATATATATATCAAATAACCAGATACTTTTTCATGATCATGCCACAGGTGGCCAATTTCATTATCAATAAATTCTTGGTCCTACTTATGGACCCACAACAACACATTATCAAGTTTTCAAATGTGAGAACACACCTTTAAGGTTTATTATGGATTTTCACTTTAATTCAATGTTTTCTATAAAGTCTTTCTCTAGAGAAATTCTCTTGTGTTTTCATCTAATCTTTATTACTCCATTTAAACAAGTTCTTTACTCAATTTTAAACCTAATCCATTTAGGGGAATTTTAACTTAAGTTACCCAACATCTCACTCACACTCATGTTCTTCCCTTGATCAAATTTATTCTAAGTTATAGAATAAAATTCTATTCTTTGTTCTTTCCATCTTATGAACTCTTAATTAACCTCTAATTGACTAGTTAGCTAAGTTTCCATTTTAACACAACATTTTTTTTTGCCATTACTTTCTTCAAGAGGCCGTGAGCTCTAAAGAAGCTAGGGACTTAAATTTTTATTACCCCATTAGTTATTAATCACTTGATTAGTTAATTTCCCACGTATTATATTTTTTTTAACCAAGAACACCTTATTGACGGGTATTTGGCCGTGAGCCACCATGAAGAGGGCAAGGAGCCCTTGATTCTCATTCATAAATCCAATTCATTCAAATACTTTAAAAATCCATCAAGATACATAATGAGTACTAATAAAGTCATACAAGATCAAAATTAATACAAGGTCATAACAAAATCACATAACAAAGAGAGCAACCCTAACATGGGTTTCTCACAACCAACACACAAACAAGCTCCTTACTACCAAGATGAGTTGAAGTGGATGATCTCCCCCTTACCAAGAGAAATAACAAGAAAAACAAGCTCCTTTTTCCTCTTGAAATTCGTCCTCCACCAACAAAAAAACTATTGGACATTCAAACTCACAAAATCAACAATCAAAGCTTGAAAAAAGAATCTTTGATCAGCAAGGTGACCAAGGATCACGAAAATGAGAAAAGAAAATGGGAAAGTCATGAACTTTACCTCAAAGTTTCAAACTTTAGAGCTTTGTGGAAGAAGATGAAAATAGTGGATTCAAGAGATGGTCACAAAAGAGAAAATGTTCTAGATGATGAGAAGATGTAAGAAATGAGGTTGGTTGAATGAAAAAGCTTGGAGGGCCAAAATTGGTGGTCTTTGGCCGTGGAAATGGTGAGAAAATAGAGAAGAAATTGAACTCCTTGAAGATGGTTCTAACAAGAGATGAAAAAGCTTCAAAGGAAATAATGGTTCAAGCAAAGTGGTTACTTGAAATCAAGCCAACCATGGAGGGTAAATGGAGGTGGTTGCCGTGGAAGAGGAGAAGAGCAGAGGAAGAGAAAGGTGTGAGAGAGAAATGAGGGAAAAGAAGTGTAGAGAGAGAAAATGTTAGAAACTTCTTTGAGAATTTTGAAAAGTGAAGTAAATCTGTGGCATTAGGGAAAATGTGACAATTTGGTCACATTTCCCTCCCTCATTATCGTGGATTCATGGGGAAGAGAGGAAGGAAGCTTCCTCTAGAAGCTTGGTAAATTTGGCTTCTCCAACAAGCAAAAAACAAAGCTTCTTCAAGAAGCTAAATCTTCACTTTTTAAGAAAGTCAAAGTGATATGACATAAAGTGGACACTCTTGAAAATATGATTTGTACTTCACTACTAGCTATTATCCAATGGACAAATATTACAATTAACAGACATCAATATTCATCATCCAACGAATAATAAAATGAACTGTGATTTTTATTTATCAGATAAAAATATTAAAAAATATAAATCTTGTAAACTGTGCCCAGCCTCAGGTTTAGTCAGATCTCCCATCGACCTCTCCACATTTGATTTTCTCAGCTCTGTTCAGCGTGCACGCAAATCCAGAAATATATTAAAATAATCAACATTTTCGAAAAAATTTACAAAAATCACAAATATTATAAAATGACTATTTATCATGAAACAAACAATTTTCAGGGTGTTACAACTCTCCCTTTCTAAAAAGAAATTTCGTCCTTGAAATTTTCATACCTTAGAATAGATGTGGATGTTGTTCACTCATTTGTTCTTTTAATTCCCATGTTGCATCTCCAGTCATGTCATTCCAGATCACTTTCACCAATGGAATTTCTTTCCCTCTGAGTTGCTTCACCCTTCTATCTTCGATCTTTATAGGAGGTGCCTCATAGGTCAAATTCTCTTTTAATTGTACTGTATCAGGTGCTATGACATGGTCTGGACTAGGAATATATTTTTGAAATTGTGATACATGAAAGACATTGTGAAGGTTAGAAAGAAAAGGTGGTAAAGCTATTTGGTAAGCTACTGGACCTATCCGGTGAAGAATTTGATAAGGCCTGATGAATTTAGGAGTGAGTTTTCGAGATTTAAGAACTCAGCCGACCCCAATCGTGGGTGTGACTTTCAAAAACAAATGCTTGCCTTCCTCAAATTCAAGAGGCTTTCTCCTTTTGTCCATGTAGCTTTTCTGTCTACTCTAGGCAGTCCTCATCTTTTCCTAAATCATCTTGATTTTCTTAGTCGTTTATTGTACAAGATCAAGCCTAATAGTAAGGTGCTCTATGTCTTGGTACCAACACAAAGTTGTTCTGCACCGTCATCCATATAGAGCCTCATAGGGTGCCATCCCTATGCTCGAGTGGAAACTGTTGTTGTAGGTGAACTCTACCAATGGTAAAACTTCATCCCAACTTCTAGTCTGTTCCAAAGTGCAAGCTCTAAGCAAATCTTCCAACGATTGAATCGTCCTTTCTGATTGACCATCGATTTAAGAATGATAGGCAGAACTTAGATGAAGCTTCGTTCCCATCGCTTCTTAAAGACTTATCCAAAATCTTGATGTAAACCTCGGGTCTCTATCAGAAATGATACTGGAAGGCACACCATGCAGTCGAATGATCTCACCAATATATAGCTGGGTTAACTTCTCCAGTGAATACCTTATGTTGATTGGTAAGAAATGTGCTGACTTTGTGAGCCGATCAATGATTACCCATATTGAATTGTAACCTCTTCTAGTCTTTGGTAATCCAACTACGAAATCCATCGCAATACTATCGCACTTCTATTTGGGAATAGCTATGGGTTGCAACATTCTTAACAGTCTCTGGTGTTCAACCTTTGCTTTTTGACAAACCAGACATGATGACACATGTTGAGCTACATCTCTCTTCATTCCAGGCCACCAAAACAACCATTTCAAATCTTGATGCATTTTAGTCATTCCAGGATACATACTTAACCTGCTGGTGTGAGCTTCATCGAGAATTGCTTTCCTAAGCTCCGGATCGTTGGGTATACAAATCCTTCCCTTGAACTTTAGACTCCATCAGGTCCTTCCTCCACTGTTGCCACACTGCCTTGCTTCATTAGCTCCCTTTCTTTCAGCAAAAATTTGTCACTTTCTTGCTTCTCGTGAATTTCTTCCATTAAATCATTCAAAATAGTAACCATGTTCAAACGAAGCCTTTTCGGTGCCAATTTAATAGATAGCCATATATTTTTGAATTGCTCTATTAGTTCCTTCTCCTTAATCATCATAGCAGACATACTAAGCATCTTTCTACTCAGAGCATCAGCTATAACATTTACCTTCCTGGGATGATACTGGAGTTGAGAATCACAGTATTTTAAAAACTCCAACCATCTTCTATGCCTCTTGTTTAGCTCATTTTGCTCAAACAGGTACTTCAGACTTTTGTGGTCACTAAAGACGTTGAACGTCACCCTATACAGGAAGTGTCTCCATATCTTCAGAGCAAACACCACAGCTGCTAAGTCTAGGTCATACGTAGGATAATTCTTTTCATGCACTCCCAACTACCTCGGAGCATATGCCACCACTTTCTTATCTTGCATGAGCACACATCCTAAGCCTTGGCGTGAAGCATCATAATACACATCAAAGGATTCATTTGGATTGGGTAGAATCAAAAATGGCACTGTAGTTAGTCGTTTCTTCAACTCTTGGAAACTTTATTCACAAGCATCAATCCACTCAAAAGCTTGGTTCTTCCTTGTGAGCTGAGTGAGAGGTCCTGCTGTAACACCCCAAATTTCCTAACTATTTAACAGTAATTTTGACAGTAAACAGAATTCTACTATTTAGTAATTTCTGTGTACTGTAACATTATTTTGAGTATTCGGTGAATACATTTGATCGTTTTGTGTGATTTACTCCGTGTCAGGAAATAATAATTTTTGGGCCAGGGAAAATCTTATGTATTTTAATTATTACTATTAAGTCTTAATTATTTTACGTAATCTGATTTGATTTTTGTAAGTTTTATAATTTTTATGATTTTGTGGATGATTATGAAATTTTTATGTTTCTCTGACTATTTTAGTATTATCCGTGGGCTGTTTATGGGCCCAGGTGGGTCCGGAAAAGTGAATATTTTTCTACAGCTAGGAAAATTCATATTGTTGAGACGGAGACAGAGGATCTTACTAAACCTGAATCCGGAAATAGTTTTCAATTTTTTTTATTGTGTTTTGTACTGTATTTAATTATCGACCAATAAAAATACTGTAAAAATATTGTTCGAAGGGTAATAGCACATACAAATAAAAATTATACTGCTTAGTCAATATTAGTGGTTATGATAGCTTTATGACGGACCATTAGGAAGCAAGCTTAATGTTGAAGCCTTTGGATATCCACCATCGATTTAATCAACAGTTGAGATTTGGTCTTATAAAATCGCTAGGACCATTTATGACCGTTGGATGGAAAGTATGAAGAGGTGATCTTGACCCTTCATTTTGGAGATACATTTAATGGCTAGGATTTCAAGGAGAAAGATCCAATGGCCTAGATTAAGTCTTCTAATCTAAAGGCTATACCTAGAATATACATTAATCCTAACCATTGATCTAATCAATGGTTAATAATGCTCTAAATGGTGGCTAGTAAAGATAGTCACTTATTGAGTGCATAAGGAGGGGGGACGGTTTTGGTGATGCTTAAGAGCATAGCATGGTTTCAAGACCATTATTACTCAATCTTGATCATTATTGATCATTTCCAAAAGCCAAGCATATCAAAATTTTCTCTCCACTTCCTCTTCATGCTAGTTTCGGCCAAGCACCCAAAGACCACCTTTCATCACTCAACAATTTTAAACAACCTTACTTCTTGAATCTATACCTCAATCTAAGACACTTTGTAGTTTGGAGCAAGTTCTAAATCCATCATCTTCAAGGACTTTCTTCAAGAGCAAAGTTCTAGGTTTTTTAAGGTGAAGTGTAAGGAAACTTCACTTCTTATCTCTTTTTCATGTTCTAAGCCATGTTTGATCTATGGTTCTCCTTGTTTAAGCTTAATATGCTAATAAATTTGTGTTTTGTTTTGTATTTGAGAAGCTTTTGGTGGTGAATCACTTGTTCAAGGAGCAAACCAAGGAGCTTTTGAGGTTCTTCAAGAGGTAAGAGGGAGATTCATCTCACCAACTAAGTATGGTGGTGAGAGATGGTTTTATATTTGATGAATGGTGAATCTATGTGAGGATTCATATCCATGGTCATGTAATTATTTGTGGGTGTTTATGTGTTTTGATTATTTGCTTATGCTTGATGTGCTTTGCATGATTTATTTATGCTTGCATGTTTAGTATGATTTTTATTGCTTTTATGATATGCTTGAAATATAACATGTTGATTATATGTGATGTATGCCATAAAAATTATTAGAAGGAAAACAATTTTTGGTTCCAAGGACCATGTGGATTTCGGCCAAGACACCTTAAAATATGTGTTCACAAATTAATATTTTCATGAATGGTAAAATTGGATGTTTAGAGAAACAAGGAAATGAATAAATTTTTTTGATTTCAAAGACCAAGTGTTCATGGTTTTTGAAGGAAATTTTAATGGTTTTGTTTGTGTAAAACCATGAATGGAACTTAGTTGATTTAGAAGGAAAAAAATATATGATGGTTTCAATGGCCATGTCCACAGTTTTGAAGGCTTGTAATGCCTTGGTTTTATGAAACAAAGTGATTTTTAAAGTGGAAATATAATTGATTTATCACTTGAGAAATAGAAATTTTCGGTTATGAAAGGAAAATAGAGGTTGTAAGGGTTTGAACCTCAAATTATTTTGGAAGAGGATTGAATTTGAGAATTTATTTTGAATTATAAAGGAAACGTTGGTGTTTTAAAATTTACTAATGTAAAACTCATCCTTTGGGTTTTGGAGCGTGTTAGGAAATTTTAAGTGAGAAAAGTATTGATTTAATTCAATGAAATGGTGAATTTATGGAATAAATTGCGAAAAGGATTTTCTTGAGTAAGAAAATGTGAAAAATAATGTGAGAAGTCATATTATTTTGAGAAAGGTTGAAATGAAATTTTGGAATGTTGAGAAATATTTTACGACATTAAAAAATGAAGAAAAATGATTTACGTAACTTAAAAACGTGATTTTTAAGCTACGCAATTTGAAAAATGTTTAAAATATTTCTAAGTGATTTGGAAAGCGTTTAAATATTTTTACGCGATTGAAATATTGTTGAAAAATCACTACGTGATTGAAAAATGATGGAATATTTTTACGTGATTAAGAAAATGATGGAAAATTGCTACGCGATTTGAAAACGCAATAGAAATGTTGCGAAATTGTGAAAACGTAACAGAAATGTTACGCGATTGTGAAAACGAGACAAAAGTATTGCGCGACTATGAAAATGTGATAATATGATTTCACGACTGAATTTAATAGTAGGATTACTGTTGGACTAGTGTATGGACACTGTATGAGAAAATGATGAATTTAACAGTAGAATTACTATTAGACTAGTGTATGGACACTGTATGAGAAAATGATGAATTTTACCTATGATTGGCATTGGTGCATTGAATATGCATTGGAAAAGTCCGATGGACTGGATAAGGCTAATTGCCTAGGAGAGACGTACACCTCTTGAGTGGGTGCGATATGCGTAGTGTAAGTCACTTGTTGACTTTGGGGGCATCGGGGTGCGGGTTGCCTACAATGGGCAGTTGGTAGCTCTTCTGTACCGTGGGTTAGACCGATGCAACGCACCGATGATCCTGATCGATATACTATTCTTAATCAAGATATAGTAAAGACTGTCGTGTATATGCTAGATGTGCAAACACATATGAGAATTATGGCACGTGGTCTGAGGCATATTGGTACAGATAGATTTTTTGGATCAATTTCTCCGACTTGAGTATTAGCTCCATGGAGTAGGAAATTGAGTCTATGTGCACATGCATAATTATTGAGTATTGGTTATGATAATTGAACTGTTGAATACTTGGATAATGTTGAGGGCATTATCGTAAATACCAAATATTTATATCTGTGTGATATATTAATTAAGGAATATTGGATGATGATGATGATAAATAATGTTGATGGCATTATTGTTATTATCGTGTGATTTGAATAATGTTAATGGCAAGATTATAATTATTATTTATTATATTTATTATGATAAATAATGACTTAGGGCATTATCGTAATTATTGTTTATGATAATTAAATTGGTGAATACTTGGATAATGTTGAGGGCATTATCGTAATTACTGTTTATTATGTCTGTTGTGATGATAAATTATGATGAGGACATGATTATAATTATGGTATGATATACCTGTATGGTGTGTTGTTTGTGTTATCTCGATGCTATCGTGTTAGTATTGGCGTAGGTGATCTCACCTCTTTGTTATATTGTTTTGTTGTGCTTGTATTGTTAAAATTGTATAGTAGATGGAACGAGTTTCTTAGACTTGACTGGAAGCAAATATTCTGAGTTCGATGACAACATCAAGGAGTAACCATCCCGGATTCGATAGTGTACAGATTTGAGGAGGAACAGATACATGGCACATCAAGATGAATACAAGACAGAATGAATATGTTGAGTTTTATCGATATTGTTTTACCGTGCTATTAAGTAGGACCCGTTATAGGGTTTGCTACTGTTTAAAATTGAGTCTGTAGGTTTTATATTTCTTGAATAATTGTTAAATATTAAGTGGTGTCTGTTATATGAGTTTTAATCAGTTTTAATCTATTTTTCAGTATTACTTATAAATATCAGTAAGTTTATGTTTCCGCGAAAAGAAATTTTGAAACCCATCTTTTATTACTCAAACCTTTTATGAAATCATTTTCAGATTATAAGTTAGTAGTCGGAAATATGATGCCCTAAGGAGGGTGTTGCACTTGCTATGTTGAAAAATCCTTCAATGAATCTCTGATAATATCTAGGTAACCCCATAAAGCTTCAAATCTCAGTCACGGTCTTTGGCCTTTCCCATTGTAGAACTGCTTTGACCTTCGACAGATCCACTGCAATCCCATCCTTCGAGATTACATCACCAAAAAACTTGACTTCTTCCAACTAGAATTTATATTTTGACAACTTGGCATACAACTCCTTCTCTTTCAGGATTTGGAGAACTGAACTGACATGTTCAACATGTTCCTCCTCATTTCTAGAATAGATCAAAATGTCATCAATAAAAACAACAACAAATCTGTCTAGATAAGGACGAAAGATCCTATTTATGTAGTCCATGAATATGGTAGGTGCATTGGTCACTCCAAACGGCATCACGAGATACTCGTAGTGCCAGTAATGTGTACGAAAAGTCATCTTGGGAATATCCTCTGCCTTCACTTGGATCTGATGATAGCCAGAACGTAGATCTATCTTCGAGAAGACTGCAGCTTCCTTCATCTGATCCATTAAATCATCTATCCTCAAAAGTGGATACTTGTTCTTGATTGTGACCTTGTTCAGCTGACGATAATCTATACACAATTGCGAAGTTCCATCCTTTTTCTTAAGCAACAACACTGGCGCTCCCTAGGGTGACATGTTGGGTCTGACAAACTGCTTTTCCAGAAGCTTCACCAACTACTTCTTGAGTTCAACCAATTCTGACAGTGACATCTTGTACGGTGCTATGGATACAGGACCAGATCCAGGTACAAGATCAATGGTGAACTCTACCTCCCGCTCAGGCGGTAGACCAGGTACATCCTTAAGAAAGACTTCGGGAAACTCATTAACTACCAGAATAGCATTCACATCTACCTCGTTCTCGACTTCTAAGGAAGACAAAAGCATGTATCCCTGAGCTCCTTTTCTTAAGAGAGCTTTAGCTTGGTTGGTCGTCAAAAATCTAGAAACTTCAGACTTAGGGAAAACTAGGGTTTTATTGGAACAATCTAACAGGCTATGGTTAGAAGATAACCAATCCATTCCTAGGATTACGTCTATTTGAGAAAGAGGTAAACATATCAAATTAACAGAAAAGAGTCGACCTTCAACACATAAAAGACAGTTCAAACAGACTTTGGTAGTAACAACAGGTCTAGCAGTAAGGGTAGAAACACTCAAATCAAAAGGCAAAGAAGGCACATGCAAACCTAGTCAATGCACACAGTCATAAGCAATAAAAGAGTGGGTTGCCCCAGAGTCATACAGTACAGATAAAAGATTACCTCTTATTGTGCCATCTCCCTTTATTAGATCATCAGACTGGGAGGCTTCAGCTCCACTCATCGTGTAAACTCGACCTCCTACTTGAGGCTTTGTAACTCGTGCTTCGTTGATAGAAGGTTCCGCCTTGGTTTGATTGCAGTCTCGAGAGATATGTCCAGGCTTTCCGCATCTAAAGCAGATAATCCCTTTAATGGTGCACTCCCTCGTCAGGTGATCCTTTCCGCACATCATACACTTTGGCATAGATGCCACAGTTTGACCAGCTCGACTTCCACCAGAACCTCCAATGGGACCTCCACCAGGTGATTGTTGCTGAGTTCCCGATGGTTGAGAATAAGGTTTTCTCTGGAAACGATTCGCATTGCTGCCACCTCCCCTCTGGAACCTAGAAGGTCCAAAATTGCGATTCCTCATGTCTCTTGACTGATCGAGCTATTCAATCCTTCTACAATTGTCTAACAAGGCTAGGAATTAGTCAATTCACAAAGGCAATACTGCCCTCTTCAGATCGTGGCTCAGGCCTTCTTCGAATTTGTGGCACTTCCACTCCTCATCAGGTTGGAGTTGGAAATACCTTGAAAACTTGGACAAGCTTTCAAATCTTGCAGCATATTCACTGACTGTCATGTTTCCTTACTTCAGGCCAAGAAATTCAATTTCCTTGGCATGCCTTGCGCTTGCAGGAAAATACTTCTCCAAGAATCTGCCCTTGAAGGCTTCCTATGTAATTGTCGTTCCCGCGGCTTACATCAATCTCTGTGCTCCATTCCACTAGTCTTCCGCATCTCCGACCAGCATAAAAGTAGCATAGGTTACTCTCCGATCATTAGCACATCCCATCCCTCGGAATATCATCTCCAATTCCTTGATCCAAAGACTAGCCTTCTCCGGATCAAACTCTCCTTTAAATTGAGGTGGATTGTTGCGGCGAAATTTTGATAAATTTTGAGCATCTGTCATCGTTTCTTGTTATTGTGTAGCTCTTTCCCCTTATGGTGCAATAACATCCGTCATTCGTTGCATGGCCTCAACCGCTGCAGCAATACCTCCTCTACGAGCCATCACTCTTTTCAAATTTAGGCTGATCAAAACATAAGAAAAGTCAAATGTAACCTTTCGAAAACTAAACATAGAGAATCACACAGCACAAACAAGACAGACCTAACCACAAACACCCAAAAGAAAACTTAAACTGGGACTCTGATGCCAAACTAGTGTGACGCCCCTTTTTGAAGAGGGACTGTCACACCAAACCACGAACGAAAAACGAAATTTAAAACTAAGACCCTGTTCATTTACATGAAGATAATAGCCTGTTCATTTATAAGCGTATAATAATTTGGCGACTTTTTTTGTAAGAGAATAAAAGATAATTATAGCAAAACTTAACATAAGAAATAAACCATGCACTTATATATTAGATACATAATATATCACACGTGTTTAAATACATCAACAGCTACACAAAAGAAGCATAAGCTTTACATGCCCCAAAAGGAATATACATTTACAACCCATCAAAAAGACAAAACATCAGGCTCCCAAAGCGATATACAACCAGCCACCTAAAAGGCTAACAAAAAGAGTCAAGCCTCCATGAACCACTAAGGAGGAGCCTCAGACGGGTCCTCCTCAGGATCTTCCTTAGAAGAGGAAATCCTTATAGGAGCGACTGACTCACGAGCGAGAGCTCGTGTGAAAGACAGAAATGAATTTGGATCCTAGCATAAGGTATACACATGCTCACCCCATACATCTCGCACAAGTGTGTAGAACTCTAACCAAACCTGAAAATAAAAAAAAAACACAGGGGGATAGTAGCGACCCCATGCTAGAGACACAATCACGTCTCCCACATAAACAAAACAGTCGGTGTTGAAATCCACGTGCCAGCTATCACCACCTCCATGGAACCTCAACCTGACATACCCCAAAAAGCCTCACCGGGATGCCATCGTGGAGCAGAGGATTAGTTGACCAAAATCTAGGAAACTCAGGCTCATCCACGCCTTGGTCTTTACGAAAACACAAATATATATATAAACAGAGTAACAAAGCAAAGAGTTGAGATATTCAGCATCATTACCAAGCGACAAAAAAAAAACATAAGCGATGCATACCTCCAAATAGTGTAATAAAACAATAAACGACATCAAGATCAAATAATAAACAATTTAATAATTCAGGCAGTCATAGCATCATAAAAGAAACAATTTTATAACCATATAAATGTAATCCAGACAAATATGATGACTGACCATGTACATGCACAAAATACCAAAACCCTACTTCATGGAGCTAAATATAACGTCAGAGAGAATGATTGAGGAGACATGTCTTTATATCATTGACCTCAAGTCAAGTGCTTCAATCTTAATAAAATTGCGCAACATGGCTCGTACAAGACATTCTTCACAAGATCACGACATAGGACAATGTCTCGGTCTGGATCATCGGTGTATTTGCATTGATTTATCCACAGTATAGAGGAGCTACCAACTGCTCATTCCAAGATACCCGCACCCCAACACCCCCAAGGTCAACGAGTGACCTACACTAGTCTATTCGCACCCGCACTAAGGTGTGATATGTAACATCCTGAAAATTAATAATTTTATGATAAATAGTCATTTTATAATATTTTGTGAATTTTATATTTTAATATTATTCCTCGTTTTGCATGTACACTGAGCGGAGCTGGGAAAATGAGATATTTTTCTCAAAAACCTTGAACTGTGAAAACGTCGATGGGAGATCTTACTAAACCCGAGGCCAGACACGGTTTATGAGATTTTACGTTTTTCAAGATTTTTATTTGATGAATAAAATTCGCAGAACAATTTTATTATCCATTGGACAATAAATATAAGTTTTTGTTAACTGTAATTTCTGTCCACTGATAATAAATCTGATACAGTGTTAGTCATATTTTAGAGAACACTTTAATGACATCACCATGGTGACATCATCACCATGACATCACTTTGACTTTTCAAAGGGAGGAAGTTTCCTAGCACCTTCTTTTGGCTTGTTGGAGAAGCTTGGAGAAAGCTTCCTTACACTTTCCTATTGGCTTCTTCAAGAAGCCACATTTCTTCTCTCCTCCTCTCCATCACACATTTTTGAGGGCTCTTTGTGGCCACACATTTTAATTCACACACTTACACAAAATACACCTAATTACATATTTCACTTCATTTCACTTTACTATCATTTTCTCTCTCTTACTTTCATCTTCATTTTCCTCCAACTTCTCTCTTCTTCTTCTCCTTCACCTTCATGGTTTTGCAGCCCCACCTTGAGAGATTATTTTCATTTTCTCACTTCACCAACACCATTTCTACATTCTTCTTATCATTCTATACATTTCCTATTTAGAAATCTTCATCAAAATCCATCATCTTCTTCACTTTTTCTCAAGAACAAAGTTTGAGACCTTGAAGGTAAATCTTTGGTTCTTCACTTTATCTTCCTATTTTTCGTTTCTATGACCATATTTATGACCATGGATCTCTTCTTTTTCAACTATTGGTGTTGATTCTTTGAGCTTGATTTTCTAGGGTTTTGGAGAGCCAAAATCGAATCCACCAAGGAGCACACCAAGGAGGTGTTGGACAAAACCCTCAAAGAAAAGCACCATCTTGGAGGATTCAAGGTTTAGTTTTTACTAGTTCATCTCCATCTTCATCCCCATTTTCATCTATTTCTATCCAAGAACCAAGAAGCTATACATAAAGCCCTCACATTTCTCCTTGGAGGCTCACAGCCTCACCCCTCAAAATACACTATCCATTTTCTTTAATTACAACCAACCCTTGATCTTGAATTTAGACACCATTCTAAGTAACTTTCATGTTGTGAAAAGTAACAAAAATCTACCATTTTCGTTTTTGCTCCATCAAGCTTCAAAGTTGGAGACTTTAAGGTAAAGTTCATAACTTTTTTTCACCTTTTCTCCTCATTCTCGTGATCCTTGATCTCTTGGGTGATCAAGGGTTCCTTTTCTAAGTTGTGATGATGATTTTGGTAAGCTTTGATGTCCTTAGGGTTTCCTTGAAGGTGTAGTACGAAAATCTCTACAAGGGACCAAGAGGCTTGCTTTCTTGTGTTGTCTTCAAGAGGTAAGAAGGAGATAATCCTCTTCAACCTATCTTGGCAGTGAGGAAACGATTTTGGCATTGTTGATGAGGAATCCATGTGTGGATTGCTCTCTTTGTGGTGTTATTTTTCATGATTGTGCATTTATTTGGACTTGTATGAGTTATTAGTTGTCTTTGCATGTCTTGATGGTTATGGATTGTATATATATCTTGTTTGGATTAATATATGAAAAATGTAGGGTTTCCTACCATGTTTGGAGACATTGGAACTTAGGTGATTTTAGAGACATTGGGACTTAGTGATTAGGTGTTAAGGAATTGATAATTATAATGGAAAAGATTTGAGACTTCTACCCTAGGGAATCTCACGACCTCTAGGGGGATTAATGGTCCAAGTTATGATTCTTGGTACAAGATTGGGATTTAAGTGATCAACATTGTGGTGAAAGAAAAAGGGTTAGACTTTTATTATAATGAGGCTCAAGGCTTTTTGAGGAAAAATGTCACAAAATGTAGTGCTAAAAGGGAGACTTAGATGATTGGGAAATTTTAGATTCCTTAGGAGTTCATAAAATGGAAAGAATAAAGGAAAAGATTTTATCCTATGGATTAGAGTGATTTTGAACATAAGGGAAAAACAAGAGAATTTGTATACTCTTAGAGTAATTTAAGTGAGCATAACTGATTAGATTAAGGAACTTTATAATGACTTCATAAGGGATGTTAATTAAAGTGAAACTTTATAATGACTTCATAAGAGATGTTAATTAAAGCAAAACTTTGTGAAGGTTTTATAAGAATTATTAAGTTAAAGTGAAACCCTGAAATAGACTTATAAAAGTGTGTTATCACTCTTGAGAAAATTAATACTATACTATTGTGGGTCCGTGTTTGGACTAAAATTTTGTTGATGTTTAAATTGGCCAAATTGTGGCATGTTATGGAAAGTATACCATTATTGTTGAATGTACATGATTGTGCATGGAGTCAACATGCATTGAACATTTGCTCAGTTGATGACTATTAAAAGGCTGGATGAGCCTATGAGTATGCATTGAGTCAACATGCATTGAATATTTGCTCAGTCGATGACTATTAAAAGGTTGTATGAGCCTATGAATGAGAATTGAATAAGTGAGATCTAGTGGAAGGATCTATGGGGGGCGTAAGGCGCGGTGGATACGAATTGCACGCATTACATACCCGACAAATCACTATTCTTTACTCGGTGAATGAATGAAAATTTAATGGTGTGATATGTGATAGATCTATGGTGGGCGTAAGGTGCGGTGAAAGTTAATTGCACACATTACGGGCCCGACAAATCATGATTCTTTTTGTGATAAATGAACGAGAATTGAATAGTGTGATCTAGTGGAAGGATCTGATCGAGGACCGTGAGGCGCGGTGGTTCATTTTGTGATGATGTTATCACTTTATATACCCCAGACCATGATAAACCGATTGCAACGCATCATACACCTGACAAGTACTATTCACTTCGTGGTCCGACATAGACTATCATTGAGGGGGGCAGATCTTCTGGAACGTTCATATTTGAAATGGAATAGAAAATCTTGGTACCAAGTGCACGTGCATTGTGAGTCGGCATTGTGAGTCTGCATATCATATGACACTCATTTATATGATGATTATACTATTGTTTTATTGATATTCATGATTATCTAAAATGTTTTAATTGTTCATTATCTGAGACTTTGTTGCTATTTCTTTTACCGTTTGTGATTATTACTGTTTGATATTGTTGCTCTGCTATGTGGGCATCCTGCACCGTTCTGTTTCTTTACTGCCATAATTGGTAATGTAAGTAGGATGTCTCATCTTTTTCCTGTATTCTTGTATTTCTATTATATATATATTTGTTAAAAGATCGTAAAGAAGAAGGCGAGGGACCACACCCTTACTGATTGGATTGGGTTAATTCACTATTTTCAATATGGCGTCGAGACAAAATTCCTTCGGTTACGCACAAGTGCAACTCTGTGGGGGCATTAATGCTTGGCGTGTCGACTGGGACACCGAGCGTAGTATATATATATGGGGTTGCGGCTTTGTCTGCTAGTAGTACCTATCCCAGGGTTACTACTTTTCCCTTTTGTGCTTTTGTACCCGTCATCTTTTATTTGAATAATATAAGTACTATGTTTCGTGTTATCAGTGCTTTGTATTAAGAACGAATATATTATATATGAAATTTGTTTTTCCTTCAGTGGTTGTATTTTATATGGTTGAGTACTAAATATGTTTCATTCGGGGCTCATATTTTCTATCTATGTATAAATGAAATAATTTTTTTGTAAATATTATTTTTGAGACTATGACACACCTGGATTTAGTGACTGTGGTGTAATGACAAGTGTGTCGCGGTTATTAGGTCTAGGGGTGTTACATGATTCAATCTCGTAGGCATAAAGCCTTACAACAAAGTCCATTGGACTTTTCACGATGTATGATGACTCAATGCATATTTATATATATATCCTATAACCAGATACTTTTTCATGATCATGCCACGGGTGGCCAATTTCATTATCAACAAATTCTTAGTCCCAGTTATGGACCCACAACAACACATTATCAAGTTTTCAAATGTGAGAACACACCTTTAAGGTTTATTATGGAATTTCACTTTAATTCAACGTTTTCTATAAAGTCTTTCTCTATAGGAATTCTCTTATGTTTTTATCTAATCTTTATTACTCCATTTAAACAAGTTCTTTGCTCAATTTTAAACCTAATCCATTTAGAGGAATTTTAACTTAAGTTACCTAACATCTCACTCACACTCATGTTCTTCCCTTGGTCAAATTTATTCTAAGTTATAGAATAAAATTCTATTCTTTGTTCGTTCCATCTTATGAACTCTTAATTAACCTCTAATTAACTAATTAGCTAAGTTTCCATTTTAACACAACATATTTTTTTTGCCATTACTTTCCTTAAGAGGCCGTGAGCTCTAAGGAAGCTAAGGACTTAAATTTTCATTACCCGATTAGTTTTTAATCACTTGATTAGTCAATTTCCCACTTGTTATAATTTTTTTTTAACCAAGAACACCCAATTGATGGTATTTGGCTGTGAGCTACCATGAAGAGGGCAAGGAGCCCTTGATTCTCATTCATAAATCCAATCCATTCAAATACTTTAAAAATCCATCAAGATACACAATGGCAACCAATAAAGTCATACAAGATCAAAATTAATACAAGGTCTTAACAAAACCACATAACAAAGAGGGCAACCCTAACATGGGTTTCTCACAACCAACACACAAACAAGCTCCTCACTACCAAGATGAGTTGAAGTGGATGATCTCCTTCTTACCAAGAGAAATAACAAGACAAGCAAGCTCCTTTTTCCTCTTGAAATTCGTCATCCACCAACACAAAAACCCTAGGACATTCAAACTCAAAAAATCAACAATCAAAGCTTGAAAAAGGAATCCTTGATTAGCAAGGTGACTAAGGATCACAAAAATGAGAAGAGAAAATAGGAAAGTCATGAACTTTACCTCAAAGTTTCAAACTTTAGAGCTTTGTGGAAGAAGATGAAAATGGTGGATTCAAGAGATGGTCACAAAAGAGAAAATGTTCTAGATGATGAGAATATGTAAGAAATGAGGTTGGTTGAGTAAAAAAGCTTGGAGGACCAAAAATAGTGGTTTTTGGCTGTGGAGATGGTGAGAAAATGGAGAAGAAAGTGAGCTCCTTGAAGATGGTTCTAACAAGAGATGAAAAAACTTCAAAGGAAATGTTGGTTGAAGCAAAGTGACTGTTTGAAATTAAGCAAACCATGGAGGGGAGGTGGTTTCCGTGGAAGAGGAGAAGAGAAGAGGATGAGAAATGGGTGAGAGAGAAATGAGGGAAAATAAGTGTAGAGAGAGAAAGTGTTAGAAACTTTTTTGAGAATTTTGAAAAGTGAAGTAAATCTGTGGCATTAGGGAAAATGTGACAATTTAGTCACATTTCCCTCGCTCATTGCCGTAGACTCATGGGGAAGAGAGGAGGGAAGCTTCCTCTAGAAGCTTGGTAAATTTGACTTCTCCAACAAGCCAAAAACAAAGCTTCTTCAAGAAGCCAAATCTTCACTTTTTAAGAAAGTCAAAGTGATGTGACATAAAGTGGACACTCTTGAAAATATGATTTGCACTTTACTACTAGCTATTATCCGATGGAGAAATGTTACAGTAAACAGAAATCAGTATTCATTATCCAACGGATAATAAAATATATTGCGATTTTTATTTATCAGATAAAAAATTTGAAAAATATAAACCTTGTAAATTGTGCCCAACCTTGGGTTTAGTAAGACCCCCCATTGACATTTCCATCGTTCAAGGTTTTTCTGCCTCGGGTAAAATATTTTATTTTCCCGGCTTTGCTCAGTGCGCACATAAATCGAGAAATATATTAAAATAATCATCATTTCTAAAAAAATCCACAAAAATTCACAAAAATCACAAATATTATAAAATGACTATTTATCATGAAACAAATAACTTTTGGGGTGTTACAGTAATGATGTTGGATATCTCACCTCTTTGCTTTATTATTCTAGTTGTATTTGTAATTCTTTAAAGACCAAGGCGAGGACGAGCTTGTGTTTCCTGGTTACTAATCAACCTAGTCCTCTATTTTGTGATGGCATCCCGACAAGGCTTTTTGGGGTATACCAGAGTGAGGTTTCATGGAGGCGCTAATAGCTGGCACGTGAATTTCACTACCGAGCGTCTTGTCTATGTAGGAGACATGACTGTGTCTCTAGCATGGAGTCGTTATGGCCCCCCTGTTTTATCTTTCATTTCTGTCTTCTGCATGAGCTCCTGCTCATGAGTCTGCCACTCCTATAAGGATTTCCTCTTCTGAGGAAGATCTTGAGGAGGACCCATCTGAGGCTCCTTCTTAGTTGCTATTGGAGGCATGACTCTTTTTGGTAGCCATTTGGTGGCTGGTTGTATATCACTTTGGGGACCTGATGTTTTTGTCTTTTGGTGGGTTGTATTATGTATATTCTTTTTGGGGCATGTAAAGCTTCTGTTTCTTTTGTCTAGCTGTTGATGTATTTAAATATGTATGTTTTATATATGATGTATAAATGTATGGTGTAGTCCTTATGTTAATTTCTACTATAATTATGTTTTATCCTTTTACAAAAAAAAAAAAAGAATTCACCAAATTATCATACGCTTATAAATGAACAGGCTATTTTCTATATGTAAATGAACCTGGTTTTAATTTTATCTTTTGTTTTTCATTCGTGTTTGGTGTGACTGTCCCTCACCAAAAAAGGGCGTCACAATGTTAGTTGCCTCAGGTCACCAAAGGATAATCTCATTTTTACCCACTGACCTTGCATAAGATACCCTTGTTTTTGGTTTCTATTTGCATATGGTTTGAGTTAAACACATTGATTCTGGGTACTGTTTGCCCTGTTAAGTATGTAGGACTTAATGCTTTCAACTATAGAAATCTTAGAATTAAGCTTGTGTCAATCAACGGTATGTTTGGTTTGATTATATGTCTAGTTTGCATAATTTCCTTTGGTATATCTGGTTCTTTCCTTTCTATGTTGGCGCCAAACGTATAGGACAAAGGAATCCAAGTCATGATATAAATGTTAGATCTCACCAATGTCTCTAACAAAAGGCTGAAGTCCGTGATGAAAATAAAAACTAGGATTCTCCCAAATATCATTGCCTTATCTCGGGCATCAGTCAGATACTCTTAATGTAACAACTTAATACTGATACCCTAGTATATCTGACATATACCTGGATAAACAGTATCAGTCATGCTACTTTTAACTCAGTCATGCTACTTCTAACTTAATCATCAACTAATCCATAACATCTAAATAAATCATTATGGAGAGGTATATCTAAAGGTTATACATATTTACAACTTTTTACATTCTCAAACCAAATATAAATAATTACATAAGCATTGAACTAAAAAAAACATAAATTAAACTCTACTAATTCTTCTGTTATCTTCATCTTCTTGCCCACTTGTAGGGCCTTGACCTGGATTTACATGGAAATACAGTGGGGTGAGAAATAATAATTCTCAATATGAGTAACCAATACTAGTATTTAAACATTTATACTGAATAAATGAACTAAGAAATACCTCAAGTCTAGTTATTCATTAATCGGATATAAGCACGAATCAACATTAACTCATAATGAATAACACTACTAGCATTGGATTAACAATTGCAATATGTAAATGAGTCTCTACTCATTATAATTGGAACATTCACATTTTGACCCTATGTAAACATTCAACTAGCAATCTCATAATCCTATACTAAACTTATACACATAACTTAACTGTTTCTAGGATCTGTATTCCTTTGTATTTCTTTGTATTGAATAGGCTAAATAGCCCTTAAACTGTATAATGATGAATGGACTGTTCCATGTACTAATTCCAAAATATTGTTACCAAGTGGCTTCAATACTCAAGAGGGGGGTGAATTGAGTTTATAAAACAAGTTCGCAAAACACTTGACTATTGAATTTTGTTGAAGCTATTGACTTTTTCAAATGAATGAATTGATAAGAACAATATATATTGCTTAATAACCAACCAAGAGAGAAGTAAACAAGTAAGAATACAAGCAATACACAAATATAAAGAGAAGGGTTTAGAGAATCAAACACAATAATTTATCCTGGTTCGGTCACCAATCCACTTGTGACCTACGTCCAGTCCTCAAGCAACCACTCGAAATTTTCCACTATATCTTCAAGCTTCAATAGGTGCTTGATTACCTTTACAAACTTGAGCCCTCAACTCCTTGGGATGCCTCACCCTTGAGCTTGAGTCTCTTTAAACAAAGGGATGCCTCACCCTTTACAAATTGGAGGGATCCCTCACTCTCTCTCTTATACAGCAATTAAGATTGATATTCAGAAGCTCTCACTAGAGTAGATGATACAAATTGAAGCTCTAAGAATGCTCACAAATGATATCTCAAAGATTAGTCAAAAACAGAGCAAAAAGGATTTCAGAGATTGATTCTCGTTTTGATGAATTGTTAAGATGTTTCAGGTTCAAGAATAACCATAAATGATGCCCCAACAACTGTATTTAAAGCCCATTCATTAAAAGAGCCATTGGAGGGTGGTTGAAGCCAAGCATTTAATGCATTCAATATAGTCGTTGGGCATTACAGGGTTTTAATAATCAATTACATTCAATCACCCTTTTGAACATGATCTCTTATGAAATGATTCCTTATTTCAATGTGCTTTGTTCTTGAGTGTAAAACGGGATTCTTAGATAGATTGATTGCACCAGTGTTATCACATCTTATGGGGATGTGATCTAGCTCAAGACCATAGTCTAGAAGTTGTTGCTTCATCCAAAGGATTTGAGCACAACAACTTCTAGCTGCAACATATTCAGCTTCAGCTGTTGACAATGCCACACTATTTTGCTTCTTGCTATGCTAAGAAATTAATGAGCTTCCAAGCAAGTGGCATGTCCCACTAGTACTCTTCCTATCCATTTTGCACCCAGCAAAATCAGATTCGGAATAACCAACTAAACAACATGAAGCACCCTTAGGGTACCACAATCCCATTTGTGAAGTGCCTATTAGATATTTCATAATTCGTTTTACAACACTTAGGTGTGATTCTTTAGGATTTGCTTGAAATCTAGCACACATACATACACTAAACATGATATCTGGTCTACTTGCGGTAAGATAAAGGAGTGAGCCAATTATTCCTCTATACTTAGTGATTTCTACCGATTTACCTCCTTCATCCTTGTCCAAGTAACAGGGAGTTCCCATTGGTGTAGCCATTTGCTTTGCTCAATCCATTCCAAACTTCTTGAGCAACTCCTTGCAATATTTTGATTGACTTATGAAAGTCCCATTTCTTGTTTGCTTGATTTGAAGCCCAAGGAAGAAATTGAGCTCACCCATCATGGACATCTCAAACTCACTTTGCATGATATTAGCAAATTCTTTACAAAGAGAATCATTAGTAGCACCAAATATAATATCATCAATATATATTTGAATAAGTAAAATGTCATGCTTTTTATGTTTGATGAAAAGAGTTGTGTCAACCTTTCCTCTAGAGAAACCATTTTCTAAAAAGAACTTGCTCAACCTTTCATACAAGCTCTAGGAGCTTGTTTTAAGCCATACAAGGCCTTTTTAAGTTTAAAAACATGGTTGGGCAACTCAAAACTTTCAAAACTGGGAGGTTGATCCACTTATACTTCTTCTTGTATGAAACCATTTAAAAAGGCACTTTTGACATCCATTTGAAAAAGTTTGAAATCCATGATGCAAGCATATGCAAGTAACATTCTAATGGCTTCTAATCTAGCCACGGGAGCATACGTTTCTTCATAATCTATACCTTCTTCTTGATTATAACCCTTAGCTACAAGCCTAGCTTTGTTTCTTATTATTAAGCTCGTTTCATCAAGTTTGTTCTTAAAAACCCATTTGGTGCCAATTATGGGATGATCAATGGGCCTTGGGACTAATTCCCAAACTTGATTCCTCTCAAATTGGTTTAGTTCGTCTTGCATGGCCAAGATCCAATGTTCATCATTAATGGCCTCATTTATATTTTTAGGTTCAACTTGAGAAACAAAAGCCATATGATTACATGCATCTCTAAGAGAGTTACAAGTGATTACCCCTTTTGATACATCACCTATCACTTTGTTAAGAGAATGATATCTTGATGTTCTCCATTCCTTGGGAAGATCCATGATTTGAGAGTCCTTTTGTCTTTGGGAATCATATGGGCTTTCTTCTTGCTTCTTAACTTCTTTTTCTTGATTTCCTAAGTGAGTTCTTGCAAGGATTTCTGCAACATCATCAACAAGCTCCTTTCTTGGCTCGTTTGGGTTAGTTTCATCAAATGCAACATGTATGGACTCTTCTATGGTCATAGTTCATTTGTTATAAACCCTAAAGGCCTTACTATGTATAGAATAACCAAGAAAGATTCCCTCATCAGATTTTGCATCAAACTTCCCCAAGTTATCCTTTCCATTATTTAAAACAAAACATTTACATCCAAAAACATGGAAATGTGAGACATTTGATTTTCTTCCTTTGTATAATTCATAGGGGGTTTTCTTTAAAATTGGCCTTATTAGAGCCCTATTCATAACGTAACAAGCGGTGTTAACCGCATCCGCCCAAAAATACTTAGGAAGGTTGGCCTCATTGAGCATAGTTCTTGCCATTTCTTCTAAAGATCGATTTTTCCTTTCTACAACACCATTTTGTTGTGGTGTTCTAGGGGCTGAAAAATTATGCTCAATGCCATGTTCATCACAAAACGTTTCAAATTCATGGTTTTCAAATTCACCACCATGATCACTTCTTATGGATGCAATACAAAAACCTTTTTCGTTTTGGATAACTTTAGCAAGCTTTTTGAATGATTGAAAAGCATCATTTTTGTGAGATAAAAACAATGTCCATGTAAACCTAGAAAAATCGTCCACAATCACTAAGGCATAGTAATTCCCACCAAAGCTCATAGTTCTAGAGGGACCAAAAAGATCCATGTGCAAAAGTTGTAGAGGTCTAGAAGTTGAAATCATATTTTTGGCTTTAAAAGAGACCTTTACTTGTTTTCCCTTTTGATATGCATCACAAAGTTTATCTTTTTCAAATTTGAGCTTTGGAAGACCAATTACTAGTTCTTTAGAAACTAATTTGTTGAAGTGATCCATGTGAATGTGAGCAATTCTTCTATGCCATAACCATGAATCATTTTCTCTAGTTATAAAGTAATTTGCATCATTTGAGGAAATGTCATCAAGGCTAAACATATATATGTTTTTGACCCTATGACCAACAAACTTAACATGCTTATCATCCTTACTCTCAATTATGCAACAATTTGAATCAAATATTACTCTATTCCCCTTATCACACAATTGACTAATGCTAAGCAAATTATGTTTGAGTCCTTCAACAAGTAAAACATTATCAATAGATGAGGAAGGAATCTTACAAACTTTACCGACTCCAAGGATCTTTTTTTTGTTGTTGTCACCATAAGTCACATGTCCACTCTTCTTGGGGACAAAGAAGGAGAACTTGGAGCCATCACCGGTCATGTGCTTGGAGCATCCACTATCAAGATACCAACTTGAGCTTTTGGTCTTCAAGCACACCTACAACACACATTTAGATTTTAACCTTTGGTACCCAAATCTTCTTGGGTCCTTGTGTGCTAGTGTTAGGCATGGTGCCCTTAGGGACCCAAACCATTTTTATTCTAACCTTTGAGTTGATTTTCTTCCTTACATTACATGTTGATGCATTATGCCCTTTCTTTCCACAATGAAAGCATTTAATGAAGGGACTACTTGAGGTACTTGAGGAAACAAAGAAATTTTTTAGAAACTTTTGTTGATTGTTGGGATTATACCCTAAATCGGCTTTTTGAAAGACACATCTTTGTTTCCCTAGTAATACATTCAAATTATCTTTTCCTATAGTAAATTTTGCAAGAGTGTTTTTCAAGTCCTCAATTTCAATTTCATATTCTTTACATGAAGAACAAGATGAGAGTGTGGGTACATTTTCATGTGAAGAACAGATCATGCATGATGAGTTGGCATCAATAAGTCCTAGAGTCTCATTTTCAACTTTGAGTTCTTCAATCTCCTTAGTTAAGGTAGAAATTTTGTTAGTCATTAAGGAGATTATTTTGTTAGATGTTAAAACCATTTTGGTGAGTTTCATGGATTCATCATGCAATTCTTGAAAGGCATCTTGCAATTCATTATATGAAGGAGATAGTTCAAGGTTAGATGAGGTTACCTCGGTTTCACTTTCCTCTTCTTCTTCTCCATTTTCCATAAGGCAAAGGTGGGCTTCCTCATCCTCCGAGTCATCAGTAGAGTCCATATCGTTGTCCTCCCAAGCGATGTATGCTCTTCTTCCTTTGCTTTCTTTGAAGGGCTTCTTTTCAAACTTCTCCATCTTCTTTTGATAAACCGGACATTCCATCTTCATGTGTCCGGGTTTTCTACATTCATAGCAAGTTGGAGTAGAAGAGGTTCCTTCTCCTTTTTGAAATGACCTTTTAGGAGGGAAAGGTGGTCTTCTTTGAGTTCCTTTCTTCTTAAGATATCTTCCAAATCTCTTAACAAGGAGACTAAAGTTTTCTTCATTCATCTTAAGATTATCAATACCATCTTCATCATCTTCATCCTCATTATAAATTGTTGAGGAGGTGGCCTTGAGAGCAATCCCCTTTTTCTTCTTATCTTGCTCTTCACTTTGACTTAATCGGTTTAGTTCCAACTCATGTTCTTGAAACTTTCCAAAGAGAGTGGCCAAAGTCATTGCTGCAAGATTTCTTGATTCCGATATTGCCGTACCTTGGGTTGCCAATTCCTGCTCAAACATCTTAAAACTTTGTTAATAAGATCTTTATTGGCAAAAGTTTTTCCCAATGAAGCAAGATGATTAATTATATGAGTAAAATGTTTTTGCATTTCTTGAATGCTTTCCCCTTGGTTCATTCTAAATAATTCATATTCGTGAGTGAGTGTGTTAATTCTAGATCTTTTTACCTCACTTGTACCTTCATGAGTTACTTGTAATGTATTCAACATTTCTTGAGCGGTCTTACAATTTGACACCCTAAAGAATTCATCATATCCTAAAGAGGTAGTAATGATATTCTTGGCTCTCAAGTTGTATTGAACATTTTTCTTGTCATCATCGGCCCATTCATTTCTTGGTGTATTTGTTCTAACACCATCAACTAGATGTGTGGGGACAAAGGACCATTTTCAATGGCATCCCACACATCAATATCAATAGCTTCAATAAAAATCTTCATCCTTTCTTTCTAATATGCATAACCATCCCCGTTGAAAAAGGGAGGCCTATTTATAGAAGAACCTTCATTAGAAAAACCATTTGAAGCCATTTTTACTCTTGAAGCGGCTAAGCTCTTTATACAAGAGTCTAGCTCTTATACCACTTGTTACCAAGTGGCTTCAATACTCAACAGGAGGGGTGAATTGAGTTTATAAAACAAGTTCGCAAAACGCTTGACTATTGAATTTTGTTGAAGCTATTGACTTTTTCAAACGAATGAATTGATAAGAACAATATATATTGCTTAATAACCAACCAAGAGAGAAGTAAACAAGTAAGAATACAAGCAATACACAAATATAAAGAGAAGGGTTTAGAGAATCAAACACAATAATTTATCCTAGTTCGGCCACCAATCCACTTGTGACCTACGTCCATCCTCAAGCAACCACTCGAGATTTTCCACTATATCTTCAAGCTTCAATAAGTGCTTGACTACCTTTACAAACTTGAGCCCTCAACTCCTTGGGATGCCTCACCCTTGAGCTTGAGTCTCTTCAAACAAAGGGATGCCTCACCCTTTACAAATTGGAGGGATACCTCATCCTCTCTCTTATACAGCAATTAAGATTGATATTCAGAAGCTCTCACTAGAGTAGATGATACGAATTGAAGCTCTAAGAATGCTCATAAATGATATCTCAAAGATTAGTCAAAAATAGAGCAAAAAGGATTTCAGAGATTGATTCTCGTTTTGATGAATGCTAAGATGTTTCAAGTTCAAGAACAACCATAAATGATGCCCCAACAACCGTATTTAAAGCCCATTCATTAAAAGAGTCGTTGGAAGGTGGTTGAAGCCAAGCATTTAATGCATTCAATATAGCCGTTGGGCATGTCAGAACCTTGGTAATCGATTACAGGGTTTTGGTAATCGATTACATTGAAGATAGAACGTGTTCTTAGCTTTCTGGGCTTGTGGTAATCGATTACATGACTTGTGTAATCGATTACATGCCCTCTGACTTTATGGTAATCGATTACAATATCTGTGTAATTGATTACATGGCCCTTTGAACGTGTTCTTGTCTTTCTGGGAACATGGTAATCGATTACCATCTTTGGTGTAATCGATTATAGGTCCTCTGACTTTCTGGTAATCGATTACATGGATGGTGTAATCGATTACAAGGCTTCTGTTTGGCTTGTAATCGATTACTAAACTTTGGTAATCGATTACAATAAACTTTAAACTCATTTTTCAAGCCTTAAAAAGGATTCATGTCATTCCTAACTTTAGAAAACATGGATTTAAACAATATTGAACATTATTTGGCATGATCCAAGAAAAAGAAGTTCTCTTTTTAGGAATTGATCTTTGAAAACCATATTGATTCAAATCATTTTTGAAAAACCATTTGAGATATCTTGGAAGCATTTAACATTGATGTACTAATGCCTATATCTAAACCTCTTGATTTCTTCCTTTGATCTTGGTTTTCTCTTTTGCTTTTTGATCTTCATCTTAGTCTTTGTTATCATCAAAAACTAATTGACATGCTTCAAGACACATGCATTCACAAATATCATATTTGATGATGAGTGGACTATTTTATGTACTACTTCTACAGCATCCTATCTCTTCCTTTGCCTAACAAAGGATGTAAGTGATCCATAGCCTAGCATAGGACATAACTCATCAATAGCCTAGCATAGGATATAACAGGTCAATAGCCTAGCATAAGACATAACTGGTCCATAGCCTAGCATAGGATATAACTAGTCCATAGCCTAGCATAGGACAAAATTGGTCCATAGCCTAGCACAGGATATAACATCCTTGGCTTAGCCTTGGATAACTAATCCTTTTATGAAACACTCTGATGTCACCACTCTACTGGGCTTGCCCAGTAATGTCCACTACTCAGATAACTAATCCTTTTATGAAACATTCTGGTTTTACCACTCTACTGGGCTTGCCCGGCAATGTCCACTACATAGATTACTAATCACAACTCCAACTTTAGCAAAATATTTTTATCACTCCTTTGCTAGGTCAAGGGGCTTGCCTCGCTTCATCAATTAGGAATTGAGATAAATTATGGCTTAACCTTTCTAAATAAAGGAACCAACTCTTGCTAATTAGGTCCTTTGACACTCAACTATTGCCAATAAGGCCCTATGGTGCTCGACTCTTGCCAACTAGGCCCTATGATGCTCAACTCTTGCCAATTAGGCCCTATGTCGCTCAACTATTACCTACTAGGCCTTATGGCATTTAACTTTCACCAACTAAGCTCTGTGGCGCTTAACTATTGCCAACTATGCCCTATGACACTCAAATATTGCCAACTAGGCCCTATGGCACTCAACTCTTGACAATTAGGCCCTATGGAGCTCAACTATTGCCAATTAGGCCCTATGTTGCTCATCTATTAACAACTAGGCCCTATGGTGTTCAACTCTTGCCAACTAAGCCTATGGCGCTCAAGTATTGCCAACTAGGCCCTATGGCACTCAACTATTGCCAACTAGGCCCTATGGCACTCAACTCCAACCATATAGGCCCTATGGCACTCAACTTTAACTATTAAAGGAGTTACTAATGTTTCTAGAATCCAAATCATTCCAAAACACCTCAAAATCTTGCCTAAAAAGGCTGATTTTCAACATTGCACCAAATGTGCATCATAACTTCTAAAATTCTGAAATTTTATGAGCTTATATATTTCTCTCATATCTTTCAAATTCAATAAATCTCATCTCATTTGGCTAAGTATAGCCAAAGTTATGCGACATTTTGCAGAGGCCAAAACAGGGCATTCGCTGATTTATCCGATTCTGACTTGGCTTTAAAGTGAATCTGGGAACAAACTAAAAGTGGTAAAATTCTGAAATTTTACAGCAATAAGCCTTACATCTTAGCTTCAAAATGTCCCTAGTCTCATGTCAATACGACATCGAAGTAAGAAATTATGATAAGGTTTACTGACTGCTAGAATGTCTTTTATGTAGAATCTTCCTTGGATTGAAATAGAAACAGGTACTGATTGGCTTATTCTATAATTCTTATATTTTTACCACATGAAGCCATATGTCTTAGCTTTCAAATGCCACTAGAATCAAGTCAATTAGATGTTTGTAGCTCAAGTTATGCATCAGACACTACAAACTGTCAGGATGTTATTCTGTCTCATGCCTAGGCTTGGCTTTACCATGCCTAGGTGTGGTGCTCTCTGTCTCGCTTGCACTAAAAAACTGATCAGCCCATGCCTAGGCGTGACCTTTCTACAGAAAATTCTGTAGAATTCATTTTTTGTGTAAACTTGGTTCCAAACCAAGTTTTACCTTAAAACCTCACTTCTAGATGATTTATATCATCACTAAGGGTCTCTAAACTTGTTATAAAAATCATTTCTTCCTTTATCACAATCAAACTTTGATTAAAACTAAATCTTTCCCCTTAAAACCCATACTATCAACTATGTAACCAAAAGAAAACTATGAGTTCTAAGGCTTCCAAACTATCAACGAAGCATCACACTAACTTAGAATCTAACTCATTTCAACTAATGAAACAAGAACTAAGATCTTTCTTTCTATCCTCACCCAAAAGCCATTTTTCTTCATCAGGCCACTTAAAGAATAAGATGAAGATTAGGGAAAAGAGTGAGAATCAAGAACCCCTACCTTGTGGTGATGGCCAATCTTGGAGTCTCTTGATCTTGCTCTTGATCTCCTTTGGGTCCTCTTGCTCTTCCTCTTCTTACTTCCCCTTCCTCTCCTTTTTCTTTTCTCACTTTTCTTTCTTTCTTTTTCTGCTTCTGCAACCGTGAAAAAGAGAGAAATGAGAGATGCGCAAGGGGTAAACTTGTCATTTTGACATTTTACTGTAACGTCTTGATCTGCTAAAAACACTTAGGTCTCACCAAATCAAGTTTTCTAACTTCCAACAACTTTAAAATAAATACTAGGATTCATCTAAATTATTGGTTCACCTTTATTCTATTTTTTCATATCTACTAGGGGTCAATCCTACATTAAAAGCAGAACCAGTATATCTAAAAATACTAAAGTGACTCTGATTGTTCTCAAATTTTAACTGTACCTTATTTAACTCATTTGTGACTTAAAAACAAGTTATCCATACTTGTTTTCCACAACTTAGCAATTTATGCTACTATTTGAGTCATTTTAAGCTACTTTTCAACTTCCGTGTTATAGCAAAGTGCTTAAACTGACTCAGTTTGTCACAAAACTGAACTGACATGTTAAGCAAGTATTAGGCTACCTCTGTAACCATTTACAAGCCTAACATGTTATTGAGGGTGTTACATTTCTCCCTTCCTTTTTAAAATTTTGTCCTTAAAATTGCTTTTCTCTTGCCATAACTTTACACAATCTTACTTTATATGGGACTCCAACTCCCAAAAAAGCTCATTCGGTGCCAACTTCACCCTTTACTATCCTCTAGAAAAAAAGAATCTGGATACCTATTCTGCTATGTTCTTTTTCTTTCTAGGCTACTAAACATTATCCAAAGATCTCAGTACATCTTAGTAGCCTCTAGATGGATAGTACACTTCCTCTTGTGAGCTTCCTCTAAAATCCCTTCCTTTGATCATTGACTCTTTTGGAACACAAAGTTTGTCTCTAAACTTCGTCATTCCTTTCTTAGTCATAACAAAATCCTTTCGGGCTTCTTGGAGGATATGCTCACTCATGTCCGTTAGAGTTTCATTCTCTTCTTGAGTTTCTAAGATATGAGTCTTTAAGTCATTTACTATGCTCACTCTACTCACTATGAGACTATGTGGCACCATAAACACCACTAGACTCAAATTCCTAAAACTCTTGAGAAGTTCACTCTATCTTAAACCATCATCAGGGACACCTGTAGGAATTTCCTACCTAGTGCATCAGCCATGGTAGTGGCTTTACCCGAATGATACTATAACTCAAAGTTATGATCCTATCATCACAACCAAGTTCTGCTTAGCATTTTATCCATCATCTTTGTCTCTTGTTCAGCTTTTTTTAACCAAACAAGTGTTGCTAACTCATAAGATCATCGAACATCTCAAACCATCTACTAGCTTAACTTGCACCATACTTATAAAGAGTTCTACTTCTTTCTTAGATGGTAACTCATTTATCTTCCTAGGAAATACTTCTGGTTGTCTTCTTATCACAAATATATTCCCTAAGACTTGCTCAACTTCCACATAGAAGGAGAAAAGGAAAACGTATCTTTAAATTCCCTTTACTCAAAAGTTATCCACTTGTTTAGCTCTTAAAACATAGACTCTAAAGAAATAGGCACAGAAGAATCATCAAATGTAAACCTCAATGTTTTATCTGATAAATCCAAAACCATGTCTAATCTAACATCCATGTTAAGAAGAGATAAATTAATAAGATTCACAAAAGAAATCTTACCTTCTATCTTTACACAATAATCCAAACTTACTAAGAAAGTTGTGAGTAGCTTTCCTGTTAGTGTAGACAAGGATAAAATATGGAGAAACTCAACATAGGTAAATCTGATCTCTTTATGTACTCATATGAAATCAAGGAGTAGGGATACTCCTGAATCATACATTACAACTTAGAGATCATCATTAACTATTTATTTATCTCGTGAAATCGAGAGTCTGAGCTGCCTCCTTACTACTCAGAGTATAAACTCTTACTTTAACTTAAACTTTAAGGTTAGGCACTGCTCCCAACTTCAGTACACACTTATTTAAAAGTGTTTTGGTCAGCCAAAAGTATAACATACTATTTGGCCAACTTAACTAGGTCTGCCCTATAATGTCTTCCATATTTAACACATTTTGGTCCCTTCACATTTGCTTAAGCTCACATACCTTTATCTTGAGGATAACTAGGTTTAGAAGCATACTTCATATACCTATTGTAACGCCCTTTTTTCTAGGAGAAGAAGGAATGTCACACCATAATAATGTGAAATAAAATGCGAAAAATAAGTATACAATAAATAAAGGCCCAGTTCATTTTATAAATGTATAGATTCCTTTCTGAATGACATTACACATTTTTATTTTCTTTTCTTTTCATTAAATTGTATTATTAACAAGTAGTGTTAAAATAATTAATTTAAAAGTTTTTTTCGTAACAAGATAATAGTTAAAACGATCGCAGTAAAAACTGACATGAAATAAACCATACATTCATACACAATATATATATATATATATATATATATATATATATATATATATATATATATATTAGCTTTGTTTAATTACATAATAATTTCTACAAAAAGCAAAATGTACCCACCCGAGATGATACAAATTACACCCATCAAATACAGCAAAACGTCAGGCTTTCGAAAAAGATAAACAGTTATTAATTTTCCAACTTTGGGAGCGTTACAGTCGTTTTGCCAACTCTGCCCAGTGTGCACGCAAAATGAAAAATATATTAAAATATTCTGCGTTCTCAGAAAAATCCAGAAAAATTCCAGAAAATCCCAAATATTGTAAAATGATCATTTATCTTGAAATTATTAATTTTCAGGATGTTACAACACTCCCCTTCAAATAGAAATTTCGTCATCGAAATTTTCATCCCTTAGATCAAACATTAACGTGTTTCTTCATCTTATTTTCTTACCCTCAGATTGTGTCTCTAGTTACGTCAATTTAGATCACCCTTACCAACGCGATCTCTATATCTTTGCGTTGCTTTATTCTTCTATTCTCAATCTTCACGAGAAGTTTCTCATAGATCAGACTCTCTCTGGATTGCACCGGGTTTAGTTTGATGACGTGGCTGGATCGGTGACATACTTTCGCGATCGTGACATATGGAAGATATCATGGAGATTTAGAAAGAAAGGATGACAGAATCTGTTGACAAGCTATTGAACCAAACCCGAAACGAAATTTGATATAGTCCAAAGAATTTTGGAATGGGTTTATTAGTGACCCAGACAGGACGACACTGAAACTAGACGTCATACTCCTTCAAAAACTCTAATCACCTTTCCTGTCTCATGTTCAGCCCCTTTTTATCGAATGGACACTTCAGGTCCTTGTGATTGCTAAAGGCGTTGATCGTAGCAAGTGTCTCCATATTCTCAGAGAAATTTTAACTACGGCTAGCACCAAACCGTGAGTCAGGCAATTCCCAATGTGTCCTCAACTACCTTGAGGTGTAAGTCACAATTTTCCCAACCTTGCATGAACACATATCCTAGATTTTACTGTGAAGCATAAAATTCTCCAAACAGTTCCCTGGGATTAGGTAGAACCAAATCTGACAAGCATTCGAATGTCTCCTCGACCTTTAAAACCTTTCTTCACACGCGTTAGTCCATAGAAGTTTTGATTCTCTTCTTGTAAACTGAGCAAGATATCCGGCTATCTTGGAGGATCCATTGATACTCCTTCAATCTATGTGTCTTCTTCGATAAAACTAACTAATTCCACCAGTTATGTGTCTCTTTTACGGTCTCCGATCTTTCCTTTTGAAGAACTGCTTCAATCTCTTGGGAATCCACAGCAATCCCTTCGTTTGGAACATCATGATCCAAAACTGAACCCTCTCAATTAAGAATCCGTACTCTGATACTTTGGCATTTACTTTCTCTCCTTTAAAGTCAGGAAAACTATGTCGAGATGTCCAACGTGTATCTCCATATTTTCGAGAATAGATCAGAATGTCATCATTAATGACAATGACAATTCTGTTCTAGGTAAGGACAAAAGATACAATTCATGTCACTCATGAATACGACAAGAGGATTTGTTATTCCGAACGGCATCACGAGACACCCATAATGCCCATAGCGCATTCGAAATCATTTCGGGGACATTCTCAATCTCCTGCGAACTTAATGATGACCAGGACGTACATCTTTCTCCGAGGATACTCACCCTTGATCATAATCTCGTTCGTTTGATGATGGTGCTCATCTCACTGAGATGTTCCATTCTTCTCCTTAACTGACAGCACTGTAGTTCATCACAAGAAACTTACTGACTACAATGGTGACAGTCATATTCCCTTTTCTTTGGTCCTCTACAAAAGGTAACATGTATCCTTGGATTTCTTTTCCCTCACAACGCTTCAACTTTGTTGGTCACATTACGAACTCAAAAGCCTTAGTTTCGAAAATCACTAAGGTTCTTATCGGAACGCTCTAGCAGATAATGACTAGAAAATAATTGATCAATCTCTGAAATCATGAAATCTAATAGTTATGATTCTTGATAAGCAAGATAGATCAACAAAAGGTTCAATCTTTAGCAGAAATAGGATAGATTAAACATACTTAGGTGTCAACGATAAGTCTTAGTAACAGAAATGGAAATAACTACGTCAAAGATAAGAAAGACACAGATGAATCCAAATGATCAATATAGTCACAAATTGTAAAAGGAAATGGTTACCCCCAGATTTATACAGCACGATTATTGGATTGTCATTTGAGGCGTAACTTCCCTTGTTTAGATCTCCAAATGTTGAGGTCTAATTGGATCTACTACTACTAGCACTTTCCCTACGGGTTGGGTGTTGTTGTTACTTTCTTGGTACCCATGAACATCGTTCCCATTTAACTTATGAGCTTTCCCATCATTCCTCCTTTGGAATCTAGGTAGTCCATGGTTATCCCAAGTCTAACTTTCCTTCAATAGATTTTAAACCACAACTTCCAATTCTCATTACTATACGGTCCTCTGATCTTGGTGAATTGTCACATCAACTATCCTTCATATCTCTCCTGCGATCGTAACCATACTTTGATGGTCTTATCCTACACTCATATGTGTATGTCTGCCACGAGCTAGTGTCTTTCTCCGAAGATGAACTAAACATAACACAATAAAACAAACGTAATTATTTCAAACAATATTGCCTCCCTTCGGAAGCCAAACACAAAGAGTCACACAATGCACACCATTCAAGCAAGACAAGCTAATTTACAAATCTTAACAGCTTCCAGCCCGAACTTCTTCATTCTTCCTCCACAACTTCTCTCGTTTTCCTCACGAACCTAACTTACACCAGCTATTTCTTTCTTTAGAAGATCGATTTTCCAAAATCCTTTGATCTCCTCACAAAAAAATTCCTATTTTCCTAACACAGTACGCCTAGGAGAAGTCATAGTTTCCTGTACACACAGAACATTACATATTGAGTAGGCCAGTCCTCAACATCATGTAACTGCATAACAGTAGCTATCAACATTCAACCTATAGCAAGTCATGCATTCCTTTCCCATCATCTCAATCAAGAGACAAGGAAGTGCACAACAGACCAAATTCTAATATGCCTAAACATAGCAAGTCCATACCCCGGCTCAACAGGATGAACTGCTCTGATACCACCTAATGTAACACCCCTTGATGTAGCAACCGGAGCATAATCGTCATTACACCATAGTTACTAAATCCAAGTGTGTCACAGTCATGATAACAGTAATTTAAATTCTCAAGAGTCTATATTTTTTTTTTGACAATTTGCATAGGTAGAAAATATGAGCCTCGAATGGAATATAAATATATTCAAGCCATAATACAAACACTGAAATAAAAGTCATTTTCCATGTATATGTATATTTTATAGTCATCTTTAATACAAATCACTGGTAACATATAATATAACAATTACAGAGTCAAATAGAATACAGAGGGAATAAAAACACAAAAAGGGGGAAAAGTAGTAACCCAGGGATGGGTACTACCAGCAGACAAAGCCGCAACCCCATGTGTACATGACGCTCGGCGTCCCAGTTGACATGACAGGCATCAATGCCTCCACGCAACTGCACTCATACGTAGCCGAAGAAATCTTGTCCAAACGCCCAATCCAATCAACCAAGGTGTGGTCCCTCTTTATCTTCCTCACGTTCTTTTATCAATATAAATATAAAACAGAAATACAAAAATATAGGAAAGAGGTGAGACACCCATCTTTCATTACCATTACGGCAGTAAGAAAACGACACGGCGCAGAGCGCCCACAAAGCAATATAGTTCATATATTTATTAACGGCAACAGCGGAATTTATAATAAGAGTAATTCAATTGTAAGCAATGATAAGAATCAATAATAACAATGATATTTATAGTAAAGCAGAACAACAGCAGGCAATAGCAAGATTTGACAATATCAGACAAATCACAATAATAATTCTAGAATTTAACACAATGATCAGATAATCATCACAGTAATAATTAAATCAGTCATAGTTATGGAGAAATAAATATTAACAATGACAGGGTATATCATGACTCACATGCATGCTTTCTCAAATTCCTACTGCATGGAGCTAAACCCAAACAGTCGGAGAGAAAGATCAGGAGACATGTTTGTAACTCGGCTGCCGAGGCCAGTGCTATCAATAAATTTTCTCATGCGCAATCATGGCATTGTACAGACATTCTACACTAGATCACGATATAGGACAGTGTCTCGGTCCGGATCGTCGGTGCGTTTACATCGGTGTACCCCACGGGCAGGAGAGCTACCAACCTCCCATTGAGAGGAACCCGCACCCCGACGCCCCCAAGGTCAAGCAATGACCTACACTTGTCTATTCGCACCCGCATTAAGGTGTGTTCAATCTCCTAGGCAACTTGGCCTTACAACAGTCCACAAGGACAATCACAATGCATAAGATACTATGCATGAACATGTATGATCCACAATCTCATACGATTCCATAATATGCCACATTAGGCCAATATAAGCATCAATATACAAATGGCCACTCACATGGACCCATAACATCATAATACAAGGATCAAGTCAATTGATGCGTCATTAGGTTCATTATGGACCCTAACTTAGAATTTGTTCCCTATTTCAAGGTTCATGTTCAAAATCAATTTATAAAATTAATTTAACATTCCAAGGCAATTCAATTTCCCATAACTTGCAATTTATTTAAGTTCTTGGGCCTCACACTCTCATGTTCTTCACTCAATTAGAATTACCTTAAATCTCATGATGCTTTCAATCTTAGTCCTTGAAGATTTATGAAGTCTTGATTTTATCAAATTCTTCTAACTTATTAATTTCCCATTCCATTACATAGGTTCCTAATTACCTAATTCATTATGCTTCCAATTTACCAAAATCACATACTTACACTCAAAAATACCTTAGAGGCCGTGGCCTCACAATGGTTCCAATTTCAAATCCTTTTAAGCCAACATCTTGCATGTTATTCCTTTAATTCATTTAAGGTGTTTACTTATTAAATTAGCTCACCAAGAACCCTAATTCCTTGGCCTCAAAACCGTAGCCATCACCTAGGCTTCAATTCCAAGTTTTTCTTCCACTAAATTCCATCTTGTTGCTTAATTAATCCTCATCTTATGCTTGTTACATATTAACCACAATTTATCCAATTTTTCCACCCCAAAACCGTGACCTCCCAATGGTGAATCCCAAATCACTTTCTTCCATTTCAAGTCTTCAAATCCATTCTTTCCTTCTCTTTTAGGTATTAACTTCTTGTCATTAGTTCACTTAGGTTTTTAGTTCATTAAAATCAATCCAAGTACCCAAGATTCAATGCCAAAACTGTGGCACCATGTTGAGGTAGGAAACTCCAAATTTTCCATTTAACAACCCCAACATGATCAAGCACAATTTATATATCAAACATATTCAAGAGCATAATCAAGCATCAATCAAATTCAAGAATACTAAATCATACAAAATTTATAATTCAAGCAAGCATACAAAGAGCATACAAGGATGGATTTCTCCATCAACACACATACAAAGTCTTCTCACCACCATAAGTGGTTGAAGTGAGTAGTCTCCCTCTTACCTAGAGGAGACAATGCAAGAAAACAACTCCTTGGTTCCTTGATTTGTAATTTTCGGATTCCACCTTCAAGAGAACCATAAAGTGGTCAAATTCTCACATTTACAAACTAAAGCTTGAAAAGAATGATCCTTGGTCACATAGGTAACCAAGGAAAACGAAAATGAGAAGAAAATGGAGAGAAATCAAGAATCTTTACCTTGGAAGACAATGGAGACAAGGTTGGATTTTGAGCAAACCTTCCAAATGAAACTTGTAGAGAAGATGAAGATGAGTGTATAAATGAGTTTAGTGGAGAGAAAAATCAAAAAGTTTGGCCATCCATGGAGGAGTGATTTTCGGATTTGAAGAAGGAGGGGTAGAAATGATGGATTTTTGAAAAGATTTTCTAAAGAGAAAGTGTAGAGGAGGTTGAGAGAAGTCTAGAAATGGTCTTGGTGAAGCAAAAGGATGAAGAGAAGTGGTCAAGAGTGGGCTGCCATTTTCGTAGCCAAGAGAGGAATAAGAGAAGAGGTGGAGAGAAAATGGAGGTAGGAAAGGAAAATGATGAAGCTTTCTACACAAAGAGGGTAGAGGAAGTGAAGACAAGTGTAGAAATGGGCTTAGAGAGGAGAAAAGATGAAGAGAAATGGTGGAAGGAGGGGCTGCAATTTCGTGCTCATGGTGGAGGTAGAGAGAAGGAGGAGAGAAAATTCAAGGAAGAAGAAGAAGAAAGGATGAGAGAGAAAGTGTTTTTGGAAATTAATGAATTAAAGTGATAAAATGAATTAATGAAATGTGATAATTCTCCTTGCTTGGGGCTGCTTCCAGCCGTGTGGAGAGAGAAGGGAGAGTGGGGAAATTGGCTTCCAAGAGAAGCTAAGGGTATTTGGGTCAATATTTGGTCAAAGCTTCTCAAAGAAGCTTTGATTATTTAACATTAAATTTGAATTAAAGTGAATGGATTAGACATAAAGTAGATTGCATTAGGATAATGTGATAGGCTTTTATTACACACTATTATCCAATGGATAATAGTTACAGTTGACAGAAGTCAGTATTTAATTAATCTGACAGATGAATTTTTATTTGTATTGATTTATTTTATCTCGTTAAGATTTCTCAAAAATTGCAAAACCTCATAAAAAGCCGTGTCAAGTCTCGGTTTAGTAAGATCCTCCATCGACTTATCCATAGTTCAAGGTTCGCAGAGAAAACATCGCGTTTTCCCAGTTCCGTTCAGCACGCACGCAAAATGAGGAATATACTAAAATATTTGGCGTTTCCGGAAAATTCCCAGAAAATTCTCAAAAATTACAAATATTATAAAACGACTATCCGTCATATAATTTTCCAATTTTTGAAGCATTACAGTCGTTTTCACGACTCTGCTCAATATTCACGCAAAACGAGAAATATATTAAAATATTCGTCATTCTCAAATAATTCTAAAAGAATTCACATAATTCACAAATATTAGAAAATAACTATTCGTAATAAAATTTTCCAACTTTGGGAGCGTTACAGTCGTTTTGCCAACTCTGCCCAGTGTACACGTAAAACGAGAAATATATTAAAATATTCTGCGTTCTTAGAAAAATTCCAGAAAATCCCAAATATTGTAAAATGATCATTTATCCTGAAATTATTAATTTTCGAGATGTTACATCATGCATACTCATCAACAATATATTTCTCAATAACATTATTGTCACAATTTAATCAAGTATATATCAATAAGTATTTAGTCCCACATGGACTCACAATTCCATACTATTCATTCTCAACATCAACAATTTCTTATACATGGTTCAACACACACCATAATTCCATATTGTGAATTCAACATTATCAATTTCCTAAGTCTTGATCAATTATGAATTTTGGGTCAAGAACACCCTTCAAAACCGTGGCCCTCTTTAGAGTCATTACTTATTCAATTTCTTTCACCTCATTATGAATTATATATTTATATCTAAGTCCTTAACTCCCAAAGATGCATCAAAGCATCACTTGAAATTCCAAAATTTCCCTTAGAGGCCGTGGCCTCCCTAATCATCAAGGTTCCAAATTCTTGTTCCACTTCATGCATCAATCTTTCATTCCTTAATTACATAAGCCTTATCTTACACAAAATCAAATCCAATCCTTAAAATCCATAGCCAAACTGTGGCCTCTCAATAGGGTTGTGAACCCTCAAATTTTTCATCTATTCAATCCAACATTATTAAGCATTCTAACATTCCTAATACATTCAAGTCACAAATCAATCATTAACCACAATCAAGAACACATAGACATGAAAAATCATCAAACAAAGTAAGCATTCAAGTATGGATTTCTCCATCAACAATCACACAAGGTCTCCTCACCACCAATAATGGTTGAAGTGAGTAAATCTCCCTCTTACCTAAAGGAAGAACACGAAAATGGCCTCTTAGTTGGCCTCTTGATGGTTCGATTTTGGCTCCTCCAAGAACTCTATAATTTCAAACACAAAGAATCAACACCAAGCTTTGAAAAAGAAGAATCATTGGTCTCTAATGAGACCATGGAACACGAAAATGAAGAGAAGAAAGAAGAAAAATGGAAGTTTTACCTTAAAGCTTCAAGCTTGGTCTTGGAAGAAAATGGTGAAGATGATGGATTTTGAAGAAACTTTTCAAATAGGAAGTGTAGAGGATGTTGAGAGGAATGTAAAAATGTTGTTAGTGAAGTTGGAAGATGAAAGGAAAATGGTCACAATGGGGCTACAAAATCGTGAGGGAAGAAGGAGGAAGAAGAGAGAAGTTGGAAAGAAAATGAAGATAAAAGCTAGAGAGAGAAAGTGATAGATGAAATGTGATATTTTTGAGTGAAATGTGTTAAGTGTGGGAAGCAAAAATTTGCTTCCCCCTTGGACACATTTCCATGGCAAAGAGAGAGGAGAGAGGGGAGGGAATGACTTCTCCAACAAGCCAAGGGCACTCTAGTCATTTTGTGGTTAAAGCTTCTCAAAGAAGCTTTGATTAAAATACAATATATTTGAATTAAAGTGAATTTGATTAGACATAAAGTGTATTACATTAAGATAATGTGATAGGATTTTTAATACATGCTATTATCCATTAGACAATTGTTACAGTTGATAAAAGTTAGTATTAATTGTCCAGCGAATAAAATTACATAGTGATTTATTCTTTTGTTGGATAAATTTCTTGAAAAACGTAAAACTTCGTAAACTGTGTCCGACCTCAGGTTTAGTAAGATCCCCCGTCGACGTTTCCACAGATCAAGGTTCTCGAGAAAAATATCTCATTTTTCTGGCTCCGCTCAGTTTGCACGTAAAATGAAGAATAATATTAAAATATTCCGCATTCTAAAAAAAATCCAAAAAAATTCTCAAAAATCACAAATATTATAAAATAAATATTTATAATAAAATAAATGAATTTTGGGATGTTACACTTATTGTCCCCTCTCTTCCTCTTGTGAAAACCTTGCAACTTTTATTCCACTTGAGGCTAACTGTAGGGACCTTCAACTATTCTCTTGAACAGCACTAACAATACCATTCTCTATATTTTATAAGTATCTAATGATACCATAACTCATGAAGAAAAAGGATTGGAAACTCACCTTCACTTATTCATGATTTTACTTCGAGTATCATGAAAACCTTGATACTATCCATCTTTCATCAGCCTTCACAAACAAATAATGATGAGTACAGAAAAACAAATTCCACAACCCTTTAACTTAGAGTTCTATGGGTTGAAGTTCGATTATGTAACTTGCTCTATACTTATCGCTTACTTTTTTGAACTCAACCATTTATTGGCGTACTAACATGCCACCTTATTCAGGTCTTGAGAACTCTATCTCATTGACATTTTGTTCACCAAAACTCTACCTCCTTTCTAACATATAGGAGATAACCAAAACTCTCAGATCATCTGAACAAACCTCAACTATAGAGATTTCTTCTATTTTCTTAAGCCACTTCACCTACTCCAAACGAGTCTTACTTTCCCTTACAAGATGTAGGATTGGTCTTTCTAAACCTTGAGAGATTTGAGGAGTTTTGGTCTTTTACTACGACTACTACATACACTGAATGTATTAGTGGTACTAGCTGCTAAGATGAAATTACTTCAATCCCTTCTAAAACTCTGCTTACGATAGCACTCTGCTTCCTCCTAGCAGTAGCCATCTCTCAAAACACTTCAGGTATAATAGTTAATCCTTCACTAGAAGAGTTCATATTGCTTCTAGCTCACCTTGGTGAAGAAATGGTTTCTCAAACACACTATGTATAACGGTAACCATTAACACTCCAAATTAAGGCGTGTCATACAATCATATTTACACATTTCACATATGTGACAAGAAATGCATAACACTTATTAAAAAAACTCTAATCTTGTTTAAGCCTAGTCAATCCAAACCCTGGCTCTTAGGATGAACTGCTCTGATACCATAATGTAACAGCCTAATACCGATACCCTAGTATATCTGACATATACTTGGATAAGCAGTATCAATCATGCTACTTCTAACTTAATCATCAACTAATCCATAACATCTAAATAAATCATTATGGAGAGTCATATCTAAAAGTTATACATATATACAACTTTTTACATTCTCAAAGAAAATATAAATAATTACATAAGCTTTGAACTAAAAATAGACATAAACTAAACTCTACTAATTTCTCTGTTATCTTCATCTTCTTGCCCACTTGTAGGGCCTTGACCTAGATTTACATGGAAATATAGCGGGGTGAGAAATAATAATTCTCAGTATGAGTAACCAATACCAGTATTTAAATATTTATACTGAATAAATGAACTAAGAAATATCTCAAGTCTAGTTATTTATTAATAGGATATAAGCACTAATCAACATTAACTCATAACGAATAACACTATTAGCATTGGATTAACAATTGCAATATATAAATGAGTCTCTACTCATTACAACTAAAGCATTCACATTTTGACCCTATGTAAATATTCAACTAGCAATCTTATAATCCAATACTAAACTTGTACACATAGCTTATCTGTTTCTAGGAACTATATTTCCTTGTATTTCTCTGTGTAGATGGGCTAAATTGCCCTTAAATTGTCTAATGATGAATGTATTGTTCCATGTACTAATTCCATAACTTCATATCTAATGATGAGTGGACTGTTCTATGTATTACTTCCATAACATCCTATCTCTTCCTTTGCCTAGCAAAGGATGTAAGTCATCCATAGCCTAACATAGGACATAACTCATCCATAGCCTAGCATAGGACATAACTAGTCCATAGCTTAACATAGGAAATAACTGGTCCATAGCCTAGCATAGGATATAATTGGTCCATAGCCTAGCATAGGACATAACTGGTCCATAGCCTAGCATAGGACATAACTCATCCATAGCTTAGCATAGGACATAACGCATCCATAGCCTAATGTAACACCCCAAATTTTATTTATTTTATGATAAATATTCATTTTCTAATATTTGTGATTTTTGAAAATTTTTCTGGATTTTTCTGAGAACGCGGAATATTTTAATATTATTTCTTGTTTTGCGTATAAACTGAGCGGGTCTGGGAAAATGAGATATTTTTCCCGAGAACCTTGATTTGTGGAAACGTCGATGGGAGATCTTACTAAACCTAAGGCTAGACACGGTTTACGAGATTTTATATTTTTCGAGAAATTTTAACAGATAAAATAATAAAACGATATGTAAATTTTATTTGTCAGATAAATTAATACTGACTTCTGTCAACTGTAGTAATTGTCCATTAGATAATAATATGTATTAAAATCCCTATCATATTATCCCAATGTAATCTACTTTAAGTCTAATCAAACCTACTTTAATTCAAATTTAATGTATTTTAATCAAAGCTTCTTTGAGAAGCTTTGACCATTAATTGACCAAGTTACCCTTGGCTTGTTGGGGAAGCCAATTTCCCCCTCCTTCTCTCTCCCATTGCCGTGGCATTGGCTTGCCCAAGGGGAAGCAATTTTGATTCCCTCCTTTAATCAATACACACTAAAAATAATACATTTTTCCTATCATACTTTCTCTCACTAACTTCACCTTCTTCATTTTCTCTCTTCCTTCTCTCTTCTTATTCCTCTCCATCCGAAATTGCAGCCCCCTTTGTGACCACTATTTTTCATCTTTTCTCTTCATCAAGACCATTTCCATGCTCACTTCAACCTTCTTTGCATCTTTCATTTAGGAAATTTCTCTAAAATCCAACCTTTCCTCCATTGCCTTCCAAGACAAAGCTTTCAACTTTGAGGTAAAGCTTCCATTTCTCTTCTTCTTTCTCTTCATTTTCGTATTCTAGGATCTCATTAAAGGCTAAAGATTCATTCTTTGCCATGTTTAATGTTGGTTATTGATGATTGAAAATCCTAGGGTTTTGGAAAGCTCAAAACCGAATCTTCAAGGAGCAAGTAGGAGATCATTTTCATGATTCTTCCTTAGGTAAGAGGGAGATTAATCACTTCAACCATTTTTGGTGGTGAGGGAACCTTGTGTGCTTGTTGATGGAGAAATCCATCTTGTATGTTCACTTTATTTAGTGATTTTGCATGTTTATAAGTTCTTGAATTGGATTAATGTTTGATTGGTGATCTTGGATATATTGGATGTGTTAAATATGCTTAATCATGTTAAGGTTGTTAAATGAAAAATTTGGAGTTTTCTACCCTAACATAGTGCCATGGTTTTGACTAGAAATTAGGGGTGTAACTTGGTTTTATACACAATAAAATGAAGCTTATGTGATGAATGTTGAATGATGATATTAGAATTAATAAATGGAAAGTTTTAAGGGTTTAATACCCTAAAGGGAGGCCACGGTTTTGGCTTGGAACCATGAGGGATTGAATTGATTTTAGTAAATCAAAATTTAAGTGAATTGATATCAAGAAACTAATACATAAAATGGAGAGAAATTGAGACTTTGAAAACCTAGGGAGGCCACGGTTTTAGAGAGAAAGTTTAAAGTTTAAATGATGCCTTGGTACATCTTTGGAAATTTAGAATTTAGAGACATGCATACTCCATAACAAAGTGGAAGAATTAAAGTGAATAATGGGGCTTGAGAAGGCCACGGTTTTAAAGGGTAATTTACCCTAAAGAAATTTCATAATTGACCAAAGTTTAAGACCTTGAAAATGTAAATCCAAGATATGAACTTGTGAAGATTGATGAGCTATGTATGAATACATATTGATATTGAGAATTGATTCTATGTTGTTATGAGTCCCTATGTGGGTTAAGTACTTGTTGATTATGTACTTGAGAAATGAAAGTATATGTCATTGTGGTATGCTTATGATGAATACATCATTGATAAACATACATGATGTACATTGTGTCGTTATGCATATGTGTTATCCATTGGACATTGTTGGAAAGGCTATGTATGCCTAGGAGTTTGAATAACACTTATGTGCGGGTGCGAATAGACTAAGCGTAGGGTCATAGTGGTTGGCCCTAAGGGCGTCGGGGCACGGGTGTCTCACAACGGGCAGTGGTAGCTCCACTGGGGCCGTGGGATAGACTGATGCAAACACACCAACGATCCGGACTGAGATGTTGTCCTTTATCGCGGTCAACTGTTGAGGTGCCATGTATAAGCCAATTATGTAAATGTTTTTATGACATGAGTACACTGTTTTTAAAGGTTGATGATATACTGGCATAACTCCTTGATCATTCACTCCGAAAATGTTTATGTCTAGCTCCATGGAGTAGGAATTTTGGTACTTTTTACATTGTGAACTGTTAGTCTTATAATGCATTAAACATGAGCATTTATAATTGTGGAAGTTATTTGTTAGTATTACCGTAAAGCTTATCTAGTTGTTGAACTGTTGACTGTTGGGAACCTTGCTATTATCTGCTTAGTATTGATGGTTGTTGCTACTGTTTATTATTGATCTGCTTTACTGTCAATTTTAATTATTGTATGAACTGTGTTGATATGTGGGCGTCCAACGCCATTCTGTTTTCTTACTACCATGTTGGTACTGAAAGCTGGGTATATCACCTCTTTCTATGCTTTCTATGTTTTTTGTATTTTCTGTATTTTTATCGGACTGTGTACTTTTGAGAAGACGTTCGTGAGGAAGAGAAGGAAACAACTGAGTTTTCGGGTTTCTTCCCGCATTAGGACTAGAGCTGTTGAGGATGTCATCATGCCCATGCCACTTTTTGGGGTACGTGAAGTTGACCTTTTATGGAGGACCCGATTGTTGGCACTTGCATTGGAGACGGACCGATGTGTCTACCGCAGGGAGCTGACGATGTCTTTATCTTGGGGTCGATATGATGCCCCTGTCTTTGATTTTTTAGCTTTTGTTATTTTGGAGTTTTACTTACTTGTGAGGGACATGTGGATAGATATGTTCTACACCCCTCAAGAGGATTCTTTCCTCTCTACTGCTTGGGCTTCTGCCCAGAACTCAGTCGCCCCAATGGCTATTTCATCAGAGGATGAGGACCCTGAGGAGGACCCGGCTACGGTTCCTTCTCGTCAGTCTTAGGGGCTGATACCATAGGTGGCTACTGATGACTAACCGTTATCTTTCTGGGGAACCTGATGTTTTGCTAATTCATAGGTGTAAATTGTAACTACTTTGGGTGGCTAAAGCCTTTACTTTTGTATATTTTATGAAATAACTAAAACATGTTGATGTATATAATATATATATATATATATTATGGATGTATGAATTTCAATTTTGTGTCGATTTTATCGCATCTATAATTATTATCATTTCTTCATATTTATTTCTTGTACAAAAAAAATGCGTGCAGATATTTCAATACTCGATTATTTTATCATCTACGAATATAAACTATTTAATTTTATGTTAATAATGAACCAGATCTCAATCAGTGGCTGTAATTATTATTTTTCGTAAATTTATTGTGTTCATAGTATTATGGTGTGACGTTCCTTCTTTGCGGTATTAAGAAAAAGGGGCGTTACACCTAGCATAGGACATAACTCGTCCATAGCCTAGCATAGGACATAACTAGTCCATAGCCTAGCATAGGATATAACATCCTTGGCTTAGCCTAGGATAACTAATCCTTTTATGAAACACCCCTGTGTCACCACTCTATTGGGCTTGTCCGACAATGTCCACTACTCGAATAACTAATCCTTTTATAAAACACATTAGTGTCACCACTCTACTGGGCTTTTCGTGTAATCTCTACTACTAGGATAACTAATCACAACTCCACCTTTAGCAAAGTACTTTTATCACTCCTTTGCTAGGTCAAGGGGCTTAACTCGCTCCCTCAATTAAGAATTGTGATAAACTATGGTTCAACCTTTTTAAATAACGGAACCAACTATTGCCAACTAGGTCATATAACACTCAAGTGTTGCCAACTAGGTCATATGGCACTCAACTCTTGTCATCTAAGCCCTATAACACTCAACTCTTGCCAACTTGGCCCTATGTCGCTCAGCTATTGACAACTAGGCCCTATGACATTCAACTCTCGCCAACTAAGTCCTATTGCTCTCAACTATTGCCAACTAGGCCCTATGACATTCAACTATTGCCAACTAGGTCATATGGCACTGAACTCTTGCCAACTTGGCCCTGAACTCTTGCCAACTTGGCCCTATAGCGCTCAACTCTTGCTAACTGGGCCCTATGTCGCTCAACTATTGACAACTAGTCTCTATGGCATTCAACTCTCACCAACTAAGCCATATGACACTCAACTATTGCCAACTAGGCCTTATTAAACTCAACTATTGCCAACTAGGCCCCATGGCACTTAACTCTTGCCATATAGGCCCTATAACACTCAACTTTAACTATTAAAGGAGTTACTAGTGTTTCTAGAATCCAAATCATTCCAAAACACCTCAAAATCTTGCCTAAAAAGGCTAATTTTCAAGATTGCACCAAATATGCATCATAACTTCTAAAATTCCAAAATTTTATGAGCATGTAGCTTTCTCTCTTATCTTTCAAATGCCACAAACTTGATCTCATTTACCTATGTGTAGCCAAAGTTATGCAACATTTTGCAGAGGCCAAAGTAGGGCATTCACTAATTTACCCGATTATGACCTGATTTTAAACTGAAACTGGGAACAAACTAAAAGTGATAAAATTCTAATATTTTACAGGCAAGAAACCTTACATATTAGCTTCAAAATTCCACTGGTATCATGTCAATAAGACATCGAAGCAAGAAAATATGCAATCTAGTTTACTGGTTGCTAGAATGCTTTTTTTGCAGAATCTACCTCTGATTCAAATAGAAACTGGTGCTAGTTGGCTTACTCTATAATTCTACATTTTTTACCACGTGAAGCCTTATGTCTTAGCTTTCAAATGCCATTGGAATCAGGTTAATCAGATGTCTGTAACTCAAGTTATGCATTTGACACAACAAGCTGTCAGGATGCTGTTCTGTTTCATGCCTAGGCTTGGTTTTACCATGCCTAGGTGTGGTGCTCTCTATCTTGCCTAGTCTGAAAACTGATCAGTCCACGCCTATGTGTGGAAAAGTTGTGCCTAGGCATGACATTTCTATAGAAAATTCTGCAGAATTCATTTTTTGCTTAACTTGGTTCCAAACCAAGTTTCACCGCAAAACCTCACTTCTAGATGATTTATATCATCACTAAGGGTCTCTAAACTTGTTATAAAACTCATTTCTTCCTTTAGCTCAATCAAACTTTGATTAAAACTAAATCTTTCACCTTAAAACCCATATTATCAATTATGTAACCAAAAGGAAACTATAAGTTCTAAGGCTTCCAAACTATCAACGAAGCATCACACTAACTAGAATCTAACTCATTTCAACTAATGAAATAAGAACTAAGATCTTTCTTTCTATCCTCACCCAAAAGCCATTTTTCTTCATCAAGCCACTTAAAGAACAAGATGACGATTAGAGAAAAGAGTGACAATCAAGAACCCCTACCTTGTGGTGATGACCAATTTTGGAGTCTCTTGATCTTACTTTTGATCTCCCTTGGGTCCTCTTGCTCTTCCTCCTCTTTCTTCCCCTTCTTCTCCTCTTTCGTTTCTCTTTGTTCTTTCTTTCTTTTTTTGCTTCTGTAACCGTGAGAAAGAGAGAAATGAGGGATAGGCCAGGGGCAAACTTATCATTTTGACATTTTGTTGTAACTTCTTTATCTGCTAAGAATACTTAGGTCTCACGAAATCACATTTTCTAACTTCCAACAACTTTTAAATAAATAATAGGATTCATCTAAATTATTGGTTCACCTTTATTCTATTTTTGCATATTTGTTGGGGGTTAATCCGACATTAAAAGCACAACTAGTATGTCTAAAAATACCAAGCTGACTCTGATTGTTCTCAAATTTTAACTATACCTTATTTAACTCATTTGTGACTTAGAAATAAGTTATCCATACATGTTTCCCTCAACTTAGCAATTTATGCTACTATTTTAGTCATTTTAAGCTACTTTTGAACTTTTGTATTGCAACAAAATGTCTAAACTGAACTAACATGTTAAACAAGTATTAGGCTACCTCTGTAACCATTTACAAGCCTAATATGTTATTGAGGGTGTTACACTTAACCATTTTAAACTTGTTTTAACTTTATGGGTTAAGGTCAGGCTCATTAGAATATAGGTTAAAATTCTTGAACATGAAGTACGGTCAAATGGGTTGCCCTTTTTGACCTTCATTTGTGCATCAAGATATCTTATCTAAGTTGGACCTTGTATTCCTTGGATCTCTCCATGGTGCGATAACCTTGTGGGTTGCAATAGTTGTAACCAAGATAACTGTTCCCTTTCAGAACTTTTTTTCCATGGACCTTGCCATGACACTTTGGCCTTGTGGATTACTCTTTTAACCTTATTTGCAATTAGAAAGTTGTTTTTCTTCAAAACTTGTATTCTTCGAACCTCGCCAAGGCACTTTGGCCTTGTGGGTTGCGTGTTTAAATACTCTTAACCTCTATAGGATGACATCTGTCCATATGGGTTAAGGTCAGATTAGTGGGGACTTAGTGAAAACCCAAAGCTCTCTACGAGGGGCAAATTCTAGCCTCGTGGGCTATCTTGCTTAACCTTAACATTACGCACTCAGGATATCGAGACCCATTAGGGAACGTATCCCTTGGACCTCGTTAAAAAGGCATTAGGCCGTGAGGGTAGTGCCGAGATGATGTTACACCAAGGTACTCATGGACAAGAGGTCCTGTTGAGGTACTGGCCAAAACAAGAGTAGGTCAAGATACTTATGGATGTGAAGTCACGCTGAGGTACTGACCAAGGTGGCATCCAAATTTGGATGGGAACCTTCATCGTTGGAGTGTTTGTTAACCTTGTGGAGTATGGTAGCTAGTTTTCCTTTTAAGATTCGGCCACTTGGAGTACATCAATCCCGTTTTGGGTTTTTTTTTTTTATGTATGAAAGTCTCCTTTCAGGTTTACCTAAAGTCCCCATTTGGATTTACCCTCTTAGTTTGTGCCCTTTAGGGGTAGTCCTCGTTTGAGTTTATTTTTTAGAGTACAGTAGTCCTCATTTGGGTTTACCCTCTTAGGTATTCCCTTTTTGGATTTATCTCATTGGCATATAGCAGTCCCCTTTTGGGTTTACCCTCTTGAGTCTCTTTTTTGGGACTACCTTCTTGGCGTATGGCAATCCTTTTTTAGGTTTACCTTCTTGGAGTATTGTTGTCCCTTTTTGGGTTTACTCTCTTGGGTTTACTTTCTGGAGTACGGTTATCCCTATTTGAGTTTGTCCTCTTGGGTTTACCTTCTGGAGTACAGTAGTCCCCATTTGGATTTACCCTCTTGGATATTCCTTTTTTGAATTTACCATATTATCGTATGGTAGTCCTCTTTTAGGTTTACCCTCTTGGGTTTACTTTCTTGGAGTATAGTAGAGACAGGCTTCTCTGAGCACTATAGCTCCGCCTTCTATAATTTCTTCCTCCCTTCTGATTGTCGTTCCGGGATTGACATAGATATTAACCTAGACGACCATCCAAGATCAAAGGCTTAATAGCATCTTGAAGGTTGATGTAGTCCTCAGTATTGTGTCTGTGACCTTCTTGAAACACACAGTGTTTGGACATATCTTTTTGTGCATGTTTTCCCAATAGGGGAGGTCTTTGCATATCTCTGAACTTTGTGTTCATCACTTCTTGGTAGATATGAGTCCGAGGTGTGTTGAGGGGGGTGTAACTTTCATACTTCCCTTTTAAATGTGGCCTCGAATTCTAGGTTTGTTAGGGAGCCTGTCCGGGTTTAGGTTTGACATCTTCTCCTTTCTCCAGATGCTTCTTAGCCTGGAAATCATCCTCCGCATTGATATATTTGTCAGCTCTTGCTCGGAACTCGTCCATCATCTTAAGCTCTTTTTTAGCCAATGAAAAGGAAAGGCCCCAAGCCAGAGGCCTTCTTTCATGTAATGTAGGCTGAGTCTTTCATCCTAGTCGCGAATATTTACTATTTCTTTATTGAACCAATATATGTAATCTCGGAGGGATTATTCTTTTCCTTGCTTAATATGGGAAAGACATGAAATAGATTTTGGCTGCACCTTAATAGTGGTGAAATGCAACAAAAATCTCGAGGACAAGTTTACCAATCAATAAGTTTTACCCATACTATCCATCCTACTTGTTAACGTTGCCATCTGAGCAGATAGCGAGGTTAACGCATTTACTTCATGCACACCAGCTACCCTCTGTGGAGTATTTCTTACTGTAACACCCTGAAAATTAATAATTTCATGATAAAGAGTTGTTTTATAATATTTGTGATTTTTATGAATTTTTCTGGATTTTTCTGAGAATGCAGAATATTTTAATATTATTTCTCATTTTACGTGCGCACTAAGTGGAGCCCGGAAAATAAGATATTTTTCCCGAGAACCTTGAACTGTGGAAACGTTGACAGGGGATCTTACTAAATCCGAGGCCAGACACAATTTATGAGATTTCATGTTTTTTAAGATTTTTATCAGATAAATAAAAATCGCAAAATAATTTTATTATCCATCGAACAATAAATATTCAGTTTTTGTTAACTGTAATTTTTGTCCACTAATAATAAATACGATACAGTGTTAGTCATATTTTAGAAAATACTTTAATGACATTACCATGGTGACATCATCACCATGACATCACTTTGACTTTTCAAAGGGAGGAAGCTTCCTAGCACATTCCTTTTGCCATGTTGGAGAAGCTTGGAGGAAGCTTCTTTGCACTTTCCTATTGCCTTCTTCAAGAAGCCACATTTCTTCTCTCCTCCTCTCCACCACACATTTTTTAGGGCTCTTTGTGGCCACACATCTTAATCCATACACTTACACAAAATACACCTAATTACACATTTCATTTCATTTCACTTTACTATCATTTTCTCTCTCTACCTTCCATCTTCATCTTTTCTCTCAACCTTCTCCTCTTCTCTTCTCCTTCACCCTCTCCACGGCACCACCATCTCCACCCACCTCTACCATGGCAAAAATCTTAAGTCTTCATTTTTCTTCAGCTACTACTCATCCTAGACAACATTCTTCTTAGATCCATCCATAAAGATCACATCTTCACCATTTTCTCTCTTTTTCTTCTCCTTTACCCTCACGATTTTTGCAGCCCCAATAGGTGACCATCACCATGTTCATTTTCTCACTTCACCATCACCATTCCTACACACTCCTTCTCATTCTAAGCATTTTCTCTTTAGAGATCTTCTTCAAAATCCATCATCTTCTTCACTTTCTCTCAAGAACAAAGTTTGAGACTTTGAAGGTAACTCTTTGATTCTTCACTTTCTCTTCCTGTTTTTCGTTTCTATGGCTATATTTATGACCATGGATCTCTTCTTTTTCAACCATTGGAGTTGATTCTTTGAACTTGGTTTTTAGGGTTTTTGGAGCCCCAAAACCGAGCCACCAAGAAGCCATCTAGGAGGCCATTTTCGTGTTCTCCCTTTTGGTAAAAGGGAGATAATCCTCTTCAACCTATCTTGATAGTGAGGAAACGTTTTCTTTATGTTGTTGATGAGGAATCCATGTGGGATTGCTTTCTTGGTTGTGATGTTTTTATGATTTTGTGCTATTTTCACTTATATGATTTATTGATTGTTATTATATGTCTTGATGACTATGTAAAAATATATTGGATTGCTTGGATTGTTATGTGAAGAGATTTTAGGGTTCTTTGCCCTTTTGGATTCACGGCCAAGGGGCCAAATTTTTGGGTGTTCAAGGTGTGATTTTGTAAAAATTGGAACTTAGGTGATGAAGAGTTAAAGGGCAAATGAATAAAATGGAAAACTTTGGGTTCCTACCCATTGGGAGGCCCACGGCCTCTTGACTAATTGTTAGGGTTCAAGACTTAAATTTGTAGCAACTTTGGAACTTAAGTAATTTAATGAAAGAAACTAACAATGTGGCGGAAAGATTGGTTAGATTCATACCCTTGGGAGGCTCACGACCTCTAGGAGATTTATTGGGTTAAGTTGTAATCTTTGTGCAACCTTGGGCCTTAAGTGATTAAATGATAAGTGATCAACATTGTGGTGAAGGAAAAAGGGTTAGACTTTGTTATAATGAGGCTCACGGATTCTTAAGGCAAAATGTCACAAAATGTAGTGGAAAAATGGAGACTTAGAATGAGTTCGAATAAAAGGGAAGAACAAGAGAATTTGTATACCCTTAGAGTAATTTCAAGCAAGTATAATTGATTCGATTAAGGAACTTGAGCAATCTAAAGGAATGAAGATTCAATAAGGACTTCAAGAGGATCCCTATAGAAAATGAATCCATAAGAGATGTTAATTTAAGTGAAACTTTATAATGATTCCATAATAGATGTTAATTAAGGTGGAACTTTATGATGATCTCATAAGACTTTTTGAGCTAGGGTGAAACCCCGTAATGAACTTCTAAAAGTGTGTTGTCACTGTTGAGAAATTAACACTATACTATTATAGGTCCGTGCTTGGGATTAAGAATTCTGTTAATACTTAAATTGGCCAAATTGTGGCATATTATGAAAAATGTGTATTGTGAAATATATGTGAACATGTTGAATATACATGATTGTGCATGGAGTCAACATGCATTGGACATTTGATCAGTCGATGACGGTTAAAAGGCTAGATGAGCCTATGAATGAGGATTGAATAAGTGAGATCTAGTGGAAGGATCTGATTAAGGACCGTAAGGTGCAGTGTATACCGATTGCACGCATTACGCACCTGACAAATCACTATTCTTTACTCAGAGAATGAATGAGAATTGAATGGTGAGTGCAACACCCCTTGATATAGTAATCGCAGCACAATCGTCATTACACCATAGTCACTACATCTAGGCATGTCACAGTCTCAAAAATAGTATTTACAATAATTTTATTTCATTTATACATAGACAGAAAATATAAGCCCTGAATGAATGCATATTTAGTATCCAACCATTGAAGCAGAACCACTAAAGGAAAACATATTTCATGTATAACATATTCATCCTTAACACAAAGCATTGATAACACTAAATATAGTACTTACATATTCAAATAAAATATAGTGGGTACTAAAGCACAAAAGGGAAAAGTAGTAACCTTGGGATAGGAACTACTAGCAGACAAAGCCGCAACCCCAGAAATATATACGACGCTCGGTGTCCCAGTCGATATGCCATATTGAAAATAGTGAATCAGCTTAATCCAAACAATAAGGGTGTGGTCCCTCGTTTTCTTCCTCACGATCTTTTAACAAATATATATATATATATATATATATATATATATATATATATATGTATATATATATAATACAAGGATATATATATAACGTAAATACAAGGAAATAGGAAATAGGTGAGACATCCTACTTACATTACCAATTATGGCAGTAAAGAAATAGAACGGCGCAGAGCGCCCACATAGCAGAACAATAACATCTAAGCAGCAGTAATCATATATGATAAGAGAAAACAACAACAGAATCTCAGTTAATGAACAATTAAAAATATTTCAGATAATCATGACATCAATAACACAGTATTATAATTATCATATAAATGAGTGCCAAATGATATGCCGACTCACAAGGCTGACCCACAATGTATGTGCACTTGGTACCAAGATTTTCTATTCCATTTCAAAGATAAACGTTCCGGAAGATTTGCCAGCCTCACAGACAGTCTACACCAGACCACGAAAGGAATAGTGTTTATCGGGTTACCCTCAAAGCATTGCAACAGTTCTCTATAGCTAGAATCATAGAGGCATATATATAAAGATGAATCACCGTGCCCTGATGCCCCTATATCCTTCCATTGGATCACACTATTCAATTCTCGTTCATTTACCACAAAAAGAATAATGTTTTGTCAGGTGCGTAATGTGTGCAATTGGTATACACCGCACCTTACAGTCCTCAATCAGATCCTTCCACTGGATCATCACTTATTCAATTCACATTCATTCTCCGAGTAAGGAATAGTGATTTGTCAGGCGCGTAATACGTGCAATCGGTATACACCGCGCCTTACAGTCCTTAATCAAATCCTTCCACTGGATCATCACTTATTCAATCCTTATTCATAGGCTCATATAGCCTTTTTAACAGTCATAGACTGAGTAAATTGTTCAATGCGTTAACTCAATGCATAATCATAGGCTCATCCAGCCTTTTAATAGTCATCAACTGAGCAATTTGTTCAATACATGCTGACTCAATACATGATCCTAGGCTCATCCAGCCTTTTAACAGTCATCGACTGAGTAAATATCTAATGCATGTTGACTCCATGCACAATCATGTATATTCAACCATAATGATATACCTTCCATAATATGCCACAATTTGGCCAAGTCAAATATCATCATGTTCACACATATTTCACAACAACACATTTTTCATAATATGCCTCAATTTGGCCAATTTAAGCATCAACAGAATTTTCAGTCCCAAGCACGGACCCACAATAACGTAGTGTTAATTTCTCTAGAGTGATAGCACACTTTTAGAAGTTCATTTTGGGGTTTCACCCTAGCTTAATAAGTCTTATGAGATCATTATAAAGTTCCACTTAAATCAACATCCATTATTCCCTAGTTCCATTCATGGACCTAAAATAATATAACATTTCAGTTCTCACGGAGGTAAAGCACTCCTTAAGATTCATTATAAAATTTCACTTTAGATTAACCATTCTCATAAAAATCTCCCTCTCTAAAGGAATTTTATTAACTAATAAAGTCATTTACTTTAGTTTGGTCATAATATATCAACTATTAAAGTCAAAATCATCTTCTTACACGTTTTGGCAACTTTTGTCTCGGGCGCTTGAGCGCCAGGTCTCCAACGCTTGAGCGCTGGTTGAGCACCTGAGTGCTCAACACTCAGTGCCTCAGCGCTCCCTGAACTACATTTCTAAAAATCATTCTAGACTTTGGGTGCTTGAGCGTTCAAGCTTTAGTGCCTGAGCGTTGGTTGAGTGCCTGGGCGCTCGTTGCACAGCGCCTAAGCGCTAGTGCACCAGAAAGGACTCTATAGAACGATTTCTGCAGAATTTTGGCCCAACATTTTCAAAACTTCTCATTTTTCTCCAAGCCATTTAAGACACATTTTATGATCATCAAAATGCAAGATATTCATCAATAGGCTCCTAGTCATCAAAACACACAATGCATTCCCATAGATTCATACAAGTCAAACAACCACAAAACCATGAAGATGATCCAATGTAACAAGGAGAGTGACCCAACATGAATCCCCTCCTCAACAACAACACATAAGACATTTCCTTACTACCAAGATTAGTTGAAAAGGATCATCTTCCTCTTACCTATTTGAAGACAACACAAGGGTGCTAATCCCTTCTTGCTCTTGACTTTTCGTTCTCCTCCTTCAAGAAAATAATAAGGTGAGTAACCTTCACAATGTCCACTCAAATCATGAAAAGATGGGTTCTTGGTCACATAGGTGACCAAGAAAAATGAAAATGATAAGAAAATAGAAGAAAGGTGAAGACTTCACCTCAAAGCTCCAAGCTTTAGCTTCAATGGTGGAAAATAGAAGAAGAAAAGGAACCAAAGGATGGCCACAAAAGAGAATAGCCTTGGAATAGTGAAAGAAAGTTAGAAACGTGATTGATTTAACAAACAATGGAGATGGTCTCCAATAGGTGGGTGTACAGTGGAGAAGAAAGAAGAAGAGAAGAAAGAAGAGTGCTTGAAGAAAATGAGAAGAGAGAAAAGAAGGGAAAAGGTGTTTTTGTGTTTAGAAATTTGGAAATGAGATGATAAAGGTGAGAAGCATTTCTTTGCTTCCCCAAAGTGGGCTTATGCCGTGGAGAGAGTGGGGAGGGAAGAGAGAGAAAATTTTTATGTTATTTGAGGAAATTTCGTAGAAGTTTCCCTTAATGAGCTTGGATTAATCTTTCTTTTGAAAATAAAGCTAATGGATGTGACACAAAGTAGATTTTGGATAATGTGATAAAGATTTTTACTACAAGCTATTATCAACTGGATAATTGTTACAGCTGATAGAAATCAGTATTAATTATCTAGCAGATAATAAAATACACAGCAATTTTCATTTATCAGATAAAATCTCAAAAAATGTAAAATCTTATAATTCGTGTCTGGCCTCGGGTTTAGTAAGATCCCCCGTCGACGTTTTCACAGTTCAAGATTCTCGAAAAAAATATCTCATTTTCCCGGCTTCGCTCAACGTACACGTAAAATAAGGAATAATATTAAAATATTTTACGTTCTCAGAAAAATCTGAAAAAATTCACAAAATTCATAAATATTATAAAACGACTATTGATCATAAAATTATTAATTTTTGGGATGTTATAGTGAGGTCTGTGATGGATCTGATTGAGGACCATAAGACGCAATGTATACCGATTGCACGCATTACGCACCTGACAAATCACAATTCTTTTTGTGGTAAACGAGTGAGAATTGAATAGTGTGATCCCGTGGAAGGATCTGATTGAGGACCGTGAGGCGCGATGGTTTATTTCGTGATGATGTTATCACCTTTTTATACCCTTGGCCATGATAAATCGTTGCAATGCATCATGCGCCTGACAAGTACTATTCTCTTCGTGGTCCAGCGTAGACTGTCATTGAGGGGGACAAATCTCCCGGAATGTTCATCTTTGAAATGGAAATGGAAAATCTTGGTACTAAGTGCACATGCATTGTGAGTCGGCATTGTGAGTCCGCATATCATATGACACTCATTTATGTGATGATTATACTATTGTTTTATTGATGTCATGATTATCTGAAATGTTTTAATTGTTTATTATCTGAGACTCTGTTGCTATTTCTTTTGTCGTATGTGATTATTACTATTCAATGTTGTTGTTCTGCTATGTGGGCGTTCTGCGCCGTTCTGTTTCTTTACTGCCATAATTGGTAATGTAAGTAGGATGTCTCACCTCTTTCCTGTATTCTTGTATTTCTGTTATATATATATATATATATATATATATATATATATATATATATATATATATATATATATATATATATATTTTGATAAAAGATCGTGAGGAAGAAGATGAGGGACCACATCCTTACCGATTGGATTGAGCTGATTCCTTATTTTGATATGGTGTCTGGACGAGATTTCTTCAGTTACGCACGGGTGCAACTTCGTGGAGGCATTGATTCCTGACATGTCGATTGGGACTCCGAGCATCACATATGTATGGGGTTACGGCTTTGTCTGCTAGTAGTACCTATCCCCGGGTTACTACTTTCCCTTTTTGTGCTTTAGTACCCGCTATATTTTATTTGAATATGTAAGTACTATATTTAGTGTTGTTAGTGCTTTGTGTTAAGGAAGAATATGTTATATATGAAGTTTTTCTTCAGTGGTTGTACTTTAATGGTTGGATACTAAATATGCATTCATTAGGGGCTTATATTTTCTATCTATGTATAAATGAAATAAATTTTTTGTAAATACTATTTTTGAGACTGTGACATACTTGAATTTAGTGACTGTGGTGTAATGACGATTGTGTCGTGGTTATTGTAACATCCCAAAAATTTCCTATCTCTTAAGCAGTAATTTTGACAGTTAACAGAATTTTACTGTTTAGTAATTTCTGTGTGCTGTAAAATTATTTTGATTATTCCGTCAGCGTATTTGATCGTTTTGAGTGATTTACTCCGTGTCAGGAAAATAAAAATTTTCGGGCTGCCGATAAAACTTTACGTAATTTAATTTTTACCATTAGGTTTTAATTATTTTACGTAATCTGATTTGATATTTGTGCATTTTATAATTTTTGTGATTTTTGTGGATGATTATGAAATTTTTTTACTGTTTGTGGGCCCAGGGGGTGTATGTGGGCCCAGGTGGCCATACGTGGGCCCAGGTGGGTCCCGCAAAGTAAAAATTTTTCTACGCATAGAAAAATTTGTACTGTTTAGACGGAGACAGGGGATCTTACTAAACCTGAATCCGGAAACAGTTTTAGAAATTTTCTTGTACTGTGTTTTGTACTGTATTTATTTATCGGACGATAAAAATACAGTAAATATATTCTTTCGTGGGGTTTTAGCATATAAAAATAAATATTAAATTGCTTAAGTCAACCTCGGTGGTTTGGATATCCACCATTGATTTAATTAACGATCCAGACTTGATCTTGATTTAATCAACGGTGGAGTTTTGATCTTAAAAGTGAATAAGATCATTTATAACCTTTAGATGGAGATTAAATCAAGGGTAAAGATTTAGCCATATAAAGTAACTATGACCATTTGTAACCATTGGATATAGAATTGATTAAGGGTGGAGATTTGGTCTTGTAAAGTGATTGCAGGATTTAAAGATGTAAACCCAAGTGCAGGTTGTCTCAAGTAATAAATTTCTCGAGAGTCCGAGGTCGATCCACAGGGAATTGATGAAGAAAAATTAATTGAGGTAAGAAGAGGATTTGTCACAACACCAAAAGTAATAAAATAAGTTCACAAATGAATTTAAGGGCTTGCTTGGGTTAGGAGATCCACTCTTGGTAATAAATTAAAGATCAGATTATTTCTCTTTTTAACTCAATTGAAATCCACACACAACGGAGGTTCCAATCGGAAAATATAACATTCAAAGTTCAATTATATATGTAATCATATTATGATTCCTTTAATTATCTACCAACATTTGTCAATGAGTTTAAGCATTCACTGTGCCAATCCTATTGTCTACAATAAATCAAGATCTCCATTAACAAAGAAGGTTTCTAAATTGATTGGAAACAAAATATAACACATATAATGTTCATTTAATAATATATCATTTAAGCACAAGAAATAAAATAATCTAACCTTATTTCATTACCAAGAGCTTCACTTTTTCACCCAAGCAAGATGAAGATTTAGTTACTCATGGATAAGAAGAAAGAAAGAGAGAAGAAGAGAAAGATGAACATGACTTTAATTTAGAACAAGAGAAAATTACAACAAAGGAAAATAATAAATAAGCATAACCTTAACTTGTACAAACTAAGCCTAACACCAAGTGCTCAAAATGGTCAGCCAATGGTGCCTTTTATAGAGGATTAGGGATACAAAATGACAAAGGGGCTGATTAGGGGTAGGTGGGATGAGTGGATGAATGAGTGGAGAATGCCAAATGGTGAGGATAAGAGTGAAAAATCATTGAGATTTCTTGTCTCCGAAATCATTCATTGCTTAAGTCATTGATTTCGTCATTTCTGAGCCAAGTGGTCTTCATGAAAGTTCTAGGAAATTGTCTAAGCTTTCCAATGGCTCTAGAATCACTCAAACATTCATCCTACAGCCCAAGATATGACCCAATTACTACAGACTGTTCAGGCCCAGTTTCAGCACCTCTGTTTTGATTTTCAGACCCAATATCACCATCAAGGAGCCCGAATCAAGTTTTGTGTTCAACATGAAAGTTTTAGATCTGGGTCTTAACTTTCAAATGTCCAAATTTCAGCCCAAGATAATTCTTGCAGCCTGAGTTATGCTCTGATTACTGTACACTGTTCAAGTTTCAGACACAAAACTCGTGTTCTATCTTCCAAGCCTAATTAGCTCCACTATATGTCTGATTGAGACTTTGAGCCCTCATCAAAGTTTTAGAGTTCTCTCTTATCTTTCCTACAAGGTAAAATTCATAATTATCAGACATTTAAAACTCAAGATATGACCGAAATACAGAAACAACGTAAGACCAAAATAGTGCTGAAAAAATCAATTAAGTCCAATTTGAGTCCAAACTTACAAAACATAACTAGGCTTAATCAATTAAGTACATGGAGAGTGTAAATGACTAAAAATGAGGGTTTATTAATGTATAAAATATGTGATCATCAAATTCCTCCACACTTAGCTTTTTGCACTTCTGGGCAAAACACATAAGACCAAAGTTAGGAGACAAAGAAAAATGACACAGACTCAAAAGTTAAAAATTCTAAAGGACTGGATGAAGCAAGAAGAGCAACAAGAAATTCAAGGGATCAAAGCATTAATGAGGTAACATTTCTTCACATCTCAATCCAGCAAGCAAGGAAACTTCAGTTGAAAAGAATGAATCAAGAATGATAGATCCTCACAGAATTTCACTCTCAATCTCTCAAGTGTTTAATAGGTAAGTATTTCACTCTATTCAACCCATGAACAATTGCACTACCATAGGCTTGCTTATCTTCTACTTCTCCGCTACTCACAACACATGCATACAAAAATCAAGAGGACTTTATTCAAGGTTGTAATGGGGTCATGGTAAATGAGAGGGAATAATATGGATATGAAAAGATAAATACCAAAGAGAATAAAAGAGCATTATGGTGCAGTTAGAGTGGAGAAAATGTTTGAGAACATTCATCATAAAGGACAATCACCAATATTTGACTAATGTTTTGTTGAAGATCAATCCCAAATTGGTGAATTGAATTCATTGTTAGACTTGAACATTCTCCTTTTCTTCCTGTTGTTTTCAAGCATCCACCTTTATTCTGATAATCCTTTGATTGCAACGGTGGTCAATAATTTTTTTTTTAATCATTTTGCACACACACCCCCACACTTGTTCAAGAACAAGGTCAATGCTCTCTTATTCCCTAAGGTTGGGTAAAAACATGTTTTTTCTTTTTCTTTTTTTTTTGAAGGATGAAATGAGCTTAAAACAAGGAATGGTCAAACAAGTCTCAAAGGGGTTACACAATGGAAAATATACAAGGATGGCTATTTAGTCAAAGTAGCTATTTCAAAATGCCTCAATCATATTAATGTATGCATGTAAAAATGTAGCCTCAAAAAGAATCAAAGCAAGTTCTAGAGTAACAATTCCATGAGTGAAAATCACACAAGAAAGAAGAGAATGGTACAGATATTCAATCCATTCATCAATAGGCTCAAAATCTCACAAGGCATATTTCTATCATTCTCAATCCACCAATTCAACATCCATAACCAAGCATGTGAAATTTAAGAAAGAAGATAATTTATTCAATCATGCTATGATTCCTAAATTTCAATTGCTTCAAAGGATGTGAGAGTGCCTTCGCTTGAATCTTTCAAAGGAAATCAAAAGACAAAAACTTTGTTACTTCCACAAATCAGTACTAATTAATTACTACCTAAAAACTCTTTACTCTGCCACCAATTAAGATGCGTCTCAGAAGTAAAATTACTCCTTACTCTGCCATCACTAATTAGTTTAGTAAGTCCATGACTATCATATCATACTTCCCAAACAAAACAAAACAATTTTTTTTTGGGTCAACTATCCTTCCCCCCGAACTAGATCACAACATTGTTCTCAATGTTAAAATATAGATGAGTAAAGGATAGAAGATATTACCTGTTGGAGAAAACTGACACAAATTTAAACAAAAACAAAGTATGATAAATCCAAAGTAAAGCAAAGCTTTAAATGAAGTGTCAAATCTGGCTCCTTTTTCATCCTATTTCCCTCACTGCCTCCTGCTGACCAATCTATCTGAGTTATTGCTGGATCAAGATCAAAGATCAAAAGTAAAGGAATTTTTTTTTGTGTGACTTCAAGAAAACCATCAGGGTAAAGAAGTCTAGAAACCCCTGAAGGACCTGCTCAAAGGATCGTCTGTCCAAAACTAAAATATAGCAAAATCATACAAAGATAAAAGAAATATAATAGCAAATGATGACATACCTGTATGTATAGCTTTCATGACGTATCTTTATACTGCGCGTCATGAGTGCAGTAGTGGCATGTCTTTATACTGCGTGTCACCAGTGTAGTAGACACTCACGAATTTTTTTTTTTAAGGATCAGCGTGCAAAGGTCCACCTGAGTAAATGACGGGTCAGCCAAAGGCTGGGGCTCCACAACTAATTAAAGCCATGGTACTCCTTTCGGATCGCCCTTGTTCAGACTTTTTTCTTTCATTTTTTTTCTTTTTAGAAAACATGAAGAAAAAGAAGATAATATGTACAGATTGTTGTGGATATGGCTCACATCTGCCTCTGGTTTCACGTCCAGTAACGGCTTAAACGCCTTCTATGAGTCGAGGATAAGCTTCCCATCCAATTTTCTTATAAATTGGCAAACAGGGTCTTTTAGAGTCAGATTCCCAAGATTGTAGCATTTTTCTTCATCATGATTGCAGGATTCAGAGGCATCATGTTTCTTTTTGAAATTGAGCTCAACTTTTGACAATTTTCATAACTTTTGCAAAAAGTATAGCAACCTTTAAATAAAGTGGGTGAATAAAATCCGCACTGCAAGATTTTCGTAGCTATTTTCTTTGAAGAGAAGTGACCTCCACATGATTCTGAGTGACAAAATTTAATGACACTACTTACCTAACTGTCGGGCACGCATCTCTGAAAAATTTGGTCAGGACAATGTTTGAACAAGTATAGGTCATCCCAATAAAAATTTTTCATCTTTGTCAGAAATTTCCTTTTATCTTGGTGTGTCCATTGAGGCGACATCTTTCCTTCTTGTTCTTCAGTAAGAGATGAGGAAATTACCACAGGAAAGTTTTGTTTTTCTCCCAAAAATGTGTACTTCAACCCAGCAGGTAATGGCTTTAGTTCCGGTGTGGGTAGTTCTTCATGGGCATTATCATTCATGGGTTTTAGCTCTTCGAGTTTTGGCTTTCTTCCTTTGTATTCTATTTCCTCTGTACAATCAAGCAAATCAAATGAATTAATTAAACAAACTTCTAATGGGTCAGAAGAACTCCCTTTTTGAACATGATCATCTATAATGGCTTCAATTCCTTCAACTTCCTCATTTTCATCAAGGACTTCCTGTGGTTGCTTGCACATGTTAAAAACATTAAGATCCAATGTCATGTTTCCAAATGTTAGCTTCACCACTCCATTTTTGCAATTTATCAAAGCATTAGATGTTGCTAAAAATGGACGGCCTAAAATAACAGGAATTGACTTGCAACTATCAACTATAGGTTCAGTATCCAAGATAATAAAATCCACAGGATATATGAATTTATCAACTTGAACCAACACATCTTCCACTATTCCTCTTGGAATTTTGATTGATCTATCTGCAAGTAGAAGAGTTACAGAAGTTAGTTTTAACTCACCTAAGTTGAGTTGCTGATAAACTGAATATGGAAGCAAATTGACACTAGCACCAAGATCAAGTAAAGCTTTTTCAATTTTATGTTCTCCAATAATGCATGAAACTGTAGGACAACTAGGGTCTTTATATTTCAACGCATTATTATTTTGAAGAATGGAGCTTACCTGTTCAGCTAAAAATGCTTTCTTTTTCACATTTAGTTTCCTTTTAACAGTGCACAAGTCCTTCAAATATTTGGCATAAGAAGGAATTTGTTTGATAGCATCTAACAGAGGAATATTGATCTTCACTTGTTTCAAAATTTCAAAAATTTCAGTGCGGTGGTCCAATTTCTTTGGGTTATTCAATGCTTGAGGAAATGGGGGTGAAGGCGAGAGTTTGATCGCCTTTTGGTCAGCTTTTTCATTTTCTTGGGGAATTGGTTCATCTTCTTTCTCACAAGGTTCAGGGATTTATTTTTCAACAACTTTTTCACTCCTAAGAGTTATCACTGACTGGACTTGGTCTATTTGTTAGTTTTCTGAACTCCCCTCATTTAGACATCAGACCGACCTTTGGGATTTGGTTGAGGTTGAGAAGGAAATTTTCCTTTCTCGTGAATGGTGAGTGCAGAAGAAAGTTTAGCAAGAGTTTCTTTTATGTCATTCATGGTTTGATTGTTTTGTTTATTAATGGCCTCTTGCTTTCCATGAATGCATGCAGTGTTTTTTCAAGGTTTTTCCTATATGGTGGGACATAAGGTGCATATCCTTGAGAATTTTGAGAGTCTTGTTGTGCCTGAGGAGGTGGTGGTTGCACGAATTATGATTGATTATTATTCCTCCAGCTGAAGTTTGGGTGATTTCTCCATGCCAGATTGTATGTATCTAAAAAAGAAGAAGTAAATGGCTTGTTAAAATTATTCATTGCATTTACTTGCTCATGTACAACTTCTTTAAAAATAGGAATCTTAGGACATTCATGTGTTGAGTGTCCTAAGTCATCACAAATGCCACAAATTTCTTCTTTTTGCATAGAATTGATTTCTTTTGCTTTTCTTAATTCCATGGCTTCAACCTTTCTAGCCAAACTAGCAAATCTAGCATTTAGATCTTCCTCTTGACTAAGGTGATATTTTCCTTTATTAGCACTTGCAAGATTAGATCTAATTGAATTTTCAGAAATATTAGTACTATGCCAAGATTGAGAATTTTCAGCCAACTGGTTCAAATAGTCTAAAGCTTCATCAGGTTCTTTATCAAGAAACTCACCATTGCACATTGTTTCCATAAATTGTTTAGTTTCAGGAGTTAAACCTTCATAAAAGAAGCTTATAGTGCGCCATTTTTCAAAACCATGATGTGGGCAAGAATGGAACAAATCTTTAAATCGTTCCCAACATTGAAAATATGCTTCATTTGAATTTTGGAAAAAATTTTGGATTTGTCTTTTCATAGCATTGGTTTTATGTGTTAGAAAAAATTTCTTTAAGAACTCACCTTGAATTTCTTGCCATGTGCCAATTGATCTTGGTTTCAAAGTGTTAAGCCAGGATTTTGCTTTATCTTTTAAAGAAAAAGGAAACAATTTAAGCTTAACAATCTCTTCAGTGCAATTTTGATCATTGAAGGCAATACAAACTTCCTCAAATTCTTTCAGATGTAAATATGGACTTTCAGATTCTAAACCATGAAAATTAGGAAGTAAAGAAATCATACCTGGTTTGAATCTAAAATTATTGGCATTGAGTGGAAAGATAAATCATGATGAACTAGAATTTCGAGGTGGTTGCAAATATTCATGCATGGTTCGCAACGGTTGATTTTCCAGTTCATCATATACACTTTCATTGTCAGCCATTGTGTCAATTGTGTGTGATTGTGATTCAAACAAGTTAATATATAAAGTACCAGAATTAATTTTAACTAAACGACCAGAATTTAAATCACAATACCAATTAAGCATAAATACATAAATAACTAAAAATAAATAAACAAAAAATAATGTACAAGCTGGCAGTGTAACCCACCATTAAATATTAACAAGGATGTGGTAGAAACCAACCACCAAAAATATATATATAACAAAGGTGGGGTAATAAACCAACCACCCAAAAATAAAAATAAAAATAAAAATAAAAATAAAGTGCAAAAAAATAAATAACGAGAAAAAGTAAAAGGGAGAGTTTCCCCACTAAGTTAGTGCGTAAAATAAAAGGGAAAGTTACCCCCACCGACGAAAAAAAATGACGGAAAAATTAAAAAGCAAAAATAAATGGCATTAATATAAAAGTTAGAAAGTTAGTATGTTAGCAAGTTAGTAAGTTAGAGAGTTAGTAAAGAAATCGAAGGATCGGCAAGCCGATCTTTTGCTCCGGTGAGGAGAAGAGAGAATAGATTTTATTAAAGAAAACAAACCTTAATAAATCAAAACTTCAAATCAAGTCCCCGGCAACGGCGCCAAAAACTTGACTGCGGGATTTAAAGATGCAAACCCAAGTGCAGGTTGTCTCAAGTAGTAAATTTCTCGGGAGTCCGAGGTCGATCCACAGGGAATTGATGAAGAAAAATTAATTGAGGTAAGAAGAGGATTTGTCACAACACCAAAAGTAATAAAATAAGTTCACAAATGAATTTAAGGGCTTGCTTGGGTTAGGAGATCCACTCTTGGTAATAAATTAAAGGTAAGATTATTTCTCTTTTTAACTCAATTGAAATCCACACACAACGGAGGTTCTAATCGGAAAATATAACATTCAAAGTTCAATTATATATGTAATCATATTATGATTCCTTTAATTATCTACCAACATTTGTAAATGAGTTCAAGCATTCCTATTATCTACAATAAATCAAGATCTCCATTAACAAAGAAAGTTTCTAAATTAATTAGAAACAAAATACAACACATATAATGTTCATTTAATAATATATCATTTAAGCACAAGAAATAAAATAATCTAACCTTATTTCATTACCAAGAGCTTCACTCTTTCACCTAAGCAAGATGAAGATTTAGTTACTCATGGATAAGAAGAAAGAAAGAGAGAAGAAGAGAAAGATGAACATGACTTCAATTTAGAACAAGAGAAAATTACAACAAAGGAAAACAATAAACAAGCATAACCTTAACTTGTACAAACTAAGCCTAACACCAAGTGCTCAAAATGGTCAGCCAATGGTGCCTTTTATAGAGGATTAGGGATACAAAATGACAAAGGGGCTGATTAGGGGTAGGTGGGATGAGTGGATGAATGAGTGGAGAATGCCAAATGGTGAGGATAAGAGTGAAAAATCATTGAGATTTCTTGTCTCCGAAATCTTACATTGCTTAAGTCATTGATTTTGTCATTTTTGAGCCAAGTGGTCTTCATGAAAGTTCTAGGAAATTGTCTAAGCTTTCCAATGGCTTTGGAATCACTCAAAAATTCGTCCTACAGCCCAAGATATGACCCAATTACTACAGACTATTCAGGCTCAGTTTCAGCACCTCTGTTTTGACTTTCAGACCCAATATCACCATCAAGGAGCCCGAATCAAGTTTTGTGTTCAACATGAAAGTTTTAGATCTGGGTCTTAACTTTCAAATGGCCAAATTTCAGCCCAAGATAATTCTTGCAGCCAGAGTTATGCTCTGATTACTGTACACTGTTTAGGTTTCAGACACAAAACTTGTGTTCTATCTTCCAAGCCCAATTAGCTCCACTAGATGTCTGATTAAGACTTTGAGCTCTTCATCAAAGTTGTAGAGCTCTCTCTCATCTTTCCTACAAGGTAAAATTCATAATTATCAGACATTTAAAACTCAAGATATGGCCGAAATACAGAAACAACGTAAGACCAAAATAGTCTTTGAAAAAAATCAATTAAGTCCAAAATCAAACTTACAAAACATAACTGGCTTAATCAATTAAGTACATGGAAAGTGTAAATGACTAAAAATGAGGGTTTATTAATGTATAAAATATGTGATCATCATAAAGTAACATGACCATTTATGACCATTGGATTTTGATTTAATCAATGGTGGGGATTTGGTCTTAAAAAGTAGCAAAGACTAATTATGACCCTTAGATTAAAAGTAAGAAGGAGTAATCTTGACCCTTAATTTTGGAGACACATCCAATGACTAGAATTTAAAGGAGAAAGATCCAATGGCCTAGATTAAGTCTTCTAAATCAAAAGTCTACCTAAATCCTAACCATTGAATTAATCAATGGCTTAGAATGCTCTAAATGATGGCTAGAAAAGATGACAAATTATTAAATGCATCATGAAGGAGGGGGGATGGTTTTTGTGAAGTATTTTGGAGCTAAAGAAAACTTTATGTCATTATTAAGTGGTCTTGGTCAATTATGCATCATTGTTGAATTAATTGCACTTTTTGAAGAAGCACCTACGGCCATGCAAAGTTAAAGGGGACAAATTTGATTCAATTAATTCATTTGGCTATTGTCTTTATACCTACAAGAAGCTAAATAAAAGTAAGTCAATTTTTGATGACTTAGCACATATATCATATGGCCATGTACTACTTTTTGGAGACAAACTACTCATAATTGATTTATTAGCATCCTTAGGAGATGACTTGAAGGGGGTGCACAGTTTTGAGAGGCCTTAAGGCCATAGAAAAAGTTTGAAGACCATTATTGCCATCCTTGGTCATCATTAATCATTTTCAAGAAGCTAAGTTACCAAGTTTTCTCTCCATTTCTCTTCTCCAAGCAAGTTTCGATCAAGCACCTTAGAACCATCATCTAAATTTCTATCATTTCATCCAACTTGATTTTCTAAACCTAAACACCATTCTAAGAACATCTCTAGTTATGAGTTTTCACTAAATCATTTATCTTGAGTCTCAAATCCAAGCTTCAAGTTTTTATCAAAAATCAAAAATTCCATCTTTGTGTTTCAAGAGAAACCATTCAGTCAAGACACTCAAAACCACCATCCAATCTCTTTTAATTTCATCCAACCATAGATCTTGAATCTACATGATATTCTAAGCAACTTTCATGTTGGAGATTTTCTCTAAATCATCTATATTCAACCTTGTTCTTCAAGCTAAAGATTGAAGCTTTAATGGTGAAGTTTGTTACTCTTCACTTTTCTTTTGATTTTCAAGGTTCTAACCATGATGCACATCCATGGTTTTCTTAATCAAGCTTAGTATACTAATTTCTATGTATTTTGTTTTGTTTTTTAGAAGCCCTTGGTAATGAAGGACTTGGAAAAAGAAGCAAAACAAAGAGTTTTTGAGGATCTTCAAGAGGTAAGAGGGAGATCCATCTCACCAACCAAGCATGGTGGTGAGAGATGGTCTTATATTTAATGGGTGTTGAATCCATGTAAGGATTCATATCCATGGTCATGTAATAATTTATATGTGTTTATGAGCTTTGATTAATTGCTTATGCTTAATATGCTTTGCATGAGTTTATGATTTTGATGGTATGCTTATACTTATGCATGATGATAATATGACATGCTTTATATATATATATATATATATATATATATATATATATATATATATATATATATGTGTATGTATGTGTATGCCATGATTTGATGATGGAAAGAAAATTAATTTTTGGTCCCAATGGCCAAGGAAGAGCTACGGTTTTGATGCCCTTGATTAGGGTTCATGTTGAAATTTTTCAAGAACAAGGGAATTAATTTTTGATCCCTAGAACATGGTGAATTTTGATTAAGACACCTCAAGATAGGTGTTCACAAAATTAATATTCTCTTGAATGATGAAAATGGATGTTTAGAAAAAGCAAGGAAAATAAATAAAGAGTTTATTTTTCAAAGAGTACATGAACACGATTTTAGAAGGATTTTTTATTGATTTATTTTGTGTAAAAAGTTTCTAAGTGTTTTACTAAACATAAGATTTAAATGAAAATAGCAATGATGATTTTAAAGATTTGCAAAGAAAGTGAAAAAGGATTTGTAAAGTAAGTGAAAATGGATTTGCAAAGAAAGTGAAAAATGGAAATGAACAAATGATTTGATTTTCAAAGACTATGAGTCTTACGTTTTTGTAAAGGATTTTTAATGGTTTTGTTTGTGTAAAACCATATCAATTTAAAAGGAAAAATATTTGATGGTTTCAATAGTCATGTCCACGTTTTTTTTAAAGGCTTGTAATGTCTTGATTTTTATGAACAAAGTGATTTTCAAAATGAAAACGTAACTTGATTTAATACAAGGAATTTGGAAAGGGAATCAGAGTGTTTTTATCACTTGAGAGAATTTTGTAAATGAAAGACAAAGAGAGGTTGAACATGTTTGAACTCTAATTTATTTTGAAGAATGATTTTGGAAGTGATTTGAGAAAAATGGAGAATATAATGGTGATTTGAAAAGTTACTAACGTATAACTTATTTTTGAGTTTTGAAAGTACGTTAGAAAATGTTAAGTTTTGAAACGTTGATTTATATCAATGGAAAAGTGATTTTATGAATTATATTTTGGAAAAGGATTTCTTGAGTAAAGAAATGTGGAAAAAGATTTTCTTGAGTAAGAAAATATATATTACTTGAAGTATAAAGTTATATTATTTTAAGAAAAGTTGAAAAAGGAATATTTGAAGGTTGAGAAATATTTTCTGTAATGAAATTGTGGTGAAAAAATTATTTACGTATCGTAAAAACGTAATTTAAAAGTATGTGGTTTGAAATACAGTAAAATATTTCCAAGTGTTAAAAATACAGTAAAATATTTCTACACGATTTTAAATACTTTAAAATATTTTTACGCAATTTGAATTACGTTTAAATATTTTACGTAATCTGAATTACTATTAAAAAATCACTACGTGATGGAAAAGTGATGAATTATTTTTACGTGATTGTGAAAATAGCGAAAAATCATTATGTGATTTGAAAAGTGTTTTAAATATTTTGAAAATGAAAGAAAATGATTTACGTGACTTAAAAGGATGATTTTTAAGTTACGCGATTTTGAAACAGTGGAAAAAATATTATGGGATTTGAGAAATGTATATTTTTACGCGATTGAGAAAAACGTTGAAAAATTAGTACGTGATTTAAAAGTGCAACAGAAGAGTTGCGGCATTTTGAAAACGTAACAGAAGTGTTACGATATTTTGAAAACGTAACAAAAATGTTTTGGAATTGTGAAAACGTAACGGAAATGTTGCGCAATTTTGTGAAAACACGACGAAAGTGTTTTATAACTATGAAAATGTGATAACATGATTTTGCTGTTGAAAATACAGTATAATTTGGTACAATTTATATGCATTGGAAAGAGATGCCTATGATTGGATTTGGTGCATTATACATGCATTGGAAAAACATGCGTTGAGGCATATGATACATTGAACTAATGAAATTGAAAAGATTTGGCCCTTTGGGGTTGGACTTGCACTGATATATTCGTGCATTGTATATGGCCCTTGTGGTTGAAGAGGGAATGAGAATTCATAGTGAGGTCTATGATGGATCTTGGGGGCGTCGAGGCGTGGCGGTTGACCAAGTGGACAGCTGGCGAGTACCCTGTGTCACTTGGCGATGCAGTCCGTTGCAACGTATTGAAGATACTCGACAAGAACACGATTCTTTTCAACAACTGGAAGATTGTCTTTGGGCTAAGGCTGACAATTGATAGAGCATTCTCCTCGAAATTGTGAAAACCTCCATGGAGTTGTTTTTGAAAAACTGAGTCTTTGTGCACATGCATGAAACTGAGCATTTTATATTTGAATGATATATTAATTGAGGGATATTGGCTATGACAATTATTTTGAATACTTGGATGATGATGATGATAATAATGTGATGGTATTATTGTGTTTATTGTTATTTTATACATTATGATGATGGCATAATTGTAATTATGGTATGATGTATCTGTATGGTATGCAGTTTGTGTTATCTCTATGCTACCATGTTGGTATTGGTGCAGGTGATCTCACCTCTTTGTTATATTGTTTTGCTGTGTCTGTATTGTTAAAATTATACAGTAGAAGGAATAAGTTATCTTAGACATACTGGGTGATTGATACTCAGAGATTGATGAAAACATTGAAGAGTGGCTGTCTCAAGTTCGAAGGTGTTCTGAGTAGACAAGGAGTAGAGTTCTGATGCAACAAGCTGGATACAAGATAAGGAATGAGTATATTAAGTTTTATCGTTAGTGTTATACCGTGCTATTTAGTAGGACCCATTATGGGGTTTGCTACTGTTAAAAAAAAAAGAGTCTGTTAATTTTATATTTTTCTTTAAATTGTGAAATATTAATTGGTGTCAATATTGCATAAAGAATAGTTGAAATATGATTTTCAATATTACCTAATATTTTCAGTAAGTTTCTGTTTCAGTAAGAAAGAAATTTTAAAACCCATCTTTTATAACTCAAACTTTGTGCAAACTTCTTTCAGATCTTGAGTCGGGAGTTAGACATGTGATACCCTAGGGAGGGCGTTACAGTTATTAGATCTAGGGGTGTTACGTTAGGTGGTATTAGAGCAGTTCATCCTGTTGAGCCGGGGTATGGACTTGTTATGTTTAGGCATATTAGAACTTTTGTAGGTTGTGCACTTCCGTGTATCTTGATTGAGATGATGGGAAAGGAATGCATGGCTTGCCATAGGTTGAATGTGTAACACCCCGAACTTTCTATCTTAGAAACAATAATTTTGACAGTTAACAGAATTCTACTGTTTAGTGATTTCTGTGTGCTGTAAAATTATTTTGAATATTCTATCTGTATATTTGATCGTTTTGAGTAATTTGCTCCGTGTTAGGGAACTAATAATTTTCGGGCCGGAAAAATTTTACGTAATTTAATTATTACTGAAAAGTCTTAATTATTTTACGTAATCTGATTTGATATTTGTGAATTTTCTAATTTTTATGATTTTGTGGATGATTATGAAATTTTTACTGTTTGTGAGTCCCAGGGGGTGTATGTGGGCCCAGGTAGCTATACGTGGGCCTAGGTGGGTCTCGTAAAGTGAAAAATTTTTTACGCATAGAAAAATCTGTACTATTTAGACGGAAGCAGGGGATCTTACTAAACCTGAATCCGGAAACAGTTTTAGAAAATTTCTTTTACAACGTTTTATACTGTATATATTATCGGACGATAAAAAATACAGTAAATATATTCTTTAGTGGGGTTATAACAGATAGAAATAAAATTCTATACTGTTAAGTCAACATTGGTGGTTTGGATATCCACCATCGATTTAATCACCGTTGGAGATTTAATCTTGATTTAATCAAAGGTGGAGATTTGATCTTAAAAGTGAATAGGATCAATTATAACCGTTGGATGGAAATTAAAACAAGGGTGGAGATTTAGTCTTATAAATGGCTATGACCATTATCAACCCTTGGATGTAGAATTAATCAATGGTGGAGATGGATCATTAATGACCATTGGATTTGGATTTAGATCAATGGTGGAAAATTGGTCATAAAAAATGACTACAACCATTTTGGACCCTAGGATGTAAAGTTTGAAGGTGTAATCTTGACCCTTCATTTTGGAGACACATTCAATGGTTAGGATTGCAAGCCAAAAATGATCCAATGGCTCAAATAAAGTCTTCCATCTATAACCTAAACCTAATAGCTATTTTAATCCAAACCATTCTTTTAATCAAGGGTTAGGATGGCTTAGGATGATGGCTATGAAATTTGTCATATTTTTATGAAGCATGGAAGGGGGCGGGGACGGTTTTGGAGGCTTAAGGCAATGGCCAAGTTTCAAGACCACTAATTATTTTTCCTATTGATCATTAATGATCATTCCAAAAGGCTATGATTTTTCAAACTTCACTTTCCACCTTTCTCCAATGCAAGTTACGACCATGCAAAGCTTTGAAGACCAAATAATTCATTTCTACACTTCACATTATCACATCTTCACCTTTTCACTTAAGTTCAAGAAACAAACCAAAGAAAACTCCATTTCCTCTCCCTAAGAAGACCATTCGGCCAAGCATCTTAAATCTCTCCTCCATCACTCTTTAATTTCATACAACCTAGTTTCTTGAATCCTTACCTTATTCTAAGCAACTTTCATGTTGAAGACTTTCTCTAAATCTCCCATCTTGAAAGACTTTTACTAAGATCAAGTTATAGAGTTTTTGTTGGTGAAGTGTAAGGAAACTTCATTTATTCTTTTCTTTTTCATGTTCTAAACCATGTTTGATCCATGGTTCCTCTTATTCAAGCTTGATATACTAATTTCTTGTGTTTGTTTCATGTTTAAGAAATTTATGTTGGTGGAGATCTTGTTCAAAATACAAAGGAAGGAGCTTTAGAGGATCTTCAAGAGGTAAGAGGGAGATCCATCTCACCAACCAAGCATAGTGGTGAGAGATAGTTTTATATTTGATGGATGGTGAATCCATGTGAGAATTCATATCCATGGTCATGTAATAATTTGTGTGTTATGTGCTTTGACTATTTTTGCCTATGGTTGATATGCTTTGCATGATTTACTTGTGTATGCATGCTTAGTATGATTTTTATTTGCTTATATGGTATGCTTATAATATGCATGATAATATATGTTGAATATATTATGATGGATGTATGTTGAAATAAACAAATTTTGGCTCCAAAGGCCATAGAGAAGGTCACGGTTTTGGGTTTCCAAAACTAGGGTTTTTATTGAAATTTTTCAATAACAATGGAGTTAATTTTTAGTCCTTAAACTTAAGCAAATTTTCAGCCAAGACACCAACCAATTTGGTGTTCACAAAATTATATTTTCATGAATGATAAAATTAAATGATTTGAGAAGTAAAGAAAATAAACAAAAGGGTTTGTTTTGCAAAAAGAATGCACACGGTTTTGAGTTGTGTTTTCATGAATTTATTTTGTGTAGAAACAAGAATGAAATTTATTTAAGTTAGAAGAAAAATATTTCATGGTTTCAATGGCCATTTATAAGGTTTTGATAATTTAGAAAAATGTTTTGATGTTATAAAATACAAGAATTTTCAAATAAGGATTTTGGAAAAGGGAATTAAAGTGTTATCAAATAAGTGAAGCGAAATTTTCATAAATAAAAGAAAAAGGAGATTGAAAGTGTTGAACTTCAAATAATTTTAAAGAGAATTAATTTTTAGAAGTGATTTAGAAATATAAAAGAAAACGTTTATAACTTAAATTTACTAACGTAGAATTTATTTATTGGGTTTTGGAAAACGTTTAGGAAATTTAAAGTTAGAAACAGTAATTAAATCAACTAAATGTGATTTTGTAAGATTAAATTAATAAAAAAGTGATTTTGAGAAAATATATTACGGAAAAGATTTTTGACTAAGAATAGGAAGAGAATAAATTAAGAAATTATATTATTGTAAGAAAAGTCCAAAATAATATTTTTTAAAGTTAAGAAATATTTTACGAAGGGTAAAAATGGTGAGAAACGATTTACGTAACTCAAAAATGTAATTTTTAAGTTACGCGACTTGAAAAATATTAAAATATTTCTACACATTTTCAAAGCGTTTAAATATTTTACACGATTGAAATGTTGTAGAAAAATCGCTATGCGATTTAAAAACAAAAGAATATTTTTACGCAATTTAGAATATAGTAGAAAATGATTACGCAATTTTTAAACGTAACAGAAAATGTTACAAATCATTGTTTACGTAACAAAATATTACGTGACTGTGAAAGCGTGACAAAAATATTTTGCGAATGAAAAAAACATGGTAATGTGATTTTGCTATTAATTATATAGTAAACTTTACAGTTAAAATCAGTATATGAATACTGTACAAGAAATTGAGAAGTTTGCCTGTAATTGGCGTTAATACACGAACGTAAAACAGTATTTGAACCTGGTATGAGAAATTATGTGATTTACCTTTGGTTGGTAATTGGTGCATTACACATGCATTGAAAATGGTCCGATGGACTGTATATGGCTAATTGCCTAGGAGAAACGTACACCTCTTGAGTGGGTGCGATACGCGTAGTGTAGGTCACTCGTTGACCTTGGGGGCATCGGGGTGCGGGTTGCTCGCAATGGACAGTTGGTAGCTCTTCTGTACCGTGGATTAGACCGATGTAATAGACCGATGATCCGGACCGAGACACTATTCTTAATCAAGATCTGATAAAGATTGTCGTGTATGTGCTAAATGTGCAAGATATAATTATAGCACTTGGTCTGAGGCACGTGGTACCGGCAGATCTTTTCGATCAATTTCTCCGACCTGAGTTTAGCTCCATGGAGTAGGAAATCGAGTCTATGTGTTCATGCATTAACATAAATGCCAACATCTGTGAAATATTGATTATGACAATTGTACTTTTTAAAATATCTGCTTAGTGTAGATGACATTTCCTGGAATTATTAAATGTTAATTTTGATCAATAATATGTTGATGCCATATTGTAATATGATGTGTTTATGGCATGTTGTTATGTTATCTCTATGCTACCATGTTGGTATTGGCGTAGGTGATCTCACCTCTTTGTATGTATATTTGTATATTGTATTTATAATTGGCTAAAGACGTTGAGAAAGAAACAGAACAAGAAGGAGAAGAAGAACTACTTCTCACGTCTAGGAACGCAGAATTTTGAGAAGATGGAGATGCCCAACTTTCTAGGATACGTGACGTTACAGTTTCGTGAAGGTTCGGAGGCGTGGCATGTCCATTTGGATCGACAGTGTATATTTTATATAGGGGACCTGAACATTACTTACAGTAGGCTTTATCAAGGGAACCCTTGCTTTAGTGTCAATATTTATGTACAGTTAGAGTTTCCACTATCCATTAGGCAGTACTGGGGAGCTTACTACCGTACTCCTAGTGCGATAAGTATCGTGTCGTCTGCGCTGACACCTGTCCATAGAGCTTCACGTAATAATGGATTCCTATCTGCTAAGGAATCTGAGGAGGACCCATCTGAGGGTTTTGCTGTTTAGTCAGACTTGGGCAATATGTGAGTCTTAAATTATGTTTAATTACTTTGAGAACTTGGTTTGTATATAAATAATCCTGACAGAACTTTCGTTATGTACAATGATGTAAATTATATGTGATGATGTATAATATTTTTAATTTTCGCTAAGTTTATTTTATTGTCATCAAAGAAGAAAGAAAAAAAAAATTTACAATTCGTATTTTTATCATAACATCACTTTTTATGATCTTTAGGGTATTTGGGTAATTAAGTAACATAAATGTGGCACCCTACGGTGGGTGTTACAGAATGTTAGTAGCTACTATTATACAGTTGCATGATATTGAGGACTGACCTATTCAATATGTAATGTTCTGTGTGTATAGGAAACTATGACTTCGCCTAGGCGTACTATATTAGGAGAATAAGAATTCTTTTAGTGAGGAGATATTCCGGTTTTGATTCTACCCGATCCCAATGAAACATTCGAAGTGTTTTGCGATGCTTCACATCAAGGTCTAGGATGTGTGTTCATGCAAAGTTAGGAAGTTGTGACTTACGCCTCGAGGTAGTTGAGGATCCATGAGGAGAATTACCCAACTCACGGGTTAGTGTTAGCCACAGTTGTATTTACTCTGAGAACATTGAGACACTTTCTGTGTGAAGTAATGTTCAATGCCTTTAGCAATCACCAGGGCCTGAAGTATTCATTCGACAAAAAGGAACTGAGCATGAGACTGAGAAGGTGACTAGAAATTTTAAAGGAGTATGACCTCTAGCTTTAGTGTCATCCTAGAAAAGCGAACGTCATAGCAGACGCTTTGGACCAGAAAGCTATTTAATATCTTCATTATGATAGTCAAGAAGAAGAAATTAATAGAGTAATTCAAGGACAAGTGATTGTCATTGGAAATGACACTGGATGAGGTATGTCTAGATATAGTTACTATTTTGAATGATCTATTTGGAAAGATTCGAGAGAAGTAGAAAAGTGACCAATTTCTACAAGATGAGAAGAAGCTATTGAAACAAGGCATGACGTCAGAGTATGAGGAAGAAATTCAACGGAATCTTGATGTTCACGGGTAAGGTCTATATACCAAATGATTCAAAACTCAAGGAGTTTATTTTCGATGGAGCTCACACGAGCAAGTTGAGTATACACACCGGAGCGACCAAGATATATCAAGATCTAACACAAAAGTATTGGTAGCAAGGGGTGAAGAGAGACGTTGCTAAATGTGTGTCATCTTGTCTGAGTTGCCAACAAACTCACTCCTAAATTCTTCGGACTCCTCTTCGGATTGGTCCGGTAGCCTATCAACTGATTTTGTCATCCTCTCTTTCTAATTTTCATGATATCTTTTGTATGACATAATTGCGAAAGTGTATCCCTAATCCAACCATGTCATCGAACTGGACACAATACAATTAAAAGAGAGTTTGATCTATGGGATACTTCCTATAACGGTCAAGGTTAAGAGAGCAAAGCAACACTGAGGCAAAGAGAATACAATGGTAAGGATGATCTGAATTAACGTGACTAGAGACGCGACGTGAAAGCTAGAAGATAAGATGAAGAAACTACATCCATGTTTACACAAAGGAATGAAAATTTCAAGGATGAAATTTCTATTTGAAGGGGAGAGTTGTAACACCCCGAAAATTAATAATTTCATGATAAATAGTCATTTTATAATATTTGTGATTTTTGTGAATTTTTCTGGATTTTTCTGAGAATGTGGAATATTTTAATATTATTTCTTATTTTACGTGCGCACTGAGCGGAATCAGAAAAATGAGATATTTTTCTCGAGAACCTTGAACTGTGGAAACATTGACGGACGATCTTACTAAACCCGAGGCCAGATACGATTTACGAGGTTTCATGTTTTTCAAGATTTTTATCAGATAAATAAAAATCGCAGAATAATTTTATTATCCGTCGGATAATAAATATCAGTTTTTGTTAACTGTAATTTCTGTTCACTGATAATAAATCTGATACAATGTTAGTCATATTTTAGAGAACACTTTAATGACATCACCATGGTGACATCATCACTATGACATCACTTTGACTTTTCAAAGGGAGGAAGCTTCCTAACACCTTCTTTTTGGCTTGTTGGAGAAGCTTGGAGGAAGCTTCCTTGCATTTTCCTATTGGCTTCTTCAAGAAGCCACATTTCTTCTCTCTTCCTCTCCACCACACATTTTTGAGGGCTCTTTGTGGCCACACATCTTAATCTATACACTTACACAAAATACACCTAATTACACATTTTATTTCATTTCACTTTACTATCACTTCCTCTCTCTACCTTCCATCTTCATCTTTTCTCTCAACCTTCTCCTCTTCTCTTCTCCTTCACCCTCTCCACGGTGCCACCATCTCCACCCACCTCTACCATGGCAAAAATCTCAAGTCTTCATTTTTCTTAAGCTACTACTCATCCTAGACATCATTCTTCTTAGATCCATCCATAAAGATCACATCTTCACAATTTTCTCTCTTCTTATTCTCCTTTACCCTCACGGTTTTTGAAGCCCCAATAGGTGACCATCACCATTTTCATTTTCTCACTTCACTATCACCATTTCTACACACTCCTTCTCATTCTAAACATTTTCTCTTTAGAGATCTTCTTCAAAATCCATCATCTTCTTCACTTTCTCTCAAGAACAAAGTTTGAGACTTTGAAGGTAACTCTTTGATTCTTTACTTTCTCTTCCTATTTTTCATTTCTATGGCCATATTTATGACCATGGATCTCTTCTTTTTCAATCATTGGTGTTGATTCTTTGAACTTGATTTTTAGGGTTTTTGGAGCCCCAAAACCGAGCCACCAAGAAGCCATCTAGGAGGCCATTTTCATGTTCTTCCTTTAGGTAAGAGGGAGATAATCCTCTTCAACCTGTCTTGGTAATGAGGAAACATTTTCTTTATGTTGTTGATGAGGAATCCATGTGGGATTGCTCTCTTGGTTGTGATGTTTTTTATGATTTTGTACTATTTTAACTTGTATGATTTACTGATTGTTATTATATGTCTTGATGACTATGTAAAAATATATTGGATTGCTTGGATTGTTATGTGAAGAGATTTTAGGGTTCTTTGCCCTTTTGGATTCACGGCCAAGAGGCCAAATTTTTTGGTGTTCAAGGTATGGTTTTGTAAAGATTGGAACTTAGGTGATGAAGAGTTAAAGGGCAAATGAATAAAATGGAAAACTTTGGGTTCCTACCCATTGGGAGGCCCACGACCTCTTGAATAATTGTTAAGGTTCAAGACTTAAATTTGTAGCAACTTTGGAACATAAGTAATTTATTGAAAGTAACTAATAATGTGGTGGAAAGATTGGTTAGATTCATACCATTGGGAGGCTCACGGCCTCTAGGAGATTTATTGGGTTATGCTGTGATCTTTGTGCAACCTTGGGCCTTAAGTGACTAAATGATAAGTGATCAACATTGTGGTGAAGGAAAAAGGGTTAGACTTTGTTAAAATGAGGCTCACGGATTCTTAAGGCAAAATGTCACGAAATGTAGTGCAAAAATGGAGACTTAGAATGATTTTGAACAAAAAGGAAGAACAAGAGAATTTGTATACCCTTAGCATAATTTTAAGTGAGCATAACTGATTAGATTAATGAACTTGAGCAATCTAAAGGAATGAAGATTCAATAAGGACTTCAAGAGGATCCCTCTAGAAAATGAATCCATAAGAGATATTAATTTAAGTGAAACTTTATAATGATTCCATAATAGATGTTAATTAAGGTGGAACTTTATGATGATCTCATATGACTTGTTGAGCTAGGGTGAAACCCCGGAATGAACTTCTAAAAGTGTACTATCACTCTTGAGAAATTAACACTATACTCTTGTAGGTCCGTGCTTGGGACTAAGAATCCTGTTAATGCTTAAATTGGCCAAATTGTGGCATATTATGGAAAATGTGTATTGTGAAATATATGTGAACATGTTGAATATACATGATTGTGCATGGAGTCAACATGCATTGGACATTTGCTCAGTCGATAACTGTTAAAAGGCTGGATGAGCCTATCAATGAGGATTAAATAAGTGAGATCTAGTGGAAGGATCTGATTGAGGACCGTAAGGCACGGTGTATACCGATTGCACGCATTACGCACCTGACAAATCACTATTCTTTACTCGAAGAATGAATGAGAATTGAATGGTAAGGTCTGTGATGGATCTAATTGAGGATCGTAAGGCGCGGTGTATACCGATTGCACGCATTACGCGCCTGACAAATCACTATTCTTTTTGTGGTAAATGGGCGAGAATTGAATAGTGTGGTCCCATGGAAGGATCTGATTAAGAACCGTGAGGCGCGGTGGTTCATTTCGTGATGATGTTATCACGTTATTATACCCCTGGCCATGATAAACCGTTGCAATGCATCACGCGCCTGACAAGCACTATTCTCTTCGTGGTCCGGCATAGACTGTCATTGAGGGGGACAGATCTCCCGGAACGTTCATCTTTGAAATGAAAATGGAAAATCTTGGTACCAAGTGCACATGCATTGTGAGTCGGCATTGTGAGTCCGCATATCATATGACACTCATTTATGTGATGATTATACTATTATTTTATTGATGTCATGATTATCTGAAATGTTTTAATTGTTCATTATCTGAGACTCTGTTGCTATTTCTTTTATCATATGTGATTATTACTATTCAATGTTGTTGTTCTGCTATGTGGGCATTCTGCGTCGTTCTGTTTCTTTACTACCATAATTGGTAATGTAAGTAGGATGTCTCACCTCTTTCCTGTATTCTTGTATTTCTGTTATATATTGTATATATATATATATATATTTGATAAAAGATCGTGAGGAAGAAGATGAGGGACCACATCCTTACTGGTTGGATTGAGCTAATTCATTATTTTCGATATGGCGTCTGGACGAGATTTCTTCGATTACGCATGGGTGCAACTTCGTGGAGGCATTGAAGCCTGACATGTCGATTAGGACTCCGAGCATCACGTATGTATGGGGTTACGGTTTTGTCTGCTAGTAGTACCTATCCCAGAGTTACTACTTTCCCCTTTTGTGCTTTAGTACCTGCTATATTTTATTTGAATATATAAGTACTATATTTAGTGTTGTCAGTGCTTTGTGCTAAGGATGAATATGTTATATATGAAATATGTTTTTCTTCAGTGGTTGTACTTTAATGGTTGGATACTAAATATGCATTCATTCGGAGCTTATATTTTCTATCTATGTATAAATGAAATAATTTTTTTGTAAATACTATTTTTGAGACTGTAAAATGCTTAGATTTAGTGACTGTGGTGTTATGACGATTGTGCCATGGTTATTAGATCTAGGGGTGTTACACTTGCTGCTGGCCATTGGTAGCTGTTAGCAGCTAATTCCTCCAAAAGCTGGAAGGCCTCATCAAAAGATTTGTTGAGTAAAGAGCCTCCAGCTATAGCTTCAACAATTGGGCGATAGTGCGGTAACAGATCCTTATAAAATGAATAGATTTGGTGCCAAGGTGGTATTTCGTGTTGTGGACACCTTCTCAGTAAATCCTTGTACCTTTCCTAGGCTTCATGCAAGGATTATAACTCAGTCTGAGTTAATGATGTAATATCATTCACCATCTCCGCAGTTTTGGCAGGGGGAAGTAATTATTCAAAAATTTAGTACATACCTCTACCCAGGTTGTAATGGATCCCGCTGGAAGAGAGTGCAACCAGCTTTTGGCTCTATCCCTTAAAGAGAAGGGGAAAAGCCTTAGGCGAATAGCATCCTCGGATACTCTATTATGCCTAAAAGTATCGCATATCTCCAAGAAGTTTGAGAGATGCACATTGGGATCCTCATTAGATAAGCCGCCAAACTGTACAGAAGTTTGGATCATTTGAATGATCGCCGAATTTATCTCGAATTATTAGCTCGAATGGCAGGACACCTAAAACTGGATTGCAGATTATCCATCTGTGGAGTTGCAAACTCACTCAATGGCCTTGTACGACTTTCGTCTTCCACTTCGTGCGTAGAGGCTTCTTCTACCATCTTATATTTACCTAAAACAATTTAGAAATAATGAATTAAATCAATATGCACAAACATAAACTTGAACTAGAGCTACTTAAACTCGTTGTTAATATTAGCTCTACTGTATTTAATCCGTTGTCCTCAGCAATGACGCCAAAAACTTATTCGCTCTTTTGCTTACCGCAAGTGCATGGGTCGCACTTGTAGTGTAGCTAGGAGTCAGATATCGTTCCCACGAAGGCAATGGTTAAAACCAGTGCTAAATATAAACCAATAGCTCAAGTATTTCTATTTAAGGACATGTAAATTGAGAAAGAGTATGCCAATTAATTAAAAGATCTTAAAAACTATAAAATTGGATTAAGTTGATGATTAGGGAATAGAGAATTCTTTTTCATCTCCTATTTCCATTGATAATAAATAATCCTTACGAGCAATATAAATGAAATGGTTAGGTTAGCTTGAGAATTTAAATTAGTTAAAAGCATATGTCTATGTCAATTAACCATGCTTCCATTACCTAATTCACTATGTGTCCATGAGAATTAGTGTAACTCCACTCATGAAAATCTATTCCCAATCAATTATTATGCATGACCAATAGGTATATTTCTATCCTATTAACGAATCATCGCATCCAAACTAATTGAATGAAATAGAATCATACATACGATCTTAAATCCAAATTCTTATTTCTAAGTTCATTAGATTTTAACAAATCAATTGAAAGCTGATCAGACTATCAAAGCATTAAGCATTATATGATTGAACAAAAACCAAATAATATATATAAACTCAAAGGATTACAATATTAATCAATATCCATAGGAGGATTCAAAGAAAAACCCTATAAACAACTTAGCCAGCCATGAACCCTACGAAAATATCACAATAAATCATGTTCATGGAGATGGAAAAAGATGAAGATGAAGGAAAGAGAAGAGAAAGGTCAATGGAGTGATCCTTCAAGCTCCAATCCTCCTCCAAGGTGAAGATAGCCTTCAATCTTGGTCACTTTTGCTTCCTATCAGTGTAAACTATAAAACCCTGGCCGCAACTTTCTAAAAATAACCTAACTCCCTATAGAAAATTAATGCAACAGTATTTACAGGGCTAAGAAGACAGAGTCACGTCGTGGCATTCAACTTCCTACACTATGGCGCGTATACAATTTAGGTCACTATGCCGCGACATTCATTCCTTTGCGCTGCGGCATTCAAAATGCGTAGCTCTCTGCCTGAACAGGGGAACATCTCACGCTGCGACATTTATATGCCATACCGCGACGTGACAAGCTGATCCTTGATCTTGGATTTCTCTTGCAAAGTTGGTCCAAATCTTCTAAGTTTCACTTGGTTGGGACCCTACCTGCCATAGAGAAATCATCAATTCATTAACCACTGCAAATGTACTCAATCTATCAAAGAATCGAAAACATTTTCTCAGAATCATGATGGAAGACATTGAAATTGAATTATATGAACACAAAGCTAAAGTCTTCCAATCATACATCAAAACAAGGACTAAACCATCAATAAGACACATATATAGGGCATAAATAACTACAATTTGTAGAGTTATCACACTCCCAAACCTAGATTTTTGCCAGTCCTCGAGCAAAACAAAGTACATTTATAAAGATCAGCTTGTTAGCCTGCATTCACAAATCTGTACATTCCACTTTCACTTAAACTGAACTTATGTAAGATGATTGTATACAACCTCAAAGAATGCACTTGTCCCACAATTTAGTTTCACACATATATAGTCCTCATCATGCTAATAGTCACAGTTTCCTTTTATATTCAAGACGTATTTCCCAAAATCATGCAAACAAAACTTTTTCTGTTCAATTCTGACTTACCCAGATGAGGTTATGGACATACAGATGAACATGAATCAAGGAATTCATAAGATTGTAATTCAACTCTCTCTCCACTAATGTAACTCACACATAATTGAGGATCAAAAGGGTCTTTATCAGCTTATAATGTAAGGCCAAGGGTATGGGTTAAAAAACAAAGGGAATGAATTTAACACAAAATATTGAGACACATACACATATGATTTCAAGGCTTGAGCTCACTTTGAATTATCAGGGTATTCCAAAAAGACTTTGAAAGATCAGAACACATAAGAACCATTCAATGCTTTATTTTTGTATTTAACTTTTCTTTTTCTTTTCTTCTGCTTTGCTTGTCTGTTTTCAATTCTTCTTTTTTTTTTCACTTTAACAAAGCAAAGTTTTTCTTTCATGCAGATGGTTCTTACAAGCTCAATTTTGAATTTGACTTATACAATACCACTCATTACTGGACTCATTTCAAGAAATCATATGATATGAACTCAATCAACAATAATGGTAAGATAACAAATGTCATGTTTTCATATGTATTTAGAATGGTTACATAGTATGGAATATGTAGGTGATGAAAAATATAAGGCCAAACATATATAAGGCTTCAAAGGGGACCTAGGGATATAATCATGTCAAGGTAAGCTTTTTAAGGCTCAATCGGTCCAAACAATGTCCTAATCATTTCCTTGATCATGCACAAATTAAGATTTCACCTCAAGAGAGTTCAAAAACAATTTTAAAGAAAACTGACACTTTCACATGTACAATACATAAACTTTCTCTAGGTAAGACTTTATATCAATTCCAAAGTTCAACAAGCATGCCAGAGGGAAATGTATCAATCATAAAATGAAACTAGATTGCTTCAACATGCTTCAAAGATTGCATATGGATTCACAAAAATGTTTAGGTCAAATCACATTCATCTCTATCATTGGTAATCATCGCACACTAGTTATTAAAATCATGATATTCTTATTGTGAAAGAGAACGACAATTGTATCTTGAATAAGATTTTCATGAAATATTCTGACAAGATACAAGCTACAAGCTCCTATGGATACTATCAAACATACAAAATAACAAACATACTCAATATCATATGATAGCATAGGCAATAATACCATAATTACTCACAAATATATAAGTTTTGAAACCACATACATAAGTTTAGGACAGCCCCTCCAAACCTGAGGGAAATAGTGTCCTCATTGTACAACAAAAACATACAAGATACTAAACAAACTGAAATACAATGAAAGAAGGTGTGCCCTGAATGCCACAAGGGCTAGATGGAAGGCTCCTCAGAATCAGTAGCCTCGTCATCAGCATCCTCATCTTGCCCATGGTCTCATCATCATCATCATCATCACGGCGGTGGGCTGCGGGCTTGTGAGAAGGCCCAGGTTCCTGTGGTGATGGTGGAGGGTCAGTAACTGTAATGGGCGGGAAGTCTAGGATAGGGTAATCATCCATCAGAAGATGCAAACGCTGCGCCGTCCAGCACTGAGTCTGAATGATATATGATAGCATGGTTGTCATCTGTGCTGAGTGGGCCTCCAGATATGTCACCCGAGCCTTTATGTTTGCCCTCCACATGACAACATCTGCTAGAGCTACCCTAGGCTGTGAGGGCGCCTCACTCGGTCCTGCTGGATCCTGCCTCTGGGTCCTCCTAGCTGGTGGTGGTGCTACTAGAGCTGCTCGTACCCTCTCAATGAAGTAATCGTTGAGAAGTTGTTTGGCATCTGTGCGCTTCTCATGGTCCTGACATTGGACCATCTGCCCCCGACACAATCGTTGGATGAGTGAAGGAAAGAACAAACTCTTGCACTCCCTGGAAGCTCTCCCAATCTGTTAGTAAATGATATGGCCGACATCTAAAGCTCGGTGCTCGAGAATAGCGTAGATCATGATCACCCGATCTCGAGTCATCTTTGATAGGTTGTTAAATGGTAAGATACGGGTGTTGATGAAATGATACCACACCCGAGCCTTTGGTGTTAAGCAGGCTCTGCAGAAATATCTGGGCCTAGCATCCTGACCACTTAGTACCCACTACACTGGTCACGACTCAGGCGTGCAGATCCTGGCCGTCACGGTGGTAAGATCGATACCAACTGGGTCGACAGTGAGGAAGTGAGAGTATTCACAAATCGATGGGGGAGTAGGCAAATCGAGTGATGCCTTAATGACTGAAATAGAGTAAGAGACACGGTGACCCCACGCAACAACAGTGGTGGTGTTGGCGTTAGTGCTATCGATGTTCGCGTAAAATTCGCGAACCACAAGAAGGACCACTATGTCAGGGTGCTGTGCAAATCGACTCCATTGATGATGGCTGATGGTTCTATCGATGTCCTCCAATAGGGTCTCCTTAAAGGAGAACCCTCGCTCTATCATCACTGGTTTCAAAACCAGTACGACATACCTTTGTGCAGTAGCAGCTGAAACGAATCGCCCCTCATCAAATGGCGGAGGGGTAGACGGCTCTCGGTGTCTCTGGCTGGAGGATCCTCGTTGTCTCTTTGGTCCCATTTTACCTGAAAAGGAATTTTAAACTGTTAAAATCAAGCAATTGATAACATTACAGTTAAGAAAATTTTCTATTATGGAAATATCTTGAAAATTCAAGGCCTCACACAGTGGCATTTACAGGCATGCCGCAACATTCAATCTATTCAAGATAACGTCGCGACATTGATATGCCACGCCTTGACACTCAATAAGTTTAACATCACGCCGCGACACTAAAAGTCTACATCGCAACATTCATATGTGTTCATCCTAACGCTGCGGCACTAAAGGGTAATGTCGTGGAACGTGCTTAGCTAGAACCCAGATATACCCCAAATCAGGCAAAATCTCCTACCCCAAATAGAATACACACACCCGTACTACATAAAAACTATAAAACAACTATCCTAATGCATATAAACCTAGTAAAAACAAGAGAAAAACGAGAGGGAGAAAATGAGAGAAAACAACGAAGGGGTGTTGTCAGTTTGAGATAACTGAGGGACGTATGAACCATCGCAGCGTTTAACCCCAAAAGAGGCATCACGCCACGACGTTTAGAGACCAACGCCGCGGCGCCCATTAATTCCCTCGTAATTTAAATATTTAAATAAATACTATTTATTTTAATTTAAATTTTTTTATGAACAAAAACCACAACGCTGCAGCTTTCACAAGTTTTACGTCGTGGCATTTTATAAATTGTTAATTGCTTATGATGGACCCCATGCTACAACATTGACAAGCAACACGCCGCGACGTGAGAGGTCAGCTTGTAGAATTCTACAGCAAATTAGTTTCAACCAGGACTCTTGGCCAAAATGGGTCACTAACATCTATAAAACATGTCCAAAATCACCAACATCTATAAAACATGTCCAAAAGGTCAACTAACAGTTTATATATCACAACTTAATCAAACTACAAAAAACACATAATATGCATAATTGGGTTCCCTCCTAAAAAGGGTCTTATTTATAGTCCCGGCAAGACTTTGTGTACATCAAGTTGGAGCTATTAAAATGAAGAAGGTCTTCTCCCTTTGAATTTCTCCTCCAAAGTAAAGTTTTAGGCACTGGCCATTAACCTTAAAACTTGACGATCCATCCAGTGGTGTTATTTCCACTGCCCCATGGTGGAACACCTTTATCATAACAAAGGGTCCCAACCACCTCGATTTAATCTTTCTAGGAAAAAGTTTAAGCCTGGCATTATATAGGAGAACTTGCTGGCCTTCATCAATTCGTTTTTGGACAATCCTCTTGTCATGCCAGTATTTGACCTTCTCCTTGTATACTTTTGCATTCTCATTGGCTTGCAGCCTGAATTCATTGAGTTCATTGAGTTGCAAAAGTCTTTTCTCACCAGCGGCTTGTAAATTGAAGTTGAGTTATTTTATTGCCCAATAAGCACTATACTCAAGCTCAACCGATAGGTGGCATGCTTTCTCGAACACCAGCTTGTATGGAGACATACCAATGGGGCCCTTGTAAGTAGTCCTGTAAGCGCATAGTGCATCATCTAGCTTTCTTGACCAATCTTTTCTGGTTGGACACACTGTCTTCTCTAAGATTCACTTTATCTCGTGATTGGATACCTCCGCTTGCCCATTTATCTGTGGGTGATAAGCAGTGGCGATCCGATGCCTCACTCTATACTTAGCTAGGAGGGCTTCGAAGTACTTATTATAGAAATATGACCCTCTGTCATTAATTATTGCCCTAGGTGTTCCAAACCTGGTGAAGATCTATTTCTTCATGAGGCCAATCACTACCTTTGAATCGTTAGTAGGAAATGCACATGCCTCCACCCATTTGGACATATAGTCCACAACCCTATGTATTGATTCCCAAAAGAGGGAATAAAAGGACCCATAAAGTCAATGCCCCAAACATCAAAGATCTCAACTTCTAGAATGAAGTTGAGGAGCATCTCGTTCCTTCTAGAAATGTTTCTAGATTTCTGGCACCGATCACATCTTTGCACATAGACATGTGCATCCTTGAATAGCGATGGCCAATAGAATCTAGATTGGAGCACTTTCATAGTCATTCTCTCACTCCAATGGTACACACCTTCACAACATCTGGTCAGCACACTGTTTGAACAAAAGTGGTTCATCCCAAATGTAGTGGCTGACTTCGTATAAGAATTTCTTCTTCTAGTGAGAGGTTAGATCAGGTGGTAGCACACCACCCATGATGTAATTCACCATGTCCACATACCATAGACATGATTGAGTGGTGGCTATCAAAAGCTGCTCATCAGGAAATGTTTCCCTAATCATGATCGGTTCAGCTTGCCATTCTTCATTTTCTAATCTTGAAAGGTGGTCTTCCACTTGATTTTCTATACCTTTCTTGTCTTTGATCTCCATATCAAACTCTTGTAGTAGTAAAACCCACCTAATCAATCACGGTTTTGCATCTTTCTTACTCATCAAGTACTTTATGGCTGAGTGATCTGTGTACACCATCACCTTGGTCCCTACCAAGTAAGCTCTAAACTTGTCAAATACGAACACAACTGCCAACAACTCTTTTTCCGTTGTTGTGTAGTTCAGTTGGGCGTCATTAAGTGTCTTGCTCACATAGTATATGAAGCGAAACACCTTGTCCTTTCATTGTCCTAACACAGCACCTACTGCATAATCACTGGCATCGTACATGAGTTTGAACGGTAAGTTCCAATCTGGAGTAATAATAATTGGTGTTGAGACCAGTTTCTTCTTCAGCTCCTCGAATGCAACCTGACATGATTCATCAAAAACAAACTAAATGTCTTTCTCCTGAAGGTTGCAAAAAGGCTTGGTTATCTTCGAGAAATCTTTAATGAACCTCTGATAGAAACCCACATGGCCAAGAAAACTACGGATTCCTTTAACTGAGTTTGGAGGAGGGAGCTTGTCAATTACCTCAATCTTTGCCTTGTCCACTTCCATCCTTTTAATAGAAACTTTATGGCCAAGAACTATACCTTCTTGGACCATAAAGTGACACTTTTCCCAATTGATAATGAGGTTGGTTTCTTCACATCTTTTCAGTATAGATGATAAGGTCTGCAAACAACTATTGTAATGATCCCCAAACATTGAAAAGTCATCCATGAACACTTCCAACTCGTGCTCAATCATATCTGCAAAGATGGATATCATGCAACGTTAAAAGGTTGCAGGAGCATTGCATAATCCCGAATGGCATCCTACGAAATGCAAATGTACCATAGGGACAAGTAAAGGTTATCTTCTCTTAGTCCTCAGGCTCTATGGCAATTTGGTTATATCCAGAATAACCATCAAGAAGCAGTAATAGGCCTTTCTTGTTAGCCTATCCAACATCTGGTCTATAAACGGAAGCGGAAAATGGTCCTTCTGGGTGGCCTTGTTCAGCTTGCTGTAGTCCATGCACACCCTCCAGCCTGTGACCTTGCGAGAGGGGATGAGCTCATTGTTTTCATTGGTGACTACCGTCATGCCACCTTTTCTTGAGAACACATTGAATTGGTGAGACCCAGGGGCTGTCAGAAATAGGATATATTATGCTTGCATCCAGCCACTTGATTATTTCCTTTCTCACCACTTCCTTCATAATTGGGTTTAACCTTCTTTGGTGTTCCACAACACCACTTTGATTATCCTCTAACAGTATCTTGTGCATACAAATAGAAGGGCTAATGCCTTAGATATCGGCAATAATCCATCTAATAACATGTTTGTATGTCCTTAGCACACAGAGCAGTTTCTCCGTCTAATCATCTGAGAGGGATGATGATATGATTACCGGTAGGGTAGAGGTTGCTCCCAAATATGCATACTGCAAATGATTGGGCAGAGGCTTAAGTTCAAGCCTCAAGGGGTTCCTCTATGGAGGGCTTAGATGCCTCCTTTGGTGCATCGGATTCCAAGGTTTCAAACTTAGGCGACCGATATTGCCTAGGCACCGCATCTAGGTGCCTGATAAAATTTGACACATTATCCCTAGCATCTTCATCATTATCAGTTGATGAAGCCAACGCCACAACAAGGGATTCTTCAGGAATATTGGCTTGAAATGCGTCGTTAATGATGTTATTCAATATCCCAACATGTGAACACTCTTCCTGATCTTGAGGAAACTTCATTGCCTTAAAGATGTTGAAAGTTACCTCATGTTCTTGAACTCTCATTGTCAGTTCACCTTTTTGGACATTAATGAGTGTTCTCCCGATGGCCAGGAACGGTCTGCCTAGGATTAAAGGGACCCTATGATCTTCTTCCATATCCAGAATTATGAAGTCCATAGGGACTATGAACTTGTCCACTTTTACCAGGACATCTTCCACAATTCCCCTTGGATACGTATATGAACGATCGGCTAGTTTGAGGGTTACGGATTTGGGCTTACATTCCCCAAAACTTAACCTCTGGAATATGGATAGGGGTATGAGATTAATGTTTGCCCCCATATCATATAACACTTGGCCTAGGAAATTCTCTCCTATGGCACAAGAGATTGTAAAGTTCCCTGGATCCTTCAGCTTTGGAGGAAGCTTTTGCAGCAAAACGACACTGCATTCTTCAGACAATGCCATCGTTTCAAACTCTCCTAGCCTATGTTTCTTGGACAAGATATCCTTCATGAATTTAACGTAGTTGGGCATCTATTCCAAGGCTTCAACAAAAGGGATATTAATATGCAATTTCTTATAAACTTCCAAGAATTTCTTAAACTGCTCATCCATCTTAGGCTTGATTTGCCTACTAGGAAAAGGTAAAGGATGTACATAAGGTCTATTCTCCACTTTCTTGCCCTCGGGCTTCTTTTGGATTATTTCTTCATGGTCTTGGCTCTTGGGCACTTTATCCTCCAACAATCTAGTCTTTGGCTTTCCCTCAATGTCCTTGCCACTTCTCAGTGAGATGACCTTACAGTCCTCGTTTGAGGCACCCTTCGGATTATTAACAGTGTTACTTGGGAAGGTGCCTGGGGGCTTGTTGTTGATGGCGTTAACCAACTGTCCCACTTGAGTTTCCAATGCTCTCATCGAAGTCGTTTTGGCTTTGAATCATTGAATCATTCTTTGATAAGTGAGCATCAATCCTTGCCATGTAGGAGTCAGTCTTATTGATGAAAGCATCATTCTTAGTCATCAACTGCATGAACATATCCTCCAATGCAGGTTTCCTTTCTTGCATTGATTATCTTGGATGGGCTAGGAATCCAGGAAGGTTGTACTAGCATTCATTTCCAGGAGCATTGGAGGAGGAAGAGGGTCCTTAGTTGTCCCTCCATGAGAAATTTGGATGGTTCCTCCATCCAGGATTATAGTGGTTGGCATATGGGTTGTTTTGCTGCGGCCTATAATTGCCGACATATTGCACACTTTCTGTAAGAGAAGGGCATCTATCACTCGAATGAGTGTCTCTGCACCTTTCACATAGAACAAATAGGCTCTGGTGTGAATTCTGACCTATACTATCCATCCTGCTTGTTAACGCCGCCATCTGAGCAGATAGCGAGGTTAATGCATCTACTTCATGCACACCAACTACCTTCCATGGAGTATTTCTTGCTGTCGGCCATTGTTAGCTGTTAGCAGCTAATTCCTCCAAAAGCTGGAAGGCCTCATCAAAAGATTTGCTGAGTAAAAAGCCTCCAGCTACAGCATTAACAATTGGGCGATGGTGCGGTAACAGGCCCTTATGAAATGAGTAGATTTGGTGTTAAGGTGGTATTTCATGATGTGGACACCTTCTTAGTAAATCCTTGTACCTTTCCTAGGCTTCATGCAAGGATTCTAACTCAGTCTGAGTGAATGATGTAATATCATTCACCATCTCCGCAATTTTGGCAGGGGGGAAGTATTTATTCAAAAATTTAGTGCATACCTCTGCCAAGGTTGTAATGGATCCTGCTAGAAGAGAGTGCAACCGAATTTTGACTCTATCCCTTAAAGAGAAGGGGAAAAGCCTTAGGCGAATAACATGCTCGGATACTCCATTATGCCTAAATGTATCGTAAATCTCTAGGAAGTTTGAGAGATGGGCATTGGGATCCTCATTAGATAAGCCGCCAAACTGTATAGGAGTTTGGATCATTTGAATGGTCGCTAACTTTATCTCGAATTATTAACCCGAATGGCAGGACACCTGATATTGGATTGTAGATTATCTATCCGAGGAGTTGCAAACTCCTTGAAGGGCTTATGCGACTTTCGTCCTCCACTTCGTGCGTAGCGGCTTCTTCTGCCATCTTATATTTACCTAAAACAATTTAGAAATAATGAATTAAATCAATATGCACAAACAGAAACTTGAACTAGAGCTACTTAAACTCGTTGTTAATATTAGCTTTACTATATTTAATCCGTTGTCCACGACAATGGCGCCAAAAACTTGTTCACTCTTTTGCTTATCGCAAGTGCACGGGTCGCACTTGTAGTGTAGCTAGGAGTTAGATATCATTCCTACAAGGATAATGGTTAAAACTAATGCTAAATATAAACCAATAGCTCAAGTATTTCAATTCAGGGACATATAAATTGAGAAAGAGTATGCCAATTAATTAAAAGATCTTAAAAACTATAAAATTGAATTAAATTGATGATTAGAGAATAATGAATTCTTTTTCACCTCCTACTTTCATTGATAATAAGTAATCCTTACGAGCAATATAAATGAAATGGTTAGGTTAGTTTGGGAATCTAAATTAGTTAAAAGCCTATGTCTTGGTCAATTAACCATGCTTCCATTACCTAATTCACTATGTGTCCATGAGAATTAGTATAACTCCACTCATTAAAATCTATTCCCAATCAATTACTATACATGACCAATAGGTATATTTCTATCCTATTAACGAATCATCACATCCAAACCAACTGAATGAAATAGAACATACATCAATCATACATACGATCTTAAATCTAAATTCCTATGTGTAGGTTCATTAGATTTTAATAAATCAATTGAAAGCTAATCAGACTATCAAAGCATTAAGCACTATATGATTGAACCAAAACCAAATCATGTATATGAACTTAAAGGGTTACAATATTAATCAATATCCATAGGAGGATTTAAAGAAAAACCTTAATAACAGCTTAGGCAGCCATGAACCCTACGAAAATATCACAATAAATCATGTTCATAGAGATGGAAAGAGAGGAACATGAAAGAAAGAGAAGAGAAAGCTTAATGGAGTGATCCTTCAAGCTCCAATCCTCCTCCAAGGTGAAGATGACCTTCAATCTTGGTCACTTTTGCTTCCTATCAGTGTAAACTATAAAACCATGGCCGCAGTTGTCTAAAAATAACCTAACTCCTGATAGAAAATTAATGCAACAATATTTATAGGGTTTAGAAAATAGAGTCACACCATGGCATTCAACTTCCTATGTCATGGCGTGTATACAATTTAGGTCACTATGCCACAGCGCGTACACAATTCAGGTCACTACGCCACGACATTCATTCCTTTGCGCCATGGCATGGCATGTAAATGTCATGACGTGACAAGCTGATCCTTGATCTTGGATTTCTCTTGCAAAGCTGGTCCAAATCTTCTAAGTTTCACTTGGTTGGGACCCTACCTGCTATAGAGAAATCATCAATTCATTAACCACTGCAAATGTACTCAATCTATCAAAGAATCGGAAACATTTTCTCAGAATCATGATGGAAGACATTGAAATTGAATTATATGAACGCGAAGCTAAAGTCTTCCAATCATACATCAAAACAAGGACTAAACTATCAATAAGGCACATATAGCTACAATTTGTAGAGACAAGAAGGGAAGTATATATTGCAAAGACGTAATAGATGAGCTTGCGAGTTCCTTGAGGGCTTTGCTGGGTATGCCTTAATTTATACTTTATTGGCATGTTCATATCTCTTGTCATTCATAACTTGTATATCATTTTTCTAAGAGTTGTAACATTTGTCTTTTTATGATTTGCAAAAACCATGGCACCAGGAGGCGACATTGAGGCCTTAGAGTGCTAGTTGGCGACGAGGAGGGCTGGGGGTTCTAGCTCGACACCTTAGAACCTAGAACACACTCAACCAACTTAGCCTATAGTCTAGGATCTAACATTAGACTCTCTTATCCAACTTCTTATGCCACGAAAGTGGAAGGTCGATGGCCAAAAGGGGGAAGGAAAAGGCAAGAGGCCGATTTCAAATATGAAGCCCATCGACTTGACTAGCGTTCAGAATCTGGTCCTACCTGAGAGTGCCTTGGTCCGTTGTGTGGAGTCCTCTATCTGGGTTCTGGGTTGAACTCAAAAGGATCATTGACAACTTCTTCTTGATGCCATTCTACTAAGTCATCTTGATGGAAAAGGACTAGATAAAGGTTATCTAGGAGATGGAGGTTTGGTCTCTCCAAAATGCCTCAGTAACTAGGTTCCAAGAGAATGCCTTCAACTTTATGCGGCAAGTGAAGAAGGTTAAGAAGGAATTGAACACCCTTCACGATGATAAGGTCTGGCTCAAGAGGGAGGTGGAGCAGGAGAATAGGCTATTGAAGCAGGCTGAGGAAGAGGCCGACCTTTAAAAAACTGAAATCACTAAGTTGTAGGAGAAACTGAACACCTTTGAGGTCCATGTAATGACTTTGAAGGATCATCTTGCTAAGTCTGAGACCGACATGATCACCTTGAGGGTTCAGGTCGAGCTCTTAGAGTAATATGAAACCAAGCTTAACGATGAAGTCTTGGAGCTCAAGAAAAAATGGGTGACCTTGGTGGACAAATCTTTTGATAACGCTTTGGCTTAGCTCTAGGTTCTTAGCCTCAGCCTCATCATTGAAGGTGCCGGGTGGTAAAGGATGGTTGCATTGTTGATATTGCCATTAATGTTGCCTCTGTGACCCAAGTTATAACATCTTCCCTAACCAATTAGTCTTAATCATGGTTATAGAAGTTCAATAACCTTTATTTGAGTTATCTATTAACTTTGGTAACCTTTTTAAGTTAGTCGGGTAATTTTGCTATAACACTGAACGTGAAAATAGTTGTTATTATTCTAGAAAGTAGCATAAATTGCTTATATGTGGAAAACAAATATGGAGAATTTATTTCTAGGTCACAAGTAGATAGAATGTGATGTGGTTAACTTTGGAGAATTAACTAAGTTAGTATAGTATTTTAAATAACATTGAATGAGTGTTTAAGGGCCAGATTAAATAGGTAGATATCTTGGAAAATTATGAGAATTTATGAAGATATCAAGTAAAGGATGAGAAATTTTTTGGTAATGAGTACATGTTAAGGTAGATACATGTAAGCATGTTAGCTTATTTCCTTAGGTTTAATTTAACTTAAGGAAGAGTAAGCGGACTTAAGTGACAATTTTATGTGTATGGACAATTATGGAAATGATGATAATAGGACTGCGATGAATCCTAGGATTTTTTATAACACCTATGGAAGTTAGGAAACTAGGATTTGTAAGATCAAAGTATTCCTAAGAGATATAAAGTTTCCAGATAAATATCTGGTCCATCGTTATCTCTCCACCGCCCTTATCTTCTGTTTCTTTGACTTTTCTCTCTCATTTTCTCTCATCTCATGTTCTGGTTCAGCAGAAGGAGAAGGAAAAGAAAAGAAAAAGAAAGGCAAGGAAATAGAGAAGAAGAACGAAGAGGAGAAAGAGAAAGAAGACCAAAGCTTGAGTATCAATCACACTAATTGAGGTAGGGGTGTTTGTTTACTTAGCTCTTTCCTTTTCTACATCCTCTTGATGCATGATATATACTTATTTGGATAAAAAATTGGTTTCTTGAGGTTTTTCTATGGTTTAGGATGGAGAACTTGGCTAGGAGTTGAGAAAATGATAAGTAATGATTTGAAACATGCTAACTGGTGGTTTAAAGCATGGAAGCATCAATAAAACTCCATTATCTTGTGTTTGAGAAAAATGGGTTTTCGGATGAAAGTTTTAACATACTTGTCCTTGTTTCATTATGTTGGTGATTTGAGAATGTGTATGAGAGTTTTAATGTGTTTAGAAACAATGTATGAGGTTAAAAACCATCCAAGACTTGTGTTTGGGGGCCAAGGTCTGGTTGAAAACTCAATGGAACAAAGTATAAAGACTTTGATGTTGTGCGATTAAGCGCCCAAAAGTTGGTTGCTTAAGCGCCCATGGCCAGAGAGCTCTAGCGTGTTGGGTGCCCCAGAACTAAGCGCCTAAGCACGCAAGGCCAGAATGCTCTGGTGCTGAGCACTTGATCCCTTAGAAATTGAGCACCTGAGTGCCCAATGACAGATAAAACTAGGAGAATTTGTTGTCATGGAGCGCCTAAGCGCTGGGAAGAGAAGCGCTTAAGCGCCTAAGAGTAGAATGCTTTATATGTTTCTTTTTTAGGGAATGGAGTTCTCTACTAGTTGAGATATTTTATGCATGCTTTTTAGTGTGAGTTAAGACACTATTAGGGATATTTCATGAAGGAAATAACCACCTAGCATATGTATAAAAGACTAAGCCTTTGTGCATCTAATGGTTATGGATATTGAGTTTGGTTCTTGGTTGAGCCATGAATGTTTACTTAGCTTGGTTCTTTTTTTTGTTAAAGTTAAACCATAGAAGTGTTTTAAAAACATTATCACGACACATTTCATATTCATTACTTTAGGGCATATCTTAGGCATGAACATAAACAAGCATTTGCATTCCAATAACAATTGTATGAGCAATTGTTTTATCTTTGAATGGTAGATGACCATGAATATTGATTATGGATAGCTTTGTGAACTTTTACATGAAGAGAGTATGTGAATGTTCTAGTGGTGTTGAGTAGTAACTCTTTTATTTGTTGCAATCATAATATATTGTATCTGAGTGAATTCTTTGTGAATAATTAATTATGAGATAATTTAGTCATAGTAATAATTGAACATTCTTTTTAAGAAGAAAAAGGACTTGTTTTGGCTTTTGCCATTTTTTTACATGCTTTTGAGTAACTTGTTTCTTTCCCCAAAGTAGCTGGAGTTATCATGATGTCATATAGATGTTTATACTACTGAGAATTGTGAATTCTCACCCTGTTTGTTGTTTTTCTCTATTATTATTCCAGGTCAAGACTCTTTCAAGGGGAATAAGAAGAAGCGAATATGATATGGGTTTGATGAGTTGTTCATTGTTCATAGACCCTTATGATGATGGTTTGATAATGTATATATGATTTTTAACAAGTTTAGGAACCATGTTTTGGTATGGAAGCCATTTAAAAGTTGATTATGGGAGTTAGAAATTGGTTACCAACTCATAGAGGCTAATTCTGGAAGTCTACATCTGGGTGATTAGTCACCCAGAAAGTGACCACTTAATCGGTCAGTGGCAATGAGAAAATTGGCCTAGGCGATTGATTGCCCAGAAACTGACCGCTTAATAAGTTAGTGGCAGAAATGATTTTTTCTTTGCTGAGCGATTAATCGCTCAATAAGTCACCGACTAATTAGTCAATGATAGAAAAATCATGATTTCTCTACTGTCATTAGGTGATTAATCAATGAAGTTTTGGATGATTATTTGCCTAAAGACAAACATTCAGCAGCAGCAGTCTAATGCTAATCAAGTCAAATACTACCTTTTGTAACCATTTACCAGTCTAACATGTGTTTAAGGGTATTACAGACTGCCTGAAGTGAGCGTGAGTAGCAGCAGGGTTAGCTGTGTAGCCTTTGAACTCATCTGTTATGAGTTAGGCCCACGATGGAATCCCAGTCCAACTTGGATTCTCATTACTCCAATTTAGTCTGCTCTATGTGTGTGACCCTACAGGTTCTCATAACGTTAGCAGTAATATTAAAATCTCATTTTAATATTATAAGCAGTGAACGATATCTCACAATACATCACTGCTACCTAACTAATGAGAATGTCAATGATTTGATATAACCTTTCTGTAATCAATATTTCTATTTAGTTTAGTCACTTTGTCTAGATATCTAGATTGAACACAAGGCATAAAATGTGTCACCTTTGTATAGTTCAATCTTTCATTTCTTGATACTCGAGTAGACGTAGTAAGAGCAAATGAGATCAATATCTCATATTGACTTATTTGAGAATGACCATGCATTTTGTCGTTTCACTCAATCAAGGGGCCCGTAGATACCACTCCTATTATGTAGGAACAAATCCTATCTAGGTCACTCATATCCCTTCGCATGATTTGTGGTATGTCCAATAACTAACTTTATAATTACCTTATTACAGATGACATTTGATGGCATTAAAATATATAACTCCTCATGTAGGAATCGTAGTGATTTTAGGTCAAAGGACCACATACATCATTATCACTATGAGAATCTCTTATGACACTCACTTAACGATCCATGTAGCGTTCTCATGGTGGGTCAGTCCAATACATCATTACTCTAATATGTATCCATGTGAAGACTCGATATTCTGTTGGGAATTGTGGATACATCACACAGCGAAAAAACAAAAATTCTTACCAAGTATCCATACAAAAAAGTCCTTAATCTGTGATTTTAAGTTTAACACTTGAAGCGAGATGAAAATCAAATGATGTGAATCACCAATACCGTAACAACGATGATGTCTCTGCAGTATCCACACGAACAGACTCACGAACATCTAATGTTCGAACAGAGTCCCACGTCTCTGACACAGTGCTAGCTGCGAAGAGAAGAAAAACTTGTCACTTTCTCACTCATTGTTTCTGTAGGTGTGACTAGGGTTCTGTTATGTGTACTTAGCAACCCTCTTAATAGTACTATTTATAATAATGACTCCCTTAAGTAAGTGTGAGCAACAACAGGGTTAGCTGTGCAGCCTTTGGACTCATTTGTTATGAGTTAGGCCCATGATGGAAACCTAGTCTAACTTAGATTCTCATTGCTCCAATTTAGTCTGCTCTATGTGTGTGACCCTGCAGGTTCTCATGACGTTGACAATAATATTAAAATCTTATTTTAATATCACAAGTAGATAGCGGTATATAACAACACATCACTGCTACCCAAGTAATGAGAATGTCAGTGATTTGACATAACCTTTCTGTGATCAATATTTCGGTGTAGTTTAGTCCCTTTGTCCAAATATCTAGATTGAGCAAAAGGCATGGAACGTGTCACCCATGTATATTTCAATCTTCTGTTTCCTTATACTCAAGTAGACATAGTAATAACAAATGTGATCAATATCTCATATTGACTCATTTAAGCATGGCCATGTATTTCATAGTCTCACTCAATCAGGGGCCCCGAAGATATCACTTATGTTATATAGAAGGGACAAATTTTATCTAGGTCACTCATATTCTTCTGCATGATTCACGGTATGTCCAATGACTAACTTTATAATCACCTTGTTACAGATGATGTTTAATGGCATTAAAACATACAACTCCTCATGTCGGAATCGTAGTGATTTCTAGTCAAAGGACCACATACACCATTATCACTATGAGAATCGCTTGTGACACTCACATAATGATCCATGTAGTGTCCTCATGGTGGGTCAGTCCAATACATCATTAGCTAATATGTATCAATGTGAAGACTTCGATATCTCATATCCATGACCTATGAGATATGGCCATCAATCTATGGAAATACTAGTCTCAATGCATTATTGTCGTCCTAATTAACAATAATACTTGACTAGGGACATTTAATAATAGTGTTCTGTTTCTATCTAATAGGATCTCACGATCAAGTCATCCACTTGATGTCCTATGGCATAAAACTTACTATTCTAAGGACTTGATTATGTATATCATAAATAACACAATAAATGAAATGCCTCATACATTAAATAAATAGCATAATATAATGTAAGCAAGTACGGTCAAAATAAACTGCCTCTATGGTATACACCAATAATCTCCTACTTGCACTAGAGCCAATTAGGCATATGTCTAATGCCTAAAGATCTAGTGTGACCCTCATGCTTTTACTGTGCAAGAGGCTTTGTCAGTGGATATGCGATGTTATCGTCTATTGGTACTTTGCATATCTTCGCATCTCCTATATTATTGATCTCATGAATGAGATGGAAGTGCCTAGGTATATGTTTAGATCAATGGTGAGATCTAGGCTCCTTAGCTTGTGTAATGGCTGATGAGAGAATTCGTGCAAGTATACACGTCGCTCAAGTAATAGAGTGAAAAGTACGAGTCGAACCCACGAGGACTAGAACTAATTTTCCAACTAAGTATTAGTATAGGAGGCCTTACTAATATCCAAACAACAATAAATTGAAGTGAAAAGAATGAAAACTTAGAGTAACCTAACTTGAAATGAAAAAAATAAGCAAGTAATAAAATGGATCAAGTATCAAATTCCCACAATGGTAAAAACCTAGGATTGTAACCCTTCTTGATATTTCACTTGGATTAAATCATACCTATTAGCCCAAACAATGTTACTTGAAGAATTAATCTAGAACTCTAGTGTAAACATACCCCTCTCCCGATGGCGATATGTTCTTTCCCTCTTAATCAACACATAATATCCCTATTAGAATCAATTAACAAAGAAGCATTATATCGAACAAGTTCTATGCAAGATTACACATGGTCCTAAGCATATCCCTATGTCTTAGAACAAAACCCCCAAATTCAACCCTAGGGTTGAAAGTTCATGTGTCTCCCATTCTAGTTCTAGGTTCAATTTCCCTTTCCCAAGTTCAAATCAAACCCAAATACCTACCATTTAGTGGCCAATCAATCAATAGCATGAAGCATAAGAATGGGTAAAAACTTCTTATAACATTGAAATGGGCAAACAAACATTCAATAATCTAAGCTACATATCAATAGGAGTTACAATCCTAGAAACAAATTTAGCTCATGTTCAACATTTGGGGACAATCAATCAAACCAAATAATACATCTATTAAGTCAAAACAAAGAGAATGAGAAAACCCCAAAAGAAACCAAAGAGAAATGATGAGGAAGATGAAGAACAAGCTAGCTCCAATGGTGAAAAGCAAGCAAATCTCCAAGAACTTCCTTGTTGCCTCCACTCCAAATCAAGTTTCCCAAGGTTTCTTGAGGTCCTCCATAGCTGCCCAAGCTCAGAAAATGTCAAGGGAGTGTTAGAGAATGAATCTCTACCGAAATGGATGCCCTAGCTCATTAAAAACCCTCTTTGTGGAGCCAAAACGACATAGCAGAATTTTAGCAGGATGTCGTGGCCTCCTTCCAGGATGCCTCGGCCTCCTGGTGCACAGAGCACAAAATCACAGCACGATGTTGTGGCCTTGGAAGAGGATGTCGCGGCCTCCTGCCAAAATGCTTCCAAAACTGATATACTATGCCGAGGCATAGTTTTGGAGGCTGAGGCATAGTATATGGCTTTCATTCAAACACTTTTTCTTCATCAAAATGCAACCAATACCTGACTTCTTGGATTTCTATCTTGCTCCCTCAATTCAATGATCTTTCTTGAGCTTTCACACTCTTCCTTTTCTCCACTTCTCTTCTTCAAAGCTTTATCTCCATTCTTCAAACTCTTCATGAATCATGGGATTCAACTACCTATCAAGCATGAAAATCAAGTGAGTACTAATTCAAAAATCATTTCATTAAAGCTTGTCAATATTGATCAAAAGAGTGCTCGATAGGTTCCAATTCCACTAAAGCTCCAACAATCAAATTCAAGCTCATGATATCAAGAATATACAAGGAAACCAACACAAATTAACACAATTAGTGATCATTTAACTCTACTTTTGTAGAGTTAACAATGGCTCAATTATTATCACAATAGAGGTCCACTAGGTTCATAATGCTAGGAACTACACCAGCCTCTGTAATGAACTTCCTGATCTAAATTACCTTTTTTACTACATTGGAGGAAGCAATATACTCAGCCTCTGTTGTAGAATCGGTGACTATCTCCTTCTCTGAGCTCTTCTAACTCACAACCCTATCATTTATGCAATAAACAAAACCTGATTGCGATCTGGAGTCGTCCTTATCGGTTTGGAAGCTAGGATCAGTGTAACCCTTTACAACTAGCTATTCCTCAGCTCCATATATCAAGAACAAATCCTTAGTCCTTCTCAAGTACTTAAGGATGTTTTTGACAGTAGTCCAGTGACTCTTACCAGGATCACACTAGTACCTACTCATCATGCTTAAAGCATATAAGATGTATGGTCAAGTACATAACATGGCATACATAATAGATCCAATTACAGATGCATATGGAATCTTGTTCATACGATCCCTCTCATCCGGTGTGGAGGGGAATTGTGTAACATCCTAATATTTGTACTCTAGTATATCTGACATATACCTAGATAAATAGTATTAGACATGCTGCTTCTAACCTAATCATCAACTAATCTATAACATTTAAACAAATCATTATGGAGAGCCATATCTAAAACTCATATACAAATATACAACCTTTACATTCTCAAAGCAATTATAAAATAATACATAAGCTTTGAATTAAAAACATAAAACTAAACTCTTCTAATTCTTTTGGTTTCTCCATATTCTTACCCTCTTGTAGGGTCTTGACCTGCTAACCATGAAACATAATGGGTGAGAATATAAAATTAGAGAACATGTATCTCATGGTATTAAAACTAAATATATACAAAGATATATTTCTAAATTAAAACTCGTATATGTAGCTTAATTATACTTAGGAATTGTATTCCTTCATTTGGCATTAAGCCTACTTATCCTTAGCCTGGCCTAGGATATGTTCATCCTTAGTCTAGCATAGAATATAATAATCCTCAGCCTGGCATAGGATTTCTCATCCACAGCCTAGCGTAGGATATATTGATCCACAACCTGGCATAGGATTTCCTATCCACATCCTAGCATAGGATATACTGATCCATAGGTTAGTCTAGGATTTTTCATCCACAACTTAGCATAGGATAAACTAATCGGTAGCCTAGCTTTGGATAAGACATCCTTGGCCTAGCCTTGGATAACTAATCCTTTCATGAGACACTCTGATGTCACCATTTTTCTAGACATGCTCGGCAATGTTCACTACTTGGAAAACTAATCCTTTTATGAAACATTCCGGTATCACCACTTTTCTAGGCTTGCCCGGCAATGTCCATTACTCGAATAACTAATCACAGCTCCACCTTTAGCAAAGTGCATAATGGAGCCAATTCTTGCTAGGGTTCAACCTTATTGCATAAGGGATGCAATGGCTATGGTTCATCCTTAATGCATAAGGGATCCAATGACTAGGGTTCAACCTTATTGCACAAGGATTCCAATTTATTAGGGTTCAACCTTAATGCATAAGGGATCCAATGACTAGGGTTCAACCTTATTGCATAAGGGATCCAATTACTAAGGTTCAACCCATAGGGGAGCCACTTGCAAGGTTCAACCCATAGGGGAACCATTTCATGCAAACTAGGTCTTATGACACTCAAATTTTGCCAACTAGGTCCTATGACGTTCAACTCTTGTCAATTAGGCCCTATGGTGCTTAACTATTGCCAATTAGGCCCTATGGTGCGCAACTCATGGCAACTAAGCCTTATGGCACTCAACTATTGCCAAAAAAGCCTTATGGAGCTCAACTCTAACTACTAAAAGAGTTACTAGTGTTCATAGGCCTCAAACTATACCCAAAACACTTTAAATCTTGCCTAAAAAGGCTGATTTTCAAGATTGCACCAAACATGCATCATAACTTCTAAAATTCTAAATTTTTATGAGCATATAGCTCTTTCTCATATCTTTCCAATGCCATAAACCTTGTTTCATTTGGCTAAGTGTAGCCAAAGTTATGCAACATTTTGCAGAGGCCAAAACAGGGCATTCTCTGATTTACCCGTTTCTGACTTGACTTTAAAATGAACTACGAACAAACTACATATAGGAAATTTTGAAATTTTACAGAAAAGAAACCTTACATGTTAGCTTTAAAATGGCACTAGTTTCATGTCCATACGATATCAGAGCAAGAAATTATGTAATCTGGTTTACTGGCTGCCAGAATGCCTCTTTCTGCAGAATCTGCCTTGGATTCAAATAGAAACTGGTACTGATTGGCTTGCTCAATAATTCTGAAATTTTTACTACATGAAGCCTTATGTCTTAGCTTTCAAATGGCACCAGAATCAAGTAATTTTGATATCCACAACTCAAGTTATGCAACAAATATCACAGGCTGATAGGATGCCATATTCTGTTTCTGATTCTTTGAAACAACATAACCGATTATGAGCTCTTTATAATCGGTTATTCATAAACTTAGAACCGAAAATACTAGTTAAACAAGCTCCATAACCGATTATTAACTCATAGTAATCAGTTATATGGTGGTTTTCTACAGAAAAACACCATTTTTCACGTTATTATGCCATCATCAACCAAGTTCTCACCCAAGGTCAATTCCTATATGATTTCTATCATCATTCAAGGCCTCAAACATGGATTTAAAGAATCATTCCCACATCTAGAAACCTATTCTCAAACTCACCACCTAAGTGAAACCAATGGATTCTCAAAACTAATACCTATGCATTAAACAAGCTAGACTCAAGCTTTATCTAGGGCTCCTAGACCTCCAAACTTCCTTAAACTATGTTGATTGGGTTGCTAACTACCATCTCATAGCTTTACTAGGGTTACTTGTACCCTTGGAGATGTGAAATTCTATTTCTCATCCCCACATAATCGGTTACCCTTGGTGTGTAATCGGTTATGCCTCTTAATTTTCTGTTTTGGAACCCCATATAATCGGTTAGGCTCATTTCATTGAAGTCACATGACTTCTTGTGTTATTTACATAATCGAATATGCTTTTTACTTAACCAATTATCTCATATTCTCAACTCTCTGCCAACAAGCTATAACCGGTTATGCTTATAGCATAATCAGTTATATGGAGTAGCATGCACCAAGAAACTCAACGTGCAGTAGGTTGGCTACTGCATCATTGGATTCCCACTCACTTCTAATTTCTCAAACCTAGTTTCTATAGGGTTTTGATCCTCTTAGATGATCCTTAAACATGTGATAATTCTTAAACTTCGATTTTAACTCTTTAGAACATGCATTTAGGCATTGTTCAAGCCAAGAGAATACCCATTTACCACCTTGCTCAATCAAGAGGGTCATGAATAACAACAAAGCTCAAACTAACCACTAAGTATTCACTAAATTGAAAACAAACTAGTTTCAATAATTGGAAACTAAAACCAATCAAAGAAACCATAATTTCTTCTCAATCCATTTTCTCACAACCTAGCTCAACTATACAGTTGAGAAAGAAAAGATGAGAATAAGAGTTGAGAACCCCTACCGCTTGTAGACACTTGATCCTTAAAGCCTTGGCCTTGATCCTTGAGCTTTGCTCCATGGGTCCTTCTTCTTTTCTTCCCTTTCCCCTCTTCTCTCCTTTCTCTCTTTTCTTTCTTTCTTTTCTGTTTTCTGATGGGCATTTCGTGAGAGGGAGGAGAGAAATGAGATAATGACATGGAGGGAATTTAGAGAAAAGTCTAACTTAAGTTTCTGTATTGAAACTTATATCTGCTAAGGACACTTGAATTATGTTAATTCAAGTTTTCCACCTTCCAACAACTTTAGAATAAATATTAGGATTCATCTAAATTGTTGTTTTACCTTTATTCTATTTTTCCATGTCTGCTAGGAATCTGTAACACCCCAAAATTTACTTTTCTACTCTCAGGATTCATTCTAAAAATATTTGTGATTTTCTGGAATTTTCTTAGAATTTTTTGAGAACACGGAATATTTTAATATATTTTTCGTTTTGCGTGTGTACTGAGCGGAACCAAAGAAATAAGACATTTTCTCCGAGAACCTTGAACTATGGAAACCTCAATGGGGGATCTTACTAAACCTGAGGCCGGACACAGTTTACAAGGTTTCATATTTTTTGAGAAATCTTAACAGATGAGATAATAAAATACTGTGAAGAATTTATCTGTCAGATTTGTTAATGCTGACTTCTACCAACTATAACTATTATCCAATAAATAATAACATGTATTAAAAATATTATCACATTATTCAAAATCTGATTTTTATATCACATCTATTAGTTTTAATTTCAAAAGAAAGATTAAATTTAATCCAAGCTTGTTATGGGAAGCTTCCTAGCAATTTCCCTTGTAACACATTTTCTCTCTCTTCCCTCTCCTCTCACTCCACGGCAGACACTCATTTGGGGGAGTCAAAGTTGTTTTCTTTCTTTTATTAACTCATCTTCATTTTTCTAAACACCAAACATTTAACGTATCTCTTTTCTCTTCTTTCTTTTCTTCTCCTTCCTCTCCACCATACACACACACCTTCACATTGGAGACCAACTCCATTATTTGCCAAACAAATCATCTTTACTTGTTTCCTTTCACCATTCCAAGACTATTCTCCTTGGTGGTTATCCCTTGGTTCCTCTTCTTCTTCTTCTTCTTCCATTTCTCTTCCACCATTGAAGCTAAAGCTTGGAGCTTTAAGGTAAAGCCTTCAACTTTCTTCCATTTTCTTGCTATTTTCGTTTCTCTTGGCCACCTTGGTGACCAAGAACTTATTCTTCATGGTTTGAGTGGACATTGTGGTGATCACTCACATTGGAGTTTTTCTTGAAGGGGGGAAAACGAAAATCTAAGGCAAGAAGGAGTGGCACATTGTGTTGTTTTCCAAATAGGTAAGAGGGAGATGATCCTCTTCAATCAATCTTGGTAGTAAGGGAATGTCTTATATGTGTGTTGTGTTGATTTCTGAATCCATGTATAAAGTTCTCTCATTTTTATGTTGTTCTTCGTGATAGTGCATTTTGTTTGGGTTTGTATGATTTATTGATGCCTTTTGCATGATTTGAAGGTATATTTGAGTATCTTGATGATTAAATATGATAAGGATTGGTTTGGTTTGAGTTAGAGGACCTGGAGAACTCTATTTTCTGCAAGTTTACGCGTGGTAATCGATTACACGGGGCTTGTAATCGATTACCAAGCTCTTAAAAATACAAAATCGTGATTCTGGAAATTTGGTAATCGATTACAGAGATTCTGTTTAGCTTGTAATCGATTACAAGAGGAGTGTAATCTATTACCAAGCCTCTGATGTCACGAAATGGTGCTGCTGGGAATCACGTAATCGATTACAACTTGTGGGTAATCGATTACGGAGGTTTTGTCCAATTGGTAATCGATTACCACGGTTGTGTAATCGATTACCAGGGCCTGAAGTTACGAGACGTGATTCTGGGAATCACGTAATCGATTACAATGAGATTGTAATCGATTACAGAGATTTTATTTATCGGGTAATCGATTACAAGGATTAGGTAATCGATTACCAAGACCAAAAATGAGATTTTTGAGCTGGAAATGATTGAGATTATGGTTCTTTGTCCTTTGTAACTCAAACATAACCTAAAAACCCTGGATTCAAAGATTTTGCTTCACTTAATTGTGATAGGTATGTGCATTCATACCAATAGAGAAGAAATGACTTTGAATATGGAATTCTTGGATCCATGACATGGAAATTGTGGTATGTGTGTAATAAGATAAGAATGATGATGTGCCATTGAGGCAATGTTTTAATAAATGCATGGTTGATATGTCATGTTGGACATTGAATAATGCTTATGTGCCATTGAGGAAAGGCTTATGCTGAATGCATCATTGATGAACATACATGATTGGATATTGTGTCATCATGCATGTGCTGTCCGTTGGACATGGTTAGAAAGGCGATGTATGCCTAGGAGTTTGAATAACACCTATGTGCAGGTGCGAATAGACTAAGCGTAGGTGTCATATGTTGTTGACCCTGGGGGCGTCGGGGTGTGGGTGTCTCACAATAGACAGTGGTAGCTCCACTGGGGCCGTGGGATAGACCAATGCAACACACTGACGATCCTACCTGAGATGCTGTCCTATGTCGCGATCAACTGTTGAGGTGCCATGTGTGAGCCATTTTGCGCAAATGTTTTTATGTGATGAGCACACTATATTTTTAAGGCTAACGATACACTGGTATTACTCCTTGATCATTCACTCCGAAGATGTTTATGTCTAGCTCCATGGAGTAGGAACTTTGGTACCCTTGTTGCATGTGAGTTATCAGTCACATGGTCCATTGAGCATTCATGATTGGATAATGTGTTTACTATTATGACTGTGATATTTATTTGATTCTTGGTAATGCTAATGTTGCTAGTTGGCTATGGACGATGTTAATTACTGTTCCTTGTTGCTTTACTCTCATTAATTGCTTTCATGTATTACTATCCCTGTATGTATTAACTGTGTCTTATGTAGGCGTTCGATGCCATTTATTTTCTTGCTGCCTTGTTGGTACTGAAAGCTGGAAATTTCACCTCTTTCGGTACTTTTCTTTATTTTGCATTTTGGTTGAATCGTATGCTCTCGAGAAGACACTCGTGAGGAGAACAAGGAAGCTACTGAGTTTCAGGGTTTCTGGCCTTACCTCGACTGAGACCGAAGTTGTTGAGAATGTCATTTCGTCCCCGTGGATTTTTTGGTTACGTGCGGATCAACTTTCATGGTGGTCCGGATTGCTGGCATATCAACGTGCAGACTGACCGATGTGTGTACCACGGCGAATTGACGGTGTCTTTGGCATGGGGACGCTACACTGCTTCTATTTTTGACTTTCATGCTTTTGTGTGGTTGGAATTTTATATGCCTGTAAGAGATATGTGGGTGGATATGTACTATAACTCACGTGATGACTCTTTCTTGTCTACTGCCTGGGCTCCTGCCCGCTGTTCTGTCGTCCCGATGGATGTCTCGTCGGACGATGAGGACCCTGAGGAGGATCCATCTACGGTTCCTTCTCATTCCAGGCAGTCTTAGGGTTGGTTTTAAATTGATGGCTACTGATGGCTATCCATTTATTTTGAGGGAGCCTGACGTACTACTGGATTAGTGGGTAGATATTTGTATCTCTTGGGGTAGGTACACATTTTGCTTTTTGTATATCTTTTTGGAAATGTAATTTAAACAGGCTTGTAATTCTGGTACAAAGTATGTAACTATCCATATTGTACATGGTTGTATGTTTCATTCCATGTTGATTTCTCTTTGACGTTTTTGATAAGAAGTTTTATATGAAAGAGGAACTTTTAATTTTAACTCAATTCTGCGATATATTTACAATCAGGCGTATATGTACATTAATGGAAGTTTTAATCGAATTTATGTAAAAAAAAAAGAAAAAAGTTGTTCAAACCTTACGTAATCATTTGTGCGTCATTTTACTATGGTGCGACGTTCCTTCTTCTTACCCATTATGACTAAAGGAGGAAAAAGGGGCGTTACAGAATCAATCTGGCATTAAAAGCACAACCAGTATGCTTAAAAATACCAAACTAATTCCGATTATCCTCAAATTTTAACTGTACCTTATTTAACTCATTTGTGACCTAGAAACAAGTTATTCATACTTGTTTCCATCAACTTAACAATTTATGCTACTATTTGAGTCATTTTAAGCTACTTTTCAACTTCTGTGTTGCAGCAAAGTGCCAAAACTGACTAAGTTTGCTACAAAACTGAACTGGCATGTTAAGCAAGTACTAGGCTACATCTGAGACCATATACAAGCCTATCATATTTCTCGGGATGTTATATTTCTCCCCTCCTTTTAAAAATTTTGTCCTCAAAATTGCCTTTCTCTTACCACAACTCTGGGCAGTCTTACTTTATATAGGACTCCCCAAAAAGGCTCCTTCGATACCAACTTCACCCTTTACCATCCTCTAGCAAAAAGGAATCTGGATATCTATTCTGCTATGTTCTTTTTCCTTCTAGGCTACCTAACATTATCCGAAGATCTTATCACATTTAATAGCCTCTAGATGGATGGTATACTTGCTCTTGTGAGCTTCCTCTAGAATCCCTTCCTTTGATCCTTGACTCTCTTGGAACACAAAGTTTGTCTATAAACTCCGTCGCTCCATTTTCAGTCATAACAAAATCCTTTCGAGTTTCTTAGAGGATTTGCTCATTCGTGTCCCTTAGAGTTTCATTCTCTTCTTAAGTTTCAAAAATCTGAGTCCTTAAGTCATTTACTATGCCCATTCTACTCACTATGAGACTATGTGGCACCATAAACATTGTTAGACTCAAATTCCTAAAACTCTCAAGAAGTTCACTTTATTTTGGACCATCATCAGGGACACCTATATGAATTTCCTACCTAGTGCATAAGCCCTTATAGTGGCTTTACCCGGATAATACTATAACTCAAAGTCATGATCTTTTCATCACAACTGAGTCCTGCCTAGTATTCCATCCATCAACTTTACCTCATGTGCACTTCTTCTGATCAACAAGTGTTGCTAACTCATATGATCATTGAACATCTTTGCTAACTAAACTTGTACCGTACCAATAAGAGTTATACTTCTCTATTAGGTGGTACTCGGTTACTTTCCTAAGAAATACCTCTGGATATCTTCTTATCACAAATATATTCCCTAAGACTTGCTCAACTTCCACATTCGAGGAGAAAAGGAAAACAAATTCTTAAATGCCCCTCTAATAAGGAGTTGTTCACTTGTTTAGCTCTCAAAATATAGACTTCAAGAAGTAGACACAGAAGAATCATCAAATATAGACTTCAATATCCAATCTAATCAATCCAAAACCATGTCTAGTCTAACATCCATGTTAAGAAAAGATAAACTAATATCCATGTTAAGAAAAGATAAACTGATAAGATTCACAAAGGAAATCTTATCTTCTATCTTTACACAACAATCCAAACTTGCTAAGGAAGTTGTGATTAGCTTTCTTGTTGATGTAGACAAGGATAAAACATGGGGAAACTCAACATAGGTAAATATGATCTCTTTATATACTCGTATGAAATCATGGAGTAGGGATACTCCTGAATCATACATTATAACTTAAAGATCATTATTAACCATATCTTTATCTCGTGCAATCGGGAGTCTGAGTTGCCTCCTTACTACTCAGAGTATAAACTCTTACTTGAACTTGAACTTTAAGATTAGGCACTGCTCCCAATTTCTACATACACTTATTTAAAAGTGCTCTAGTTAGCCATAAGTATAACATACTATTTGGCCAACTCAACAAGGTTTGCCCCCATGTGAACTCCTTCATCTATCACACTTTGGTCCCTTCACTTTTTAATGTAGTGGCCATCCATTACTTCTAGGGTGCCATCACATCTACTAAGATATTGTCTGGCATTGGCACGAAAATTCAATTCCCGCCTTCGGTTTGCAGCCATTCTTAGGATTCAAATCAGTGACCAAGCCTTTTGTTTCCCTTAAAGGAAATGCCTCTCACCAGTTGAGCTGCAGCTCAACTGGTTTTTATCTTGAAGATAACTAGGTCTAGAAGCATACTTCTTATACCTATTATCTTTTCTCTTCCTCTTGTGGAAACCTTGCGATTATTGCTCCACTAGAGGCTAGTTATAGGGACCCTCAACTGTTCTCTTGAATAGCACTAACATCACCATTCTCTTTATTCTATAAGTATCTAACGATACCATAACTTATGTAGAAAAGAATTAGAAACTTAACTTCATTTATTCATTATTTTACTTCAAGTATCATAAAGAACTCAATACTATCCATCCTTCGTCAACCTTCATAAACAAAGAATGGTAAGTACAAAAAAATGATAGCTACAACCCCTTAACTCAGAGTTCTATGGGTTGAAGTTCAATTCTGTAACTTGCTTTGAACTTGTCTCTTACTTCTTTGAATTTAACCGTTTATTGGCGCACTAACACGCCGCCTTATTCAGGTCTTAAGAACTCTATCTCCTTAGCATTTTATTGACCAAAACTCTACCTCCTTTCTAACATATAGGAAATAACCAAACCTCTTAGATCATCTGAACAAACCTCAACTGTAGAGATTTCCTCCATTTCTTAAGCCATTTTACCTACTCCAAACGGGTCTTATTTTCCTTTGCAGGATGTAGGATTTTGCCTTTCTAAACTTTGAGAGATTTGGAGAGTTTCAGTCTCTTGCTACCATTACTGCAAACACTAACTGTATTAATGGTACTAGCTACTGAGATAAAATATCTGCTTGTGTTAACAATCTGCTTCCTCCTAGCAGTTGCCATCTCTCATAACACTTCAGCTATATTAACTGATCTTTCACTAAAAGAGTTCCCATTACTCCTAGCTCACCTTGGTGAAGTAATGGTTCCTGTAACACCCCAAAATTTCCAATCTATTAGATAGTAATTTTGACAGTTAATAGAATTCTACTGTTTAGTGATTTCTATGCACTGTAAAATTATTTTGAGTATTCCGTGTGATTTACTCCGTGTCAAGAAAATAATTTTCAGGCCGGAGAAAATCTTTAAATATTTATTTCTCTTGACTGTTAATTATTTTTAACAATCTAACTTGATTTTCATACGTTTTCTAATATTTATGATTTTTGTGGATGATTATAAATTTTTATGGTTATCTGGTTGTTTTTGGGCTGTTTATGGACCCCAGTGGTCCTACGTGGGCCAGGGGTGAGTCCCAAAACATGAAAATTTTTCTACGTATAGAAAAATTTATACTGTTGAGACGGAGACAGGGGATCTTACTAAACCTGAATCCGGAAATAGTTTTTAGAAAATTTATTGTACTATGTTTTGTACTGTATTTAATTATTGGGCGATAAAAATACAGTAAATATATTCTTTCGTAGGGTTTTAGCAGATAAAAATAGAAATTATACTGCTTAAGTCAACAATAGTAGTTATAACAACTTTTGACGGACCAATAAGAAAATAAGTTTAATTCTTTTGACGGACCAATAGGAAGCAAGTCTAATATTGAAGACTTTGATATCAACTGTCGATTTAATCAATGGTGTAGAATTAGTCTAATAAAATGGCTATGACCATTTATAACCGTTGGATTTAGAATTAGATCAATGGTGGAGATTTGGTCTTACAAAGTGGCTAGGACCATTTGTGACCGTTGGATTCGGATTAAATCAACGGTGGAGATGGATCATTTATGACCATTGGATGTGGATTTAATCAATGGTAGAGATTTGGTCTTCTAAAAAGGCTATGACTAATTATGACCCTTGGATTGAAAGTAAGAAGGAGTAATCTTGACCCTTCATTTTTGGAGATGGATCTAATGGCTAGAATTTTAAGGAGAAAGATCTAATGGCCTAGATTAAGTCTTCTAATCAAAAGTCTACCTTAATCCTAACCATTGAATTAATCAATGGCCTAAAATGCTCTAAATGGTGGCTTGAAAAAGATGACAACTTTGTTAGATGCAAGGATGGAGGGGGGACGATTTTGTGCTTCATTTTGGAGCTAAAGAAAAGCTTTATGACCATTATTAGATGCCTTGGTCAATTATGCATCATTATTGATCATTTAGCACTCTTAGGAGAATGCTTGGAGGGGGGGACGGTTTTGTGCATGCTTAAGGGCATAGAATGGTTTCAAGACCATTATTACTCCATCTTGATCATTATTGATCATTTTCAAGAAGCTAACTCTTCAAAAATTTCTCTCCATCTCTTCTCCAAGCTAATTTCGGCCAAGCACCCTAGAACCACCTTCCATCACTCAAAAATTTTATCCAACCTTATTTCTTGAATCCTTACCTCATTCTAAGAACATCTCTAGTTATGAGTTTTCACTAAATCATTCATTTTGAGCTTCAAATCCAAGCTTCAAGTTTCTATCAAAAAGGGTAAAGTTCATATTTCTTCACCCAATCTTTTAGTTTTGATTTTATAAGTCATGCTTGAATCATGGTTTACCTATTCTTTTACTTGTTATTGATTTTAAGATTTGTTTATGATTTTTAGGGATTTTTCCAAGGAGCTCTACGAAATTTGTGGAAGGAAAACTAAGTGTTTTCACTTCATTCTTTACCTTAACCAAGTTTAAGAAATCTTTCCCTCACAAAAATCAAAAATTCCATCTTTGTTCTTCAAGAAGAACCATTCAGCCAAGATATCCAAAATCACCATCAAATCTCTTTTAATTTCATCCAACCATAGATCTTGAATTTACATGATTTTTTAAGCAACTTTTATGTTGGAGACTTTCTCTAAATCATTCCTTTTCAACCTTGTTCTTCAAGCTAAAGATTGAAGCTTTAATGGTGAAGTTTATTAATCTTCACTTTTCTTTTGATTTTCAAGGTTCTAAGCCATGTTTGATCCATGATTTATCTTGTTCAAGCTTGATTTACTAATAAATATATGTTTTGTTTTGTATTTGAGAAGCCCTTGGTGGTGAAGGATTTGGAAAGAGAAGCAAAACAAGGAGCTTTTGAGGATCTTCAAGAGGTAAGAGGGAGATTCATCTCACCAACCAAGTATGGTGGTGAGAGATGGTTTGTGTATTTGATGGATGGTGAATCCATGTGAGGATTCATATCCATGGTCATGTAATAATTTGTGGGTGTTTATATGCTTTGATTATTTGCCTATGCTTGGTATGATTTGCATGATTTATTGCTTGATTATGGCATGCTTGTGATATATATTTGAATATGTATGTGTATGCCATGATTTGATGATGGAAAGGAAATTGATTTTTGGTTCCAAAGACCAAGAGGATTTCGGCCAAGACACCTCAAAATAGGTGTTCACAAATTAATATTTTCATGAATGATAAAATTGAATGATTAGAAAAGCAAGGAAAATAAACAAAGGGTTTGTTTTTCAAGAAGTAGTGTTCACGGTTTTGAGAAAGATTTTTATTGATTTATTTTGTGTAAAAAGTTTCTAAGCATTTTACTAAACAAGAGTTTTAAATGAAAAGAGCAATGAGTTGTTAATTTTAAGGATTTGCAAAGAAAGTGAAAAATGAAAATGAACAAATGATTTGATTTCAAAGACCAAGTGCTCACGGTTTTTATTAAGGAATTTTTAATGGTTTTGTTTGTGTAAAACCATATTGACTTAGAAGGAAAAATATTTGATGGTTTAAATAATCAAGTACCACGGTTTTGAAGGCTTATGAATGCCTTGATTTTATGAAACAAAGTGATTTTCAAATGGAAATATAATTGATTTGGCATAAGAAATTTGGAAAGGGAATCAGAGTGTTTTATCACTTGAGAAATGAAATTTTCATATGGGAATGGAAAAGAGAGGTTGAAAGTGTTTGAACCTCAATTTATTTTAAAGAGAATTGATTTTAGAATTGATTTGAGAAAAATGGAGAATATAATAGTGATTTGATATTTTCTAACGTGTAACTCATCCTTTAGGTTTTGGAGAGTGTTAGTAATTTTTAAAGTTTGAAAACATTGATTCAATGGAATTGTGAATTTGTGGAATAAATTACGAAAAGGATTTTCTTGAGTAAGAAAATGTGGAAAATAATGTGAGTAGTCATATTATTTTGAGAAAGGTTGAAATGAAATTGTTGAAGGTTGATAAATATTTTTCGTAATGGAATTATGGTGAAAAATGATTTACGTAACTTAAAAACGTGATTTTTAAGCTACACGATTTGAAAAACGTTTAAATATTTCCACGCGATTTGAAAAACGTTGAAATATTTCTACGCAATTTGGAAAGCATTTAAATATTTTTACACGTTTGAGATATTGTTGAAAAATCGCTACGCGATTTAAAAATGGTGGAATATTTTTACGTGATTGAGAAAACATTGAAAAATCACTACGTGATTTGAAAATGCAACGGAAATGTTGTAAAATTTTGAAAGCATAACAGAAATGTTGCGCAAGTATGAAAACACGACGAAAGTGTTTTGTGACTATGAAAACGTGATAATATGATTTCGCTGTAAAAAATACAGTATGATTACTGTTGGGCCAGTGTGTGGACCCTGATTATAAGATAATGAAATTAAACTGAGAATGGGCCAATGTGTGGACCCTGAATATGAAAGTGTGAATTTTGCCTGTGATTGGCATTGGTGCATTGAACATGCATTGGAAATGAGGAATTTTGCCTATGATTGGCATTGGTGCATTGAACATGCATTGAAAAGATATGCATTGAGGCATATGATGATTTTGAATTAAAAAAAAAATTGATAGCTGATGCTATTGGGACCCTTGTGGTTGAAGAGGGAATGTGAATTGATAGTGAGGTCTATGATGGATCTTGGGGTGCGTCGAGGCACGGCGGTCGACCAGTGGATATCTGTTTGTGGGCTACGGCTGGACCATATGCCACTTGGCAATGCAGTCCGTTGCAACGCATTGACGATACCTAACAAGAACACAATTATTTTCAGAAGGTGGACATTTGTCTGTGGGCTAAGGCTGGGCATTGTCTGTGGGCTAATCTGGAAGATTGTCTTTGGGCTAAGGCTGACAATTAACAGAGCATTTTTCTTGAAATTGTGAAAACCTCTATGGAGTAGGACATTGAGTCTACATGCATAACATATGCATAAATCTGAGTATCTATATCTGCATGATATAATAATTGAGGAATATTGGATGATGATGATGATAATCATATTGATGGCATTATTGTGATTATTGTGTGATGATAACAATGTTAATGGCATGATGATGATAGTTGATTAATGTTGAGTGCATTATTGGAATTCTGGTATGATATACGTATGATATACTGTATGATATGTTGTTTGTGTTATCTCTATGCTACCATGTTGGTATTGGCATAGGTGATCTCACCTCTTTGTTATATTGTGTTGTTGTGCTTGTATTGGTAAAAATTATATAATAGATGGAACGAGTTGTCTTAGACATACGAGTGATAAATACTCTGAGATCGGAGACAACATCAGAGAATGACCATTCCAGATTTGATAGCGTGCAGTGTTGACAAGGAACAGATGTCTGATGCATCAAGATGGATACAAGAAGAAATAAGTATGTTAAGTTTTACCGTTAGTGTCTTACTGTGCTATTAAGTAGGACCCGTCATGGGGTTTGCTACTGTTAAAAAGAGAGTCTGTTAGTTTTATATTTCTCTTTAAATTGTTAAATATTAATTGGTGTCAATATTGTATATTAGTAATACTTATGGATTTCAGTAAGTTTATGTTTCTGTAATAAGAAATTTTAAAACTTACCTTTTATAACTCAAACCTTTTATTGAAATCATTGTTAGATTGGGAGTTGGGAGTCAGAAATGTGATACCCTGAGGAGGGTGTTACAGTTCCCTATACACACTACGTGTGACAGTAACCATTAACATTCCAACTTAAAGCTTGTCATGCAATCCTATCAATACATCTCACATATGTGACAAGAAATGCATAACACTTAGTGAAAAACTCCAAACTGGCCTAAGCCTAGTCAGTCCATACCCCAACTCATAGGATGAACTGCTCTGATACCATAATGTAACATCCTAATATCTGTACTCTAGTATATCTGACATATACCTGGATAAACAGTATTAGACATACTACTTCTAACCTAATCATCAAGTAATCTATAACATTTAAACAAATCATTATGGAGAGCCATATCTAAAAGTCATATACAAATATACAATCTTTACATTCTCAAAGCAATTATAAAATAATACATAAGCTTTAAATTAAAAACATAAAACTAAACTCTTCTAATTCTTCAGCTTTCTCCATATTCTTAACCTCTTATAGGGTCTTGACCTGCTAACCATGAAACATAATGGGGTGAGAATATAAAATTCTCAATGAGAACATTTATCTCATGGTATTAAAACTAAATATATACAAAGATATATTTCTAAATTAAAACTCGTATATGTAACTTAATTATACTTAGGAATTGTATTCCTTCATTTAGCATTAAGCCTACTTATCCTCAGCTTGACCTAGGATATGTTCATCCTTAGTCTAGCATAGGATATACTAATCCTCAGCCTGGCATAGGATTTCTCATCCACAGCCTAGCGTAGGATATACTGATCCACAGCCTGACATAGGATTTCTCATCCACAACCTAGCGTAGGATATACTGATCCACAGCCTGGCATAGGACTTCTCATCCACAGCCTAGCGTAGGATAAACTAATCCATAGCTTGGTATAGAATTTCTCATCTACAACCTAGCATAGGATAAACTAATCCGCAGCCTAGCTTTGGATATGACATCCTTGGCCTAGTCTTGGATAACTAATCCTTTCATGAAACATTCTGGTGTCACCACTTTTTTAGGCTTGCCCGACAATGTTCACTACTTGGAAAACTAATCCTTTCATGAAACACTCTGGTGTCACCACTTTTCTAGGCTTGCCCGGCAATGTCCATTACTCGGATAACTAATCACAACTCCACATTTAGCAAAGTGCATAAGGGAGCCAATTCTTGCTAGGGTTCAACTTTATTGCATAAGGGATCCAATGACTATGGCTCATCCTTAATGCATAAGGGATCCAATGACTAGGGTTCAACCTTATTGCACAAGGGATCCAATGACTAGGGTTCAACCTTATTGCACAAGGGATCCAATTACTAGGGTTCAACCCATAGGGGAGCCACTTACTAGGTTCAACCATAGGGGAGCCACTTGCTAGGTTCAACCATAGGGGAACCATTTCGTGCAAACTAGGTCCTATGACACTCAAATTCTGCCAACTAGGTCCTATGACATTCAACTCTTGTCAATTAAGCCCTATGGCGCTTAAATATTGCCAGTTAGGCCCTATGGTGCTCAACTATTGTCAACTAAGCCTTATGGCACTCAACTATTGCCAAATAGGCCTTATGGAGCTCAACTCTAACTACTAAAAGAGTTACTAGTGTTCATAGGCCTCAAACCATACCAAAAACACTTCAAATCTTGTCTAAAAAGGCTGATTTTCAAGATTGCACCAAACATGCATCATAACTTCTAAAATTCTGAATTTTTATGAGCATATAGCTCTTTCTCATATCTTTCCAATGCCACAAACCTTGCTTCATTTGGCTAAGTGTAGCCAAAGTTATGCAACATTTTGCAGAGGCCAAAACAGGGCATTCTCTAATTTACCTGTTTCTGACTTGACTTTAAATTGAAACTGGGAACAAACTACATATGGGAAAATTCTGAAATCTTACAGGCAAGAAACCTTACATGTTAGCTTTAAAATGGCACTGGTTTCATGTCTATACAATATCGGAGCAAGAAATTATCCAATCTGGTTTACTAGCTGCCAGAATGCCTCTTTCTACAAAATCTGCCTTGGATTCAAATAGAAACTGGTACTTATTGGCTTGCTCAATAATTCTAAAATTTTTATCACATGAATCCTTATGTCTTAGCTTTCAAATGGCACTGGAATCAAGTGATTCCAATATCTACAACTCAAGTTATGCAACAAACATCATAGGCTGACAGGATGTCATGTTCTGCTTCTGATTCTTTGAAACAGCATAACCGATTATGAGCTCTTCATAATCGGTTATTCATAAACTTAGAACCGAAAATACTAGTTGAACAAGCTCTATAACTGATTATTAACTCATGGTAATTGGTTATATGGTGGTTTTCTATAGAAAAACACCATTTTTCACGTTATTATGCCATAATCAACCAAGTTCTCACCCAAGGTCAATTCCTATATGATTTCTATCATCATTCAAGGCATCTCTTCATGTTGTAACTCATATACAACTTCTTAGTTCTCTTAAACATGGATTTAAAGAATCAATCCCACATCTAGAAATCCATTCTCAAACTCACCACTTAAGTGAAACCAATGGATTCTAAGGGATCAAAACTAATACCTATGCATTAAACAAGCTAGACTCAAGCTTTATCTACGGCTCTTAGAGCTCCAAACTTCCTTAAACTATGTTGATTTGGTTGCTAACTACCATCTCATAGCTTTACTAGGGTTACTTGTACCCTTGGAGATATGAAATTCTATTTCTCATCCCCACATAATCGGTTACCCTTGGTGTGTAATCGGTTATGCCTCTTAATTTTATGTTTTGGAACCCTATATAATCGGTTAGGCTCATTTCATTGAAGTCACATGACTTCCTGTGTTATCTACATAATCGGTTATGCTTTTTGCTTAACCAATTATCTCCAATTCTCAACTCTCTGCCGACAAGCTATAACTGGTTATGCTTATAGCATAATCGGTTATATGGAGTAGCAGGCACCAAGAAACTCAACGTGCAGTAGGTTGGCTGTAACGCCCCAATTTTTAGAAAATATTTTGAATGTACTGTTTGCTGTTTTTCAAGTTATTGTGTAAATGACCGTTGTATCCTTATTTTACTATTTCTCGATTTCTACATGAAATACAAATACGTTTATACAGGCTCAAATTTTATTTGGTCTTTTTACGTAATTGGCGTCCCGGATAGTGCCCCGCTAAGGGGAACTCGGGCGCGGAAATCCTCCAGCGCGGTGTAATAACTCCGAGACGGTAAAATAAAAGTTTTTCCGAAGCTCTTGTTTTAATTTTTCTAAACAGAGATATACGTAGACAATTAATACATGTTTTAAACGTAATTTTATTTGAACTTTTTGGACGGTTAGCTACGTTGTGGAAAAAAATGGGAAAATGACCATTACGTCTCGAACATCTTTGTTTTTAATGTTTTTTTCTTGTTTTTAATTGTTTTCTACTTGATTTAATGCCCGATATTACTCGCACCCGCACTAAGGTGTACTGTGATTTTATATGGACTTTTTGTGTGATTTGCTCCAAGAGGCGGGAAAATAATATTTTCCTGGCCTCTAAGGAAAAATCTTATTTTATTATTTAGAATTGGGGGTTCTTTGACTCAACCCGATTCTAAATGAGACAATAAATAATCTTTTAATTTTTAGGATTTTATTGTCAAATAAAATAATTTTATAATATTATAATATTATTTTATTAGTCGGTATAATAAAATGACAAAGTGGACCAAAAATGTTTTGCGGGACCCACGTTTAGCTAATCTGATTAACTTAGTAGCTTAATTAAACATCATTAGCAGCAGAACTTTCCAGAACAAGCTGACTCAGCTAGCTGACTAAGCTGATAATTTATGAGCAATGTGACTAGGCTTGGGGAGTCATCACTAACCAACCAATAGGAGGCAAGCTTGTTAAGCAAGCTTTAATCCTAACCTTTGATGCATCCAAGGGCTTGGATGAAGCCAAGCAAGGTGCCCACCTTGCATGCTCTTTGATGAGCTACGACCAAGGGTGTTAGGAGGTCAATCTTCACTTTGCTTGCATGCAAAAATTCTCTCTTCTCTCTCATCAAAAACCCTAGCCACCATTCTTGTCTTTTCTCTTCAGCATTCGGCCAAGCTTGCTCTTTGATCATCCAACCACCCAAAATTCAATCAAGCCAACTTTTCTAAACCTAAACACCATCCTAAGAACATCTCTAGTTGAGAGTTCTTGCAAATTCTTGCATTTTGCATTACATTGGAGCTTGGAAACCAACCTTGAAGATTTTACCTAGAAGGTGAAATCTCATGCTTTTCTTTTCTCTCTTCTTTTTCAAAGTTCTAAGCCATGATCTATCCATGGTTTAGGTTCTTTTTCATGGTTAGTAACTTGTAGAATTTCGTTTGAGTTGCTAGGTACTTGGTGGAGGAAACCGAATACTAGGAGGAGTGAAAGAAAAACCATTTGTCTTCATTTAAGGTAAGAGGAAGACAAATCTTATCACCTATGGATGGTGGTAAGAAGATGGAGTTTTGATTTTGTGATTGTAGAATCCATAAGGATTCATGTTTGTGCTTGTTAGTAGCTTATTTGATGTGGTTGTGTATTTGTTAATAGCTTTCCTATTTGTTGTTTGTAATAATTTGCATGTCTACAAGTTTTAAGTTGCATGTCTACAAGCTTTGATAATATTTCATGTGTTAGAATTGTATGATAAAGTATAGAATGGCATGATAATGTATAGGATGTGAACAACATGTCAAGGAATGCATGTGTGTTCCAAAGAACACTCCATGATGGCTCACGGCCACTAACAAAAGTGGAGAACCAAAATGTTCTCTTAATTTTCTTAAAAGGTGATTTAATTAACCTAGGAGAATTAAGAAGGTTTCAAGTTGTTTAAGTCAAGAAAAAATGAATTTGGAAATCAAATGGCATAACCTTACAATTTCGGCCAACAAGTCTAACTTCAACATTTTGATTTCTAAAATTATTTTCTAAGGTAATGATTTAATCAATGTAGACAATACAATAGATTTAACATACATTTAGAAGATGAAAAATAATTTGGAAATCAAATGCAAAGTTTTTATCAAATTCGGCCAACATGCCAAATTAGGTATTCATGATTTCTAAAATTAATTCCAAGCTATTTTCAATCAAGAAGAAGCAATACAAGTTAAAGTAAATTTTCTACAATGAGTTTTAAAGAAATAAAGTAGTTAGAACTAAGTTTAAGAGGTTAATACTAATGATTTTTACTGTAATAAGAAATACGATAACTTTTGAAAATTTCTAACATATAGCTCATGCTTTGTATTTTGAAGCATGTTAGTAGTTTTCAAAAGGATTAATTATATGGTTTAAAAATTTAATAAACGAAATTTTTATGGTAAAATTAGGAAACCATTAATATAATTTTCTAAACAAAATCTTGTCAATTTTTAGTAAAAACAGACAAATAAGATAGAAAAAGATGTCCAAAAAGATTATACGGTATGAAAAATATTATACGTAGTTTAAAAGTATTATTTATTATTTACTTTTATTTAAACATTGATTTTTAAGGAATTCGGTCAAGAAAATGATTTAAAAATCTTACGCGATTGAAAATTATTAAAAATCCTACGCGATTTTGAAAACAGAAAAATATATTTACGCAATTTCAAAACGATTATAAAAACGACGAGATTTTGAAAACGTATTAAAAATTTCTACGCAATTGACCGTTATTGTATTTTTTCGCTGTCGGGAAAATGTGAACCCGTACAGGTTTTCTTTATATATATATTTGTTGCCAATGAGGGCAAGCTTTCGCTGTCGGGAAAATGAGAACCCGTACAGGCTTTCTATTTTTCTGCCATTGAGGGCATATTATATTGAGGGCATTTTTATAATTTCATATCTTTGGAATTATGTATTGTCTTTATGCCAATTTTTGGTGTTTTGGTTGACGAGACGAATCACATCGTGTTGTCGATGCGATAAACGTAGTGTGGTTCATTGTTCTAATGAACTTGGAGACGTTAGTGTACGGGATTCCATATATGGACAGTTGGTAGCTCCGCTGGGCCGTGGAAAACCGATAGCACACTAATGGACTCGACACGCACTATATTTAATCGAGGTTTGTAAAGTCTAGTAGTACATTGCCTATAGTGCCACAACGGAGACCGTGAACTATACTACGCCTGGATGGTGGATTCCCGATGTGTCGTAGAGCTATGACGCAACGTGTGACGAGCGTAATAGTTGGTTGGGCAGCCGTGGTACTAATAGATTTTGCAAGTCATTCTCTCTGATATCAGTTTGTGTTTAACTCCATGGAGTAGGATTGTGTCTTAGTGTATATGATTATATCTTGGATGATATTCCATTTTCTCTATTTATTTTTATCTGGTTATATCTTGGATGATATTCCATTTTCTCTATTTATCTTTATCTGGTTATATCTTGGATGTTATTCCATTTTCTCTATTTATCTTTATCTCGGTAATTATTATGATGATTATCTATTTCTTATTTTATTCTATCTGTGATATTGTTTTATCTGTGTTTTATTTTTATACGGGTTATATCTGTGATGTTATGTAACATTATGATATCTAAGCTTTACTTTATTCCATTATTATTCTTGTTATAGCTTTTTGTTTTGCATAAAAGCGTATACATGATATTTGTCGTCTTCTTATTGGTCATGTTTATGGTGATTTTAGATTGTCTTACCTCTTTATGATTGCACGCATATTCTACACTAGATCAATTATTGTATGTGTTTCTGTATATTTACTTTATGTGATAAAGAGTTTGAGGAAGAAGAAGAGGAACATAGCCTCTTGAGGTCTTGTACCCCGGAGGAGGAAGATCAACTAAATCTATGTTTGGTTACTTGATTAATTCACGACCGGTTTTACGATCAAGAACCATCGATCATCCATATCCATTGGATTGATTAGTTTTGGTATGGCGGTGCCGGATTTACGGGGTTCGTGACGCTGGAGTTTCACGGTGGATCTCTATCGTGGAACATGAGAGGAGACAGAGACTCGGTGACATATGCGGGACGGATGAATTTTCCAGTGACCTTACGTCATAGGTTTGATGGAGAGCCGATCATGACTTTCGACGGTGTTTCTACACTTAGAGTTACCCTTATCCATTAGGCGTCATTTTGGTGGTATGACCACGGGCCTAGTGAGATAAGTATGACGTATCGATAACGCGATCACGTTATCGCCGAGAAGTCGAGGCATCCATTTTGTCCCCCGATGATCATTTTCGGGTTGAGAGTGATCCTTGAAGGAAATAAATATGCTTGATGTTTTTTTTTCTCCTTTTTGGGCGCGTCTGCGTATGGATGTATATATTGACACTTTTACTATTTTTATTTAAATTGTTTACGTTTAAATATTTGTAATTGTAGTTGTAAATTATTTGTATAACTTATAACTTAAAACATATGTATATAATGAGCAATGTTATTCTGTCTAATTTATGTTTTCCGCAATATTTTATTTTTATTAAACTGTCTATCAAGAATTACTTTACGACCCATATTATTATTTGACAAATGTTTTACAACTTGGGTAGATTTTATTTCTATTTCTTTTATTTTCTTTTATGTGTGACATCCTCCAAAGGGGTGTTACATTGGCTGCTGCATCATTGGATTCCCACTCACTTCTAATTTCTCAAACTTAGTTTCTATAGGGTTTTCATCCTCTTAGATGATCCTTAAACATGTGACAATTCTTAAACTTTGATTTCAACTCTTTAGAACATGGATTTCGGCATTGTTCAAGCCAAGAGAATACCCATTTACCACCTTGCTCAATCAAGAGGGTCATGAATAACAACAAAGCTCAAACTAACCACTAAGTATTCACTAAATTGAAAACAAACTAGTTTTAATAATGGGAAACTAAAACCAATCAAAGAAACCATAAATTCTTCTCAATCCATTTTCTCACAACCAAGCTCAACCATACAGTTGAGAAAGAAAAGATGAGATTAAGAGTTGAGAGTCCCTACCTCTTGTTGACACTTGATCCTTAAAGCCTTGGCCTTGATCCTTGAGCTTTGCTCCTTTGGTCCTTCTTCTTTTCTTCCTTTTCCCCTCTTCTCTCCTTTCTCTTTTTTCTTTCTTTCTTTTCTATTTTCTGATGGGGATTTTGTGAGAGGGAGGAGAGAAATGAGATAAGGACATGGAGGGAATTTAAAAAAAATTCTAACTTAAGTTTCTGTATTGAAACTTATATCTGCTAAGGACACTTGAATTATGCTAATTCAAGTTTTCCACCTTCCAACAACTTTAGAATAAATATTAGGATTTATTTAAATTGTTGTTTCACCTTTATTCTATTTTTTCATATCTGCTGGGAGTCAATCTGGCATTAAAAGCACAACCAGTATGCTTAAAAATACCAAATTAATTCTGATTATTCTCAAATTTTAACTGTACCTTATTTAACTCATTTGTGACCTAGAAACAAGTTATTCATACTTGTTTCCCTCAACTTAACAATTTATGCTACTATTTGAGTTATTTTAAGCTACTTTTCAACTTTTGTGTTGCAGCAAAGTGCCAAAACTAAACTGGCATGTTAAGCAAGTACTAGGCTACCTCTGAGACCATATACAAGCCTATCATATTTCTCGGGTTGTTAGAAATTGAGCCTGAGATAGGCTTACACCATGTGACATAGGCAAGAGTCCTTTCTTGGATTCATGCATGTTAAACCATCTTAACACTTTGTCTAAGTATATACTCTGACTTAGGCCAAGTAATATATGTGATCTATCTTTATAGATCCTGATACCTAATACATAGGTGGCTTCGCCTAAGTCCTTCATAGAAAAGCATTTTCCTAACCAAGTCTTTACGGATTGTAGGGTAAGGATGTCATTTCCGATGAGTAGTATGTCATCTACATACAACACCAGAAAGACAATTGTGCTCCTACTAACCTTCTTTTAGACACAAGATTCTTCTTCATTCTTGATGAAATAAAACTGTTTGATTGTATCATCAAAACGAAAATTCCAGCTTCTGGAAGCTTGCTTCAATCCATAAATAGATTCTTGTAACTTGCACACTTTTTTAACATTCTGTGGAGTGTCAAAACCCTCATGTTGTTAATAATCACATATTTTATACATTAATAAACCATCATGTTTAGTCATTTACACTCTCCATATTATTAATTGATTGAGTTTGGTCATGTTTTGTGAGTTTGGCCTCAAATTGGGCCTAACTTAATTTTTCCAGCATTATTGGGCTTTGACATTGTTTTTGTATTTTGGCTATAACTTGAGTTTAGATATCTAATAATCATGAATTTTACCTTGTAGGAAAGCTAAGAGGAAGCTCTATAACTTTGATGAAGAGTTCGAAGTCTCAAAGACCCTTTGATGTTGTTTTGGTCATAACTTGAGTTATTGACCTCCAAATTGCATGGGGTTTGGTCCAAATGTTCATAACTGACCCAACTTTGTAATTAATGGGTTTTTAATTATGTAAAGCCAAAATAAGGGGTAGTTTAGGGGGTTGGAAGTCAGAAACCGAGGCACCTCTCATTTGACACTTTTCCTCCTTCTCTTTAGAACTCTTTTCTCTTCCTTCTCTCTAATTTTTAGTTTTCCTCTTCCTTCTTTTATTTTTTTGAGTTCTCCTCTTCTCATGGAGGGGTAGAACCTTTAGAACAATCTAAGAGATTGAACATGCTTGGTTGTTAATCTTGAGATTTCGTTTTTAATGTTTAAGTTCATCTATTAATCAAGTTTCTCTTCTTCTTCTTCTCTTTGTTAATTCTATTTGCTTAATTAGAATTTTCATATGTTAATTGCTTAATTACCGTGTGCAAAGAGATGAACTTAGAGATTAAACAAGACATTGAAGGTGTTTGATGAAATGTTTAACTTGGTTGGATCTTGGCTTTTAAGTTGATTTCAGTTTGGGTCAATGCTTAATTTGTTTAACCTACATTAATTGAATTCTAGAAGCATTTCTACATAATATCTATGATCATTGAGAGGCTTCTTGATGTGATCTAAGACCAAGGATTTGATTGATATTTGAATGGACCTTTAGTAATCAAGGATGGATTAAAATCAAGTTTGGACAATTTTCTTGGATTGATTGTTTTGTTAATTCTGTTTTACTAATTCGAATTCTATTCTGTTTATTTCTGTAATTTCTCCTAAACCCCCCTTTTCAAACTTGATTTGATCAAATTGCATTTCAAAATCCTTGAGAGATGATCCGGTGTTATATGCTATGCTACAAGCCATAGGCATAACTCGATTATAATTTTGGTGAGTTTGGCGCTCATCAGATGTGTCATGTACAGATCCTCGAGAAGATTTCCATTAAGGAAAGCAGTCTTGACATCCATTTTTCAGATTTCATAATCATGGTATGCTGCAATAGCAAGTAAGATCCGAACAGATTTAAGCATAGCAATTGGGGAAAAAGTCTCATCGTAGTCTATACCATGAATTTGCTTGAAACCTTTAGCCACCAATCGCGCCTTAAAGGTATGTACGTTACCATCCATGTCAGTTTTATTTTTGAAAACCCACTTGCACCCAATGGGTTTTACCTCTTCAGGTGGGTCAACCAAGGTCCATACCTGGTTGGCATACATGGATTCCATTTCAGATCTCATGGCCTCAAGTCATGTTTCATATTCTGGGCCCATTACGATTTCCTGGTAAATCACAGGCTCATCTTGATCCTTAAGCAATACATCACCTTGTTGGGTCATGAGAAATCTATATCTCTCTAGTTGATAATGTATCCTATTAGACCTACGCAAGTCTTATGCTACTAGAGCAGATTGTGGTTCCGCAATAATTTGTGGAGGTCACTCTATTTCCACCATCGCTTCATTGCTACTCTGTGAACTTTGAATTTCTTCAAGTTCTATTTTCCTCCCACTAGTTCCTTTGGAGATAAACTCCTTTTCTAGGAACACAACATTTTGTAACATCCTCTTCAACATGTTAGACTAGTAAATGGTTATAGAGGTAGCTTAATACTTGCTTAATATGCCTATTTGATTTTGTGACAATCTCAGTTAGTTTAAGCATTTTGTTACAAGCCGAAAGGTGAAAAATAGCTTAAAATGACCAAGATATTAGCATAAATGGCTTAGTTAATGGAAATAGATGTGAATAATTTATTTCTAAGTCACAAATGTGTATTCTATGATGTGGTTTAAGTTTGAGAATTTTTGGAGTCAGTTTGGTATTTTTAGGCATACTGGTTGTCAAATTTAAGCCTGAATGACTAGTCACAGATATGAAAAATTATGATTTTGGTGCAACAATTTTTTTAATGAATCCTATGATTTGTTTGAAAGTTGTTGGAACTTGAAAAACTAGATTTAGCTAAAATTGAGTGTTTTTAGCAGATTGAGAATTTCCAGTATAGTAACTAAAGGCCTTAAGCTATCTATGGTTTAGCCTTTTTTCTTGACTCTCTTTTATATGATATTTCAAGTCACTATTCTTACATTCTCATTCACTCTCTACGGCAAAAGCAGAACAAGGAGAGAAGGAAGAGAAAAGAGAAAAAGAGGAAAAGAAGAAGAGGAAAGCTAAAGGGAAAGGGAAGCTTGAGGACTTGTGATCAATCCTTCATCATCTCTATCATATTCTGCAGCTTACAGAGCTTGAAGGTAGGGGTTCTTGAACTTAGTTTCATCTTTTTCCTCATTTCTCCATGTTAGGTTTGACTGAGGTCTAATATGTCAAATTGAGTTCTTATGGTGTGATATGTGATTTTCTTGCTTTGATGAGTTATAAATGTTGTTTATGACTTGTTTATGCAAAGAGTATGGATTAAAAACTAAAACTATCCATTTTAGACCTAAAATGCTCAAAGTGTAGGTTTTGGGGTTTTAATGGGTGATTTTGTGTTTGGATCCAATTTTGATGAAACCAATTAGTGTTTTATGTTTCCTTCATGTCAATGAACTTGTTAGGAACCTAAAATCACCTAGAAACTAGTTTGAAGTGATCAAAATCTGTGATTTGTCCCAATAGAACAATACCACGTTCTGTAAAATTCTGCAGAACTATGTTTATGCCTGATGTAATCGATTACAAGGTTTATGTAATCGATTACAGAGCTTCTAGAAGTGATGTAATCGATTACAAGGAGAGTGTAATCGATTACTAGGGTTCTGGAATTTGTTGTAATCAATTACAACAAGGGTGTAATCGATTACCAAGATTCTGACTTTGTTTTAATCGATTACAACAATGGCGTAATCGATTACGAGCTCCATGTTTATAGAAAAAAAATGAGTTTTTCTTGATGGGATCATTTGTGTAAGTCTTTTTGGATGTTAAGAGACACTTTTGGAGACAATTCTTAGGAAGAATTATCAACTTGCATAAATGAAAAGTTTGGAAATGCTTAGACATTCCAAGTATGATAGAATGCCTAGGTTAGTGTTTAGAACTTTGATCATCATGAGGTTGACTTCTAAATCACTTGTGAGTGATTATGTGATGTTCTAAATACTATTTAACTAGAAATATGAATCTTGCTACCTTTGTTGGATAAGTGAGGCTAAGGTTCCTATGTTCAAGTATTTAAATGTGGCTTGGATAATTAGTTTTCAAACTTGGTAATTGTTAATTTCCTATGTATTGTGACCTTAGATGGTGTGCACAACCATATGACCAGAGAACAAGGTGTTGATCTAGATTCTCATAGCTGGTATGCTATTTTGGTCAGGGTTACCGGTATGGGGGTGATAATAGTACTCTTACGTGGGTAAGGGGAAAACGTTTACCTATTACCTAGTGGGATTAGACTTTTGGGCTTATTCTACTTTGTATATACAAGAAATAGAGGTTTCTGGGAAATTAAGCAAGTAGCTTGTGTTTTTAAATTTCAAAACTTGCATTTATATTGCATAAACGTTATATTAATACTTGTTTGAGCATAACCATATCTCATCACATAAAGCATTGCATGGTTGATAATTATATAGGTAGTTGTCATTGCTTAATCAATTGATTAGTTGCTCGTTTGTTTGATAATGTCTTAGGATTGTATGGGCAATCTTTTGATGTAATTGATTATTGGATACTTTTATTGTTTAATTTATTAATGTGCTCATTTATTTATTTGTTATAAATGATTAACTGCCGGTCTTGGTATGCGAATACTGAGAAATTGTGATTTCTCACCCCTGTATGCTCTATGTAAATCCAGGTGAAGACCCTCCAAAAGGAAAAGGTAAGGAAAAGAAGAAACAGAAGACTTAGTTTAGTAGTTGTACTTCTTTTTGAACTAGTTCATATATTATTACTTCTCTAGTTGTAGGTAAAAGTTTATGTATACGATATGGCTTGTTAGCCAGAGATGCATGTATATATGATCTTTTTATCATTCGAGGCTTTCTATATTAATTATAAAGGTTATTATGGATTTTATTTTTATGCATTCTTTGAAATGACACATTTAATGTGATTTGTCCTGAAATACTCCGCGTATTTTATGAATATTGTATTAGGGTGTTACACATTCCGTGCGACAAACACTTTACCTTTAGTAGGAGTATAAAAATAGTATCCATTGGTTTTCTTCGGATGCCCCACAAAGAAGCATTTATCTGATTTGGGCCTAAGCTTATCAAAAACTTGACATTTCATATAAGTTTCGTAACCCCAAATCTTCATGAAAGACATACTGGGTTGTTTCCCAGTCTATATCTCATATGGTGTCTTTTGAACCGTTTTAAATAGAACATGATTAAGTGTGGAAGCTGTTATTAATAAAGCATGTCCCTAGAAGGAGTTTAGAAGGTCTGCATGACTCATCATGGAACGAACCATGTCTAACAAGGTCCAGTTCCTCCTTTCAGAAACACCATTCCATTGTGGTGTTCTAGGATGAGTGAGTTAAGATATTATCCCACACTCTTTCAGATGATCATCAAACTATTGGCTTAAGTATTCACCACCTCGATCTGATGAAAGGACTTTAATACTCTTGCCTAGTTAGTTTTGTACTTCATTCTTGAATTCCTTGAACTTTTCAAAGGATTCTAATTTGTGTTTCATAAGATGCACAAACCCATGTCTAATGAAATCATCAGTAAATGTAATGAAGTATTGAAAACCACCTCTAGCCAGTGTGTTTAGGAGTCCACATACATCACTATGTATAGGGCCCAAAAGATCACTAGCCATTTCACCATGTCTAGTGAATGGGGCTTTAGTCATCTTCCCCATTAAACAAGGCTCACATATCTCATATGATTCAAAATCAAATGAGTGTAAGAATCCATCTTTATAGAGTTTGGAGATGCATTTCTCATTTATGTGGCCCAAACGACAATGCCAAAGATAAGTTGGGTTCATATTATTTGATTTGAACCTCTTAGCATTTATGTTATAGATGGGCATTTCTTGATCGAGGACATAAATTCCATTACTCAGTTGTGCACTACCATAAAAAATATCATTCAAATAAATAACACAACTTTTGTCCTTTATTATAGAAGTAAAACCTTTCTTGTTCAAACAAGAAACAAAGATGATATTCCTACTAATAGTAGGCACAAAATAACAGTTCTCCAAGTCAATAACAAGCCTGGTAGGCAAAGATAATAAATAAGTCCCTATGGCTAAAGCAGTAACTTTTGCTCCATTTCCAACTCATAGGTCGACTTTGTAACATCCTACCTAACTTGATAGTCCTGATCAGAGTTATAGTAGTTCAATCAAATTAGTAAATGTTTCCTGATAGTTGTGGCAAGCATTTGGGTTGAATTGAGCGTAAATCTATAATAGTGAACATTAAAGATAACTCAAAATAACATAAAAAATAATAATTATAAAATTATAAATAATTGTTAATTAGAGGATGAAGAATTAATTGGAGAGTGAGAGTAAATTAGAATGGTGCATGAAAGTTTCTTAATTAAATTCTTTAAGTGTTAATTTAACCCAGGGATGAATAGTGAAGTTAAGTGATTGGTAAGTTGTAAAAAAGAAATTTAAAATGAAATTCTCGAATTTTTCATATCATCAAGGAAATTGAAAAAAAATTCATTAAGGCAATATAAAAATATCCTTATAGACATAAGTTTTAGGATTTATTCCTATATTTTGTTTAAACCACCTTTGGTTTATTATTTTCTATCCTAGCATAACTTTACCTTTACCATTAAATTTATTTTCTTATTCTTTCTTTCACAACCATTCACCTCTTATCCATTCTTTTTTCTATTCTTTTTCACTCATCTTTCTTTCCTTCTCTCCGATCTCTCACTCTCACTCATCTTCTCTCTCATTCGTTGCTCCCCTTGTTCTTTCTTCCGCTGGTTCGCTCGTTGTTCTGTTCTCTTCCACTCATTCACTCACGATTCTGTTCTTTCTTGTTCGTTCATTCGTTGTCCTTTCCTTTTCCCTAATTCACGTTGTTCGCTTTGATGGTATGCCCCGTTGTTGCTCGATTTGGTTTGTTAAGATCTTTTCTTCTATTTCATTTCTTTAATTCTGATTCACACTCTCTTTTGTTTTTGTGTGCTGGGAGAAATAGAAGAAAAATAGAAAAAAGGAAAATGAGAAAAGAAGGGGGGATCGTGAGACAACAAATGGAGAAAGAAAAGAGAAGAATAAAGGCCAACCAAGAAAGAACACGAGCAAGAAGCCATGGAAATGAGGTAGGGGGTTTCTTTGATACTTTCTGTTCATCTTCCTCAATGATTTTTAGTTTTGAAATTTGATTTATAGGGCTACATAGCTCACAGCAAAGGCTGAACTAGAGATGGGTTTTTTAATTTTTATATTGTGTTCCTATTGATTTTATATGGATTTGATCTTAATTTTGTTTCCTTGAGATTTGTGAATTAAAACTTGTGAAATTAATTGATGCTTGAAGCTTCAATGTGACGGCTGAGTTGGGTTAGGAGTAGAATTTGATTTATTCATTTAGAAATTAATTATATTTTGTGTGTTGGCTGGTCACAAATAGACTTTGTGTGTTGGCTTTATGTGTTGGTTGGTCATGAATGGACAAAATAGAAAAAAGAGAATTTCTTGTTATTTTTATACATTAACTTGTAACATTAAATTGGTTCTTTATTTTGATGAGATTTTATATGAGAAAATTGTGAGATTCATGTTGTTTTAGGGTGATGAAGGTCACGACCAACACCATCTAAAGAAATGGTGTTTTGATTCATTTTGTGCCTTTGTTTTTACCATTCTCTAGTTCTATTTCTCTTATGAGTTTTTGAACAAAAGTTTGATATAATGTTTGTATTTTGTTGTATTATGTCTCACGGCCATGTGGGACATTAAAGGTGATAATATTCTTTGGTTTGTTGATGTTTTTATGCTTTAAATCGCTGGATTTGTGGTGGTAAATTGATACCCAAAGTTGTTTGAAATTGTATTGCCTCTAGTATGAGAATTTGTGACTTAAAAAGGGTTGTATTGGCTTGGGTAGTATGCTACCTATTTGTGTGCAAAGTATTGATGTTAGTGTTGAAATATGACATGATTTTTTATGTTAAATTGATGGCATTTTGAGTTAAACATCATGGTTGTACTAGTTCTGTTTTAAGCAAAAAATTGTGATGATATTATGCTTAAGTTTGTGATGGAAATTAAGGTTTGAATTATGAGGTGAAAGGAGGGCTGAATGTTGCTTTGATTATAGTTGTATTAAATGACTGTTGTACTTGAGATGAAGCATTAGACGTATGATTTTACACTTTTGAGTGTCACGTTCACTCATTGTAAAGATATGTTGTTGTATATTGTTCTTATGTGATGTTTTTTGGTAGCTGTTTGTTAAGGCAGTATACTGCCCAAATTAAACTAATATTTTATTACTTTAAATGTGTAAAATAGTGACTTAAAATGGTTGGAAGTGTAAAGATAGAAGGTTTCCTTTTTGTAATAGGACATATGTTGAAATTGTGCATGACAAGGTGGCTTAAAAAGTGCTTGAAACTCAAAGTTGAAGTTTGCCATGTTTTGGCCATAGTTCAGAATATATGAGTTATGCTTAAATAAAAATTTATAATTAATAATGTAAAGAATAAATTACATATTGATTATCATGTATATTATTGAACTAATAGAATAGTATTTGACTGTTGATTGAGAAATGATTTCTATGATGATATTGAGTTATGACTTAAAGAATTTTCTGAAAGGAGATTTTATCGTTAAAAACTTTATGTTAAGGATATATTTTACTTACTTGAAAATGCAAGAACCACCGTTATGATTTATATTTAAGGATTTGATTCATGATGTAAATTTTAATAATATGAATGATTCTTATAATGAGAAAATGAAGTAACTATTTCGGAAAGAGAGAGAACTTGTTTTGGATTTCAGCCACCTTCCTATAAAGATAACAAATATTTTATAACGGACTTTTTTCCAAAATAGCTGGAATTGTTGTGTTGATACTTTTAATTTGATTATTAAAATTTTTTCATAATTCTTAATCCCTACATCTATGTTTTCCACAATGATTCTAGAAAAATCTAGCGGCAGATAAGCAAAAAGAAGATAGATAGAGCATATATGTTTACAAGAGATAGTTAGTTTCTTTAGTTTAATTTTTTTAATGATATGGTATATTTGGTAATATTCGGTGATGTAATATTCAGTGATGTATAAGTTTTCTTTAGTTTTCATGCTATTTGTAATAATTGTTTCTGCCAAAGGCTCATATATTGTAATAATTACTGATGCGTAACTTGATACGTTATTAGTATTAGTAATTTGGATGTTACAGACTTCACCCTTAGCCAATAGTCTACTCCTTTTTAGATCCTGCACATTTACACAAATGTGATACCCACATCCAGTATCCACTACTCATGATGCAGAAGTAAATAAATTGACTTCCATAACAAAAATACCTGAAGTGGAAGTCTCACTTCCCTTCTTCTTAAGCACCTGCTGGTATCTGCCACAGTTCCTCTTCCAATGTTCGGTTTGACCACAGTGGAAGCACACACCTTCCTTAGCCACTCTGCCGGTAGGTTTCAAGCTAGAAGTGTTAGGCTTGAATTTCTCCTTGCCCTTGCCCTTCCATTCGTCCTTTGGCTTCTTCAGCTAGTTTTTGCCCTTAGCTTTTTGGACCATCATAATGGCCTTTCCTTTTCCTTTATTAATGTTTTGCTCAACAGTTCTCAACATGCTTAGCAGCTCTGGTAGAGATTTGTCAATTTCATTCATGTTGTAGTTCATGACGAATTGACTGAAACTTTCTAGCAATGACTGCAGGACTAAATCAGTGGTCAACTCTTGGCCTAATGGGAAACCAAGCCTCTCTAGGTTTTTAATGTACCTAATCATTTTGAGCACATGAGCACCAACAAGGCTTCCCTCTGCCAGTTTGCACTAAAAAAGTGCCTTAGAGACTTCAAATCTCTCATGCCTAGCTTGCTCTTGATAGAGCTTCTTCAAGTGCACGATGATCATATCGTAAACCTCCATGTTCTCATGTTACTTCTAAAGCTCAGAGTTTATGGTGGCTAGCAAGAGACATCCGATGTCCAAGACATCATCTTAATGTTTTTTATAAGCATCATTTTTAGCTTTAGGGGCATTTGCAGCTGGTGGCTCAGGAATAGACTACTCTATAATATATAGCTTTTTCTTATGTTTGAGGATAATCCTCATATTCGTGTACCAGTCTAGGAAATTTGTCCTAGACAATTTGTCCTTCTCAAGGATGGATCACAATGATAAGTTATTTGAAGTGTTTGCTGCCATGGTAATCTATTAACAGAAATATGCAATGTATAAGTATCATGCCATAAACATACTTAAGAATGTCTTTAATTAAATATGTCTCCCACTATTTTATTCAAATCAATGACCCTTAGCATTGACTCATAAAATCCCATCGTAAGATTTCCTAGTGGGGCCAAGATCCATATTTCACCTAGCTTTGAGTCAGCTTTGGCTGATCACTCAAAGTTTGATTATTTAGGTAGGAAACATTTTCCAATTACATCACATGCAACTCTTGGATAGTTGGGTGAATAATACATATTCTAATTCATCTAATGGACTAAAGCCCAACTCTATGCCTCTAAGCCTTCAATCCTTTTGAAATGGCCTAGTTAAGTTAGACCCAATGGTTGGCAGTTGAATATTACCTTTATCCTATCACGTCTTACTAATATAGATAAAGACATCTTGCTTTGGCATACCTACACTTAATTGATACTAGCCTTGACGAGTGTCACGCTTTGGAAGGCATCACACAATGACTTAATATTTGCTTTGAGGGAATTTTATAATTATTATTAGATCTCACCATTTATTAAACTATTTAACATACCATAAACATCCATGCATCTCATACATGTAAAGCATAAAAAGAATGTGACATGGTTATGGCCCTTAACACATAGATTCTCCCAGGCCAATGAGAGTATCAAAAACTAAACTTAGGGAGTGAACCAGCTTCACTAAGCATCTCCCACCAATGTCCTCATTTGATGTCGTCTTCTTGCCTCTACATCAAGATTACATTATATAAACATATGAAGGAAGTTAGGTGAGAAGAGAATGTACAACTAGAATGTAGAGAGAAAGGCATGATACGCAAACCATATTTAAAAATAACCAAAAGAGCATAAAAAGAAGAAGGCCATAACCATGCACTATATACCACAAAGAACATATAAACTCAAAACAATAATACATTATTATTTTGTGAGTCATAAAAATAGAATTCAATATAGCGCTTTCGAATAACACACATTACGCAATAGGGGTCCTGCTACCCCTCATAGCTGCTGCTCCGTAAACAAGAGCTAAACCTCTTGCACCTCCTTGACGACTAGGGTATCAACACTTGAACCCTCATAACCGCGAGGACATGAACACTTCATGTCGTAGGAAAACCCCTAACGCCGCTACTATGCTATCCAGAAACTAGGTTTGCTTGACATCAACACTTGATGTCGCCGTAGACCAAGACATGGTTTCCAGAACCCTTGTGCTGCACCGCTGTCCGGAAACAAGGTTTACTTGACATCATCATTTGATGCCGCCATAGACCATAAACAAGGTTTCCAGGTTCCTTGCACCACGCTGCTCTATATATCACACATATATATACCAGAAAACTTCACAAGGACATATAGACATATAAACACATATGAACATGTTCACAGTTTCAAAAGCATCATCATGGCTTCGCATACAATATGTCAAACAAAATATGTGTTCGCAAAGGTTTCCTTTGTTTTCTGAAATAACATATTAAAGATCATACTTTTTACCAAAAATAGAACAACTGATTATGTTATTTCATACAACATGTAAACGGAAAAGATCAAATCATATTCTTCAAAGAGTCTTGCTCTTGCCTTCAAAGCCTTCACCTCTGAATCCTTGCACTTTTTCTCTCAAAACATGCCGTCACACAAGGCTTTAGTCAAAATTCCCTTTAGGTTTGGTGTTATGGCCTAATTTATAATGATTTGGGGGCAAAACTTCCTTTTTTCATGTTAGGAGGACGGACACGGCCGTGTCTCCCTTCGACATAGCCGTGTGAGCTTAAAAAATAGTGTAATTTTGATGTAGAAGGGAGACATGGTCGTGTGACCAAGAGACACGACTGTGACTCCAAGTCAAAAGCTTCATTGAAGTGAGATGGGGTCGTGTGAGCTTGATAGAAGTGTTTTCTAAGTTAGACACAACCGTGTCTAACTCCTCAATCGCTCATATGTTGGAATTTGGATAAGTGGTCTTCATGAAAGTTGTAGCTCTTATTCTTAGCTTTCCAAATGCCATCATAATCACCTTGTTTCGACATCCGTAGCTCAAGTTATGCTCATTTTAAGCGCCAAGGTCAAAAACTCTGCGAATCTTGGCCATAAAATTTTTGAGCTCAACTCCATTGCAATGAATCCATCTAAAGCTTCATAGAGCCATGTCAAGATATCTCTTTTGGACCTCAAAACATAGAGAATGGTCAATTATGATATACCAAGGATAATTAGATTAAATGTGGCATAAATTCTAATATAAATCAATCAAAGTACACCTAAATTCACCTCAAATCAAGCATAAGATGTGTGTATTTTATCCATACATCAAGGTGCGACTAGGGTTCTATTATACGTGCTTAGTAGCCCCCTTAACAGTGCTATTTATAATAGTGGCTGCCTTAAGTGAGTGTGAGCAACAGTAGGGTTAGTTGTGCAGCCTTTAGTCTCATCTGTTATGAGTTAGGCCCATGATGGAATCTTAGCTCAACTTCGATTCTCATTGCTCCAATTTAGTCTACTCTATGTGTGTGACCCTGTAGGGTCTCATGATGTTAGTAGTAATATTAAAATCCTATTTTAATATTATAAGGAGTGAATGCTATTTAGTAACACATCATTGTTACCCAAGTAATGAAAAAGCCAATGATTTAATATAACCTTTCTGTGATCAATGTTTTTGTGTAGTTTAATCCCTTTGTCCAGATATCTAGATTGAACACAAGGCATGGAAAGTGTCACCCTTATATAGTTCAATCTTCCACTTCTTGATATCTAAGTAGATGTAGTAATAACAAATGAGATCAATATCTCATATTGACTCATTTGAGTATGGCCATGCATTTCGTAGCCTCACTTAATCAGAAGACTCGTAAATGTCACTGCTGTTATGTAGGAGGGACAAATCTCGTCTAGGTCACTCACATCCCTCTACATGATTAGCAGTATGTCTAATAATTAACTTTATAATCACCTTGTTACATATGATATTTGATGGTATTAAAACATACAACTCCTTATGTGGGGTAGTGCCCCAGGCTGAAAATTTGAATCGCAAACAAGAATTGAACCTCTTGTGCCTCCTTGGCGGCTAGGGTTCCATAAGATATGACCATTAGTCCACTCGCATACTAGTCTCAATGCATTATGTAACACCCCGAAATTTTGCTATTTCAGAGTAATAACAGAATTGTACTGTTTTATAATTTCTATGTGTTGTAAAATTATTTTGACAGATACGTGACTGTATTTAATTGTTTTGTGTGATTTACTCCGAGATAGGAAAATAATAATTTTTTGGCTGAGGAAAATCTTTACGTATTTATTCAGAGCTGTGGGATCTTACTAAACCCAATTCCGAGATATGCATGACATAATCTTTTAATTTTTAGAATTTATCTGTGGAACAAAAATATTTTATATTTTTATTATTATTTTATTATACAATGGACGATACCTACTGACTTATGAGCAGTAGCCTCTGTCTAGTGGATAATAGGGACTGGTAAAGTCTTGAGAATTACTGATAATGAACCAATAGGAACCAAGTCCACGTTTCTGACTTGAAAATCTCTAAACCAATAGAAACTAGTCAACGTTAGTGGCTAGGACTTTCTAAACCAATAAGATGTAGTCATTTTGATGGTTGGACTAGTTACTTAGAAACTAGAAAATCTAACTAAGTTAGCTTAAATCTAACTAGGGTATTCTAAGAAGCTTAGGAAGTAACTAAATGGAAGTAAACTTAGTTACCTACTCTTTGAAGCCTAGTTACAAGAATGTTCTACCATGTCCTAGAATTGATGACTAACTTCAATGTAACTAGATACTTAGCAAAGTAACTAAATAGTTAGTTAATGAACTAAGTAAACTAACTAGATTCACTTGAAACTAACTAAGAAACCAATTGAACCAAGAACTTGGTTTGCATCTCCTTGGAGTCCCACAGCCACTTGGTGGTTCTAGGACCTTCAAGAGCAAGCTTGGTGGTTAAGGCTTGAAACCTCCACCCTAGATTCAATCTAAGGCCATTAGGAAGTCTTGGAGAGTCAAAGAAAGTGGCCACTTCCTTTGGTGAGTTCCACGGTCATCACTAAAGGGAAACCAAGTGTATTCACTTCATTCTTCACCTTAACCAAGTCTAAGAAGCCTATCCTCTCTAATCTTTCTCTTACAAAAATCAAAAACTCCATTGTTGCTCTTTGGAGAGCTCTCGGCAGCCACACCATTAATCAACTTCTACTCACCTATAATTTTATCCAAACATCATTTCCTAGACCTAAACCATACTCTAAACAACTTTCTTGTTGTGAGTTTCTTCTAAATCATCCATCTTGAGCTTGGAAAACAAGCTTGAAGTTTCTATTCAAAAAGGTAAAGACTTTGTTTTTGACTCAAAGTTTGGTTCTTATTTTCTCTAAGCCATGATTGATCCATAGGTCTTCTTGTTCAAAGCTTAGTTTGTGATTTGTACTTTGTTTAAGCTTGATAGGATTTTTCATAGAGCCACACGAAATTTGCAACACCCACCATGAGGTATCACATTTAAGACTAATCCTAATATAACTTACCCAAGTTGTAAAAGAATTACTCTTGTAAAAACGCTGATTTTAAAATTTCTTTTGCGGAATACTAAATAATAAATAAAAACTTTAAACGTAAAAATGAAATTAAAACTAACACACCTTATATTACATATTACAAACCTTGTTCACAAATAATTTACATAACTACACCCCCATTAGTTACATATACAATACACACCAAAAAAATAAAAATATTAAACTAGAACTCCATCAAACTAAAGGTTCATGCTCTCGTTGGGATCCTCCTCCTCCTCATCTTCAGTGTTGTCATCAAAGAAACCTGGCGGATATAGCACACGCCTGGTTGGTGTCCTAGCAGTCGACATCATGTATTCCTCGTGTGGAGTATACGTATTATTATTCCTACTCCAAAGTTCACGTATAGGCAAATAAAACTCTAAATGCATAGACACATGTTGTGTCATGACAGGAGTACCATCCCTAGTACCTCTTAAAGTCAGAGTCAGATCCGCGGTATACACAAACCTTTCCTTATCTAAGTTAACTCGCCAAACATCAATTCCACCGTGGAATTGTACTGTAACATACCCTAAAATTTGATGCCTCGCTGCCATACTAAGCAAATACAGAAAAACCAACTACTGATAGTAAAAAGACTTATTGGTCTCCTCACCTCCTCGGTCTTCATCAAATACATACAATACACAAATACAACATAATAAAGAGGTGAGATCTCCTTTCATCAATAACAATGAGGCAGTATAGAAAATGATAGTAAAACATACGATACAAAATATCTCATACAATCATGTCATATCATATCATAGAAAACAGATAAAATAGGCATAATTGTCACACCAATATGCTGACCCACAATGCATGTGCACAATGACCCAATTCCTACTCCATGGAGTTAGACACAATTTCGAAGAGAAAGATAGGGAGTACGTGTCTATATACCATTAGCCTCAAATCATGTTTTGTTTATCATATCATGGTGCCCACATGGCTATTACAAGACACTCTCAACCATATCACAAAAAGAGTAGTAATTCCATCGAGACCGTCGGTGTGTTTGCAAAGGATACCACGACACAGTGGTGTAACCAACTGGCCACATATGACGTTCCACACCCCGACGTCCCCAAGATCACTGAAGATCGTACCTACGCAATTCTCTCCCGCACGAAGATGTACTTCCATCTCCTAGGCCAATCGCCTTACTTGACATACTTTTCCATGCATGATGTATGATTCAAAAATACATATAACTATTATTTTATAGTATTTCACAAATACATGTCATTTCTTGACTGTATCACTTTTCAATTAAACGGGGCCCACCATGACAGCCTGACAGCCAACTGTTGTAATTTTCAATCGCGTAAACATTTTATTACGGTTTTGAAACAGCGTGATGTTTTTCTTACGTTATCAAATTTCATAATATTTTTCAACGTTTTCACAAATGCGTAATTAATTTCCAACATTTTTAATTTACATAAATATTTTTAAACATTTTCTAATTCACATAAATATTTCCAAACGTTTTTAAATCGCGTAGTGGTTTTTAAATGTTTTCTCAATCGCGTAATCATTTAAAATTATTTTCTCAATCGTGTAACGTAAAAATCAAGTACGTAGTCTAAAAATAGTAGTTTTTAAATTGCGTAATGGATTTCTAGCCTTTTTCGCTTATGTAAAATATTTTCTAAATTTTTTTAACTTATTTATAAATTTTTTTTATGTAATTATGCATTTTGGCCTTCTTGAAAATATTTTCTTTCTAAAAATCTATAACATAATAATTTCTTCAATTCTTTACAAAAATTTGTCTTTCTTGATTTACTTACAAAAATATTAATTTAATTCCAAACATTAAATCTATTTGCCTTTTTCTACTAAAAATTCATTACTTTAAATCTATTTTCCTTTCTATACTAAAAATTCATTAAATTAAATTCTTGTTAACTAAGTGTCAAAGTACACACTTAGTAAAATATTCTTGGATTTAAAATACTACTCTTTGGCATAGTAGCCCCAAAAATTCATTTTTATGCCTCATAAAACATACTTAATCTTTATTTTATTTTATCACAAAATCCTTTAATCAAATTTCTTATCCTCAAATTTTTTAATCCATAACTTAAGAAATAATTTGAAACATCTTGTTCCCTTGGTGAGGTTCAAAACCGTAAGCCTACCTAGGTTCTTTGGAACCTTCATCAATTTTTCCTCATCACATAAACTTCACACCATATTCATCATGCTACCATAAGCATATAAACAAGCATATAATCAAGTAAACAAGCATATAATCTAATAAAGAAACATATAATCAAAGCTTAAAAATAACCCAACCATAAATAAAGCAAACTTAAACCATACAAGTGAATAAATCCTTATGGATTTTTCACCACAAACAAGATCATCTCCTCACCACCAACATATGGTTGATGAGGGTAATCTCCCTCTTACCTCAAGAAAACAAAACTCCTTCTTGCTTGATCTTCTATGAATTTCGTGAACCACCACACAAAATCCTAACAAACTCAAAGCAAACCAAAGTTACAAACAAAGCTTGAAGAAGAGAAACCATGGAACAATCATGGTTTAGAAACTCAAAAACCAACTTAGAACCAAAGAAGAAGAACTTTTACCTTGAAATCTTAAGAATATTAGCTTGTAGAAATGGTAGTAGATGAAGGACTTTGCTTAAGTCTTCAACATAAAAGTGTTTTAGAATGATGTTTAGATGTAGGAAATAAGGTTAGATGAAATTTTGATAGCTTGGAAGGTTGTCTTGAAGGTGTTGGCTGAATGGTGTCTTTGGAAGAGAAATGGAGAGAAATGCAATTTTGGCTTAGTGTAGAACTTGAAGACATGAAGACAATAGCTTAGGAGACAAAAGTGATATAATTGTGATAGTCTACCTAGAGCTTGTTGCCGTGGAATGCTATTGCTAGCATAGAGAAATTATTTGCATGGCCACCAAGGTGCAAAATTAAACACATGGCACCAAGTCTTGCTTTTGGTCAACACTTGATGAATTATTAGCTTTTACATGTCCAAAAAAAAATCCCTTCATGGCCGTAGAAGTCCTTGCCATTTACTACCAATTATTTTTTCAATTTGTGACCATTTAAGTTTAGATTAATTCACTAATTCATCTAGCTTAATAATTAATTTAAACAAATCATTTTTGTTGACTTATTACCATTGGTTAATTTTTATGACTAGCCACCAAAAATTGACTTCTACTATCTAGTGACACATAGTCATCACATGACTAGTACCTAGCTAAAGCTATAAAAATTTATTACTCACATAATAAAATTTACTGACTCACAAACCAATAATTATTATATAGTGAATAATAAATTCACTGTATAAGAAAAATTAGTAACTGTATCCGGTTTTGGGTTTAGTAAGATCCCCAGGCCCCGTATTAATAATACAAAATTTTCTAGCCAATAAAAAATTTTTAGTGTTTCCGGGCCCACTGTGAGCCCCACAGACGGCTTAAAAATTACTAAAATATTTTTATTCTCAGAAAAATCTAGAAAAATTCTCAAAAATTACAAAAATTAGAAAATTAATATTGGTGCAAAAAAAACAAAAATCGGGATGTTACAACTCTCCCCTGCTAAAAAAAAAATTCATCCTCGAAATTTACCATACCTCAGAACAATTGAGGATATTGTTTCTTCATTTTATCTTCTACCTCCCATGTAGCATCTCCCATTGTTTCATTCCAGATCACTTTTACTAATGGAATATCTTTCCCTCTGAGCTGCTTCATGTAACACCCTCCCTAGGGTATCACATGTCTGACTCCCGACTCAAAATCTGAAAGAAGTTTGCACAAAGTTTAAGTTATAAAAGATGGATTTTAAAATTTCTTTCTTGCGGAAACATAAACTTACTGAAATTTATAAGTAATACTGAAAAAAAAATATTGAAACAGATTCATATACAATATTGACACTAATTAATATTTCACGATTTAAAGAGAAATATAAAACTAACAGACTCTTTTTTTTAACAGTAGCAAACCCTATGACAGGTTCTACTTAATAGCACGGTATAACACTAACGTTAAAACTTAACATACTTATTCTGTCGTGTATCCATCTTATTGCATCAGACATCTGTTTTACATCTGTTCTTTGTCAACACTGCACAACATCGAGTCCTAAATGTCCACTCCTTATTGTTGTCACCCATCTCAGAGTATTCATTGCCCGTTATGTCTAAGACAACTCGATCCTTCTATTATTTGATTTTAACAGTACAAACACAGCAAAACAACATAACAAAGAGGTGAGATCACCTACGTCAATACCAACATGGTAGCACAGAGATAACACAAACAACATATCATACAAATAGATCATACCAGAATTATGATCATGCCATCAACATTAATCAACTATCATCATCCAATCATTTATCAGTTCATTTATCATAAACAACAATTACGATAATGCCCTCAGCATTATCATCATCATCATGCAAGTATTCAAAACAATTGTCATAGTCAATATTCCTCAATTAATATATCACACAAATATAAATGTCAAATTATGCATGTGCATAAAGACTCAATTTTTCAAAAACAACTCCATGGAGGTTTTCACAATTTCGAGGAGAATGCTCTATCAATTGTCAGCCTTAGCCCAAAGACAATCTTCCAGTTGTTGAAAAGAATCGTGTTCTTGTCGGGTATCGTCAATGCGTTGCAACGGACTGCATCACCAAGTGGCACAAGGTACTCGCCACCTGTCCACTGGTCGACCGCAGCGCCTCGACGCCCCAAGATCCATCATAGACCTCACTATCAATTCTCATTCCCTCTTCAACCACAAGGGCCATATACAATGCACGAATATATCAGTGCAAGTCAAACCCCAAAGGGCCAAATCTTTTCAATTTCATTAGTTCAATGTATCATATGCTTCAACGCATGTTTTTCCAATGCATGTATAATGCACCAAATCCAATCACAGGCATCTCTTTCTAATGCATATAAATTATACCAAATTATACTGTATTTTCAACAGCAAAGTCATGTTATCACATTTTCATAGTTATAAAATACTTTCATCGTGTTTTCACAAAATTGCGCAACATTTCCATTTCATTTTGACAATTCCAAAATGTTTATATTACGTTTTCAAAATACCGTAACACTTATGTTACGTTTTTCAAAATTCTGAAACGTTTCTGTTATATTTTTACAATACCGTGACACTTCTGTTACGTTTTCACAATATCGTAACATTTCTGTTACGTTTTCAAAATACCGCAACTCTTCTGTTGCACTTTTAAAACCCGTACTAATTTTTCAACGTTTTTCTTAATCACGTAAAAATATACGTTTCTTAAATCACATAGTATTTTTTCACTGTTTCAAAATCGCGTAACTTAAAAATCATCCTTTTAAGTCGCGTAAATCATTTTCAAAATATTTAAAACACTTTTCAAATCACATAATGATTTTTCGCTATTTTCACAATCACGTAAAAATAATTCATCACTTTTCCATCACGTAGTGATTTTTCAATAGTAATTCAAGTTACGTAAAATATTTAAACGTAATTCAAATCGTGTAGAAATATTTCAACGTATTTAAAATCGCATAGAAATATTTTACTGTATTTCCAAACACTTAGAAATATTTTACTGTATTTTCAAACCACGTACTTTAAAATTACGTTTTTAAGATACGTAAATAATTTTTTCACCACAATTTCATTACAGAAAATATTTCTCAACCTTCAAATATTCATTTTTCAACTTTTCTTAAAATAAAATAACTTTATGCTTCATGTAATATATTTTCTTACTCAAGAAAATCTTTTTCCACATTTTCTTTACTCAAGAAATCCTTTTCCAAAATATAATTCATAAAATCACTTTTCCATTGATATAAATCAACGTTTCAAAACTTAACATGTTCTAACGTACTTCCAAAACTCAAAAATAAGTTATATATTAGTAACTTTTCAAATCACCATTATATTCTCCATTTTTCTCAAATCACTTCCAAAATCATTCTTCAAAATAAATTAGAGTTCAAACATGTTCAAGCTCTCTTTGTCTTTCGTTTACAAATTTCTCTCAAGTGATAAAAACACTTTGATTCCCTTTCCAAATTCCTTGTATTAAATCAAGTTACGTTTTCACTTTGAAATCACTTTGTTCATAAAAATCAAGACATTACATGCCTTTAAAAAAAACGTGGACATGACTATTGAAACCATCAAATATTTTTCCTTTTAAATTGATATGGTTTTACACAAACAAAACCATTAAAAAAAATCCTTTACAAAAACTTAAGACTCATAGTCTTTAAAAATCATTTGTACATTTTCATTTTTCACTTTATTTGCAAATCCATTTTCACTTCCTTTACCAATCCTTTTTCATTTTCTTTGCAAATCGTTAAAATCATCATTGCTATTTTCATTTAAATCTCATGTTTTGTAAAACACTTAGAAACTTTTTACACAAAATAAATCAATAAAAATTCCTCAAAAATCGTGTTCTTGTACTCTTTGAAAAATAAACTCTTTGTTTATTTTCCTTGTTTTTCTAAACATCCATTTTCATCATTCATGAAAATATTAATTTGTGAACACCTATTTTAAGGTGTCTTAACCGAAATTCACCATGTTTCTAGGGATCAAAAATTAATTCCCTTGTTCTTGAAAAATTTCAATATGAACCCTAATCAAGGGCATCAAAATCGTAGCTCTTCCTTGGCCATTGGGACCAAAATTAATTTTCTTTCCATCATCAAATCATGGCATACACATACATACACAATATATATATATATATATATATATATATCAAAAAAGCATGCCATATTATCATCATGCATAGTATAAGCATACTATCAAAATCATAAACTCATGCAAAGCATATTAAGCATAGGCAATTAATCAAAGCTCATAAACACATATAAATTATTACATAACCATGGATATGAATCCTCACATGGATTCAACATCCATCAAATATAAGACCATCTCTTACCACCATGCTTGGTTAGTGAGATGGATCTCTCTCTTACCTCTTGAAGATCCTTAAAAACTCTTTGTTTTGCTTCTCTTTCCAAGTCCTTCACCACCAAGGGCTTCTCAAATTCAAAACAAAATACATAGAAATTAGTATACTAAGCTTGATTAAGAGGAACCATGGATCAAACATGGCTTAGATCATGAAAAAGAAAGAAGAAATGAAGTTTCCTTACACTTCACCTCAAAAACCCAATAACTTTGATCTTGAAGAAAGTCCATGAAGATGAATGATTTAGAGGAAATCTTCAACATGAAAGTTGCTTAGAACATTATATAGATTCAAGATCTACGGTTGGATGAAATTAAAAGAGATTGGATGGTGGTTTTGGTGTTTTGGCAGAATGGCCTTCTTAGGAGGAGAGAATGGAGTTTTTTTTTGTTCTTGTTCTTGGAAGAGAGGGAGAATGGAGAGAATTGTTTTTAGTCTTTGGTAGAAAATGAAAATAGAAATGAAAACTCTTCCTACCTAGTAGTTGCCGTGGAATGCATGGAGAGAAAGGTAATATTGTGTGTAGCTTTTTGTTTTTCTTTGATAAGAATAAAAGAAAAGTTGATAGGAAAGATTAAGTGTAAAAATTATCTTGCATTATTCATTGCATGACAATAGGTGAATAGGAGAAAAATGAATCAATTATGGGTAGTTTGTCTCCAAAAAGAAATGCATAGCCATAGGATACATATGCTAAGTCATCAAAAATTGACTTACTTTTATTTAGCTTCATGTAGGTATGAAGACAATAACCAAATGAATTAATTGCACAAATCTTGTCTCCTTCACAATGAATGGCTGTAGAAACAAAATGGAGGGCCACTATATTTGACTATTTTCATTGATATTTGATATGATTAAAGAAAGAAGAATTAAGTGTATTATTTTGGCCAATAAAGAGTGCATGGTCGTATAGTGAGGAGAGAAAAGAATGAATTATTTGAGCAAATAATTTGTACTACATTATTTGATAGAAAAAAAAATGATGAAGTGATATAACAAATACATAAAAAGATTTTGGTCCCCCTCCAAGAAATTTCCTAAGGTTGCAAACAAAGAAATCATGTAGCATAATTGACTTTAGCAAAGCATAATTGACATAAAGCAACTAATAGTGCATTGTAGCTTTTCCTTTAGCTTCATAAGAAGCATAAAACCGTCCCCCCCTCCAAGCACTCTTCAAAATGCAACAAATTTTACAAGTCACCATCTTAAGCATTTCTAGCCATTGATTAATTCAATGGTTAGGATTTAGATAGACTTTTGATTTTAGAAGACTTAATCTAGGCCATTGGATCTTTCTCCTTTAAATTCTAGCCATTAGATGTGTCTCCAAAATTAAGGGTCAAGATTGCTCCTTCAAACTTTAAATCCAAGGGTCCTAATTAGTCTTTGCTACTTTTTAAGACTAATTATTCACCATTGATTAAATCAACATCCAATGGTTATTAATGGTCTTTGTTACTTTACAAGACCAAATCTCCACCCTTGATCACTTCTAAATCCAATGGTTACAAATGGTCATAGCCATTATATAAAACTAAATCTCTACCATTGATTTAATCTCCATCTAACGGTTATAAATGATCTTATTCACTTTTAAGATCAAATCTCCACCGTTGATTAAATCAAGATCAAGTCTCCATCGTTAATTAAATCAATGGTGGATATCCAAACCACCAAGGTTGACTTAAGCAATTTAATTTATATTTTTATCTGCTAAAACCCCATGAATAATTATATTTACTGTATTTTTATCGTCTGATAAATAAATACAGTACAAAACACAGTACAAGAAATTTTCTAAAACTGTCTCCGGATTCAGGTTTAGTAAGATCCCCTGTCTCCATCTAAACAGTACAAACTTTTCTATGCGTAGAAAAATTTTCACTTTGCGGGACCCACCTGGGCCCACGTAAGGTCACCTGGGCCCATATACACCCTCTGGGCCCACAATTAGTAAAAAAAAATTTCATAATCATCCACAAAAATCACAAAATTTATAAAATGCACAAATATCAAATCAAATTACGTAAAATAATTAAAACCTAACGGTAAAAATTAAATTACATAAAGTTTTTCCCGGCCCGAAAATTTTTATTTTTCTGACATGGAGTAAATCACTCAAAACGATCTAATACGCTGACGGAATAATCAAAATAATTTTACAAAGGTACGAAATTACTAAACAAGAAAATTACGTTAATCACAAAATTATTGTTTAAGAGATACTGGAAATTCGGGGTGTTACAATACTCCCCTCTTTACGTAAATTTCGTCCTCGAAATTTTGGTAGTCATGATTTCACATCCTCTAATAAATACAACTATTCCTCTTCCATCTTTTCTTCCAGTTCCCTCGTAATTTCACCTCTTACGTCATTCCAAACGAATTTAACCAATGAAATCTCTTTGTTTCTCATTCAACTCCTCCTGATCAAACAGATATCTCAAACTCCTAGTTACTGAAGATATTGAATGTTACTCCAGAAAGAAAGTATCTCCATATCTCTGATACCAATACAAATTACAGGCTACCAACCTTCATTCATGCCTAGAATAGTTTTTCTCAAATGACTTCAATTTCCTAAAATCATACCCTACAACTCTTCTATTCTGCATAAGCACATATCTTAAGCTCCGATGTAATACATCACTGTTCACCTCTAATGGTTCACTAGGATTAGATAAAACTAATACTAGAGAAGTACTTCAAACATATTTTAATTCCTAAAAATTTTTCTTATATGCATCAGTCTATACGAACGCTTAATCCTTTCTGATAAGCTAGGTGAGAAGTCCTATGATCCAAAAATTTTCCAGGATTTCCATTATTGTCTTTTTGACTTTCCCACTGAAAAACTGTTTTCAAACTTTGAAGGATCCACCACGCTCACGTTGCGCCACTCCGATACTATGACATGGATATAAATAAGAATATTCTTTTTTGCAAAATATTCTTTCTTGCAAATGCAATATATGAAAGAACATTATAGAGGTTTAGGAAGAAAAGGTAGCGAAATGATCTGATATGTTACCAAACATATTCAACAAGAATTTGATTTTGCCTGATTTTTAGGAATGAATTTTTTTTTTCTGAATTATTAACACCTTATTGAGACAATCTCATAGGATATGGTTGAAAAATAACCAATCCGTTTTGAAGATCATATCTATTCATGAAACAGATCAAACTAACACAAAATTTTGAATGACAGATCAAACTAACACAAAGATTTGATCTATAACAATGATTTGAATAACACAAGTAGCTCGATCGGCTAGAATAGAAACAAAAATAAACAAATCAGAGGATTACGGATAACTTTAAAATATAATTGATCTACTCAATCATATTACACACAGAATAAGTTGTTCACAGAAATATTTCGTATGGTTTATAGGATTAGCTCTAATGACACAATCTCCATTGTTTAAATCTTCTACTCCGAACACTTCCTACTACCTGAGATTTTACTAACAGAAAACTCTGTTTTCATTGGAACTCTATTTTCAAAGATTGTGTTCCAAACTTCCTGCACTTAAAACAAATTATTTCTTTAACATACAATATTTCGTTAAGTGCTCCTTTCCACACTTCTTACATTTCGGTACAGATGTCACAGTCAAACTAAACTTGTCATTACTAGTACTTTCTCCAAAAGATTGTTGTTGTTGACTTCTTGGAGATTGCAAGTACGTTTTCTGTTGGAATCGCTTGACCTTACGATTTCCCTTTTTTTGTAACCAATATAGTCCAACGTTACAGGGTCTCTCATCCTGAGATTGATTTAACTCTAACAAAATCTTAGCTTAAGAAATCAATTCTTGCTGCGGAATAATCTTTTGAGTTTGCTGTATAATTGCTTCAGCCACTGTTTGTATTACTTCCAAAGTTGCAGTCATATCACCACCATTATGTCTCGCTTCCACACGTGTACGTCTATCACGAGTCATTTCTTTTCTTCAAAGATGGACGAATCAAAATAAAATGGAAACCAGATGTAACCATTTCAAATAAACGTTTATTTTCTTGACGTACATTCCTTCATTAAATACCTTCTTTCACATCAGTTACTGCCTTTGGTTTCCTCAATGGTTGTAAATACATCTTCCGTTGAAATCAATCACTTTCCAAATATCCTTAAAAAAAATATCGGGTTCCAAAATTACGTAGTCTTATATTCTAAGACTGATTCTCTTCCATTAGATCCTGAACCTCAACTTTCATTTCTTTCCGCTGTTCAGCGATCCTCTGTTCGTGCAGTCGTCTTTCCACATTGCTCCTGTTGCTGTCGTAGTTGCAACTGCATTACTAGTAACATGTTCCACTTCCACACAAGTACAACTATCCCGAGCCATTTCCCTTTTTTTTTTCTCTTGAGGCGTGCGGATCGAAATACAATGGGTCTGATATCCATTATAATCAACATTGTTTCTTTTCGGAAATCAATAACACAGAGAACACAACACAAGCAAAATAGACCTAACCACAAACCCCAAAAGACTCAAACTGTGCTCTGATACCAACTAATGTAACACCTTCCCTAGGGTATCACATGTCTGACTCCCGACTCAAAATCTGAAAAAAGTTTGCACAAAGTTTGAGTTATAAAAGATGGGTTTTAAATTTTCTTTCTTGCGGAAACATAAACTTACTGAAATTTATAAGTAATACTGAAAAAAAAAATATTGAAACAGATTCATATACAATATTGACACTAATTAATATTTCACGATTTAAAGAGAAATATAAAACTAACAGACTCTTTTTTTTAACAGTAGCAAACCCTATGACAGGTTCTACTTAATAGCACGGTATAACACTAACGTTAAAACTTAACATACTTATTCTGTTGTGTATCCATCCTGTTGCATCAGACATCTGTTCTACATCTGTTCTTTGTCAACACTGCACAACTTCGAGTCCTGAATGTCCACTCCTTATTGTTGTCACCCATCTCAGAGTATTCATTGCCCGTTATGTCTAAGACAACTCGATCCTTCTATTATTTGATTTTAACAAGATGCATTTTCAACAACAAAACAACATAACAAAGAGGTGAGATCACCTACGCCAATACCAACATAGTAGCACAGAGATAACACAAACAACATATCATACAAATAGATCATACCAGAATTATGATCATGCCATCAACATTAATCAACTATCATCATCCAATCATTTATCAGTTCATTTATCATAAACAACAATTACGATAATGCCCTCAGCATTATCATCATCATCATGCAAGTATTCAAAACAATTGTCATAGCCAATATTCCTCAATTAATATATCACACAGATATAAATGTCAGATTATGCATGTGCATAAAGACTCAGTTTTTCAAAAACAACTCCATGGAGGTTTTCACAATTTCGAGGAGAATGCTCTGTCAATTGTCAGCCTTAGCCCAAAGACAATCTTCCAGTTGTTGAAAAGAATCGTGTTCTTGTCGGGTATCGTCAATGCGTTGCAACGGACTGCATCGCCAAGTGGCACAGGGTACTCGCCAGCTGTCCACTGGTCGACCGCCGCGCCTCGACGCCCCCAAGATCCATCATAGACCTCACTATCAATTCTCATTCCCTCTTCAACTACAAGGGTCATATACAATGCACGAATATATCAGTGCAAGTCCAACCCCAAAGGGCCAAATCTTTTCAATTTCATTAGTTCAATGTATCATATGCTTCAACGCATGTTTTTCCAATGCATGTATAATGCACCAAATCCAATCACAGGCATCTCTTTCCAATGCATATAAATTATACCAAATTATACTGTATTTTCAATGAAAAAAATCATGTTATCACATTTTCATAGTTATAAAATACTTTCATCGTATTTTCACAAAATTATAGAACATTTCCATTTCATTTTCACAATTCCAAAATGTTTATATTACGTTTTCAAAATACCGTAACACTTATGTTACGTTTTTCAAAAATACTAAACGTTTACGTTTATTTTCACAATACCGTGACACTTTTGTTACGTTTTCACAATATCGTAACATTTCTGTTACGTTTTCAAAATACCACAACTCTTCTGATGCACTTTTAAAACACGTACTAATTTTTCAACGTTTTTCTTAATCACGTAAAATATACGTTTCTCAAATTGCATAGTATTTTTTCACTGTTTCAAAATCGCGTAACTTAAAAATCATCCTTTTAAGTCGCGTAAATCATTTTCTTTCATTTTCAAAATATTTAAAACACTTTTCAAATCACATATTGATTTTTCGCTATTTTCACAATCATGTAAAAATAATTCATCATTTTTTCATCACGTAGTGATTTTTCAATAGTAATTCAAATTACATAAAATATTTAAACGTAATTCAAATCGCGTAGAAATATTTTAACGTATTTAAAATCGCATAGAAATATTTTACTGTATTTACAAACACTTAGAAATATTTTACTGTATTTTCAAACCACGTACTTTAAAATTACATTTTTAAGATATGTAAATAATTTTTTCACCACAATTTCATTACAAAAAATATTTCTCCACCTTCAAATATTCCTTTTTCAACTTTTCTTAAAATAAAATAACTTTGTACTTCTTGTAATATATTTTGTTACTCAAGAAAATCTTTTTCCACATATTCTTTACTCAAGAAATCCTTTTCCAAAATATAATTTATAAAATCACTTTTCCATTGATATAAATCAACGTTTCAAAAGTTAACATTTTCTAACGTACTTCTAAAACTCAAAGATAAGTTATACGTTAGTAACTTTTCAAATCACCATTATATTCTCCATTTTTCTCAAATCACTTCCAAAATCATTCTTCAAAATAAATTAGAGTTCAAACATGTTCAATCTCTCTTTGTCTTTCATTTACAAAATTCTCTCAAGTGATAAAAATACTTTGATTCCCTTTCCAAATTCCTTGTATTAAATCAAGTTACATTTTCACTTTGAAATCACTTTGTTTATAAAAATCAAGACATTACAAGCCTTTAAAAAAAACGTGGACATAACTATTGAAACCATCAAATATTTTTCCTTTTAAATTGATATGGTTTTACACAAACAAAACCATTTAAAAAAATCCTTTACAAAAATGTAAGACTCATAGTCCTTAAAAATCATTTGTTCATTTTCATTTTTCACTTTCTTTGCAAATCCATTTTCACTTCCTTTACCAATCCTTTTTCACTTTCTTTGCAAATCCTTAAAATCATCATTGCTATTTTCATTTAAATCTCATGTTTAGTAAAACACTTAGAAACTTTTTACACAAAATAAATCAATAAAAATTCCTCAAAAACCGTGTTCTTGTACTCTTTGAAAAATAAACTCTTTGTTTATTTTCCTTGTTTTTCTAAACATCCATTTTCATCATTCATGAAAATATTAATTTGTGAACACCTATTTTGAGGTGTCTTAACCGAAATTCACCATGTTTCTAGGGATCAAAAATTAATTCCCTTGTTCTTGAAAAATTTCAATATGAACCCTAATCAAGGGCATCAAAACCGTAGCTCTTCCTTGGCCATTGGGACCAAAATTAATTTTCTTTCCATCATCAAATCATGGCATACACATACATACACAATATATATATATATATATATATATATAAAGCATGCCATATTATCATCATGCATAGTATAAGCATACCATCAAAATCATAAACTCATGCAAAGCATATTAAGCATAGGCAATTAATCAAAGCTCATAAACACATATAAATTATTACATGACCATGGATATGAATCCTCACATGGATTCAACATCCATCAAATATAAGACCATCTCTCACCACCATGCTTGGTTGGTGAGATGGATCTCCCTCTTACCTCTTGAAGATCCTTAAAAACTCTTTGTTTTGCTTCTCTTTCCAAGTCCTTCACCACCAAGGGCTTCTCAAATTCAAAACAAAATACATAGAAATTAGTATACTAAGCTTGATTAAGAGGAACCATGGATCAAACATGGCTTAGATCATGAAAAAGAAAGAAGAAATGAAGTTTCCTTACACTTCACCTCAAAAACCCAATAACTTTGATCTTGAAGAAAGTCCATGAAGATGAATGATTTAGAGGAAATCTTCAACATGAAAGTTGCTTAGAACATTATATAGATTCAAGATCTATGGTTGGATGAAATTAAAAGAGATTGGATGGTGGTTTTGGTGTTTTGGAAGAATGGCTTTCTTAGGAGGATAGAATGGAGTTTTCTTTTGTTCTTGTTCTTGGAAGAGAGGGAGAATGGAGAGAATTGTTTTTAGTCTTTGGTAGAAAATGAAAATAGAAATGAAAACTCTTCCTACCTAGTAGTTGCCGTGGAATGCATGGAGAGAAAGGTAATATTGTGTGTAGTTTTTTGTTTTTCTTTGATAAGAATAAAAGAAAAGTTGATAGGAAAGATTAAGTGTAGAAATTATCTTGCATTATTCATTGCATGACAATAGGTGAATAGGAGAAAAATGAATCAATTATGGGTAGTTTGTCTCCAAAAAGAAATGCATAGCCGTAGGATACATATGCTAAGTCATCAAAAATTGACTTACTTTTATTTAGCTTCATGTAGGTATGAAGACAATAACCAAATGAATTAATTGCACAAATCTTGTCTCCTTCACAATGAATGGCCGTAGAAACAAAATGGAGGGCCACTATATTTGACTATTTTCATTGATATTTGATATGATTGAAGAAAGAAGAATTAAGTGTATTATTTTGGCCAATAAAGAGTGCATGGTCGTATAGTGAGGAGAGAAAAGAATGAATTATTTGAGCAAATAATTGGTACTACATTATTTGATAGAAAAAAATGATGAAGTGATATAGCAAATGCATAAAAAGATTTTGGTCCCCCTCCAAGAAAGTTCCTAAGGATGCAAACAAAGAAATCATGTAGCATAATTGACTTTAGCAAAGCATAATTGACATAAAGCAACTAATAGTGCATTGTAGCTTTTCCTTTAGCTTCATAAGAAGCATAAAACCGTCCCCCCTCCAAGCACACTTCAAAATGCAACAAATTTTACAAGTCACCATCTTAAGCATTTCTAGCCATTGATTAATTCAATTGTTAGGATTTAGATAGACTTTTGATTTTAGAAGACTTAATCTAGGCCATTGGATTTTTCTCCTTTAAATTCTAGCCATTAGATGTGTCTCCAAAATTAAGGGTCAAGATTGCTCCTTCAAACTTTAAATCCAAAGGTCCTAATTAGTCTTTGCTACTTTTTAAGACTAATTATTCACCATTGATTAAATCAACATCCAATGGTTATTAATGGTCTTTGTTACTTTACAAGACCAAATCTCCACCCTTGATCACTTCTAAATCCAATGGTTATAAATGGTCATAGCCATTATATAAAACTAAATCTCTACCATTGATTTAATCTCCATCTAACGGTTATAAATGATCTTATTCACTTTTAAGATCAAATCTCCACTGTTGATTAAATTAAGATCAAGTCTCCATCGTTAATTAAATCAATGGTGGATATCCAAACCACCAAGGTTGACTTAAGCAATTTAATTTATATTTTTATCTGCTAAAACCCCACGAATAATTATATTTACTGTATTTTTATTGTCTGATAAATATAGTACAAAACATAGTACAAAAAATTTTCTAAAACTGTCTCCAGATTTAAGTTTAGTAAGATCCCCTATCTCCGTCTAAACAATACAAATTTTTCTATGTGTAGAAAAATTTTCACTTTGTGGGACCCACCTAGGCCCACGTAAGGTCACTGGGCCCATATACATCCCATGGGCCCATAATTAGTAAAAAAAATTTCATAATCATCCACAAAAATCACAAAAATTATAAAATGCACAAATATCAAATCAAATTACGTAAAATAATTAAAACCTAATGGTAAAAATTAAATTACGTAAAGTTTTTTCCGGCTCAAAAATTTTTATTTTCCTGACACGGAGTAAATCACTCAAAATGATCAAATACGCTGACGGAATAATCAAAATAATTTTACAGTGCATAGAAATTACTAAATAGTAAAATTCTTTTAACTGTCAAAATTATTGTTTAAGAGATACGGAAATTCAGGGTGTTACACTTCATCCTCCTATCTTCAATCTTAACAAGAAGTGTCTCATACGTTAAATTTTCTTTCAATTGTACCTCATCGGGTTGAATAATATGAGTTGGATCGGGAATATACTTTTTCAATTGAGATACATGGAAAACATTGTGCAAATTGGAAAGAAAAGGTGGCAAAGCAATTTGGTATGCGACTGGACCTATCCGACGAAGAATTTGATAAGGTCCAATAAACTTAGGAGTGAGTTTTCTGGATTTTATAACCCTTCCAACACCAGTCGTAGGTGTAACTCGTAAAAACACATGCTCACCTTCCTCAAATTCAAGAGGTCTTCTTCTTTTATCAGCATAGCTTTTCTGTCTACTTTGAGTCGCCTTTAGTTTCTCTTGGATCATCTTCACCTTTTCAGTTGTTTGTTGCACTATCTCAGGTCCAATAGTCATATTTTCACCATCCTGATACTAACACAAAGGTGTTCGACATCGTCGTCCATAAAGCGCTTCATAGGGTGCCATCCCTATACTTGAGTGAAAACTGTTATAGTAGGTGAATTCTATCAAAGGTAAAAATTCATCCCAACCCACTTTTTGTTCTAACACACAAGCTCTTAACAGATCTTCTAATGATTGTATTGTCCTTTCTATTTGACCATCCGTCTGCGGATGATAAGCAGAACTCAGATGAATTTTAGTCACCATAGCTTCCTATAAGCTTCGCCAAAACCTTGACGTAAATCTTGGATCCCTATCAGAAATGATACTAATGGGTACACCATGAAGTCTTACGATTTCACCAATGTACACTTGAGTCAACTTTTCCAACAAATACCTGATATTGATTGGGAAGAAGTGAGCTGACTTCGTAAGCCTATCAACAATGACCCATATAGAATCATATCCTTTTCTGGTCTTTGGCAAACCCGTAACAAAATCCATTGCTATACTATCCCATTTCCATTCTGGAATTGTTAAAGGTTGTAGCATACCTGCTGGCCTTTGATGTTCAACCTTAACTTTCTGACACACGAGACATGATGACACATGTTCAGCAACATCTTTCTTCATCCCAGGCCACCAAAATAATCGCTTCAGATCGTGATACATTTTGGTCATTCCTGGAAGTATACTCAATTTGCTGGTATGTGCTTCGTCTAGAATAGCCTTTCTAAGATCAGGATCATTAGGTATATAGATTCTGCCTTTAAACTTTAGGATCCCATCAGATCCTTCTTCAACCGTTGCAACTCCACCATGCTTCAACTACTCTCTTTCTTCTTGTAAAAATTCATCTTGATATTACTTTTCTCTGATTTCTTCTAGTAAATCATTCAAAATTGTGACCTTATTCAAATGCATTATTCCAGGACCTAACTCTACCGACAAACCCAAATCTCTGAATTGCTCTATTAGCTGTTCCTCTTTGATCATCATAGTAGAAACACTGAGCATCTTCCTACTCAAAGCATCTGCCACAACATTAGCTTTTCCAGGATGATATTGAAGTTAAAAATCATAATCCTTCAAGAATTCTAACCACCTTCTCTGCCTCATGTTCAACTCCTTCTGATCAAACAAATACTTCAGACTCTTATGATCACTAAAGATGTTGAATGTAGCTCTATATAGAAAATGTCTCCAAATTTTCAATGCAAAGACAACTGTAGCTAATTCCAAATCATGAGCTGGATAATTCCTCTCATGTACATTTAGTTGTCTTGAAGCATATCGTACTACTTTTCTATTTTGCATCAAAACACATCCTAACCCTTGATATAAAGCATCACAATATACTTCAAAAGACTCGTTCGAATCTGATAGAATTAACATTGGTGCAGTAGTCAACTTTTTCTTTAGTTCTTGAAAACTTTCGTCACACTTTTCTGTCCAGACAAACGCCTGGTTCTTCCTGGTGAGTTGTGTAAGAGGTCTGGCTATCTTGGAAAAATCTTCAATAAATCTTTGATAATCCGGCTAATCCAATAAAACTTTGGATCTCAGTCACTGTAGTTGGCCTTTCCCACTGAAGAACCGTCTCTACCTTTGCTGGATCCACTGCAATTTCATCTTTAGAAATTACATGACCTAAAAATTTAGCCTCGTCCAACCAAAATTCACATTTAGACAACTTTGCGTACAACTTCTTCTCCTTTAAAATATGAAGAACTATACTGAGATGTTCAGCATGCTCTTCTTGATTTTGAGAATAGATCAGAATATCATCAATGAAAACGACGACAAATCTGTCTAGATACGGATGAAAAATCCTATTCATGTAATCCATGAATATGGTAGGAGCATTCGTCACCCCAAACAACATTACAAGATACTCATAATGACCGTAACGCGTTCAAAAAGCTGTCTTAGGTATGTCTTCTACCTTGACACGAATTTGATGATACCCAGAGCATAAATCTATCTAAGAGAAAACAGCTGCTCCTTTCAACTGGTCCATCAAATCATCAATCCTTGGAAGTGGATATTTGTTCTTGATTGTGATTTTGTTCAACTGGCGGTAATCCACACACAAGCACAAAGATCCATCATTCTTTTTTACTAGCAGCACTGGAGCTCCCCAAGGTGAAACACTAGGTCGCACAAACTATTTTTCCAACAATTCCTCTAATTGCTTCTTCAACCCTACTAACTCAGATGGTGACATTCGATATGGTGCAATCGAAATAAGACCCGTTCCTGGTACAAGATCGATAGAAAACTCTATCTTTCTTTCTTGTGGTAGTCCAAGTACATCATTAGGAAAAACTTCAGGAAACTCATTTACAACAGGAATAACATTCACATCATTTTCACTCTTGACTTCTAAAGAAGATAATAACATGTATCCTCGTGCTCCATCCCTCAATAGAGATTCGACTTGATTGGCAGTCAAAAATTCAGAAATCTCATCCTCAGGAAATACTAAGGTCTTTTTAGAACAATCTAACAGATCCATTCCTAAGATTATATCAATATCGGTAAGAGGCAAACAAATTAAATCAATAGAAAAGACTCGATTTTTTATAGTAACAGGACAATTTAGACAAACTTTAAAAGTACTAACAGGTTTGGCAGTAAGTGTAGAAACGATCAATTGGAAATTCAAAGAAGACACAAGTAATTCCAAACGATCCACACAGTCATTTGCAATAAACGAATGAGTTGCACCCGAATCATATAGTACAGTTAAAAGATTACCTGATATGACACCTTCTCCCTTGATAAGATCATCAGACTGAGAGGCCTCGGCTCCACTCATCATATAAACTCGTCCTACAGCTTGAGACTTGTCAGCACGATCATTACTCACTGAAGGCTCCACCTTCGCTTGATTACAATCTCTCGCAAAATGACTAGGTTTTCCACATCTAAAGCAAATGATTCCCTTGATCGTACAGTCCTTCGTCATATGACCTTTTCCACATTTTCTACATTTGATTGGAAATGTTGCATTCTGACTGAAATGATTGTTATTGCTACCTCCTCCACATGACTGTTGTTGTTGTTGCTGACTTCCCGATGTCCTTGAATATGGTTTGTGCTGAAAACGGTTGTTGTTACTGTTGCCTCCCCTTTGGAACCTCGATGGTCCAAAGTTACGGTTCCTGTTATCTCGTGATGGCTCCAACTCTTCAAGTCTACAACACATATCCATCAGTGCCGAGAATTGGTTCATTTTCATTAGTATTACTCCCTTCTTCAGTTCAACCCTTAATCCTTCCTCAAACTTATGACATTTCTAATTTTCATCAGACTGAATCTGAAGATAACGTGAGAATTTAGACAAACTCTCAAACTTTGCTGCATACTCATTCACTGTCATTCCTCCTTGTCTTAATCTAAGAAATTCTATCTCCTTCGCATGCCTTGCATCCTCCGGGAAATATTTGTCCAGAAACGCCTCACAAAATACCTCCCACGTAATTACCCTTCGTTGTTCTTGTAAAACTCTACGAGTAGCCTTCCACCAATTTTCACCATCTCCTAGCAACATGAAAGTGGCATAAGTCACCTTGCGATCATCTGCACACCCCATTCCTTCAAAAATCTTCTCCAACTCTTCTATCCACAGACTTGCCTTTTTCGGATTAAACTCGCCTCGAAACTGCGGTGGATTGTTTCGATGAAATTCTGACAAATTCTGAACATCAGCATTTGCCTCTTGTTGTTGTGCGGCATTTTGATTTTGTTGCACGATCACTTCTGCCATACGCTGCATTGCAGCTGCAGCCACTATCATTGGATCATCATTGTGACCCATGTTCGCACGTGCACCTCTATTACGAGACATAGATTTCTTCACCAACAACCAAAACACAAAAAGAGTCAGATTTATCCTTTTGGAAACCAAATACAGAGATTCACACAACTTAAGCAAAACAGACCTAACCACAAACCCAAAAGACTCTAACCGGGATGCTCTGATACTAACTAATGCAACACCCACCGCAGGGTATCACATTTAAGACTAATCCTAATATAACTTACCCAAGTTGTAAAAGAATTAATCTTGTAAAAACACTGATTTTAAAATTTCTTTTGCAGAATACTAGATAATAAATAAAAACTTTAAACGTAACAATGAAATTAAAACTAACACACCTTATATTACATATTACAAACCTTGTTCACAAATAATTTACATAACTACACCCCCATTAGTTACATATACAATACACACCAAAAAAATAAAAATATTAAACTAGAACTCCATCAAACTAAAGGTTCAGGCTCTCGTTGGGATCCTCCTCCTCCTCATCTTCAGTGTTGTCATCAAAGAAACCTGGCGGATATAGCACACGCCTGGTTGGTGTCCTAGCAGTCGACATCACAGATTCCTCATGTGGAGTATAAGTATTATTATTCCTACTCCAAAGTTCACGTATAGGCAAATAAAACTCTAAATGCACAGACACATGTTGTGTCATGATAGGAGTACCATCCCTAGTACCTCTTAAAGTCAGAGTCAGATCCCCGGTATACACAAACCTTTCCCTATCTAAGTTAACTCGCCAAGCATCAATTCCACCGTGGAATTTTACTGTAACATACCCTAAAATTTGACGCCTCGCTGCCATACTAAGCAAATTCAGAAAAACCAGCTACTGATAGTAAAAAGACTTGTCAGTCTCCTCGCCTCCTCAGTCTTCATCAAATACATACAATACACAAATACAACATAATAAAGAGGTGAGATCCCCTTTCATCAATACCAATGAGGCAGTATAGAAAATGACAGTAAAACATACGATACAAAATATCTCATACAGTCATGTCATATCATATCGTAGAAAACAGATAAAATAGGCATATAAAATAGGCATAATTGTCACACCAATATGTTGACCCACAATGCATGTGCACAATGACCCAATTCCTACTCCATGGAGCTAGACACAATTTCGAAGAGAAAGATAGGGAGTACATGTCTGTATACCGTTAGCCTCAAATCATGTGTTGTTTATCATATCATGGCGCCCACATGGCTATTACAAGACACTCTCAACCATATCACGAAAAGAGTAGTAACTCCGTCGAGACCATCGGTGTGTTTGCAAAGGATACCACGACGCAGTGGTGCTACCAACTGGCCACATATGACGTTCCACACCCCAACGTCCCCAAGATCACTGAAGATCGTAACTACGCAATTCTCGTCCGCATGAAGATGTAATTCCATCTCCTAGGCCAATCGCCTTACTTGACATACTTTTCCATGCATGATGTATGATTCAAAAATACATATAACTATTATTTTACAGTATTTCACAAATACACTTCATTTCTTGACTGTAACACTTTTCAATTAAATGGGGCCCACCATGACAGCCCGACAGCCAACTGTTGTAATTTTCAATCGCGTAAACATTTTATTACGTTTTTGAAACAGCGTGATGCTTTTCTTACGTTATCAAATTTCATAATATTTTTCAACGTTTTCACAAATGCGTAATTAATTTCCAACATTTTTAATTTACATAAATATTTTTAAACGTTTTCTAAATCACATAAATATTTCCAAACGTTTTTAAATCGCGTAGTGGTTTTTAAATGTTTTCTCAATCACGTAATCATTTAAAATTATTTTCTCAATCGTGTAACGCAAAAATCAAGTATGTAGTCTAAAAATAGTAGTTTGTAAATTGCGTAATGGATTTCTAGCATTTTTCGCTTATGTAAAATATTTTCTAAATTTTTTTAACTTATTTATAATTTTTTTTACGTAATTATGCATTTTGGCCTTCTTGAAAATATTTTCTTTCTAAAAATCTATAACATAATAATTTCTTCAATTCTTTACAAAAATTTGTCTTTCTTGATTTACTTACAAAAATATTAATTTAATTCCAAACATTAAATCTATTTGCCTTTTTCTACTAAAAATTCATTACTTTAAATCTATTTTCCTTTCTATACTAAAAATTCATTAAATTAAATTCTTGTTAACTTAGTGTCAAAGTACACACTTAGTAAAATACTCTTGGATTTAAAATACTACTTTTTGGCATAGTAGCCCCAAAAATTCATTTTTATGCCTCATAAAACATACTTAATCTTTATTTTATTTTATCACAAAATCCTTTAATCAAATTTCTTATCCTCAAATTCTTTAATCCATAACTTAAGAAATAATTTGAAACATCTTGTTCCCTTGGTGAGGTTCAAAACCGTAAGCCTACCTAGGTTCTTTGGAACCTTCATCAATTTTACCTCATCACATAAACTTTACACCATATTCATCATGCTACCATAAGCATATAAACAAGCATATAATCAAGTAAACAAGCATATAATCTAATAAACAAACATATAATCAAAGCTTAAAAATAACCCAACCATAAATAAAGCAAACTTAAACCATACAAGTGAATAAATCCTTATGGATTTTCACCACAAACAAGATCATCTCCTCACCACCAACATATGGTTGATGAGGGTAATCTCCTTCTTACCTCAAGAAAACAAAACTCCTTCTTGCTTGATCTTCTATGAATTTTGTGAACCACCACACAAAATCCTAACAAACTCAAAGCAAACCAAAGTTACAAACAAAGCTTGAAGAAGAGAAACCATGGAACAATCATGGTTTAGAAACTCAAAAACTAACTTAGAACCAAAGAAGAAGAACTTTTACCTTGAAATCTCAAGAATATTAGCTTGTAGAAATGGTAGAAGATGAAGGATTTTGCTTAATTCTTCAACATAAAAGTGTTTTAGAATGATGTTTAGATGTAGGAAATAAGGTTAGATGAAATTTTGAAAGCTTGGAAGGTTGTCTTAAAGGTGTTGGCCGAATGGTGTCTTTGGAAGAGAAATAGAGAAAAATGCAATTTTAGCTAAGTGTAGAAAATGAAGACATGAAGATAATAGCTTAGGAGACAAAAGTGATATAATTGTGACAGTCTACCTAGAGCTTGTTGCCGTGGAATGCTATTGCTAGCATGGAGAAATTATTTGCATGGCCACCAAGGTGCAAAATTAAACACATGGCACCAAGTCTTGCTTTTGGTCAACACTTGATGAATTATTAGCTTTTGCATGTCCAAAAAAAAATCCCTTCATGGCTGTAGAAGTCCTTGCCATTTACTACCAATTATTGTTTCAATTTGTGACCATTTAAGTTTAGATTAATTCACTAATTCATCTAGCTTAATAATTAATTTAAACAAATCATTTTTGTTGACTTATTACCATTGGTTAATTTTTATGACTAGCCACCAAAAATTGACTTCTACTATCTAGTGACACATAGTCATCACATGACTAGTACCTAGCTAAAGCTATAAAAATTTATTACTCACATAATAAAATTTACGGCTCACAAACCAATAATTATTATACAGTGAATAATAAATTCACTGTATAAGAAAAATTAGTAACTGTATCCGGTTTCGGGTTTAGTAAGATCCCCCGGCCCCGTATTAATAATACAAAATTTTCTAGCCAATAAAAATTTTTAGTGTTTCCGGGCCCACCGTGGGCCCCACAGACGGCCCAAAAATTACTAAAATATTTTTATTCTCAGAAAAATCCAAAAAAAATTCTCAAAAATCACAAAAATTAGAAAATTAATATTGGTGCAGAAAAAATGAAAATCGGGATGTTACAAAATCCCTAGGAGAAGGATCCATGAAGAGTTTGATCTTCCTTAAGGTAAGAGGGAGATTTATCTCACCAACTAAGTATGGTAGTTAGAGGTGAAATTGTTGTGATGGATGGTGGATTCATGTAATGATTCATATCCATGGTTGTGTATGTTATTTGTGGATGTTTAATGTGGTTTGATTTATTTGTTTATATTTTGTATGCTTTGCATGATTTATTGTTTTGTTTACGGTATGCGTATGATATGTATGATGTAAATATATTATGTATGCTCTGATAGTTATGAACAAGGAAAATAATTTTGGTTCCAATGACCAAGAGGCTCACGGCCTCAACGCCTCAAAATAGGTGTTTTGAAATTAAGATTTTCATGAATGATAAAATTAAATGATTTGAAGGAAAAGAAAAAGATTTGATGGTTCCAATGACCATGTAGTTGCGGTTTTAAAGGTTTGAAATGGTTTTACTTCATGTAAAATTATAATTTAGAAATGAAAAGTTAAGTGATTTAGTACAAAAAATTAATAAAATGATTTAAGAAATGTAAGAGAAATACTTTGTCACTTGAGAGATGAAGATTTCGTTTATAAAAGAAAAAAGGAGGTTGAAAGTGTTTGAACCTCAACTTATTTTAAAGAGGATTGATTTTTAGAATTGATTTGAGAATTTTGGGGAATACGTTGGTGACTTGAAATTTACTAACGTATAGCTCACTCATTGGGTTTTTGAGCATGTTAGAAAATTTTAAGTGAGAAAAATATGGAAAAAAATATAGTAAGAAATGGTATAAATTTTTAGAAAGGTCAAATGAGGTTTAGAAGGTTGAAAAATATTTTACGTAGTAGAAAAATGGTGAAAAATGCTTTTTGTAACTTAAAAACATGACTTTTAAGCTACGCGATTTCAAAAATGTTGAAAAATCACTACGTGATTTGGAAAACGTTTAAATATTTTTATGCGATTGAGAATGTGTTGGAAAATCAATACGCAATTTGAAAACACGACAAAAATGTTGCGCAATTGAGAAAACGCGGTAAAATATTTATGCGATTGAAAATACAATAATGATACTGTTGGGCCAGTGTGTGGACCTTGTATATGAAATTATGAATTTAAACTAAGAATGGTTTGTATGCATTGAGCATGCATTGGAAAAAGTCCGATGGCCTATGTTAAGGCTAATTGCCTAGGAGAGACTTACACCTCTTGAGTGGGTGCGATATGCATAGTGTAAGTCACTTGTTGACCTTGGGGGCGTCGAGGTGCGGGTTATCCACAATGGGCAGTTGGTAGCTCTTCTGTACCATGGATTAGACCGATGCAATGCACCGATGATCTGGACCGAGACACTTTTCTTAATCAAGATCTAGTAAAGACTGTCGTGTATATGCTAGAAGTGCAAACACTTATGAGAATTGTGGCACATGGTCTGAGGCATGTTGGTATAGACAGATCTTTTGGGTCAATCTCTCCAACCTGAGTTTAGCTCCATGGAGTAGGAAAATGAGTTAGTGAGCATATGCATACTTGGACATGTTTGAATATTTAATGATATAGTATCTGTCAAACGTTGATGAATTTTGAATGGAATGATTATGTTATTGTTTATTATATCTGTATCATCAAATGATATATCTGTATGATGTATTGTCTATGTTATCTCTGTGCTACTATGTCGGTATTGGCGTAAGTAATCTCACCTCTTTGTATGCCTATTCTTGTATTGTATTTAAATTTGGTAAAGATGCCAATTACATCTGATAGTGAATATGAGGAAACTGAGTTCTAATTAGATGGCAATTAGATCAAGTTTCTTTGAGTATGTTAGACTACAGTTTCATGGAGGAGCTGGTGCATGGCGTATTAGTCCCAATAAGGAGGGACTTATCTATTAGGTACATCTGATAGTGAATATGAGTAGGATCTTTCACAGAGATCCTTTCTTTTCTATTACTATATATGTACATGTAGAATTTCCTTTATCTATTTGGCAATATTGGGGCAATCGTTACCATTTCCCAACTGAGATCTGCATTGTATTGTCTGCTCGGACACCACTCTGTAGGATGACACGTCAAATTGGGTTCCCACCTTCTGAGGGATCCGAGGCTAATGTCGAGGAGGACCCATCTGAGAGTTTTGTTGTCTAGATGTACTTGGGCAAGTATGGTAATGTATAAATGTTTAAATACTTTTGAGAACCTGGTCTATATATAAATAAATTTGACAATACTTATGTATGGTATATGATGTAAATTATTTGTTACGATGTTTAATATTTTCATTTTCTGTTAAGTTTATCTTATAGATATTCAAGAAATTTTACAACTCGCATTTTATTAAATAATATTATTTTTAACTTGGGAAGTAATTCAGTAATAAGTAATATAAAATATGATACCCTACAGTGGGTGTTACATTAGTTGGTCTCCGAGCCTAAGTTAGAGTCTTTTGGGTTTGTGGTTAGGTCTGTCTTGTTTGTGTTATGTGAATTCTCTATGCTTGCTTTCTGAAAGGAAACAATGTTGTTTGAAATAATGGTTCTTGACTTTTGTCTTGTATTGTTTAGTTAGATTTTAAAAGAAATGGCAGGCAGAGGAGGAGGACGCATGAATACGAGAGCTGGACGCATGAATGCGGGAGATAACAATCAAAATATGGCTGAAGCTGTGATAGCAATACAAAGGATGGCTGATGTCCTTGTGCAACAGAATCAAAGGGCGAACGAGGACACATAGAACTTGTCGAAATTTTATAGGAACAATCTATCACAGTTCAATGGAGAGTTTAACCCAGAGAAAGCCAATCTTTGAATTAAAGAACGAGAGAAAATATCCGATGGTATGGGTTATACTGACGAAAGGAAGGTCACTTATGCGACCTTTGTGCTGACTAGTGATGGCGAGGATTGGTGGACAGGAGCCAGAAGATTATTGGTAGCTAAGGGGAGAGTTATAACTTAGGAACTCTTTAAGCAAAAGTTTTTGGGAAAGTATTTCCCAGCTAGTGTCAGGCATGCTAAGGAGATGGAATTCCTTGGTCTGCGACAGGGGACGATGACTGTAAGTGAATATGCAGCAAAGTTTAAAAGCTTGTCTAAGTTTTCGAGATATTTTCAGATGTAGCCAGACGAAGAATGGAAATGTAGGAAGTTTGAAGAGGGGCTGATACATGACATTAAGCAAGCTGTAGTGACTTTGGAAATTGATTAGTTTCCAGTGCTGTTGGATAAATGTCGTAAGGTTGAGGACATAGATCATCAGCGAGATGTAAGGAATAGGAACTTTGGACCTACATGGTTCCAAAGAGGAAAGGGTAGCGATGGCAACCATTATCAGCAGAAACCATATGCTAGACCGACAGAGGATTAGAACTGGCAACAATCTGTCAGAGGAGTTTACGGTGGAAATAAAATTGGTCAGACAAGAACTTCTACACTCAAATGCTTTAAGCGTGGAAAGGATCATCTAACTAAAGATTTCCAACACAAAGGAGTCATATGTTATATATGTGGAAAGCCTAGACATTTCTCCAAAGAATGTGATCAAATGAAGGCAGAACCCTCTGTAGGGAACATCCGTACTACGAGACCACAGGCGGGTGGTCATGTGTATACCATGAGTGGGGAGGAAGCCGCGATGTCAGAGGACTTGATTATGGAGGAGTGTGCCATTAAAGGTAATCCTTTAATCGTATTGTATGATTCAGGAGTAACCCATTCTTTCATTGCTTGTGATTGTGTGGAGTGTTTGGGATTGTCTCTGACTACATTGCCTTATGAATTGAGTGTTGCTACTCCTACTGATAAGCCTGTGATTACTACAAAAGTATGCTTGAATTGCCCTGTATGTGTTAGGGATAGAATCTTTCATGTTGACTTAATCTGTTTGCCTCTTTCCAATATTAATGTAATCTTAGGAATGGATTAGTTGTCTTCTAACCATATCCTAATAGATTGTTCTAGTAAGATACTAGTTTTTCCTGAGGCTAAGGATTCTAGATTCCTAACAGCCACTCAAGTATAAGCTTGTTTGAAGGAAGAAGATCAAGCGTATTTATTGATGTCTTCTTTGGAGGTTTAATGTAAAGATGTCTTGAAAGATATTTTTGTAGTCAATGAATTTCCTGAAGTATTTTCTGAAGATATACCTGGACTACGTCCAGTAAGAGAAATCGAGTTTGCTATCGATCTAGTACCTAGAGCTGGACCTATATTGATGTCGCCTTACAGGATGTCGCCAGCAGAGTTAGCAGCACTTAAGAAACAGCTGGAGGAGTTGTTAGAGAGGTAATTTGTGAGACCTAGTGTGTCACCTTGAGGAGCTCCAGTATTATTGGTTAAGAAGAAGGATGGGACTTCTCATCTATGTGTAGATTACCGACAATTGAACAAAATTACAATTAAGAATAAATATCCACTTCCAAGAATAGATGATCTGATGGATCAATTACGAGGAGCCATGATATTTTCCAAGATTGATCTACATTCTGGTTAACACCAGATTCATGTGAAGGTGGAAGATATTCCCAAGACTGCATTTTGGATGCGTTATGGGCATTACGAGTATCAAGTGATGCCATTTGGTGTGACAAATGCACCTGCCATATTCATGGATTTCATGAATAGATTTTTTCGTTCGTACTTGGACAAGTTTGTTGTTGTCTTTATTGACGACATTTTAATCTACTCTCGAAGTTAGGAGGAATATGTTGAGCATCTCAAAGTGGTTCTCTAGATATTAAAAGAGAATAAGTTATATGCAAAGTTGTCCAAATGTAAATTTTGGTTAAGTGAAGTTCAATTTTTGGGACATGTTATATCGGGGGAAGGAATTGAAGTTGATGCTTCAAAGGTGGAGACGATTCTTGAATGGGAAAGGCTGAAGACTGTATCAGAGATTCGTAGTTTTATCGGATTAGTCGGTTACTATCGACGATTTATTGAGGGGTTTTCTAAGATAGAAGGACCTTTTACTCAACTTACACAAACGAATCAACCATTTGCATGGATTGATGCATATGAAGAAAGTTTTCAGGAGTTGAAAAAATGACTGACTACTTCATCGGTATTGATTCTACCTGATCCAAGTGAACCTTTCGAAGTATATTGCGATGCTTCATACCAAGGATTGGGTTGTGTACTTATGCAGAATCGTAAGGTTGTGGTATATGCTTCAAGGTAGTTGAAAGTACATGAGAGGAATTATCCTACTCACGATTTGGAAATGGCAGCTGTGGTGTTTGCATTGAAAGTGTGGAGGCATTTTCTATATGGTGCGACTTTCAATGTCTTTAGTGATCATAAAAGCTTAAAGTATTTGTTCGACCAAAAAGAATTAAACATGAAGTAGAGACGTTGGCTGGAACTTTTGAAGGATTATGATTTCCAGTTACAGTATCATCCCGGAAAGGCGAATGTCATAGCAGATGCTTTAAGTGGAAAGATGCTTAGTGCTTCTGTTATGATGATCAAGGAGAGAGAGCTGATAGAAGAGTTTTGGGATATGCGGTTATCTGTGAAGTTGACACCAGGGAAAATATGTTTAAACATGATCATTATTTCAAATAGTTTGATGGATAAAATCTGAGAAGGACAGAACGATGATTAGTATTGACAAGAAGCTAAGGACGCAAGGAGCCAAGGCACGGTGTTGGAATTTAGCGAAGGAGTTGATAGAATTTTGAAATTTAAGGGAAGAATTTGTGTGCCTAATAATCAAGGACTTAGGAGATTGATTTTGGATGAAGCTCATAGAAGTAAGCTAAGTACGCATCCAGGACCCACAAAGATGTATCAAAACCTGAAGCAGCTGTAGTGGTGGCAGGGAATGAAGAAAGATGTCGCTGAATATGTATCATCTTGCTTAGTTTGTCATAAGGCTAAGGTTGAACATCAAAGATCATCTGGAATGTTACAACGTTTGCCTATTCCTGAATGGAAATGGGATGATATAGCAATGGATTTTGCGACGGGACTACCAAAGCTCGAAAAGGTCATGATGCTATTTGGGTAGTTATTGATCAATTTACAAAGTCGGCGCACTTTTTACCGATTAATATCAAGTACTCAATGGAGAGGTTGACCCAAGTGTACATCGGTGAAATTATTAGACTTCATGGTGTACCTTCCAGTATTATTTCGGATCGAGATCCGAGATTTACATCGAGATTTTGGAATAGTCTACAAGGGGCAATGGGAACAAAGCTACGTCTAAGTTCTGCTTACCATCCACAAACTGATAGTCAGTCAGAAAGGACGATTCAGACATTAGAGGACTTATTGAGAGCTTGTGTTCTAGAACAGACTGGATGTTGGGATGAATTCTTACCACTGATAGAGTTCACTTACAACAACAGTTTTCATTCGAGCATAGGAATGACATCCTATGAGGCATTGTATAGGAGACGATGCAGAACGCCGTTATGTTGGTATCAGGATGGGGAGAGTACAGTTTTAGGACCAGAGCTTGTCCAACAAACTACAGAAAAAGTGATGATGATTCGAGACAAGATGAGGATAACTCAAATTCAGCAAAAGAACTATTCTGATAAAAGAAGAAGACCATTAAAGTTTGAAGAAGGTGACCATGTATTTTTGCATGTGACACCCACAACTAGAGTTGGACAAGTGATAAAGTCTAAAAAGTTCACTCCAAAGTTTATCGGGCCTTATTAGATTCTTCGACGGATAGGTCCGGTAGCTTATCAGATTGCATTACCACCCTTTTTGTCGAATCTTCATAATGTATTTCACGTATCACAACTACGGAAGTACATTCCTGATCCTACCCATGTTATTGAACCAGACATAGTGCAGCTGAAGGAGAACTTAACCTATGAAACGTTTCCAGTCAAGATCGAGGATCGAAGGACGAAGCAACTTCGAGGTAAAGAAATTTCATTGGTTAAAGTGGTTTGGAATGACATGAGTAGTGAAGTGACATGGGAATTAGAAGATAAGATAAAAAAATAGTATCCGTATTTGTTTTGATTATGTGTTTAAGTTTCGAGGATAGAACTTCTTTTTAGAGGAGGAGAGTTGTAACACCGCAAAATTTTGCTATTTTACAGTAATAACATAATTGTACTATTTTATAATTTCTGTGTGCTGTAAAATTATTTTGACAGTTCTATGACTGTATTTGATTAATTTGTGTGATTTACTCCAAGATAGGAAACTAATAATTTTCTGGCCAGGAAAAATCTTTACGTATTTATTTGGAGCTGGGGAATCTTACCAAACTCAATTCCAAAAGATGCGTGACATAATCTTTCAATTTTTAGAATTTATCTGTGCAATAAAAATATTTTATATTTTTATTATTATTTTATTATTCAGTGGACGATACCTACTGACTTATGAGCAGTAGCTTCTATCTAGTGGACAATAGGAACTAGTAAAGTCTTGAGACTTACTGATAATGAACCAATAGGAACCAAGTCCACGTTTCTGACTTGAAAATCTCTAAACCAATAGAAACTAGTCAACGTTAGTGGCTAGGACTTTCTAAACTAATAAGATATAGTCAATTTTGATGGTTGGACTAGTTACTTAGAAACTAGAAAATCTAACTAAGTTAGCTTAAATCTAACTAGGTTATTCTAAGAAGCTTAGGAAGTAACTAAATGGAAGTAAACTTAGTTAGCTACTCTTTGAAGCCTAGTTACAAGAATGTTCTACCATGTCCTAGAATTGATGACTAACTTCAATGTAACTAGATACTTAGCAAAGTAACTAAATAGTTAGTTAATGAACTAAGTAAACTAACTAGATTCACTTGAAACTAACTAAGAAACCAATTGAACCAAGAACTTGGTTTGCATCTCCTTGGAGTCCCACAGCCACTTGGTGGTTCTAGGACCTTCAAGAGCAAGCTTGGTGGTTAAGGCTTGAAACCTCCACCCTAGATTCAATCTAAGGCCATTAGGAAGTCTTGGAGAGTCAAAGAAAGTGGCCACTTCCTTTGGTGAGTTCCATGGTCATCACTAAAGGGAAACCAAGTGTTTTCACTTCATTCTTCACCTTAACCAAGTCTAAGAAGCCTATCCTCTCTAATCTTTCTCTTACAAAAATCAAAAACTCCATTGTTGCTCTTTGGAGAGCTCTCGGCAGCCACACCATTAATCAACTTCTACTCACCTATAATTTTATCCAACATCATTTCCTAGACCTAAACCATACTCTAAACAACTTTCTTGTTGTGAGTTTCTTCTAAATCATCCATCTTGAGCTTGGAAAACAAGCTTGAAGTTTCTATTCAAAGAGGTAAAGACTTTGTTTTTGACTCAAAGTTTGGTTCTTATTTTCTCTAAGCCATATTGATCCATGGTTCTTCTTGTTCAAAGCTTAGTTTGTAATTTGTGCTTTGTTTAAGCTTGATAGGATTTTTCTTAGAGCCACACGAAATCCCTAGGAGAAGGATCCAAGAAGAGTTTGATCTTCCTTAAGGTAAGAGGGAGATTTATCTCACCAACCAAGTATGGTGGTGAGAGGTGAAATTGTTTGTGATGGATGGTGGATCCATGTGAAGATTCATATCCATGGTTGTGTATCTTATTTGTGGATGTTTAATGTGCTTTGATTTATTTGTTTATGTTTTGTATGCTTTGCATGATATATTGTTTTGTTTGTGGTATGCTTATGATATATATGATGTGAATATATTATGTATGTTATGATAGTTGTGAACAAAGAAAATAATTTTGGTTCCAATGACCAAGAGGCTTACGGCCTCAACACCTCAAAATAGGTGTTTCTAAATTAATATTTTCATAAATGATAAAATTGAATGATTTGAAGGAAAAGGAAAAGAAAAGATATGATAGTTCCAATGACCATGTAGTTCCGGTTTTGAAGGTTTGAAATGGTTTTACTTCATGTAAAATTATGATTTAGAAATGAAAAGTTAAGTGATTTAGTACAAGAAATTAATAAAAAGATTTAAGAAATGGAAGAGAAATACTTTGTCACTTGAGAGATGAAGATTTCGTTTATAAAAGAAAAAGAGAGGTTGAAAGTGTTTGAACCTTAACTTATTTTAAAGAGGACTAATTTTTTGAATTGATTTGAGAATTTTGGGGAATACGTTGGTGACTTGAAATTTACTAACGTATAGCTCACTCATTGGGTTTTTGAGCGCATTAGAAAATTTTAAGTGAGAAAAATATGGAAAAAAATAAAGTACGAAGTGGTATAAATTTTTAGAAAGGTCAAATGAGGTTTAGAAGGTTAAGAAATATTTTACGTAGTAGAAAAATGGTGAAAAATACTTTTTGTAACTTAAAAACATGATTTTTAAGCTACGCGATTTCAAAAACGTTAAAAAATTACTATGCAGTTTGGAAAATGTTTAAATATTTTTACGCGATTGAGAATGTGTTGGAAAATCAATACGCAATTTGAAAACGCAACAAAAATGTTGCGCGATTGAGAAAACGTAGTAAAATGTTTATGCGATTGAAAATACAGTAAAGATATTGTTGGGCCAGTGTGTGGACCTTGTATATGAAATTATGAATTTGAACTGAGAATGGTTTGTATGCATTGAGCATGCATTGGAAAAAGTCCGATGGACTATGTTAAGGCTAATTGCTTAGGAGAGACTTACACCTCTTAAGTGGGTGCGATATGCGTAGTGTAAGTCACTTGTTGACCTTGGGGGCGTCGGGGTGCGGGTTGTTCACAATGGGTAGTTGGTAGCTCTTTTGTACTATGATTAGACTGATACAACGCACTGATGATCCGGACTGAGACACTATTCTTAATCAAGATCTAGTAAAGACTATCATGTATATGCTAGATGTGCAAACACTTTTGAGAATTATGGCACATGGTCTGAGGCATATTGGTACAGACAGATCTTTTGCGTCAATCTCTCCGACCTGAGTTTATCTCCATAGAGTAGGAAAATGAGTTAGTGAGCATATGCATAACTTGGACATGTTTGAATATTTAATGATATAGTATCTGTCAAACGTTGATGAATGTTGAATAGAATGATTATGTTATTGTTTATTTTATCTGTATCATTGAATGATATATCTGTGTGATGTATTGTCTGTGTTATCTCTGTGCTACCATACTGGTATTAGCGTAGGTAATCTCACCTCTTTGTATGCCTATTCTTGTATTGTATTTATATTTGGTAAAGACGCTGAGCAAGGTACTGAGCCAGAAGGTAGAGAGGAACATATTCCTACTGAGGAAACTGAGTTCTGATTAGATGGCAACTAGATCGAGTTTCTTTGGGTATGTCAGACTGCAGTTTCATGGAGGAGCTGGTGCGTGGCGTGTTAGTCCCAATGAGAAGGGACTTATCTACCAGGGACATCTGATAGTGAATATGAGTAGGACCTTTCACGGAGATCCTTTCTTTTCTATTACCATATATGTACATGTAGAATTTCCTTTATCTATTCGGCAGTATTGGGGCGGTTGTTACCATGCCCCAACTGAGATCAGCATTGTATCATCTGCTTGGACACCAGTCCGTAGGATGACACGTCAAATTGGGTTCCTACCTTCTGAGGGATCTGAGACTGATGCCGAGAAGGACCCGTCTGAGGGTTCTGCTATCTAGATGTACTTGGGCAAGTATGGTAATGTATAAATGTTTAAATACTTTTGAGAACCTGGTCTGTATATAAATAAATTTGACAATACTTATGTAAGGTATATGATGTAAATTATTTGTTACGATGTTTAATATTTTCATTTTCTGTTAAGTTTATCTTATAGATATTCAAGAAATTTTACAACTCGTATTTTATTAAATAATATTATTTTTAAATTGGGAAGTAATTCAGTAATAAGTAATATAAATTGTAATTTCCTACGGTAGGTGTTACACATTATTATCATCCTGATTAACAATAATACTTGACTAGGGATATTTAAGAATAGTGTTCTATTTTTATCCAATAGGATCTCACGATCAAGTCATCCACTTGATGTTCTATGGTATAAAACTTATTATTTTAAGGACTTTATTAAGTAGATCATAAATAACACAATAAATTAAATATCTCATATATTAAACAAATAGCATAATACAATGTAAGCAAGTACGGCTAAGATAAATTGGCCTCTAGGGCATGTACCAACAATATCATTACTACCTTTACTAGTAGTTTCTCTATTTTCCCATATTGTTCGCTTTGGAGGTGCCATAATTTTCAGTTCACACGAATACATATTGAGTTTACTAGTCTTAATATCTTGTAACAATGTGTCAGTAACTATTAACATCAATTCTTAAGGCAAGTCATGTAATTTTATTCAGATATCTCATATAAAAGACAAAAGAATGCACAACTAAAAAAAAAACATTTAAACATGCTCTAAAGCATAGTAAGTCCATTCCCCGGCTTGATAAGATTGTTGGTGTATGCCCTAGAGGCCAATTTATTTTGACCGTACTAGCTTATATTGTATTATGCTATCTATTTAATATATAAGACATTTCATTTATTATGTGTTATTTATGATAAACATAATAAAGTCCTTAGAATAGTAAGTTTTATGTCATTGGACATCAAGTGGATGACTTAATCGTGAGATCCTATTGGATAGAAATAGAACATTATTCTTAAATGTCCCTAGTCAAGTATTATTGTTAATTAAGACAACAATAATGCATTGAGATTAGTATGCGCGTAGACTGATGACCACATCTCACGGGTCATGGATATGAGATACTGAGTCTTCATATGGATACATATTAGTGTAATGATATATTAGATTGACTCGCCATGAGAACACTACGTGAATCGTTACGTAAATGTCATAAGCGATTCTCATAATGATAATGGTGTACATGGTCCTTTGATCTGAAATCACTACGATTCCTACATGAGAAGTTATATGTTTGAATGCTATCAAACATCATCTGTAACAAAGTGATTATAAAGTTAGTTATTGGACATACCACGAGTCATGTGGAGGGATGTGAGTGACCTAGATGGGATTTGTCCCTCCTACATAACATGAGTGATATCTTCAAGCCCCCTGATTGAGTGAGACTACGAAATGAATGGCCACGCTCAAATGAGTCAACATGAGATATTGATCTCATTTGTTATTACTATATCTACTCTAGTATCAGGAAATGGAAGATTGAACTATACAAGGGTGACACATTCCATGCCTTATGTTCAATCTAGGTATCTGGACAAAGGGACTAAACTGCATGGTAACATTGATCACGGAAAGATTATGTCAAATCATTGACATTCTCATTACTTGGGTAGCAGTGATGTACTGCTAGATACCATTCACTGCTTGTAATATTAAAATGGGATTTTAATATTACTGCTAATGTCATGAGAACCTGCAGGGTCACACACATAGAGCAGACTAAATTGGAGCAATGAGAATCCAAGTTGGACTCGGATTCCATCGTGGGCCTAACTCATAACAGATGAGTCCAAAGGCTGCACAACTAACCCTACTACTGCTCACACTCACTTAAGGCAATCACTATTATAAATAGTACTGTTAAGGGGGCTGCTATATACGCATAACAAAACCCTAGCCGCACCTACAGAAACAATGAGTGAGAGAGTAACAGGTTTCTCTTTGCTTTGCAGCTAGCACTGTGTCAAAGACGTGGGATTCCTTTTTGTGGATGTTGGACGTTCGTGAATTTGTTCATGTGGATATCACAGAGATATCATCGCTATTATGGTGTTGGTGATTCACGTCATATGTTTTTCATCTCGTTTCAAGAGGTAAACTCCAAAACACGGATTATGGTATTTTTCACAAGGATCCTTGGGTAGGCATTTTTATTTTTCCGCTACGTGATGTATCCGCAATTCCTAACAAGGATGAAATGCTCTGATACCAAAATATGACACCCTAAAACTGCCACTGCGTATATTGTTAATATACTCAAGTAAGTAGCATTAGGATTGTCACTTCTAAACATAAAACATAATTATAAAACCTGTATAATAACTAATAACACATAAATATATAGAGCTTTTAATAAAAAGTATAGAGAACATTGTAATTTTACACAATTGAAAACTTGCTCTTTACTACGAATTTACAACATATATCTGAGATATACAGAAGAACAAGAACAAGCCATGAGGGCATAAGTACAAAACTAATAAACTAAGTACATCATAAATGTATACAAAATAACTATGCTAAGTTTTCAATGTCTTCCTTTACTCCTGCTCTAATCATTCTCTTGATTTACCATGGAAATAAGAAATTGGGGTGAGAATTAAAAATTCTCAATAGTAAGTTTTGAAACATGACATCATAATAAATCCAACTGTTTCGAGAAAAAACTAGTATTACATAATTAAGTGAAAAGGTGGCATAAGCCAAAACTATTCATTTCCCTTCCCAAAACAGACAATTCATTTAATTATAAACAAAGTTTATTTAACACATTACAAATCAATGTAATAACATAATTGTTCGTAACCAATTTAGTTGCAAATGCTCACAAGAATTATCATTCATTGCATTACTAGTAGTAACATACTCATAAGTAACCATCAATCTTAGGTTTCAGCTTTTATAAAATAATATAGTTGTCTTGACAATTGACACTTTGTTAGAAAACAAGATTGTTACCCATACAACTGTCTTTTTATGCAATACATTATGTTGTATGATTATGCCTAAATAATGCCCTAATGTATGCTTGTGCAATATAGGTAAAAGCATTTTATTTTAGAAAAATTCATGATATTTGCATATTCCCATAAAACCTTTTCTTTCCTTGTATTTTCCCTAGGTAAAACGAGGTACTAGGAAATCCTTTTGTTCCTTGACCTCCCTTAAAATCATAACCCTGGCACTAGGAGCCCTTTTTGCTCAAGCCAAATACATGAAAATAGCAAATATCAAGTTTGAAAATCAAAACATGCAAGAATATTTTAAAACCTTTCATTCACTTTTCATGTGAGCTAGCTTTACCTTACATAATAAGGAAGCAAAACCTCAACCACCATATCATACTAAGTGGTTATTCTTTCCTGAAATACTCCCATTTGTATCTCAATATACTTTAGGTAGCTTATACGAAGAATCCCAATAAGTGAGCTCCATTTCAACATAATAAAAATCTTGGAAAATCGCAGACTGGGCGCCTAGGTGCCTAGCTTCCAACGCCTGGGCGCTGGAATGGCAACGCCTACTGGAATACTCTCTAGGTGCCCAACGCTGGAGCCTAGGTGCTAGTACCTCAAAATACGATCCCCTGTTCTCTGGTCGTTGGACGCCTGGGCGCCAGGCAACCAGAAACAGGTTCTCCCTTGTTTCTTCAATCCAATCCAGAATCCAATTATTCAAAAATCAGTTTCAAGCATCAACCATGAACTCAAATCACTTTATAACTCTAATACATATTTTTAGCACATTCATATATGAATTAAATATCAACCATCCATCATAAGAAACCCATTTTTGAAACTCAATCATTCATGGAAATATAATGATTTCTAATGCTCAACAATGATCCAAAAACCAAGAACAAACCATTATCAAGCCTAAAAAGATGAGAATCAAGCATAGAAATCATAATTTACAATCAAAACCCATTTTTGTTTTACCATAAAAAAATATGTAGTACATAGAAGGAAAGAAAGAAAATGGTTATGGAAGCGTTTTCCCTACGTCACTTGTGAAATGAAACTTCAAGTTGTGCCTTTCTTTACCTTTCTTTTTCCTATCCTCCTCCTCTTGTTTCTCTTGTTTTCTCCTTTCATTTTCTGCTCTCTTTCCTTTCTTTGTTTTTGCTGAAAACATAAGTGGGTGAAGAATCAAAAAGAGAGTCAAAAGTTATAAGATAAGAACATTTGACTCTTGTGTGGGTTGCTGAAACTTTATATCTCTTAGGAACACTTTGATTTTACTAAATCAAGTTTCCTAACTTTCAAAGATATTAAATTAAATCCTAAGATTCACCTAAATCCTAGTTTTACCATTTCCATAAGTTTTCGTATCTGCAATAAGCCAATTCGGTATTAAAACACACAACCAATATACTTAAAAATACCAAACCAAATTTAGTTTATCTTGAAACTTTAGCTACACCTTATTTCATACATTTGCAACCTAGAAATAAATTTTTCATATTTATTTCTCTTATCTGAGCAATTTATGCTATTTTTCTAAGTTAAAATAGTCATTTTGCATGTTCTGTGTTGCGGTAAAGTGCCTAAACTAACTCAGAAAGTCACAGGATTACTTGGACATGTTAGGAAAATGTTATAGTTCATTTCTATCCATAAACATTATTAGCATGTTAAGGAAGATGTTACTTGAACCACCTCAAGGTGGCTTTCTTGAGATAAAGAGGGAAAGCACAACATATGAAAAGATCATCTACCCCAGCGAATAGCATGGTTGAAACATAGGCATCCAAATACTCTTGAGGGTCCGAGGTCCTATCATAAGCTTCAATGTTGATCAAGTATTTGAGTTGCCTGGTGATCTCGTAGGCCATTAGATCTTCTGAAAAAGGTTGTTTTTGTTGGACCATGGTTCTCTACTTTCTTCTAGGTTCCAACTCCCTAGAATATTCTCTTTATTGGTTCCTAGGCCTACTTCTGAGTTCTGTCACTCTAGAGATTTTTGGGTCACCATCTTTATCACGTGTTAGTCCCCTTCTAGAATTGTGGTTCCTACGTAGAACCTGATTCTCGTCCTTCGGTATGTGAAATCCGCAAGTGTACGGTTTTGTCGTCAAGTAATAAAAAGATCGAATCCACAGGGACTATGTTTATGAATACCAATTAATTAATTAATTAAATTAAATTAAATTAAAGGGATAAAATTATTGAGAAATAAGAATGTAGTAACCAAGCAATTAAATAAATAAATATTAAAATGTAAAATTGAGAACAAAAGTAGTAAGTTGTTAAGAAAGGTTTTCAAATTCAAGAAAGCTTCCAGGATTGGGGTTAACTACAATGATACAAGACAAATCCTAATTGACAATCTTTTTATTAAAATTGAAATTCAATTGAAGGTGAATTCCCCTATATTAGTTAATGTTCTTTCTCAAGATACAAGAACAGTGCCCAATTAAACTAATTCCTACTGTCGTGGTAATTAAATTTAAATTGAACCCATTACGCTTTATGGTAATTCATTAAATCCTCGAAAGGCTAATCCTACTCTCGTGATTTAGACCTTAGGTTCAATTCTTATAGTTCTAACACCTAGGTTCACCTCTTAGTACGTCCCTAGATATCTATGAGATGTAAATATGTAGCCAACAAATTCACATGAATAAGCGCAATAAGGATTGAATCAAAGAACATTCAAGATTAATAAAATAGGTAAACTAAGTCAATTAATCAACATCAATATATCAAAGGGCATTGCCCAATCCTAGAAACGAAAGAAACTACTCAGACATGGAGAAGAAGAAACAAGAAATCAAATTCAAGAACATCCAAACCCGTAATCAAAGAGAGAAAAGAGGAGAAAGATGAAGATCAAGAGCCTTCCAATGTGCCTCCTTCAAAACCCCATTCGAACCCCAATATTGTATTCAGAACATCTATAAATACCCTAGGGATTTTCTTTGGTCTCAACCCATAAAAAGAAATAAAAACAAAACTTAAAAATCTGTTTCGTACGACGATCCACGACCGTGGATCTTGCTGTTTGAGTTCCACAACCATGGATCATTCCACGGCCAGGCCGTGGAACTCTCTGGAAATTTTCTTTTGCTTCTTCACGTAGCTGTTCGATCCATGGTTGTGGGGAATTCCAGAGGCAGACAGTGGAACTCTCTGGAGTGAGCTTTTTGCCCCAATTTGCTATCCATAAAGCTCCAACTTCAATCGTGCAAGCTTTCCATCCATTTCAAGACCAATTCAGCACTAATCCTGCATAAAAACACCAAAAACACCGTAGGTATCTGAACTAAAGGAAAAATAAATAAAAAGGGAAACTAGAATGCATAAAAATGCATGCAAAACAAGAACAAAATATGATGTTATTTCACATACATTATCCTTTCTTTCATCGTGAATTGACCTTTCTAGTTCCGCCAAACGTCGATCTTTCTCCCATAGTTGTTCATTCTTGAAGGTGAACCAAGGAAATTAACTCGCAATGTGATAATCCACAAGGGATTGATTCCTCTTACCGGTAATGGTCATCTTCATTGTTTTACGTGTTGAGACCCCAGGTGCTGCGTCTCTTGAAGGGCCTCCATGCAATCTAAGCAGCTACATAGCCAGAACATATTGCAGTAGTGGAAACAAATTCTCATTGGAGCGAGAGGCTTCCTTTCCATCCCGCATGAGTTCCGGGTGGCCAGTAGGTGGGTTGAGAGTAGCAACAGAGCCATGACGATGGCTAGTGGTTGGTTGGTTCTGCATGGCGAATGCGCCAATGGTGGTGGGATTTGAAGTATATCTTTTCCCACAAACATCGCTAATGTTCTGAATAAGTATAAGAGGATCACCTAAGAATGCTAATGAATGGTTGAGAGTGGTGGTTCCCTCCGTAGTATAGTAGCAGCGATGGTGGTGTACCTGCAAAAGACACTCTGGCACTCAAGTTAAATTGTGCACAAGGTGGGTGGTGTTTAGAGATTCAAATCCATATCTTAGTGACTTAGTTTAGTATTTATAAGAGTGTAAAACTTAAGAGGTAGCAAAATAACTGAGGGAATCATGTTTAAAATGGGTATTAATAGATAATAACTACCATTGTTGGTGATTCCTATAAATGGGGGACTTGTTAGAGAGATTATCTCATAATCTATTGAGAGCTATTTCTACTCTAAATTGCGCATACCGTGGGCTGAGATCCACCCTGGACAAGTCAGGTTGCTCATTGTTGTGCTATCTTGGAATCTGATATAGAACAAAACAATACAAATAAAAAAATGTATATAAAATTCTACAAACTTCATATATGTTATCCTTGAAAGAATCTGTAAGCTAATAAACAAATATAGTTAAAGTTAGTGTTAATTGATTAATTATTATTATTCTAATAATGTAAATTGTTTAAATTAATTTTATGATATTTTAATGTAAAGTTTTCATTCTCATAAAATGTAAATAATTAAAATTTTGATTATTTTAAAACTATATATATAAACAAAAACATATTATTAATTAACTATTTTTCTTGTAATATAAATAAAATTTTAATTAATTTTATTATGTTCTAATTAAAATGTCTTATTATTGAGCAATGTAAATAATAAAATATTTAACACCAAGAGCTTTGATGCAATTTGATTCCGCATAAATATTATTATTGATGTCATAAAAGTACGCAAAATTGATTTGATTGCAAAGACAACTTTTACTATATTTTCTTACATTATTTTTTTTTACATTATTTTTTATACTACTTATACCATTGATTACATTACTTTTTTCTTATCACTTTCTCTCACTTAATCACAATTAACAAAAAATAGGATAAAAAGTAGTGTATATAAAAAAATGATGTATGAACATCATTTTTCTTAATCATTTACATCACATAATAATATACTATTTTAATAATACACTATTTTCCATACCCATTTTAGTTTATTATAAGTTCACATCATACAATTCTATTATAATATAACATGTTTTTCACTTTTAAAGGAATGTTAATAATATACTATTTTACATACCCATTTTAGTTTATTATAAGTTCACATCATACAATTCTATTATAATATAACATGTTTATCACTTTTTAAGGAATGTTAATAATATACTATTTTACATACCTATTTTAGTTTATTATAAGTTCACATCATATAATTCTATTACAATATAACATGTTTATCACTTTTAAAGGTTTACTTAAAAACTCTATTTTTCTCTTGTTATATATATAAGATTTTACTCTAGTGAGAGGAGTATTTATTGTAAGAGGTAAGAGGAGTAAATGTTGACCATTAGATCTTACATGAATGGTCAAGATTAGAATATAAATACATGTGACCTTTTTAAGTGATCACATGACCTTTAAGTAACTTTTAATCTTGACCATCCATGTATGGTTGTATGGTCAAGATTTACTCCTCTCATCCTCTCACAATAAAAACTCCTCTCACTAGATATGCCTATATATATATATATATATATATATATATATATATATATATATATATATATATATATATATATATATATATATATAATATAATATAATATAACATAATATAATATAATATAACATAACATGTTTACCACTTTTAAAGATTTACTTAAAAACTCTATTTTTCTCTTTTTTAAAAAAAATTATTGAGTGGATTATAAAAATGTGTTCCGGTTGGGTATGGGCTAGTGAGATCTTTGAACCCAGCTTACCATTTCCCTCATATTTGCACTTAACTTACCAAGTGTGTAGGGAAGCTATGTGCTTGTTGGGATCCCATCTAGTAGGATCAACCTGACATGCGTACCATCAGATTTTGCCATTAGTACCCCAGTCAAGTCGTAAGACCATAGGTGACGATATTAAGTCATAATCATGGGGTCACTATATCTACGCAGATTTTCAAAACTACCAATCGTGATCTTACGATATTATAGGACCCATAACTGCCTCCAATATTAGATAATCACAATATCTACATTCTAATATTATAGGGATCCCCTCATATGATAATAAGAAGGCAATCTCCATCAGGATACTAATCCTAAATACCTGCACTCAATATTGATCACATTACAATTTCCGTCATGCTCTATAAATACCAGGCTAAATCACCCTAATTAGGTATCTACTACTTCACTGCATAAATCCTACTTGTGCACCTCCTGACTTGAACGTTAGAGTCCCTTTGCAGGTACCCACCTCCTAGTTCAATACGATTGGCTGCAGTTGCATAAGGAGGAAACCACCATATGAGCTATCTCAAGTATCCCTCTGAATCCACTTCAGAACATTGGCACCATCTGTGGGAAACTATAAACTTCTATTCCCACGTCAATCATGGTGAGCACAAGACAAAACCCAAGAAAAGGAAGCAGTGTGCACGCTGCCCCTGCATAAGGACAGGGCCCAGCGGATCAACGTAATCCACCATTTGTCGCACCACCAGCACATGCTGAAACCTCTGCCACCAGAAGCAAATTTGTTATCGTGGAAACTTTTAATGAGGGACATAAGACTTCGGCTTCTACCGAAAGCACTGCCCCATCGAGAAGGGTCTCTGTCCAGGACAGGCTTGTTTTTCCTCCTGGTGGGGGAGCCAACAACGCAAATCAAGGAGCGAGGATCCTGTTTAGACCTTTTGTGTACCGCAAGTGCACGAGTCGTTCAATTAATAAAAATGATGAGTAAAATTTTCTCCACAGGGATAAGTTTACTTCCAATGCCAAGTATTAACCAATAGCTTATGTAATTCTATTCAAGAACATAAACATTTGGAAAAGATGAAACATAAACTAAAAACTAAAAAACAACAAAGATAATGGTTAGAGTTTATGAAAAAGCTTTCTCCACCCTTTACTTCAACCAACAACATGCAATCCTCTTCATAAATATGAATGCAATGATTAGGTTAGCTTGAGAATCTACTTTAGTTGAAAGCCTATGTCTAGGGATCAATCAACCATGGTTTCAAATGCCCAACTTACTATGTTTCCATGAGAGCTAACACAAAATCTACTCATTAAGATCTATTCTCAAACACACGCTATGCATGGCTAAGAGGTATATTTCTATCCCATTAGGAAATCAACCTATCCCGCCATTAGAATGAAATCGAACATGCATCAACCATACATATGATCTAAAACCCAAAGTCCTATGTCTGGGCTCATTAGATTTCAACAAATCATTTAACAATTGGCCAAACTATCAAGAACAACAAGAACCATATGATTGAACAAAATCATACATCCATACAAACTCAAAAGAGAACAAAATCATTGTTATTCATAAAAAGGATTCAAAGTATTCCCTAAAACAGCTGCTACATCATTGAACATGAAAATAGAATCACAAAATACATGTTCAAGATAATGGAAGAGAAGAGTGAAAAGGGAGAAAGGAGGAAATGCTTATGGATATTGCCATTGATGCTTGAATCTCCCTCCATAAGGAAGATAACCTCCAACCTTGGCTCCTTTGGCCTCCAATCTGCCAAAAAATAAAGCACAAAGCCGCAACTTCTCTAATCCTAAATGGCCATCCTAAGAAAATATGATAAAAATATATTTATATGCTCAGTTACCCAGCATCGTGGCACACATGCCTCGGGTGCAAGTATTAATAGTAGGTGAGGCTCATCACGCCGCGACGTGCATTACCTAGCACTGCGACGTCTATGACTCGGGGACAGCAGGTATGGTGCATCACACTGTGGTGTGCACTTCTTTGCACCATGGCGTGCTCTACTAGAATACTTCTTTGGCTTTCTCTTGAGCTTTTAAGCCTTGAGTTGCTTCATTTCATCAGTTTTGAGCTCATCTTATAGTAGAGAAATCACTAAGTCAAATACAAGTTGTAAATCCACTTAATCACACAAAGAAAACTCACAAATGCTCAAGGTCATATAGGAAGATATCAATATTGCAAGTTGACAAATTCAAGCCTAAAACCTTCCAAATATGCTAAAAATAAGGACTAAGCAGTCTATGAAGCATAGTGATTAGGGCATAAATAACTACATTTCATGGAGTTATCAAATCCCCGTGCATGCTCACTTAGGGCACTTAAATGACAATGCAAACCACACATCCTACTATGAGGACAACGTCCAGTTTGAAATAACAAGGAATGACCTTCAAAAATTATTGCACTAACAAACAACATTGATTGATGACCAACGACATCAATTGGATGAACAACGTCATCATTTAGAGGATCTCGAAAGATCTGTGCCGGCATAGAATGATAATGGAGAATGGAATGTGGTTCGCAATGAACAGGGAGCCCAGCATGTCGGCATCGAGGTTGTTGGAAACAATATCCTGGCCCCAGGCCGCCAGCAAAAACAATTCTCAGATGCGTTAATGGCGTATAGGGTCCTGAGGAACTTCAAACCTCCGAGTAACTTGGAACCCTATGATAGGATAACAGATCCATAAGAGCACTTGGACGTATATGCTCAGTTCATATAGCTCGACGGCATACCTTGGAATTGTTGTGTCACGTCTTCCCTCTCTTTTTAAAGAAGGACACTCTCCATTGGTTCGTTACTTTATGGACAAAAGCTATAAGATGGGAAGACCTCACATAATGCTTCCTGCAGCACTACACCGCTGCTAAGGAATGGCCAAAATCGATTGATTTTCTTTCTGGAATTCGCTAAGGGAGTAACGAATCCCTGTGCGAATACATCAAAAGATTTAGTCACACCTACGTCAGCATAGAAAACCTAGATGACAAGATAGCCCTTCATTATGTCATGAATGACCTCTGAACTAACTCAAGCTTCATCTAGTCTTTGGAAATAAAAAAAGCCAACCAATTTAGATGAATTTCACTTATGCACTAACAAGTATATCAAACTGGAGGAGATTACCAAGGTTAAAGGGAGTCTGAAAAAAGGTGAACCCATTCACCAGAAAAAGAACTAGAACTCCAACCAGCCTTGTGACTCCTCTAATAGCGAACAATATTGGCCTAAATATTCTGAATGCACTCCTTTGAATACCCATCGAGAGACGATCTTGAAGAAGGCCCTTCAAATCGAGTTCCAATCAAGAGGCCACCCCTATAAAGAAACAGACCCAGAAAAAGCATTCAAAACACTATAGATGGCATAAAAGCTATGACCATGAGACAAAGGATTGCTACCAACTCTGGGATGTCATTGAGTCCATGATCAAGGAGGGATAACTGTAAAAATACATCAGTGGATTCCAAAACAATGAGGACTGCAGAATACGTAGGGATCAAAGACAAAGTCGATATCCAAGGCAGACTCCAAATCCATATTAAAGGAGAAGAACACGGAGCCTCACCAGAAAATCCCGAACTCCGCCATGCCATGATGTTGAGAATCGACAAGATCAGAACCAGGATATGCAAGGTGGGGGTAATAGGAAGGACAAACCTATCAGTACCATCTCTGGAGGGTTTGCAGGTGGAGGTTTGTCAAATAATTCCAGGAAGAAAGCATTCAGGACAATGGACTTAAGCATCTCCAGTTCTTCACGGAGACCCCACAATGAAGATACGCACCGCCCATTTCCTTCTCCGATAAAGACTACGGCGATATTATCTGAGATCATCATGATCCACTAGTCATATCCGAAGTAATATCTAATGTCAAAGTTCAATGTATATTATGTTCATGGACGCTTTTGAAAGACTAAAATTTCCTCTATTCACATTAACGCCTTATCAGGGCGAACTCACTGGTTTCTCTAGGGAAAAGATTACCCCAGTAGGTTATTTTGAAACCTTTTTAACCCTAGGTGATGACGGCATCTACAGAACTGTTAAGGTGAGATTCCTGGTCATGGATTGTCCTTCAACTTACAACATTATTCTGGGTCATCCTACATTGAATGACGTTGCTATTGTAGTGTCTACCACTCACCAGGCCATGAAATTCCTCAATAGGAATAATGAGGTGGTCACAGTTAAAGGCGGTCAAATTGTAGGAGAGGATCCAACTTATAGAGCTCATGTAGAAAAATAAGGACCTATTTGCTTGGATGTCCTCCGATATGCCTAGGCTAGACCCCACTTTCATCTGCCATTGTTTATTTATTAAACAGGATGCGAAGCCAGTCTCCCAGAAGAAAAGAAAAGTTAGCCCTGAGAGACAACAAATCATCAAGGAGCAAGTCAAAGAACTACTTAGTG